>OY720432.1:82179582-82812464 GCA_963082735.1 Pocota personata | reverse complement strand
GTGCTAACATCCATATACATCCCATGTATTTGCGTAAAATCTGCGCATGCCCCGTCAAACTTGACCTCCCACCTTCAGATTGACTTAATCTTAGAGCACTTCGAGCTTCAGATTCCTGTGCAAATAGATCTAAAGGTAATAGATTGAGTATGATCTCTAATCCTGCAGTTAGTGTGGTTCTCATAGCTCCTGTGACACCAATGCTCGCCATTCTTTGTACTCTGGTTAGTATCTTGAGATTTGTGCTCTTACTTGCGGCTGGCTACCATACTAGGCTGCTGTATTTCAATATAGGTCTCACAACTGCTGTGTAGAGCCACAAACTGACTTTTGGTTTGGGCCCCCAAGTTTTTCCAAATATTCTGCTACAAGTATAGAGAGCTATCATAGCTTTCCTTGCTCTCTCCCTTGTGTTTAGTCCCCAGTTTAGTTTCTGGTCTAGTGCCTTCAATGGATGGAATTTTGAACTCCGGTATTTTCCTCTTGTTAGTAAATAGTGTCAGCTTTTTTTTTATATAATTCCGTCCTCCTGATGTCATCATCACTATCAAGTTGCATTTTCAGCCATATGACCACTCTACTGCCTTCGCAGTAGAGTTAACTTAGCTTTCGCAATTGATCGACTTTTTTTTTAAAAAATTCTTGACATCAGGATTCGAACCGTGAACCAACAGTGTGACAAGCGATGATGTTACCACTACACCACCGCCACCGTCAACCCAAAATTTAAAACAGCAAACAAATTTCAAATAAAATCTTTAATGCTTTTTATTTTATTTAAATTAAAATCCTAGACCACAAAATGAATAACCCCTGCATTTATTTATACTCATCTGGCGGATACTTAACCGAAAGCCACAAATCCGCGTTCACATACTATATTCAATTCAATTTGCATTCAGAATTTTTTTGTGGTCTCCGGGGAAAGCCACTTGTCACCCGCATTTCGGTGGATACGACTAATTTTTTTTTTAAAAACATCAGCAACGAATTAATTTGTATTTTATAATTAGACCAACATTTCTGAGAAGAAAAGCCTAAATTACGTTAATTCAGGAGAACCATTTTAACATGAGTCAATCATGAACAAATCGATAAGCATTACCAAGTGGGGGGTATTATAAATGTGTTTTATTAAACAAATTAAATATGCACATAGATACTTAATTTGGGTGTTAAAATTGTATTCAAATCCATTCACTCAACGCTTTACTGACTGCAATATGTCAATAAATGGATTTACCTAGCCACCTTGACTGAATTGCCATAAAATATTGGATGTTAGCAATTAAAATGCTTGATGTGCCACAATCAATTAAATCACCAGTGTCCCAGATTACAGGGAATTTCTAAACAAATGGCTTACGGCAATTTAGTGTAAATTGATTATATCTGTTGCTTGTTTGAATGCCTTTGACGGAGGAGAATTCTAGTCACAGACACATTATGCGGGACAGATTAATTGCATTTCATGACCGATTAGGGCTAGAAATTCCAGGTAATAAGCCAAATAGTGCAGAAATTGGGGAATTAATACGGAATGGATCACTGGTATCGCGGTAGTATTTACTAACTATTTCCCGGGGCCTTAATACCTAAATAGTGGAAACTTATGGGTTGTGCACCTCTAACCATAGATTTAGTTGCTGCGACAGTTGGTTTGGCAGGATAGCGTTATGTTAGAAAACCTCTTCATAGCTTTGGGTATGTGTTGTATTTTTGAGCTCCCCTATGCACATACGAAAATTTGCAACTCGTTGTATGTATGAAATCGAAAAATCAAGTTCCCTTTGCTATTTCATAGAGCTACTCCATGCTGAGCTCGGGTGCTGTTCAACAAGAAGGTCGGTTTATAGGAGTATTATCACCGCTACTAGTAGTAGTTAAATGAATGCTAAAAATCCTAGAAAAAGATGGGTACAGTATTATAGCCTACGATACATTACGCTAGCTACATCGGGAAAATTTCCTCTTACTATAAGGGACCTGATGGAATCAGCTCTTAAAATGGATGGAAAAGATTGGTCTCTCAGTTAAAGCCGGAAAGACCGAACTTATTCTCTTATTAGGTACAAGGTGCCATGTGTCGTCCCTCCAAAACGAAATGGCACGATGCTTCGTTTTGTAGATCATGCCAAATACTCGGGGGTTATTCTCGACAAGAAACTTAGTTGGAAACTGAATATACAAGACCGTGTCAGGAAAGCCTCGTTTGCCCTTTATTCTTGTCGAAGGGACTTGGGCCCAAAATGGTGTCCTCAACATAAAGTGGTCGTACGGCAATAGTTAGGCCCATCCTGATGTACGGAGTGCTAGTCTGGTGGAAAGCACTGGACAAGAAAAAGGTAATCCGATAATGAAAGTTCAGAGGTTGTCATGCGTCTGTATAACGGGTGCTTTAAAAACAATTACTACCGCTGCGCTAGAGACAATGCTCCACCAGCTTCCTCTTGATATCTTTGGAAAGCAAATGGCAGAAATAAGGCTAAGGGAATTCTCATAGTTGGTTAACGCTAATACGGGCCACTCCAGAATCCTGATCGGCTAAAATACTATTCCTAGTAAGGGGGGACTATATCGTCCCTCACATTAACTTTGATGTCAGATACAAGACCAGAATTCCTAGAAGAAGGGCTTGGGAATCTGGAGAAATCTTGAACGATTCTGCGATATATACTCGTACATAGATAAACACAGTTGGACGTAAGGCAGCGCATGGTACGAGTGCACTAGCCTTCTCCAGTGCACTTGATGTAAACATTACCAGAATATTTCAAGCAGAAATCACGACAATCTGTGAAGTTACGGCTTGGCTTTCAATTAACGCGGTAGAGAGAAGTACTATTGTAATAATATATCCAAGTTGGTAAAGCAATGCTGCAGGTCTCTTAACGAGATCACTGACAGTTGCGACATTTCTCTGTGATAAATTCCGGGATACAGCAACTTTTCGGGCAACTGCAGAGCGGATGAGCTGGCAAAATAGAGTGAGGGTCTGAACTTCACTGAAAACAGAGAGGAACCGTCCGCTCTTTTAGAATCGATAAAGTTTTGTACTGAAAACAGAAAAAGCAGGTGGAATAGTATCAGCATTTGTCTCGATCTGGCTAAGCTGGATTTAAAGAGAACCGAAAGACTTCTATCATTCTTACAGAAAGGGTATCCGCTCCAACTAATTCTGTAGAAACTGTAGAGATGAAGAGGAGGAGGAAACTATTACTTACATTTTGCTTACCTGTTCTGCTTTATAAATCTTGAGAAGGGAAACCCTAGGAGAATACTTCTATGAAGATCTTCAAAATAGACAATTTTGTCTATCGATCTACATGGTTCTACACCTGGATGCGGAACATAAAATGGTTAAGACCGCAACAGTTACCCATTCTTATCTTCCTTTAGGAAGAAATTAGGAAGAAATTAGTCATGTAGGCTCCTTGATGCCGGAAATCCAGTTCTTTTTGTGGTATCAGAATGGACATATCCTTGGTCTAAGTGTGTCCCTTCCTGAGCAGGGACAGTCACCTAACCTAACCTAATCTAAGGTCGATAAGGGTGCAATGTTTTTAGGTGTCTAGATTATTCTTCTGGAATGTGCGCAAAAATAGCACTATTTTTTAGCAAATTCGGGATGGCACTCGGAGTGCGGCTGCTATTTACTTTGTTTTTATGTCATTTAGGTCATTGCCCTCTCAGCATTCTGTATGTTTTCTGGTGATGTTTATCGGTTCCCACTCTTCTCCAATTTAAAAGATTTCTCTTCGACTGGCATGCGCTTAATTTTTCCCAACCGACCTGCTCTGGTTCCCTCTTGGGTAAGTGCATGCATTCGCTTCCATATTATTTTATTTATACAGTACTGCTACGTTCTCTCATAAAGAGGTTCGTGCAAGATACGGTTTCCTCAGAACACCAGCAAAATGTTGCGAAGACAAAGAAAGTTTTCAGCGTTCTTGGTGCTTTGGTCACTTCCATATGACAGTACCGTTTGAGCAGAACAGTCGCAGTTTGGTGTTTAAGCTGATTCTGTCCAGATCTTGGAATGATACTTTTAAGACACGGAAATTATGTACTCTCTCGAAATGTTGCCCAGCAATGTTTACTTGTTAGATTGACGGGTTGTTAGTTTGCTGATCATTTTAATTTTGGCGGAGTTTACCAAAGGTCCCACCATATTGCCTGTTGTCACCAGACTGCTAGCTGCCGGACATTTGGTGCAAGTCTATCATTCTATGAGTCAGGAAGCAAATACTGGCGGCGTAGTCGAAGTTTTTAAGACAGGTTGCAAGATTCTATCACTCCATATTAACAAAGCACTCTGGAGAATGCCACCTACCACCAACAGAATGACGATATTAAACAAAATTGTCGGACATCGTTTCGAATCTAACATCCCTTGACAGTTTACTGTTCTGCATCACCATACATTTAATGCCTTTGAAGCTGACTTTGATAAGTTTATTCGGAATGCCATTCATGCGCAAGGCCACTCATGCACAAGGCATGTCATCAAATGCCTCCTCAAAGTCTGTACAAAGCAAGTAAGTCTAGAAATACTGCACGCGTTGTTTGACGATGATTCTTAAGGTGTTGATGTGGTCAACGCAGCGCTCGCCTTTCTAGCACTCCAAGCTACATACAACGTGGTTTATGGTTTGCCGAGGTTTGCCACAGTCACAGGCACTGGATATTACCGTGTCCCATTTACACATAAAGTCTGTGCAGCGACCGCCTTCCGTTCTTATCCTGTTGAGTTGAGTCCATGGACGGCTTGTTGAATGGAAGTCAGGTACATGAGCAGTTGGGACGGTGATAATGTTGTTTGTTGCTGAAAAATCCTTCAAGGATTCTGTCCAATTCTTTTTTTCACTGAAGTTAAATTCGTGTATTCTTTAAGCCAGTCTCATTGGCGGTTTTCGTGATTTTAAGAGGTAGCGGTCAACGTTATCCATACATTTGTGTATTGGAAGGTTCGGGTTGTTTTAAATTTTAACGTATCCTTTAAACAGGACATTTGCATTTTAATGGGACCGGGGGATGTTACTCAATACTGAGAGCCATTGAGTAGGTGTTGACCTGGTCGTTCCGGTAACTAAACGCATGGCGGTATGAAGCTGGCATGGGTATACCAGTTCAAGGGCAGCTGTGAGCAGTTTATCTGGGGAGGCACCCCAGGAGTTAGATGCAAGTTTCTGGAGCAGGTTTCTGTGTTTAGCAGCAAATTTTAAGCAATGAAACTTGTATGTCAATGCCTTGTCCATTGTTATTCCTAGGCATTTCGGTTGCTGACTAAATGGAAGTGCAACGCCGTTGAATTGGACTTCTAGTGGTCGGAAGGCTCAAGTTGTGTTAGGCTATGTGGTGCCTCCATTTTCTAAGATATTTTCCAATGACTTTGAGGTCTTTAGTGAGCATTTATTCACTAAAGGCACATCGATTTATTTTGGATAAATAAATCAGCCTTCATCCATTCCAAAACACCTGAGTCCCGAAGCACACCATTTGCTTTAAACCTATCATCCCCATCATCTCCTTGTAATACAAAGTCAAACAGCAAACAATACGAGCAGATCCCTTGCAATGTGTGTTATGCATTAAGAAGAATTACATTTTAAATAAGCCACTGTACCTAACTTCAGTTACAAACAAAACGAAATTGCAGATGGTATTTAGGTCGTAACACCGAAGTGAATTGTGTCAACTCGATGGTAATTCTTTACTTACTGCCCTACTACGCACTTGCTCTGCAGACAGTAGGTATCAGTAGATTTGGAATACGTTCCACAAAGAGTTTATGCGACAAATGCGCATGATTTCTCTTCAAACAGTGTTACTGTTTCATCCTGCACCTTTGTAGATTTGCCGTATTTTGGCTATGAGAACCACCAATTAGCGTCTTTTTTTACAGGAGTGGTGACAGTCGAAAAATAAGCTCCAACAATTAAGCCGACAGGAAGGCTCATTTTGTGGGACGACTGCAAAATATCCTTTGTTTCCTTAAAATTTGTTGTACAAATAAAAAAACAAAAAAAGCATTCACTCTGACTTAATGAACTTCGAAGAAAGACACTCGTATAAATAAAATGTAGCTAAAAAAAATCGTACTTTTAATTTTCTAGTCACGACAACACTGCTTCGATTTGCAGAAATTCTCCTTGTGAATGTTCGGTCCTCACTCAATACAGATGCCAGTGTCACCGTCAGTTATCCTTTTGCTCCTGGCTTACAACAAGTGGGTGGCTCCTATGAAGAATATCTGACACACATTGCGCGGCATCACATCGTCAATAGAGCATCTGCTCTTCAATTTTTAGTAGTGAACGGAAACCCGTTAACTTTGAGTAGAATGAAGATTTTGAATTAGATTGGTATTTTGTGGTACAGAAATAGCCTTAGCCATTGCCGGATGAGGTAGGTCGATATTGAGATGGAATGTATAGAAGTAATAAATAAAGAATGAATAGAGCTCTGTGGGTTTCCACAGCAGGCGCTTTGAAAGGGTTTTGAACTGAAATTAGTTTCATTCTATTTAATGGGGAGGGTTTTCTAGGCGCCAATGAAATGTGGTCGAAATCGATTTTAATTAGATCGCTTGCGAGGAATTCGGTGAAAACAGATTTTAATTAGATCGATATTAGAGTAATATTTCGGCAACATATGCCAACAGTGACAGTTACAGGGTAAAATTCATATCAAAGTCTGATGTATATGAGGTACCTGCCTACAGATACATATAATAGTCAGGATATAGGAAAGTATGAAATTCAGCACGGAATTACCCCATTTTATAAAACTACGGATGGCGCTACACCTATCGGAGTTATTACGAGATTAGAAGGTGGGATATGCACCCCCGTGCCACACTCTGACTATACGTATCCATTATCAGCCCTGTATGACTTTATCCTCTGGTCGATGCCTCTGGAAAAAGATGTACACCTCAACCTCTTATGAAAATGCATTGATCCGCATTCATACGCATCGGTGGTCCATTAAAAACCACTCCCTCCGCACTATTAAATATAATGGTCCCTCTATTACCTTTAGACATTCGTCTCAAAACATCAGCGCAGTGGAATAGGCACTAAACTTCTTGATAAATTCAATTTTAAACCAGAAAAAACTAACTGCACTCCATTAACACTAAAATTTTATCGCAATTTCCGATTTGAACATGTCCTTCCGAGTCCCAGACCATTGTAACGTATTTCAGGCGGAAATAATGGCGATTAAGGACGATCTGTCCTGGCTTAAATGTAATATAATATTTATTGAGGATATTTGCATTTTCACGGACAGCCAAGCGGCAACAAAGTCCCTGGTATCGTGCTTACTTACTTCTAAGGCCGTCTCTCGTGGAGATAGCCATCTCCAATTCAACAATCACCTAAGCTGGGTGCCTGCCCACAGAGACATACCATGAAATTGTAATGTTGATCAGCGTTACATGTAAGTAACCGCAGATGGGAGCTTGGTACGATATGTCTGGTATACAAAGATAGATCAAACACACACCAATGGACTTGTAATGCTTCAGCGATAGTAAATCAGCTCCGTCATCGATACAATCGAATGATTTATGCAGGACCTGCAGATATAAGGAGGAGGAAGAATCAATCCTCCACTTTCTTTATAATTCTCCAGCCCAGTTCAAAACAAAATTGTTCCACCTGGGAGCTCTTTTGATCGATGATTGGTACGAAGACTAGCCTTCCACCACCCTAGACATTAATCCACTTGATCACAAATTGTGGACTGTCTTAAAGCTCTGATCGAAGCTGTGACCAATTTTCCAATTAATGAGGTGCGTAATGTGATTAATGAGTGGCAAAAATGACGAAAGACTTGCACTAAGGCCAAGAGAAGTCCTTTCACACAAAGCTTCAATTTTAATAGTTTTATCAAATTATCTTTTGGGGTCTTTGTTTTACAGTAATAAATGTACTATTGCCCATACTAGGTAATTCACAATAAGAATTAACCAAACCATCACCGTAAATAGCTTCGAAATGTAATAATAGTTTTTTTTTAAGAAAACGGCCCCAAAAAGTGATCGTGACCATTTATAATGTATGGACAAAATGTAGAGAAAGTCAAGGACTACATATTTCACCTAGACAATAATTTTAAGTTTCTAGCAAAAATATTGAGAAAAAGGAAATTTTTTGAAAGGTGGGCGTGTCGGTACGTGGATTTTAACAATTCCAGAAAGCGTATGCTCTTAGCTCAAAATTTAAGGCTCAAAAAGTGGTGACATATGGACGGAAGGACGCACGTGGTTAGATCGACATAACTTTTGATGAATGTTTTGCGGGTCTATCGTTATTGCGAAACAAATATCGCCTTAAATGTATCAAACCCCTTGCGAACTAGAGGACAAAGTTGATCGTTTCGTGGAAGCAATCCAAAGAGCGGCCTGGAGCAAATCACTCGTGCACCGCAGCATAAAAAGATCCTTAACCGACTATGCAATCGCCTTAGAGATAGTATTCGGGAATTTAAAAGCAATAAAATAGCGACCTACCTTGAAAATCTCTCCACTGGAAGAGAATCAAATTATTCACTTTGGAAAGCGCTAAAAGGCATCCGGAAACCTCAAATGCAAGCGCCACCAATTCGGAAAAACGATGGAACTTGGGCCAAGAGCAACAAAGGAAAGGCGGAACTTTTTGCTTTGTACTTAGAAGATACGTTTAAGCCATTCGACGGCCCTTTGATTACGCCCGACTCCCCAGTCACGACATCTGACAACTTTAAAGTAAAAAAAAGTTGCATTAATTGAACTGAGGGAAGTGATTAAAAATCTAAAGACTAAAAAAGCACCGGGTTACGACTTGATAACGGCGCAGGTGATCAAGGAATTACCGAATAAAGCTCTTATCAAACTGCTATATTTGATTAACGCTTCGTTCAGATTGCTCTACGTTCCGAGACAATGGAAAGTCGCAGAGATTATAATGGTCCCGAAACCAGGCAAACCTTTGAATGAGAAGAAATCATATCGGCCTATTTCCCTGTTGCCGGTTATCTCTAAAATATTCGAAAAACTACTTTCAAAACGACTACAACCCGTAATCAACGAAAGACGTCTCATTCCTGACCATCAATTTGAATTTAGAGTCAAACATTCAACAATCGACCAAGTCCACAAAATAACTGACGTGATTGAGAAAACTCTCGAAGAAAAAAAGATTTGTTGTGGTGTATTTCTTGACGTCTCACAAGCTTTCGATAAGGCTTGGCACGAATGTTTGGAGTATAAATTGCAACGACTACTGCCATGGCAACTCTTTCTAATTTTACGATCGTACCTCACCGAAAGACTTTTTCGTGTTAAGCACGGAAATGATTACTCCGAGTTCAAGGAGATTGCGGCCGGAGTCCTACAAGGAAGTGTCCTCGGCCCACTTCTATATGTACTCTACACGCGTGATATCCCGCAGGAAAGAAACTGCGTCGTCGCCACGTTTGCGGACGATACGGCGATATTGACAACAGGCGATACAATTGAAGCAGCAACTCAAAAGCTGCAACATGCTGTTAACAAAGTCCACGCTTGGACGAATTCTTGGCGTATTGTGCTGAACGTCAACTTTACCTACAAAAAAGTGGACAGGCTCAAATACCATACGCGAACGAAGCAAAATATCCAAGAATGACTCTAGATGTTAAGCTTAAATGGGAATCGCACGTAAAAAAGAAACGCGACGAGCTCGAAAACAAATACCGGCAAATGTACTGGCTACTCGGATGACATTCGAAGTTGAGCCTACATAACAAACTGCATATCTATAAGCAAGTGCTAAAGCCAGTGTGGACGTATGGTCTACAACTATGGGGTTGTGCCAGGAAAAACAATAGAAACATCCTACAAACTTTTGAATATAAAGTTCTTAGAACGATCGTTAGCGCACCGTGGTACGTACGTAACGAAGATATTCATCGGGACCTGGGAATTCCTATCGTCGTCGAAGAGATAACAAATTTTGCTCGTAAACACAAAGATCGTGTTCACGGCCATTATAACAGTACCGTCATTCAACTACTTGACGCGAACAATTCAATTCGTCGTCTGCAAAGGACAAAACTTTTTGACCTCGCGTCATAGTATATGCCGGTCGTGAAAACAGCAGGAACTTTCATTGGAATTTAACCCGTCTAAAGCGCTACATTCTTTTTAAATTACATACAACCATCTTTTTCCAAAAATCACGAGTCTCGTAAGCGAAAATAAAACTGCTGGATAAGCGTCGGCTTAGTTGTAGTATTAATCTTGAAGAGTGGTGTTTTTAGTGAGTAAAAATCTCACACTACCATAAGCACGTGCGGTCGGGCCTTAGGGTGTCTTTAGAAGATTTTCACTCTCTCGAAAAAAAAAAAAAAAAAAAAAAATGGTTATTATTCTTCTATGTTACAAACCATGTATCAAACTCAATACTGGTATACCCTGGATAGGATATAATAATATACTTTTGGGCATAACATTGAATAGGGACTATCTTAGTAGGTATCTCAACCTATAAATCCTTTAGTTTTGATCGAATAAACGTAGGACACCCTGTATAAAATTTTCTGTCCGATGCGATAAAGTCTCCAATCCCAGCAAGGTCATCTTGAACAAAAGAATGTAGAAAAGTTTAGAAGTTATTGTGAATGAAAAAAGTGGCATAATTTTACAAAATGAAATGAAAAATAGGGCTCTCGTACTCATTAAGGCAAACGCTATTCAACAAAAATTAGTAAAGCCTGTTTTAGTCGATGTTAGTTCTCGTGGATACAAAAAAAAGAAAAACATTCAGAAATTTTATAAAACTAATGGTACATATAGTTTCGAAAAACCGCTGATCCAACTGGACACCACGATCAACAGGTCTCGAATCTAAGTTCAAGCAACCGTTCTGCAAAACGATCAGTGTCACTGACAGAAACACAGATTTGGAGGAATTTTGAAGAAGGTCCTGCAGAAATAATTGTACCTAGTGTCTACGAAGGTGTCAAAATGCTACAAACCGGTACGGAAAACTCGAAATATGCAATATTCACGCTGAATGGTTATATTCATGATTGGCCTATGATCACCACAAGCTTTTCCGAGAGTTGGATAATTCGAGTCAAACTACTCAAGTTCGGCCCTTGCTTTTCCAATCCCTTATGTTTTGAACATATTTAGGAATGAACTATGCCACTGAACTGGGCGTTACTATCAGACTCGATGAATGAACGTTGACAGCAGTGGCTAAAGAAAGGTATAGATGGGTTTTGAAAACTTTGTGCTTTCGGTGATAGGTGGCGCTATATAAAATTACCGAATAAAGTTGAAAAACATACAGGGAAGTTACAATCCCTCTGGAATGGATCGTAAAATAATCACAATAAGACCTAACCATTACCGTAAATGGTCTTGAGAAAGCAAAATATACGATCGAGCTTTTTTAAAAACCACTCGATCCAGTTGGAGTAAAATAAATTGCATGGGTGAAGTCATGCAACCTTTAACACTCAAGGAACTGCAAAAAAAAAGAGGATGAGATCATTACAAACAAACAAATATTCAAACAATTTTAAGTGAATATAAATTGCTCATTGTTCCGTATCTATGACCATATCCACATCCAAATACCAATTAATTCTTCAATTACTATGTTGTTCGGATTTGGCCTATACTGAGATCATTATCTTTGATGAGTGCAATTGCCCGAATTATAGTCACTGAAGCTCTATATTATCTTTTGGGTATTCTAATCATGTGTCTCTCATGAAAGAGTGCTCTCCCCAAGGCATACCAATCGACACATCATCAATTAACCCAACTACATTCATGTTTTCTATCAATCTTCAAGTTTTAATTGCATAATTGCCATCAACTCATCCTTCTGTCCAATCAGTGTTGATGCTAGAGATTTTCGTTTGAATGCGGCAAATTATCAGAAGTGAAGCACAATTTCGCTTCCATTGAAAGCAAAATCGATCGGAGATACACCGCTGGGTGAGTATATTTGTTTGGTAGAGCTCATGATGTCAAGTATGTACGAGTATGTATTTCGTTTGGGAATATTGAACGACTGGTATTTACGAGTGCAATACAGGATATTAAGCTATTCGTCTGGTGCAATACGAGTACGTCCTTGGCATGTTCTGGGCCATTTTATGGAACTTGTTTTAAATGCTTCCGATTTTTGCCTTTTTTTTTGACGGTAGGTTTTGATGGATTACTCTTAAATCCCGCATAGTAATGCCACTAGTTGTTAATATTTTCAAATTTTCACAGAGTATATTACGATTCTTTACATTTTTATTCAAGAAATATGAAATGAGTCAGCAAAAGTTACGCAAGGTTATACGTGAAAAGTTTTATGCCCTTCGTAGAATCGTAATTTTTTTATGGGACCTTTGTTCCCGTAAAAAAATGTATACAGCAATTTGTTCAGTACAGAAATTTAATATAAGCTCACGTCTTCAAAGTATCCTTGATGCAACTGAATTAAGATTTGATTCTCCTTGCAACCAGCAAGTTTTAAAAAAAAACAAAAGATTTCCTTGGGATGGGATTTGAACCGACAACCTCCGAATCAACGGACAAATACCGCTATCCTCTACACAACGCTCACCGTTCTTGTTTATATGAATTCTAAGATCTTCTTTGCGTGAATTTCAACAAAGTTTTTTAGGGGACGAACTCGTTGACGATAACGGCTTTCTAGAGCGATGAAGACCCGAAAGAGGTTTCATCACTGTGAAGTTAGAATTAAGGAAAGCTGAAGAGATCATCTAAGCTATTCTTCCCACAATGGTGGCCTTTCGCGTCATCGGAATGATAAGAGGTTGGATACCCTCCAAAGAACTTTTTACTCCTTTACTAGTAGCTGTACCTTACTCTGAAGTCGAAGTGAAAGGAGAGTTTTCCAGGGAATGGTCCGTTCCTTCAACCATCTGAAGCATAGAATTTTCTCAAATATACATACATACTAGTCGAAATAGCTAGCCAATGACGGAAGTTTTCATTTTTAAGCCACTCAGTCCGTACAAACACATTGACCCTTAGTAATAGAAAACTACTAGCTAATCGCTCTTAGTTAGGTGATTGTAATTTAATTTTAAAATTTCGTAGTAATAAAACAGATAAGTTCAGAATAGTTTTGTGATTCATTTGCACATTTTCGTTACTGTGAACTTGTACAGCTGACTTTTGACAGATCGTCAAAATTTTATTCAGATTTAAGACTAAGATATTTGCATTAGTATAGTACTCTAGCGCATTCAGTAGTTCTGTTCGCAATTAATATCATAATCACGTATAATTTATTCGTACCCCATCATCATATGACGGTCACTTTAAAACCGACTTAGAGGTACATAGGTAAGCAACAGCTTATCTGATTCCTATTTTAGTAGTGACATTCGTGTTTATTACGCCGATTTCGACTTAAAGATGAGTTTAAATTCATTTATAACTGAGGGTTTATAAATTTTTAGTGCACTAGCTCAAAATGAACTTTAATGAAGCTTCCTATCAAAGTTCCAGTAAGGATGAGATCACTACCGCGATCAAAGCACTTAAAACCAACAAGGCGGTCGGACTTGACGGTATTCCCGCAGAGCTCTTACGAGCAGCGCCAACAACATCGGCTGAGCTTCTGCTTCCACTTATATGTAGAGAGAGCTTGGGAAGCCGAGAACTTTCCTGACGAGTGGAAAAAGGGAATGATCGTCAAGCTTCCTAAGAAAGGTATTTTAATGGAGTGCGGAAACTGGAGAGGTATCTGCGTGCTGCCTGCTGTAGCTAAGATAATAGCTAAAATCATCCTGGAGCGAATCAAACAACATCTCGAAAACACACTCGATGCCGAACAAGCAGGTTTCCGCTCTGGATCCTCCTGTGTCGACCACATCAACACCCTGCGGATTATCATCAAATAGTGCGTTGAATATCGATCGCCACTACTCCTGCTGTTCATCGATTTTGAGAAGGCGTTCGTTAGTGTTAACAGGGAGTTTATTTGGCGTGCATTACGCAGGAGAGGTATTCCTGATTAATTAATTGCTATTGTCAAAGCTACTTACGAAGGGTCCAAATGTCACGTTCTGCACAGAGAAAGGTTGTCTGAGGAATTTGAGATCCAAAGTGGGGTAAGACAAGGCTGCATTCTTTCACCAATACTATTCCTATTGGTGATTAGTGATGTGCTTCGTGCAGCTTTATCGACGGGAAACGGAGGAATTCGATGGACTCTCAGATGCCAACGTAAACATCTCGACTACGCTGACGACGTATGCTTACTCTCTCATAGAATTATGGACCTCCACCAAATGACAGCAGATGTGGAGAGGGAGGCTGGCGTCGTCGGGCTGAAAATTAACTCGGCAAAAACAAAAATGATCAGCCTAGGACCAAACTCATCAACTCATATATGCATTGCTGGACAAACGGTTGAGAGAGTAGAGAGTTTCCAATACCTTGGGAGTATTGTCTCAACCGATGGCGGAACCGAACTGGATATAGCCAGCCGAATAGGTAAAGCAAAATCTGCGTTTGAGATGCTATCCATAGTTTGGCGAAGTAATGCAATTAGCTTAAACACCAAGCTACGACTGTTCCGTTCCAACGTTGAATCCGTGTTGCTATATGGATGTGGTACCTGGAGAGTGACCACCGCTATCACCAGAAAGCTGCAAACGTTCGTTAATAGGTGCCTGCGCAACATCTTAAGGATTTTCTGGCCCAATCGTATCTCTAACGAACATCTTTACGAGAGAACGGGTCAGTAACCAATAGGCACAACCATCCAACGACGGAAGTGGCGGTGGATTGGTCACACGCTCCGAAAGGGTGACAGCTCCATAGCGAACCATGCTATGCAATGGAACCCCTTAACTCAGGACGGCAGAAGACCTGGTGGTCCAAGGAGAACATGGCGCAGAGCAGTCGAGAAGGAAGCACGGCAGTTGGGGAAAAGCTGGGGAGAGCTGAGACACATTGCCAGAAACCGTACACGATGGCGCGTAGGCGTAGTCGAGGCCCTAGGACCCACAAGGGGATATAGGACATAAGTAAGTAAGTATCAAAGTCCTCACCCTTTCGGTTCCTGCAAACTAAGCGTGAAATGGGCATTCAATTGTTCTCCTTTGATGGGTTTAGTATATTCACATGCCACATGGCGGCTCTTCTATAGCAACACATAAGAATGTGAACCCCCAATCTCGTTTCACAAAATCCTACCTAAATAATTAATTTCGAAATTCTCTTCAGCTCTTCAAAACGAATTTGTTTTCATCTACAAAATTTTGACAACAGCAAGGGAATAAAACAAAGTCGCGACTAATTCTTCCATTAATTGTCGGGAATGAGTTGAGCGGATTGAGCGGCACGTGCTCCCCTCAGCTTAAGGTTAACTTAGAGTGTGAGTGTGTCTGCCAACATATATATGCCATAGCTACGTTGCTTTCATATTAAAATGAATTGTATGCAGAAAATGTGTGTAATTCGTTTGAGCAAAGGGATGTTTTTTTTTTTTTAAATTTCGCTACATAGAGAAAATTTTTTAACTGTACTTCTACAGAATTCATTCAACTTACATCTAAATTAACATTTTTTTTTAAAATTTATGAGAATAATTAGTGGCACTTTTATTTTTTATAAAAATAGAGCAAATGCCACATTAAATTTAGCAATTACATAGTGGGGTGACTAAAAGAAAAAATAGCGTTTTACAATAGGTTATATTTTACAAAAACAATTATAGGAGATAAATTATTATTTAATTAACAGCCAAGTAAAGTTGTGCAACAAAATTTCGATTTCATTGATATCATACACAAAAAGCCACGACTTAATTCTTTTTAAAAACAGAGACAGATTCGTAATGTTTTGTATTGTTTCAGGAAGTTTATTGAATAACTTGCGTGATGTTACAGAGTAAGAGTTTCTATAAAATGTAGTCCGAAAACGTAAATGTGGAAAATTACAAGAATTGGTTCTCAAGTTATATGGTATTGCCTATAACCACTTCGTATAAAAAATATTTTTAAAACCTTATAGTAGAAAAGGTGTCGTACAGGCAAAATTTGTAATTTACGAAAAAATTCCATTGAATGAGCAAAACGAGTAGAATTGCAAATTTTTCTTACGGCACACTTCTGCAGGACAAGCAATTGTTCCAATCTATTATGGTAAGCACCCCCCCAATAACATATACCATATTTTAACCTCGAATTAAATATCCCGTAGTATATTGATTTTAATAAAGCTCTAGAACAAAATTTTCTCAGACTGTATAGACACCGAATTGTTGAAAGAAAATACTGTTTAAGATTCGAAATATGTTCGGTCCATTTAAGTTGTTGATCGATTGTTACTCCTAAATACTTGAATTTCAAAGCAATTTTCGGTACATGCCGCATTTGGATTAAAAAGGGTCTGAGAACTTAGTCTCAAGCAATTTTCGTTAAACAACTTGAATCTTAAACAAACAGGTGAATGCAAGCTAATTTCAATATTACTCAACTCCTTTGCGTCATGACTTTAGTCTTATTACTTATATAAAGTTCATGAACCGTAAACCACAACCTTAGTATATGGACATCATAATTCATGTCTGAAACTAAATTTAATGGATTTTCAGAATCATATCCAATTGCAAGATCATCTGCGAAAGCCTTAACATTCCCAACAAATGGTTGTTCAAAAAGAGAATTAATGTATATTAAAAAGAGAATAGGACCAAGCACTGATCCCTGAGGTACACCCAAATTAATATCCTTCGAGTCGCTTAGAACATTATTCACATTAACTTTTTGAGTTCGCTTACTCAGATAAGAAACAAACCAATTATAAATACAACAGTAGTTTTTTTTTTTTAAAGAATGCTATGTTTAACCATATCTAACGCTTTGGTTATGTCAACGAAAAGTGCACCACAACATTTTTTCTTATCAAGACCTTTTTGTATAAAGGAATAAAAATCCAACAGAGCATCTTCTGTTGATAACCCTGATCGAAAACCATATTGAATGAGATTGGTCTATAGTTATTTCGATCTTTTTTGTTGCCTTTTTTAAAGAGAGGTATAACAACAGCACTTTTCAGATCATCTGGGAAGATGCCAGAAAGAACACTCAAATTAAAAATGTATGCTAGAACGTCAACTAAATTCAAAGCGGTTTTTTTTTAACACAATGTTCGAAATACCATCCTTACCACACGAGTTAGTATTTTTGAGAGAGTTTATTGTTTTCAAAATTTCTAGACCAGAAATGGATTCGAAATAAAAGCTATTCCTACTAAAGGCTCTGCTTAAAACACCAAGATCTGTGCAGCAGCTGCAAGGTAAAGTACAACTACTAGTAGGGGTGTTTTTACCAACTGTTGCGAAGTGTTCATTGAAAAGTTTAGCTATTTCTACAGGATCTGTAACATCTTTACTATCTACTTCAAGTGATATATTTTTAGAATATGTATCTTCAGATTGAGAATCGGTTTTAACTGCGAATGCCTCGAAAACGATAAGTGCTAGGAAAATTATTATTACGGCCAAAATTTTCGCAAGGTGGAGAAGCTATAAAAAAATATGTTTTCAGTGCGAATATCTTGAAAACTGTGCCACCTGCGAAATAAGAGTAAATTACTGCGATTAAAATTTTTAAGCTTAAATCTAGAAAATTAAAGATACGCAATATTCCAAAATATCAGACTTTACTGCAGAGCTATGAACAAAATATTTTTTAAAGGCGAGCACATATCTAGAAAACGACGTGTCCTATGAAAATAAAGTGCACGACTGGGTCCCACGTACTTGCACCTAAGTGCTTTTCATTTGGAAAACACACAGATTTTAAATTTCGGCGAAACACTTTTTTTTTATTTTAATGTGCTAAAAATGAAAAAAAATATTTTTACAATTTTTCAAAACTTGATATGGCAAAACAAAATTGCTTAGATGTCGATGTTCAACAAAATTGCTTAAGTCATATCCGAAAAATAAGGAATCTACAAAAGTTCGTTAATAAATAAATTACCATTGTGCGCATTTTTCCCCAAAAATTTGACGCGTTATTTAGAAATAAATGTACAGCCCAACGCAAATATTAAATTTAAACAAAATCATTCGAGTCGTTTTCGAGAAAATCGATTTTTTTCAAACTATTCCTTTTGGGGTTACAATGACCTAACCAACCCTAGATATGAAGTTTTAGTAAAATCTACATATGTAGCCGTTTAGGTTGCAGTCGGCTATGCATATACAGAATTGGCAGACTTTTCCGAGTTCCTTTATACCAGAATTGATCAAAATCTCGAGGTCGAACATTTTCAAAAAAACCAATACCTGCCCTATAAAGTGCAAGTAAAAAACATTACGATCGAAATTTTAATAATTGATATTGTCTGCAAGATGGTTGCCGAAGATTTAAAAATTTTCGAAAACTAAAGCTACACTGAAGCATTCAGATGCAACTGGTAAGAAGCAAACCCTGTTTTACTCATTTTAATGGAATTTCCACGTCTTCCGGCGAAAGTCGAATAAACGCTTTAGTGATGAGAAGCTTACGGTATCAGCACTCAACACATCAGAGAAAATCTGCCACCTGATACGAGCAAAAGCAGGACAATCACAGAGGAAGTGTTCCGCAGTGTCGTCGCCCTCTTCACAAGCGTCGCAGACTGTTGTATCACTTAAGCATACCACACTGAGGAGTTTAACAAAAGCAAAGTGCCCCGTTCGAACGCCGATAAGTTTTCTGCAGTCTTTTCTGCTGAGGGACAGCAAGAATGTCACGGATTTCTTACATGCATCCAGAGTCATTCGTTTAGTTTGCCGACTCACAATTATGTTCATAAGAAACCCAATCGTCAATTGAGGCCCTAACTGAAGACGCAGAAAGACCCAGGCAGGTTCGGGTCCTGAGAAAATCTCCTCTGAGTCTTGCCTTGTAATCTCATCGGAGATCTCATTCCAGTATGATCTGGTACCCAAACAAAAATCACAAAGTTCAGCTTTGCGACGGAATCCAGAGAGTTCTTGCATTCTAGAATTACCTTGGAAGTGGTTAAAGGGTTGAGCAAGACCTTAAGTGCATGAGTCATTACAGACGCAAATACTCCGACCCTCCCTCCTATTCCTTATAACATAGGTAATGGGCATTAGGATTGCATTAGTCTCCGTTTGGAAAACAGATGCATATTTGCCTAACAGAAACTGCAGCCTGATGTTGTCGTCTTCCAAGAAGACACCAGCACTAGACCCCTGACTGGTTCTGGGGCCATCAGTGAAGATTCGGCTACAATTCCTCCCTGGCTCATATTCTGGCCGAAGACAGTACTGAACGCAGGGAAAGTCGATTTACAATTTGCGCAACAACCGATTCTCTGGTGTCATTGCGTCAGACAACATATCCATAAGACAGGGGTCGTAGGAAAAGAAGTGTCGCGCAATACCATTAAAACTCCAGTGTAGGTTGTACCAAAAACCACCTAGCCTACTTGTAAGACGATAGATTGCTCTGATAGTCTTGCCAATGATATAAGTATCAAGAGGAGGTAGATAGAGCAGTGCATTTAGAGCAGAGCCAGGCATACTCGTAAAAGCTTCCGTGCAGTGCAGACAAGACTTTCTTTGGAGTTTGGTGCAAAAGGCAGTCACATATTTACGCGAAAGCCATTTCCACCAAACAAACGCTAAAAAAGGTAGCATATAGATCTAAAATTGATGGTACGGGTAGATAGTTAAAAAATCGTTTTTGAGCGCGAATATCTTGCAGAGTTGAGTTTTACGTTTTGAAATTCTTTAGAAGATTGATGCTGGATTTTTCACAATTTTCAAAAATTAAGGTACGCAATCTTCCACGATATAAAATCTTACCCGAAAGTTAATAAAATTAGTGGTTCAATGCGAATAGTGTCTTTACAAAATCGATGCTGAATTTTAAAAATTTTTCGGAAATTGTAGGAAAGCATCTAAGATATCAGAGCTTACGCCGAAGTTATTGTAAATCGTTTTTGAGTGCGAATATCTCGAGAAGGGTTCTTTCCACGAAAAAAATTTAATAAAGTCGGTGCGAATATTTCGAGAATGTACCTTAAGGAACACCTCAGGAAACTAGGTACATAGGAATACTGAGACTGGAGATTTGGCAGCGAAATAAATGAGAAGCAATGATCCACAAAAAAGGCATTACCTGTGGTCCTATCAACACTGTGATTACCATCCAGATTGTCCGGTTGATCAAGGCAGTTGAACTGGAGGAAGCGCTGTAGCTCGAGTATCCCATTGACTGGAGGTCCAAGTCGGGGCAGTACAATAGATATATGTATAAAGGTCGCAGTACATTTGCACGCCTACAATCTTTCCACATTTAATCGTATCTATCTACTGAGCGAAAAAGAATTACTAAAATGATTTCGAAGTAAATCAGTACATAGCCCAACTCACAGGGTCTAGAACTAGGTATACCTGAAATCCATGTAAGGAACTTCAATAAGTTACTAATCTACACACCTCATACGCATACATTTAAAGGATGTTATCACTTTTATGAAAATGCCTCTTAAAAAAAACCCTCACGAGTATAACGTCAGGAATATTTACCTATGAGTTCAAGGACACGTTTAATTATCTTCAATATAAAAAACTTTTTAAACCTCTGTCACAAGAGTGTTAATTAAATACAATACATAGTCGAGAGTACTAAGTGAGTTTATTATAGCCATATATACCATTTTATTAGCTACGCTCATACAAACTCATCATGACACCATCAGTCATTCATCACACTTGTGCACTGAGTTTACTCGTACAGAAAGCGTGGTGATAATGTTATTAGGTAAAGGTAAGTGGCATCCGTCAAAACGTGTTATAGATATATAATTTCAAAGAAACCGAATGGCTTTATGACAGTACGCAGAATAATAATCCTTTTATGTGAGGATAAAAGCTTAAATACTGTCAGGGCTTATCGAGTTTAATGGAAGAAATAAGGTTACAACAGCCAGGGGATAACATTAATGCCACTTTTGAACAGCGGTAGGTAATGGATTCCGCACAGGTGGGCTCTTTTAAATTACCCGCCAGTGTGTCTATCATATCAGCCGTGAAGGTCTATGGTAGACAAAGTAAATTTGTTTAATGGGTGGATATTTGTGTTTCAATGGAATTATGTTATTAAGCACAAAAAAAAACCTCCATAATGACCAAACAAATTTCATATTATGATGTAAGGAGGATGTTCCTCACTACACAGAGGCGTTTAATATGAATTAAGCGTACCGCATGAACATCAAGTATATAAGAACACTAATTAAAAATCCAGAACGAAGCAAATGGAAATCATGCCGTGAAGGTACAAATGTACGTACATACTCGTAGCTACAAAGTGTCAAGGATACAATGCCCGAACAGAAGCTTGCAGCGATAAGGCGTATCAAAATCGTTGCTAAATAGTTTCCGATGCTTTAATTTATTTGAACATGCCATTGTGGTGTCAATATGAAATTTATCTTTCTAGATTAGTGGCAAACTAAATCGAGAATCATTTGAAAATGGTTAAGTCTCACCCTGAAGCTGGATTAACTCGTCATAACTATTCTATTACTACAATTGTACATGCTTTGAACGACAGCTCTAAAACTGGATTAGGGATTTTTTTTTTTAAATCGAATATCGTGCCGTAAACTAATTTCTATATTTACAAGGCAGCATGCTTACGCAAATTAAAGACGAGTACTGCTTACGGGGAGGCTTTAGTCCATCATTTGCCACCGTGAAAAGTTGGGCAACTGTTTTTAAATATGGTCATATCAGCTTAGTTGAATTTTGGATTAGTGCTTATAAAATTTACTTGCTTAGATAGTAAGGATTCGGAAAAAAAAGGTGACCACCACTGGGCTACAGCAGCACGCACACTTTCTATGGGTATACTTACTTACTTATGTCCTGTATCCCCTTGTGGGTCCTAGGGCCTCTACAATGCCTACGCGCCATCGTGTGCGATTTCTGGAAATGTGCCTCAGCTCTCCCCAACTCTTTCCCAGTTGCCGTGCTTCCTTCTCAACTGTTCTGCGCCACGTACTCCTAGGACCGCCGCGTATCCTGCCATCCTTGGTAAGCGGGTTCCATTGCATCGCTTGGTTAGCTATGGACCTGTCACCCTTTCGGAGAGTGTGACCGATCCACTGCCACTTTCGTCGTCGTATGGTTGTGCCTATAGGTTCATGGCCCGTTCTCTGATAAAGCTGTTCGTTAGAGATACGGTTTGGCCACAATATCCTTAAGATGTAACGTAGACACCTATTGACAAACGTTTGCAGCTTCCTCGTGATAGTGACGGTCACTCTCCAGGTACCACACCCATATAGCAACACGGATTCAACGTTGGAACGGAACAGTCGTAGCTTGGTGTTTAAGCTAATTGCATTACTTCGCCAAACTATGGATAGCATCTCAAACGCAGATTTTGATTTACCTATTCGGCTGGCTATATCCAGTTCGGTTCCGCCATCGGTTGAGACAATACTCCCAAGGTATTGGAAACTCTCTACTCTCTCAACCGTTTGTGCAGCAATGCATATATGAGTTGATGAGTTTGGTCCTAGGCTGATCATTTTTGTTTTTGCCGAGTTAATTTTCAGCCCAACGACGTCTGCTTCCCTCTCTACATTTGCTGTCATTTGGTGAAGGTCCATTATTCTGTGAGACAGTAGGCATACATCGTCGGCGTAGTCGAGGTGTTTGAGTTCAGATGTAAGAGTCCATCGAATTCCTCCATTTCCTGTTGATAAGGCCGCATTCAGCACATCGCTAATCACCAATAAAAACAATATTGGTGAAAGTATGCAGCCTTGCCGAACCCCATTTTGGACTTCGAATTCCTCAGACAGCCTTCCTCTGTGCAAAACGTGACATGTGGACCCATCATATGTAGCTTTGATAATTGCTATTAATTTATCCGGAATGCCTCTCCTGCGCAAGGCACGCCAAATAAATTCCCGATTGACACTATCAAACGTCTTTTCAAAATCGATGAACAGCAGGTGAAGTGGTGATCGATATTTAACACATTGCTCGATGATGATCCGCAGGGTGTTGATGTGGTCGACACAAGAGGATCCAGAGCGGAAACCTGCTTGTTCGGCGTCAAGTGTGTCTTCAAGGTGTTCTTTGATTCGCTCCAGGATGATTCTAACTATTATCTTGGCCACAGCAGGCAGCATGCAGATACCTCTCCAGTTTTCGCACTGCATTAGGTTGCCTTTTTTAGGGAGCTTGACAATCATTCCCTTTTTCCACTCATCTGGAAAACTCTCGGCTTCCCATGTTCTCCCGACAAGTGGGAACAGTAGCTCTGCCGATGCTGTTGGCGCAGCTTGAAAAAGCTCCGCGGGTATACCGTCAAGTCCTACCCCCTTATTAGTTTTCAGTGCTTTGATTGCGGTAATAATCTCCTCTTTACTGGGGGTTGTGGTGCGAATTCGGGAACTTCTTTCTACGAACACTTCAGTCTGACTTGGGTGCATATTGCTGGCGAATACTCGGTTTAGAACCGAAGCAAAATGCTCCTTCCATCTCTTCAGTTGATCCTCATCCGATATTAGCAACGAACCGTCTAAGCCTTTCACTGGGTGTTGAGTAGAGCTTCGGCCACCTATAAGCTCTTTAGTGATTCTATAAACGGTTCTGCTGTCGCACCTCGCTGCTGCTTCTTCTGCTTCCGTAGCCAGCGCATTGATGTAATTGCGCTTGTCACGTCTCACGCTACGCTGTACTTCTCTCATCTTCATGCGATATAGGGACTCAAGCTCGATCCTCCCTGCTGCTGGAGTTGCTGCAATTTGAGCTCTTAGCTGTTTTCGTTCGTTGATCCTTCTCCAGGTATCCTCGGAAAGTCACGCCCTATGGTTTCCCTGTGATCGACCGACAATCCTTTCAGCACCTGATGTGAAAACAGTTTTCACAGCGCACCAATGGTCTTGGATGGTGGCGGGCAGGGAGCTGCTGATTGTTTCCACTCCACGTGAGAGATAGTCCCTTAATTCTTGGCGCACTGTGGGAACTCTCAGTCAGTCTACATTGAACCTAGGTATTCTTGTGTCGTTAGATCTACTTATTACGCGTTGGGGATTGGTACTCACCCGCATCTAATCATCTTATCTCGCTTACTCCCAATATGTCCAGCCTATATCGCATGAACTCATGCTCCAATTGAAGGAATCTGGCTTTCTGACGTCCTTCACTCTGAGAGTCAAGGAGCGTCTTCACATTCCAGAAACCAATCTTAGTCCGGGTACGATAGCCAAAGGTCGTCAACGTATTATCAGTCCTTATCCGAGGCATTGTGTCGGTTTCCATAGCTATTGTAGTTTCGGTAACGCGGGTTGCTGGCCCAGGTTACCTAGCCTAGGCATAAGACCCTAGACAATCTCGCACTTGCAATTTTGGCCTATATGTATAAGGATTTATACATGCAGTTGCCCGGGGACCACCACGAGGAGGTAAAGCAAGCACTACATTACGAACTTGATTGTTGCGCTACTGGTCCAATCCATGTTTTGGACAGTCAGTAGTTTCCCGATCAATCGCCATGCAGATCCCCGATCTATGGGTATAGGCAACGCTGAAGTGGTTAAAGCACTTTTGAGTCTCTCCAAATTTCGATGCGGTCAATCGCAGACCATACTCTCCAACACTGACCACAAACAATAGTCCGAATAATTAAAATTTGGCCTTCCTGAAGGTCAATTCTCGGATGCAATAAAAGCAGGAACATTTATTCTAAGCCACTGCTGAGTTGTTTTGGGTTTATTTTGGCTGGAACAGAGTCTGTTGGAAAACCCATTTTGCTTTATTAAAAGTGTATTCGTCAAGCCTTTAACGACGGCTTCTAGGACAACTTCTTGATACACCTTTGGCCCAGTTTTGACTCCTTTTTCACCAAATTGGAGAGCAGTATATCCTTGATTTAAAGCGGTATAAATTTTTTGGAAGCGGTGTATCTTTACCTTTCATTTGATACCCATATTGTATTTATACAAACAAATTATTATTTTTTTTTCACTTTCACTCAACACTCAGTTATTTTTACACTTTTTTCAGAACTCTACAGCTAAGTGCGGGTAAGAAAGACTCAATTCTAGTCCACATTGCAACGCTCTAAGTCGAATGGTTCAAACGTTATGAGAGTATGACAGACAAGAGAGACAGCCAACTGACTCTTATTATAAGGGTTCTTACTTTTTGAATACCGGAATCCTGAAAATATCGAGGAAATGAGAAAAACTGTGGCGGGTGCCTCATATTTCAAAATGTTCGATTTTATTCCGAAGTTAATGGATATCGTTTTGAGTAAGAATATCTCGAAAGCGGTGCATCCTACGAAAATTAAATTGTTTCGGTAAACATTTTAGATTTGAATGCTGAATTTTTCAAAAATACAGCCTTGGCCATAAATAAAAAGCACGTTTACGTTTTATAAAAAACTACTGCAGGCAGGTGAATATTTTTGACTTATGGGGCATTCCCGCGATTTTTAACTCTGGATTTTTGTATGTGCGGTGAAATTGGTATCATTTCGAAAAGAGTAGTGAAAGTGTGCACATCAGTTTTTTGTATAGGTCGACCAGATAAGAACGATGGGAAAAGAAATTTAAATAAAACAACAACGGTGAGAGATATCAAATTGATTCTAGCTTTGTTTTGAAGCTACATTTATGCCATTATGTATGGAATAGCACGTCATTTAAATGGCCGCCACGACTTCGCTGGCAGTGCTTCAAGCGTTCGGTCCAATTTTTGATGACTTGGTCTAATTTGTGCGGCGTTATTCCGGCAATAGCGTCTTGAACGTTGGCCTCGATCTCGTCCAAAGTAGTTGACTTATTAGCGAAGACTAAGGACTTGACGTAGCCTCAGAGAAAATAATCGAGGGGTGTCAAGTCGCATGATCGCGGCGGCTAATTGATGAACGCTCGCCCTGAGATGACCCAGTCGACAAATTTCTCCTTAACCACTTCGAGCGTTCCGTCGTTTGTATGGCATGTAGCGCCGTCTTGTTGGAGCCACAGCACGGATATATCGATGTTGTTGAGCTCTGGTTACAGAAAGTCGGGTAACATCGCTCTATACCGAGGACCATTGACGGTAACGGTGTCTCCTTCCTCATTTCCAAAGAAATAAGGTCCGATGATGCCGCTGTTCCATAAACCGCACCAAACAGTCAATCTTTGTGGATGCATTGATGCTTGGCCGATCACTTGTGGATTGTGGTTGCTCCAATAATGACAATTTTGCTTGTTGACACAGCCACTGAGCCAAAAATGGGCCTTGCCCGAGAAGTTGATTTTTTGGCCAAAATCCGGATCTCCTGCCAACATTTCCAGCACCCAATTAGCTTACTCACGGCGTTGTCTATGGTCGTCCAGCACAATCTTATATGGACGTAGGCCCAAACCCAACCGCAAAATAAGCCTGGTTGACTCTCTAGCGATGCGCAATTCAGCAGATCGGCGACAAATCGACATTTCTGGCTCTTCTTCGATACTGGCCGCTACGGGGGCTATGTTTTCTTCACTTCGCACCGATCTCTGTCTGGCTGGTGGCTTAAGGTCCAAAAGAGTGTACTCACGAATTGCCTGCGCACTGAACCCATGATGCCAGTTTTGCTTGTTTAAGTAGCCGTCGAGATGAAAATGAAAATAGGAAAGCGATACCGAAGCGGGTGGTCATTTTGCTTCAATTCCTGAGTCACTTGGACCTTATAAGGGAATAATCCGAGGTCCTTATGCATGATTCTCCTCAGGCTAGTGCGGCTAAGGTTCAGTTGCTGAGATCTGTGGCGAGTTGAGTTTCTCGGGTTTAGGAGCACACTTTCGACAACAGCAGCAATATTCTCGCCTTACCTCACAGGACGAATACGAGGATACCTTGTGTTATCAATTAGCATGCCAATCTCATAAACATTCTTCACAAACTTGTATACAGCAGGCATACGTATAGTTGGTGCATTATTTCAATCGAAATTTTCTTTTCAAATTTCGCACTGTTTTGCAACTTTGTTCAAGCGTAAATCGATTCATTTCGTACATTGAAGATATGATACTGTTTTCCTATAAATTGATTGAGCGCGAAAGAGCTGTCAGTGTCAAATTAACATGTAATTTAAAAAGAAACCGGCGATGATCCACCCGTTATTATATAGGTACCTTTTCAAGGGAAATTGATGGGAGTAAAAGTAGAAACACAATGTGACGTTCGCGCGGTCGCTCTTTGATAGAATGAGTAGAAACAATAGGATCCTATGGGCTAACACCAAATGTGACCTCAGGCGTTTGATCGGTTTTTGATCGTAAATATCGTAAGCGCCACCTCAACATCGGAGTAGAGCTACTCTCTACTATTGTCGCGCGTTTTGACAGCTCACAGCTGTTTTGGACCGACATTATTCTTTGAGTCGTTCGATTTTAGCAACAAGGTAATTCATTGGCCTATATTTATAGTTATATCTTAAACCCGAGTGTAACTGATCTGGAGTCTAAAGATAACACACAGATTAGACACAGCTGGTATTCATAGAGAATCTGGCAGTTCTGTTTAATTAGATACGAGTCTAATGTCTAATCTACTACAACTCTGCTACAAATTTTATTCAATCTATTACGAAAACACATTCTGAGAGCGAAATTTCAAAAATACGTCAACTTTTTCTTACTGTTTTGCTGTTGTAAACAAAAATAAGGTAAAAATTGTTATTATACAAATGTTTTGAAATAAACAAAAAATTATAAAATTACAGATGAGCGGCAAGGAATATAAAAGAGCAAGGGAGCAGAACTGGTCGGAGGCAGAAAAAGAAATGCTGCGCGAATTGGTCCGAAGGCATCTTAGAGTCGAGGACGACAAAAGAAACGATGTTAAGATGATTGCACAAAAAAAGGCAGCGTGGAAAGACATAGAACTAAATATGCAAATAGCTGGATACATTAGGGGAATTCCGAAGCTAAGAGAGCAGTGGCATCGGATGAAGAACGCAGCACGGAAAAGTATTAGCGACATTAAAGCGGCGTAAAGAGCAACTGGCAATAGGGTAGTTATCAAGGAGCCTGGTTGGTTGGTTGGTTTGAGATAGTGAGCTTATGCTCTTCACTTAGGTGTCCATTGGGCCCGTTGTGTTCCCCTCATCTGCGTAACTGTAAGGAATAGTGATGTGTTTTGGGAATTATGTATTGAGAGGATTTAGGTCTAGGGATCATGGGGAGTATCAACTATATCGTATATTGATCGGGGAATCGTAATGTTCGTCTGGCGAACTCCAGTATATCCCCGATTCCTTTCTTATTGAGGTGTGTAATATCCGGAATCCTTGGAGATCCCAGAATTTTCAGCCTTAGCCTCGCTGTAGCAGGGCAGTGACAGAGGAAGTGTTCTATATCTTCCTCCTCCTCTTCACAGTTGGCACAGATTGCTGTATCAGCTATCCCGAGTCAGAACGAATGTTTGTTGAGATTAATGTGCCCTGTTAAAAGTCCCACCATCAATCTCAATTGTGTTCTGCTTGAATTAAGAGCTCTTTTTGCTGTGTTGTTACTCGTACTTTGGTTATTACAGATCTAGCCACTTTGCACGTGTCTAGATTCGTCCAGTAGTTACTGCACTCCTGTCGTATCTTATCATTGATTATTGTTTTAATAGTTGTCAGAGGGACCCCTATTGTATTATCCGGGTTCATTTCTGTATTGCCTGCTCCTTTCCTTGCTAGTTCGTCTGCCTTTTCGATACCCGGTACACCCTCGTGCCTCGGTACCCATGTAAGACGGACTCTATTGCGTCTGGCAAGTAAGTTCAATTTAGTTTTGCACTCCCTTACTAGTCGTGATTTCGACATGGGGTTTGTGATCGCGCTAACTGCTGCTTTGCTGTCCGAGCAGATGTCAATTTGCCTTTCTTCGCTGGTGTCTTCTGCGAGTATTTCGGTTGCCTTCATAATTGCATAGACTTCTGCTTGGAACACCGATACAAATGGTTCTAGGTGAATAGCAAGTTCAATTGGTGGGTTAGCACTAAAGATGCCAGCCCCTGATTCCCCTGATATATTAGAGCCATCTGTATAAACCGATATCCCATTGGAGTTTCTTGTCGTTCTTTCATACGTCCAATATTCTCTTGCGGGAAAAATTGTTTCGAAGTTGTTGGAGAATGTGTACGATTTCCCAACAACATCACTGGGGCAATCGATGAGTGGTGTCATTACTCTTATCATTTCAGTGATTTTTTGATGTCCCGTATTTGCACCACCGGTGAAATGGCCGATAGTTTCAAGCCGTGAGGCTGAAATAGCGGCAATCTTTTTCGCTTCGAGGTGCACTGGTAGAATGTTAAGTATCGCTTCCATGGCCGCGGTTGGTGTTGAGGATTGTGCTCCTGTAATACCCAGGCAGACCATACGCTGCACCTTAGTTAGCAAGTCTCTTGCATACTTTTTGCTCATCACTGGCCACCATACAACTACACCGTAGAAGATGATGGGTTTTATTACGCATTCGTATATCCAGTGGACCTGTTTCGGTTTCAAGCCCCATGACTTCCCGATGGCCCTCCTGCATATCCAATATGCTCTCTTTGCTTTGGTGACTCTTTCTTCCAGGTTCTTTCTCCAGGTCAGTTTCCAGTCCAATATAATGCCCAGATACTTGACGCTGGCGCGGAGTTGTAGTGATACTCTTCCGAGTTGTGGAATATGAAAGTCACTAGTTTTGGTTTTCTTTGTAAAGAGATCCATTTCCGTTTTATTTGGATTTATTTCTACTCCACTCTCCTCTGCCCATTCTTTTATGATTCGAAGGGTGTTTTGCATAAGCTCTCCTATGATGTTCAGGTGCTTATATCTTATCAGAACGGCTAGGTCATCTGCGTACGCTACACATTTCGCACATGTTCCATCCAGTGCTTTTAAAAGGTTGTCCATTGTGAGCACCCACAGAAAAGGAGATATTATCCCCCCCTGTGGTGTTCCCGTACGGACTGTTCCCCTTCTTGTGTCGTCTCCCAGTGAAGCTGTGATAATGCGGTTTGTAAGCATGTGTTCTAGCCAATTGTTTATTATTTGGTTATTACGGTATATCGAGAGTGCCTCCACAATTTTTTGAGTTTTCACATTGTTAAATGCCCCTTCGATATCTAGAAAAACGCCTGCGACTGATTCCTTGGTTTCAAAAGCATCTTCTATTGTGGATACAACCTGGTGTAGTGCCGTCTCAACTGATTTTCCTTTGAGATATGCATGTTGATTAGGACACAGCCGCGGAATTGTAATCTGTGTTCTGATGTAGTTATCACAGATTCTCTCCATTGATTTTAGTAAAAAGGACGTTAGGCTAATAGGTCTGCAGCCCTTTGCTGTCGACAAATCTTTCCCGGGTTTCGGTAGGAACACCACCCTCACCTCTTGCCATTGTGTTGGTGTGTATCCATGATATAGACATCCCCTGAAGATATTGACCAGGGTTTTCTTTAGGGTGTCTAATTCTATCCCTTTTTGCAAGAAAATGGGAAGTATTCCGTCCAAGCCCGGTGATTTGTATGGCGCAAATGAGTTAATAGCCCAGTCAAATGAGTTAATAATAGTCAAGGAGCCTACGCAAGACGATTTTATCGTAAAAGATATGATGGCGGACGACTTTATTGAAGACGAAATATTGATAGACAGTAATACTGATGAACTAGTAAATGTTCAAATGTTTGACCAGTATCACCAGATACGGAAATGGAGTCAGTATTACAGCTGCTTTTGGATTCAACTATTGGAAATAAGGAAGAAAAAACAACAAAGCCAGCTGTTGACGTACTCCAGCAACGTCGTAAACAAGTTTCAACCGAGGAACGACATAGTAACGAACTGCAAAAACTTAGAATAGAATTGCTGCGAAATCAAATTTTGCATGAAAACTCACTATTTGAAATTGATATGCAAATCTCCATCACAATGTTGGAGACCGAAAAACTCAAACAGGATAGAGAAAAGGAAAATTGTGGAAATTGACCACCATTCTAATTAAGTTATTTCTTTTTCTTTTGTTTAGGGTTTCTTGTGTGTTCAAATAGGTATAATAAATAACAATCTATTTAATAATTAATTTTTTATTTCTTGTTCTTGTTAAAAATATATTTCTAATTGAAATGTCGGTTGATGAATTGATGATTGGTCTTCTTCCATGGGTGTTTTCTCCTTCGCCTACTTGTATTGATACTTCTCTTTCATCGAATACTTCATTATTCGGATCAAAAACTTTAATTTTGTATGCTGGAAATAAGAAGTCTGTAACTACATGAGAGATTCCGTTCTTTGGCAATGTTGTGCAGAACTGCAACTGCCACAACAACGTTCTTAGCCGTAACCAAGTCAACTCTCAGCCTTTCGAAAATGGATCGGAACTTAGATTTAATTTGCCCGTTTAGACATTCTACCTTGCTTCTTGTTGCAATGTGGCAAATATTAAACTTTTGCTCCTGTCGACTCTGTGGGTTCCTTACTGGAGTGAGCAAAATGTTAGAAAAAGGGTAACCAGAGTCTCCCAGTAAGATTCCATTGTGAGCATTTCGTGTTACTTCAAGAGTGCTTTTCAGTCTACTGTTGTTCCATATGCGAGCATCATGCCGTGAACCCCGAGATTGTGCAACTATGTCTGTAATTTTACAATTTGCTTGCATCGCAGACAATCTAAACATTTTGATCGTCATTATTTCGAATTAAATGAGTTAAATTGAGGTTCATACTTGCACGTTTAAAGAATAATACCCTTTGCGATTTAGAAAATGACCCGCCACCACTTCTCCAACAATTTTTGCAGGGCAGTCAATCGTCCCGATAACTCCAGGAAATCCAGCGATTTGAAAAAATTCGGACTTTACTTTTGTACGACTTGTGGATGGAAATGATATAAAGTTGGGAAACTATAAAGCCAGTTTTTTTTATATTTTCGCAATAACTCGACTGACAGTTGGTTAGGAAATACCATGCAGGTTGCCTATATAGGAGGTAACAATAGTTAAACAATTGCTTAGCTTATTAAAGATATAATAAACTTCATGTTACCTATATCACTTTGATGAACATTCCAACCAAAAAATCTCAATGCTGTTAGGACTTGAAGGCTTCCAGATACTTAGTTGGTTGGTCTTGAATATTTAATAATTCGATAATAAATATTGCCGTGTCCTTGTCGAATCGATATCTTTCATAAAATTCCTCGTTAATCAATTCAAAAGGGTCGAGTCGGGTCCTGTAGCGCTTCTGTCTTCTAGTTGGTGGTACCATTCCAATATCCACCAAGATATCAAAATCTTGATCAATGTTGTAATCCACCGATATTTTATTTAATTCGTTACCTACGTGGTACACTATTTTTATTATTGCAAAACTAAGATCAATTCACAAAGCACTCGCGCAACTTAAAATTCCTAATATAATTTTCTTTGTTCACAAATTTTTGACGTTTAACAGAGTTAAATACAACTTAAACATGCGTTCTGTCGTGATTAATATTAGACTCGAGTTTGTCGTTTAGACATGGGTTTAAATTGTCTATGAAATTGTTTAACAACAACATAATAAGAACTTATCAAACATCTATGAATATGCGCCATTGTGTCGTGTATGTACTCCTTTAATATGTAAACAATTTTAATTGAAAATTGATGTTTTTTGAACACAAGAGTATGCAGAGGTTTTTATTTTTTTTTATTTTCTTATTCATACACATTTGTTTGCGAAGTTATTTCTTATATTTGTGTTTCCTAATCAAACCATAAAAATAAAAAATAGTACATTTCTACTCTTTTTTCTGCCGCGAAATCGTGTGTGGGAAATTTGAGGGAACAGAACTTTAATCTGTCAGTCATATTCCTAACCTCTCAACGCCCTATTGTTTTGAAGCCACATTTGGTGTCGCAAATTTTGAGGTCGCGCATTGTGACAAATATTATCGTAAGTCTGTAGAATTCCTTATTAAACACGCGACCGTGTCTTGTCCATAATAATTCACTTTATTTTACGAAATAAAATCCCAAATACTAATTTTACGAGACGCCACTGCTCGTTTGTAGAATTGTGTGCGAGTCAGGTGTGGCTTCCCGAAACTCATGGTGGATTTCCGCTATCGTGAGTGCCACCCATCCATTGGTTGTACCTTCACAATAATTTTAACTTACATAAATATATAGATATGTATTTCACGTGAAATCACTTCATAGCCCTTGGGTCCTTGACGCTTAAGCCGGCTGAAGGTTGAAGTAGAATGAGTTACGAGTAGTACCAAATCTTATTTTTGAAAGTCCTTCAAAATAATTGCGGCATCAACAAACATAGCATTAAAATCAATATTCTTAAGGATTTATACGAAAGTATACGCTAAGATTGCGATGATATACCAATTCCCATTCTCATATCCTTCCGAAATAATTAGGCAAAGCTGATTGCTTTTCAATCCTTTTGCAGTGGTAAAATACTCTACTTAACGAGTAATTTTCAATGCATTCCCCAAACGCTGGCAAAAATCCCGACTAAGCTCAACTTAAATGAGTCTCGTACTCGTATTTTGTCTCTCGTGTAAAGCGTAACAAATTTCCGCATTAAGTTTGTGTAAACACAATCCGTCTCAACTACAGGGAATTACTAAAAACTGAATTAATATCACACAGTTTTGGGACCATAATCTGGTACAGTTATAGGAAAATCAATATCTGCAGTACATAATATTTATGTAATCGGCTTATCTACAAAAGTACACCCGGCTTTACACATGCGAGTGTATTTTTGAAATGTTTATTTTAACTTAAATACAACTAGGATGCATTTTGATAAGAATTCCAATGTATGGTTGGGGGTATGCTCATGGAATGCAACAGTGCATACCATAATTCGTGGGGGTGACAAATGCTATACACAACATGAGTAGGTACCTACAGATAAAAGATTAATGTTGGCTGCAGAGCATGATGATGTTCAGTGGTGCAGACGAGTACCTACTATTTGGATATTTGTTATTGTCTCTCGTTGATTATGCGATGTCATATTAATTAAAAATTACTCGTATTAAAATAATACTTGCCTATGATTCTGACAGTTGTTGAGGGTATGCGGTCGCTTTATAGTTTTTTACTTAATTGGTTTGGAATTCCATTCACATGATGCATTTGTTAATTCGCATGAAGTGAGGTTTAATTACGGCACAAAATGATTTTAGAATTTACCAAATCATACAAGGACTTAGTGCGCATGATGATCGCTTTGGTTCGTCATTCAGTAGGTAATTGAATCTCTAAATAGAACGAAAGTTATTAAATTGCTTAAAATAAGGCTAATAGGTGATTAAAGTTCATTTTTACTGGGGTCTAATCGAATCATATGTCTGCGTCAAAAAAATGACCGTTGCGTCAGCTTACTTCCCTTTTGTTTCAGTAACTCCTCCACCACCAAGGCAATGACTGAAGCACCAGAAAGATGGGATTAGTCATTTGTTGTGACGCTAATGCTCAGAAAACATTTTGGGATAGCAGCAAATGCATCATATTATTAACAATATTGGCTTCCAGTTGAATTGATTGATTGAAATGATCCTGTCTAATGGGTCAATTACTAACTGAAGTATACTGCTGGAAGTGTCTCAGTCAGACCGTAGATTAATCGAGTTCCAAATCAAATGTAAAGTCATACCTTTGCAGAAGAGGATAAATCCAAACTAGATACGCTCCAGGGAGGAGCTAGATAAACGCATCAAAACTCCTCCTAAACTCAGAACGAGACAAAAAGGTACAGGAAGCTGAGTGGAATCAGTAAGCTGGTTCAATTCCCACAAAGCGCAAATCAGTTAAACCGGAATAAGTTATAAAAACGGATGGTACCTGTCACATTCAGCGAGAGTTGGCAGCACCGTTGAAGATCGACGATGCCACTAATAGAGAGACGCAAAACATAAATAAAACCATGTTGCTTATTGGCTGGCCAATGGGTTGCCGCCTTCTATAGAAATTCGGACAAATTTTCGGATAGCGGAGAGTCTTTTCAATTCATCGTTCAACAGTGGCAGCAATATACAGGGTGGCTGGCATGAACTGTTACCAACTTCATGTCGCTGTGTCTGCCAAACTACGAATGACAGCGTGCTTAAAATTTGACAGTTGTTAATTCATTTCTTTGTTGACAAGTGTGTGTCAGGTTTTTTTTTTTTATAGCGTGTTTAGTTCTTGTTCTATCGACAATGGAATTCAATCGTAATAGGGTTATTGTCCTTTTTTTGGCTGGAAAATCACAACCAGCTATTGTTCGTGAGTTGAATTGAAAGTGAACAAAATATTTGTGTATCGCACCATATCGCGTTACTACGAAACCGGCAGCATTGCAAAATGCTATGGAGGTGGTCCGAAAAAGACAGCAACATCGTTAATAGTAATTCGGAGTGCGAAGGCCAGAATCGAACGAAATCCTCGGCGTAGCGGAAGAAAAATGGCTTCTGAGCTAAACATATCCAGAGAATGGATGCAACACATTCTGAAAAATGAGCCCAGACTCAAAGCCTTAAAGTTCCAAAAAGTGCACGATCTCACACCTGACCAAAAAAAAGTTATAGTGGAAAAGCAAAGAAGTTGATCCGCTTGCACACAAGTGGTCAATTCCATTTGAGCAACTTGACAACAAGCAAAATGGTTCAGTTTACCTGCCAGAGAGATTATACGATAATTTCGACCAAAGAATGGCCACCAGGAAGCAAGCGCCACAGTGACTGCCGATGGCGCTAAGATAAATGGGATGGTTTATCGTGAAACTGTCTTGGAAGCTGCGTTAAAGCCATGGGCATGCAAAGATTTCGGCCAAAGTCCCTGGACTTTCCAACATGACTCTGCACCTTCCCACAAAGCCCGAACAAATTAAGAGTGGCTGCGACAAAACGTTCCACACTTCATTTCCTCGACACAATGGCTATCGAATTCTCCCGAAGCGAATCCATTAGACTTTTCTGTCTGGGCATTTTGAAGGCCAAGTTTGGCACTAAAAAATACCAAATAACGGACGCGCTCAAGTTAGCCGGGAATGGAAGTGCATTCCACAGACACACCTGCGGGCAGCGTGGGATAAATTTATTGACCGTCTGAAGGAAATTGTTCGTGCCAAAGGTGGCCACATCGAAAATATTACTTAAAGTCTTGAATTTGAATAAATTTCCAACATTTTTTCTTTGGATTCAATAAAAAAAAATATTCAAAATAAAAAAAAAAATACACCTATTTGAATTAGTAACACCCTGTACAAATTTAAAACAAACAACTCAATCATCACCATGAGAACCAAGTAAATTTGAAACCATCAACCTAAACTAATTTTACTTTTTAATAAACAATTGAACAAACAAAAATGAAACTATTTCATTCCACAAAACATTGGAGGTTGGGTTCTACTGGGGATCCATTTCTCAGAATTTACAGATTACAACCGGATCATAACGCGACCCGATTACCGAGGCTGAGAATAATCAAAGTCGAACGACTCGTCGAGTTGGTATGTTGCATCGGCTGGGTTGACAGACGATGGTATCAAACACGCTGTAGCGTCCTTTGATAGCTTCAAGTCACCTGGTACTCGGCTGGACATGGAATATACCCTGCCATGCTACAACAAGGTAAAGGGTGTCCCAAAATTAACACAAGAAGTAATTTAAATAGAAAACACTGGTTTTTAATTAAATATTGTAAATGTTTTATTGATTCACAGAGTCTACAGTATAGGGTTACCTATGTATGTAATAGCATATCGGGTAAATGGCCTTCACGGCTTTGCTGGCACATACGTACTCCGTTTTGGATAAATGTGGCTGAATTTTGTAGATACAGCGCACAATTTGCTCCTTCAAGGAGTGGGTGGTCGTGGGCTTGTTGGCATAAACATTAGACTTCAATAAACCCAAAAGAAAAAAGTTCAACGAGAAAAACTGGATTAACATTTATTGCCTCACCAGTCGCATTTTCCAAGAAGAATGGTCCGATGATGCCTACAGTCCAAACTCCGAACCAAACAGTGACACGTTGCGGTTCTTAGGTCAGTTGCACTTTGTATGCATGAAGATGCAAATCTTTCGTGAGAATACGAGTACGCTGTAGAGAGCTTCTCGAAATGTCCAATTCTTGACCACGGTGCCGAATTGATGTTTCTGGACTCTCAACAACACTCTCACGAACTGCTTCGATGTTTTGTGTTGAGCGATTTGTTGAAGGATGGCCATAGTGTCTAAGATCATTAATTGATCCAGTCTTCCTGAATTTTTGAATTAATCTCTTCACAGTTGATGAAGTTAAATCACCATTACGACCATATTTTGTACGAAACTTGCGAACTGTAGATGCCAAACCTTCATTATTTTTAAAATATTGCTTAACAATGAAAACGAGTTGTTCTTTCGTGTAGCACTTCATTTTTAATAACCCTAAACTGTCAGCTGTCACGCTGTCTTTTTTTTTTATTGGCAACACTTTAGCGCACAAATGGCACAGAATTCAAATCTTTCGTGAATTTTGGGACACCCTTTATAAGCCAATTGCTGACAACTCTGCTGGGATACATACCAACACCTCGGGGGTTAGAGTCACTACACGATCGCAAATCTCGCACGTTGAAGCACATCTCATTTACAGGCCCTTGCTTAACCACGAATAATGTGCCTGTTTGCACTAACAATTGTTTAGTTTCACGGGATCTAGGCTCTCGCGCATTCGACTATATATCTCGTTTTTATATCGGAGCTCTATTTGATCTGATACAAGTACTTTTGTCTGAAAGTATCTACAGCGTGAGCCATTTAAACCTTCGGGATGTTTTTTGGTAATAATTTGACAAAAAAAAATTTGTTCAGATCACTTTTTGAATATGCTATCGCGTAAAATGGTCCCCGCCGGCATTTCCCATCACTTTTCGAAATGTTTCGGGCTGAATAGCGGCCATTTTCTGTCGTGTGTTGTCTTTCAAGGCTTCTAGGGTCCGTGACTTATTGACATAAATTTTGGATTTCATATAACCCCTCAGGAAGAAGTCTGGAGGCGTTAAGTCGGGTAATCGCGGAAGCCACTCAAAATCACCATTTTTCCAAATTAGACGTCCGAGGAACAAAAACGCAATAAAGCGATCATGGCTCGGGCTGCATGAGCTGTGGCGCCATCCTGCTGAAACTAAAGGTTGTCCATGGCGTTATTAGTCAGAATTGGCATAAAAAATCCGTTATCATTAGACCCTCTTCGAAGAAAAACGGTCTAATGATTCTGTGCACGTTGGCTTTAAATGTTTGAAGGTTATAGTGGTCGGGAAATACAGAGCCTGGTAGATCATTCCACATTCGTGTCATTCGGCTTATAAACGAATTCCTATATTTGACAGTACGACCGAAGTTGGGCTTAAGGATGAACTGATATCCATTCGAAGCATGACGCGTATTGCGTGTAAAATTTTTCAGGGGAGGAATGCGACTGGCTATTTCGCTGGAGCATTTTTTATAAAAAAAAGGCGATAAAATAGGAAGAGACACGATTTGAATGTAAAACTGCACGATAACAGCGCGTTGTGGTGGCTTGTTCTGTTCCATGACACGTATTCGCTTGGACTGATGCTTCGAAAGCCAGCTGCCATAAGACGACCTGGAAACAGATGTCAAAGTTATAGGGTTGCCAGATGGAGAAGGTTTAAATGGCCCATCATGTATATGAAAAGTACTTGGTATCGAAATTATTCATATTTACTTACATATATCGATTCATCCCTATTGTTAACGACATACCTACGAGCATGTGCATATGTAGCGAATAACATTTTTGGAATTTCGTTGTAGGCACATATTTTTCGTGAACAGTTCCTTTCCATATAAAAACAACGTAGCTATGCTATAGACATGTTGGCCGGCACACACGCAGTCCATGTTAAACTTGAGGTGAGTTGAGCACGTGCCATTCTGTTCATTTCAAACAATCAGTGGAAGTATTTTTGTGATTTTATTTCATTCACTTGCAATATCTATTCTCCAACAATGTTAATAAAAGGCGGGGCTGTCAATATTATGAAAAAAAAAATAGAATTTAGTAGTCAAGTTCTTACGTGAGATTTTTTTGGAACAAGATTCACGTGCTCGTTTGTTCCTATGAACGAGCCGCTATTGCTTGTTATCCTTAAACGCCATCACACCGAATTCCAACTTAAACGCCTATAATCTCACTTATAATTGCAGTTGACTTTAAATCCTCATTACTACTAAAGCTTAACACCTAAGCGAAGGTAGATGCTGTGTTATTGCAACAAATTAAATTCCGATTTAATTTCATCAAATCCTCTCGCTTATTTTAATTGCAAATAATAAAATCCTCCCCACAGCCAGGCATGAGCATCGCCATAGATACATACTCGTCCATACATACATATGTATGTATGTATCTATGAATGTTTGCAAACAGCGAGATACACCGACTGCCAAGTCCTATGACAATCCTGCCTCACAAATGTAGTGTTGTAGTACCACACCACCGCCAAAGGCGTTAGCGCAACAACTTTTTAAATTCCACAACGGTATCTTTTATTATCGTGTCAGGGCACGTTCGGTATTTGAACACGTAGTGAAATTCATAGTCGGTATGCGGAGGCGATTATCTTTTAATAAAGGACATGTAACACGGGGGCACTTTGTCCCATCGCAGTCAGCCGTTTCAGTGCAGCAGACACGGTTACTGATTTTTCTCTGGTATAGATAGCCTCCCTCTCTAGTCCCTTGATTATTTTATAGGATTATAATACCGCACGAAAATTGCATTACATGAATCTTGATGGGCTACTCGCGGGGCGATGTACCTCAGTTCCCAGAGCGGCTGTTGAAATGAGCTGATGGCAGCCGTTTTACTGAAATTTTTGCATAAGTGTATCCTGACACCAATTTTGATATTCGATATATTTTGCATTTATGATGCTCTTCACTGGGGTGAATTAAATTTCCTGCCTAGTATGTAGGAGATTTGAAAGTTTTTAATCAATTCAATTGCAAAATGCAAATTTTCTAAAGTAATCTAAACCGCGTCCAGTGCCGCTCTCTCGACTAATTGGAGATACATTCGAGTGATAGTAGGTCAGCGCTGTGCAGTGTATATCCGTGTAGATTGATGGGCTGGTAAACTAAATTTATGGGAGGGCTTTTATGTATAAAACCGTAATTGGTTCGAAGTATCCTCTATCAGGAGGGCCGCGAAATAGCGTATATTAAATGCGGACTACAATTTCTGGTAGTCGATGGTAGAAACATAATATATTTTTACAGTCAACACTAAAAGTGGCGAAACACTGAACTGAAAAGAGAAAGTATATACAAAGCGTTAAGATAGTTACCCTGTCCTTGTCGGGGGTCCCAATAGTTAATACAAAATGAATGAACAAAGCCAAACGCAATAAGAAAAAAAAACTTCAATGACTTGTCTTAGTCAGATAAAACCCAACAATAATCCCTGACATCTCCGGCGACAACCTTAATGCAACGGATAAAACAGATATTTCGTGGACGATATGGAGGTTATCGAAGGGTAACAATCTCCATATCGGTGGTATGAAAGATGAACCTCTGGCTTCATTGGAGGCAGACACAATAGGTCCTCAAACAAACTGTTGCACCAAATTCTACCAGAAGAGGCAACCTCGAAATATACTACAACCTTCCCAGAAGAGAAGCAATACAGCCTTCAAAATGTTGTTCCTATTTTGAATAAAGAACAAAAATTAGTTTATTTTTAGTGTAAGATGCAGGACATTGACAGGAAAGTGTAAAAAAAAAGCCAAGACCAATGGACTCAAACACACACTCAGTGTTAATGAACTTACTGCCAATTAAATAAAGAAGCTTGTAAAAATCAACTAACAAGGTCAAATCTAAGTTGTTCCCTAAAAAAGTCGACCAGGAACGGACCAGTAAAGCTCCTGAAGAGGAAATAGAAGAAACGGACTGCAGGCCGATAACATCGGATGATCAGCAGAAAAGTCTTTATAAGGACGACTACCGGAGCCTCTGACCTAACATAAAATAGACGGAGATCAAAGATGAGGTAAAAGATCGCTCTAGCTAGTTTCGAAGTTACGTCCACCAGCTATTGTGGACCAAAAAGTTCTTTATGGGACGATCACTCAGGAAATGTGGCTGTTTATTGAAAACGAAATCCTAAAAGCAGTAATGGCTACCATCGAATGGTGGAAAATGGAACCGGCTGGCTCTCCAGGAAAGCGTTACCATTATGCCAGAATCGAGTAAGAACGAGGAAGTTGTAGTTGTAGATGGAAGAAGAACATGCAAATACCTCTGCGAATCAGTTTAGTTCCTCTTCACAGTCAACATCAACCTTATGACAGAAAAACATGTTGAAATCCCATTGGAACCAATTGGTCATCCAAGTTATATCACGACTCCTAGAAGGATATCTATGTATAGTAAGGTAAAGTTCATCATCATAATCGAAACAGTGAAAAAAGCTTTGCAGCACCCATTGACAAAATTGTGCGGGTAATCTTGTAGCACTCTTTTCTCTATGTTCTCTTGCCTCGAACCTAGTTTTTAAGTCTTAGGTACATCATTTCAGAAATTATCTCACGTTTTGCATATGAAGGCAAAAATCTTAGACAAATTTTGTGGGTAAGAGCAACCACTTGCTTAACATTTTGTCACAAACTTATCGAAAACTGTATGAGCGGATGTATTTCACTGCTTCTCGGAAGTGAAATATTGTACTTTCAGTAACTCAAATTCAATACCCACCCACACAAAGTCGACGACCCTTGGCACTGAATTCCTTAAGCGTTTTAAGGTGTTGGAACTTACTTACTTACTTAGGTGGCGCTACAGTCTGGGGTGAACCTGGTCCTCCAACAAGCCTCTACAGTTAGCTTGGTCCTGGCACCAGTTGCGCACTCCAAGTTGGTTGAGGTTCCCTTCTAGTTGTGGGCGAAGAGGTCATCCTCTACTGCGTTGTCCCTCCAAGTTATTTTCGAAGACTATGCTGACCATTCGCTCTACATGTCCTAGCCATCTTAGGCGACTGATGTGAAGTGGTTGGACTAGGTCGATGTCGCTGTACACCTCGTAAAATTCGTCGTTGAATCCTCTCCTCCAAAGACCGTCAACGCAAATGGGACCGAATATTTTCCAAAGATTTTTTCTCTCAAAACGACCGAGGATATCTTCATCCACTTTTGACAGAGTCCATGTTTCAGCAGCATAAAGCAGGACTGGGATGATAAGGGTCCTGTATAGAATCTCTTTAGTTGTTCGGGATAGGGCCTTACTACTCAATTGCCTTCTCAGCCCAAAAGAAACGGCGAATGGCAAGAGTTATTCTTCGTTTTATTTCTGTTGAAGTGTTATTGTAAGAATTTATAGCAGAGCAAAGGTAGACAAAGTCCCTTACTACCTCAAAGTTATAGCTATCGACTGTGACGTGAAGTATAATGCTAAATGCGCATCGCCTTGCCTAAGTGTTCTTTTTTTGACATGAAAGGTCTCAGTGAGGTCGTTACCGGACCAGCGAGCGTTCTACATCGTCGTCTTGCATAAACGGACAAGCCAACAGGGATGCCAAAACTAAATGTATAGCTCGTCTCTATAAATGCTGTCACATGAGGGCCTTAAAGCCGACAAAAAGATAGTGGGTATCGATTTGCACTTCTTGGGTTTTCTCCAGGATCTGCCGAAGTGTGAAAATTTGTCGACTATGGACTTTCCTGGGCTGAAATCACACTGACGAAGGGTTTCAGGCATTCACACGGTATATCAGATCAGATTTTGTACGCGATGTTGAGCAGACTGGTTGGGGCAGTTGAGGGGTCTCCATTCTTGTATATCTTGTCGTGTCAGAACGGAAAGAGTTAAAAAACCAAAGCAACAGGGTTGACGAACGAATTCAATAAGCGTAAAACAGAGGTCATAAAACTACCCAATAGAGCCAGGCAAAGTTAAACAGGAGGAAAACTAGACTATCTACAGACCAGAAAGTTAGGAATAGCTACAAGATCACACGAGTGATTCAGCTAAGCTACGTAGAACTCTATCTAAGGCTTTAGTGACCCCAGGGTACATCGGACGATAAAACACCCTTTGGACCAATGTTTAATGAATGTTCAACCCATATGAAGCTGCAAGATCAGACGACATCATTCCAGGTAAGCTGGAACAAGTAATCTTTCGTAACTCTGATGTAGGATAACTGTCAGTTAGCTGGAGAGTGGCAACAGTGGTATTCATTCAGCAGGCAACCCTATTTACTCAACAGATTAACAGTAAAACGAATTAGCAAATGGACAGGACATCCAGTTCTACAGTGGTAGGCCTAGAATTGAGATAGGACCGATGCAGAAAATCTTTATTCATATTAGCGAATGCAAACTCTTTGAAGCTGAAATTTTTCACTGCTAACAGAACAGCATTGGCAATCCTCACAACGAAAATAAATCCATTTCGGATTACAATCTTTGTGAACAGTCAGGCGGCAAAACTGCCACCAAGCCCTGGCCAAATTATGAAATATCCACCTGTTCCAATCTCTATTAGATTCCAGGATATAGTGATATTGAATGAGATAGCAGATGAACTGGTAAGGAAAGGACCAGAATTAGGCACGAAAAAATATCTTAGTTTAGTAACTGCTGGTCCATGGCAACACTGAATTGAGCACAAACTAAAAGTTTTTCTCATGAACTCACCTCTCGTGAACGTCTGACAAACATCTGAGAGTAAAATAGTCATAAGAAGTCTATTTCGGCCTTAATTTAAAAAACTGCCCTTCGGAAATTGTTAAAAATATAGGTCTCTACATTTCGGATGTCGCACAGCACGAATGGCTGCGAGAAACTAGGCCAAGCCCTTCATAGGCTGTTAGCGCCATCATTGTTTATTTATGTTCTTATGTTCATGCCACTGTTGCATGGTGAACATTTTCATCGCTTCTAATGAGCAGAATTAGGTACCGCCGGGTAGCACGTACTTTATCCTTGATATCCTTTTTGCCAGAATTAATACGGTGATAGACTCTCGGTATGAAATGCCCATCTCTAGTTTTCTGAAGAGACAAGTTCTTAACCGGGTTACCAATCACTGTGCACTGAGTTCTTGCTGCATTCGATTGGAACTCTCTGTGCATGGAATAAATTCAAATTCACAATATTGACGATGATTTGCAACCGCTTCTTCCTTAGACAGACAATATTCACCTAGTGGATGCTCGTATATTTCTAAACGCGATAATTTATGTACTTTTAACCCCCACTGTACGAGTAATGCATATTCACCATTTACGTCAATCATTTGCATCAGCAGATGCATGCTGTGGTATTTATTGCTTGTGTATTCGTAGATGATAAATTTATACAGGGAATTCCTAAAATATGATTTATTTGCTAAAAGTTTTTGGAAGCATCCGTCCACTATCAAGCTAATGATTTTCATTTGCTTTGTTTCGCAAATCATAAATCGTGCACAATTGAGCGTTACACTGAGCTATTGAAATAAATTTCGATTCCATTCGATTTCTATTGAATGGAGTAGTAACAAACTAGACGTTCAACTGAGTCATTGAACTTATAACGACAAATTTTCGGAATTCTAATTGCAATTGCATTGAATTCAACTGATGGAAACGCTTCAATTGTTTTGGGGAGAGTTTTGGCCGTGCTTTTAGCTTTTTGCGTACGATTGAGCCGACTACAACTACTCGTAGTAGACGAGAACCTTAACAAATTTGTTTCATTTCACTGAAAGGAAATGCATACGCTTTTGACGTTTCTTTTGTAATGAAAAACTTTCAAATACGCGGAGGTAAAGAGTGACATCACCTTTCAAAATTGTATTAGGTTGTACCACAAGATTTTCACTCAGTCCGAAATAAGAAGCTCTCGAGTAAACTTTTATGACAGAAGGCGCCATTTTCTTTTCTTTTTCATATTATAAAGTGTGTTTGACGTTTGAGACTTTTAGGGTTAGTTACAAGTACAGTTAGTTTTTTTCTAAGAGTTGTTCAAATTCGGACTCTCTTTCTTTATGAATTTAAACTGGGACGTAATACTCGTACGTCTCTGACAGCGAAAAACATTAATTATGCACTATTCGACGTTGGTTTGGAAAGTTAACAATAAGTAGACACATTTCACTCATAGTAAAGTTAAAGAAAAAGGACAAATGGGTACCCCATGAACTGAACGAGCCCCAAATCAGTGACACCAAAGTGAACTATTCTTGCACCCGATAAACGCCTGTAACGAAAAGAGGATTCTGTACGACAACCGTAAAAGACCTGAGCAATGGTTGGATGCAGACAAAAAGCCAAAACGCACCCCTGTACCCGGTGTTCACCCAGATACTCGTAAATTTTTTACGGTGACAATCTCGTGAACATCGAAAGGATGAATCCACTTTTCATTTCATCAACCAAGGGAAACGATAATCGACATCAAATACTAACTTGATCAAAAAGTTTCATGAATGACTACCGTGTTTTTTTTTTTTTTTTTTTGTGGCACATCTGTCATTAACATTCCCTCCAAATTTTAGAGTAGTAGCTTGTCATTTGTAAAAGCTACGTTGTCATCGAAAGTACATTATTGCCTCCGTGAATGTTTTCGATTTTTTACGATTTTTAAAATGGGTATGAATGCTCATACCCTTAAGGCGACTATTGCGTATGAATTTTTGTAAGAGCGGAATGCAATTGGCTATTTCATTGGAGTACCGTTTGTAGAAGAAACTATAAAACAGAGATAGGCAGGAGACATTTCGACGATGGTGTAGTCAATTTATAGAGTTATCGATTTTCCTGCCTCCTATAAGTTTTATTGCGACAATCCTTCCCAGCAAGTGTAAAGATGCTTTTTGTGCACCAGACTAGATAAAGGGTGGTTAAATTTTAAGGGCCGATGTTGAATGTGAACCACACCTAAACGTCAAGTTTTTTTCTGCATTTCATTTGACATTTCTCAATTTCAGACTAACACAATTTGAACCATGGAAAGATACACAATCGAGCAACGCGTTAAAGTTATTCAGGCTTATTATGAAAATGGGCGTTCAAATCAAAATGCATATCGTGCATTTCGTGATTCTTTCGGTCAATTTAATCGTCCAAATGTGCGTACAATCGGAAAAATCGTGCAAAAATTTGTGCAAACCGGGTCTGTAGGAGATGTGAAAACACCAGTGCATGCTCGTACAGCTCGTACTGCAGAAAATATTGTTGCTGTTCGCGATAGTGTGGCTGAAGAGCCGTCCACCTCAACTCGTCGTCGTGCCCAACAATTGCACCTCTCACACTCGTCGTTGATGAACATTATGCATAAAGACTTGCATTTACGCGCTTACAAGGTCCAATTGACTCAAGAACTAAAGCCTCTTGACCATTTCAAGCGTCGTCAATGGTCACAATGGTGGCAAGAAATGGCAACAGTGGATGATCAATTTTCGAAGAAAATCATCTTCAGTGATGAGGAACATTTTCACCTCAGTGGATTCGTCAATAAGCAGAATTGCTGCATTTGGGCGAATGATTATCCAAGAGTGATTGTCGAAAAACCAATGCACCCACAAAGAGTGACTGTTTGGTGCGGTTTATGGGCTGGCGGCATCATCGGGCCGTATTTTTTTCCAAAATGAGGCCGGTCAGGCAGTTAGCGTTCGCTATCGTGAGATGATAACGAACTTTTTATGGCCCGAATTGTAAGATATGGATGTGGACGATATGTGGTTTCAACAGGATGGTGCCACTTGCCACACAGCTAACGAAACAATGGCTCTTTTGCGCGACAAATTCAATGGCCGTGTTATCTCACGTGGTGGCGATGTCAATTGGCCGCCAAGATCATGTGATTTGACACCGCAGGACTTCTTTCTTTGGGGTTATTTGAAAGAAAAGGTGTACGACGATAAGCCAGTAACAATTCAAGAGCTAAAGGATGAGATAATTCGGCATATTAACCGCATAGAACCTCAATTATGCCTCAGCGTCATCGAAAATTTGGACCATCGGATGGAGGTGTGCCGCCGAGGTCACGGCGGCCATTTGGCCGATATTTTGTTCCATACATAATTGAACCATACCAATATTATCATAATAAAAAGAAATGACAGTAATTTCCTAAATAATTTGTGTTTTATTCAAAATCAACATCGGCCCTTAAAACTTAACCACCCTTTATAAGCTAAACATTTTGGAGCGTTCTTGGCGACAAGGTTGTTATTAACACATAAACCCATGATGGAAAGAATTTAGGTTCGGTGATGAAGTTGCAATGGCTGAAGTTTAAACTTCACTTTAATATGCAGACATATTGCTGTTTCGGGAGCACGTACAAAAGAACTTGAGTTGGACGATCCTAAAAATAGTTTCAAATCCATTAAAGAGGAGTATCTATGCAAACTCTGTCAGATACCTTTAAAATATTCAGCCTAATTTTTTTTTTTTTTTTTTCACCACCTCTTCAGTTTTTGCTTACTTTTCCTGTAGCAGAAGGAGTTTTAATTAGGGTATTCCGCGTGGTTTCCAGGTGGACATAGAGGTGATGAGCCTTGGTGGCTTGCCTTGTAAAGGGTCCTTCATTAAGCGCTTCTTATCTTTAAATTTAAATAAAACAAAGTGTGTGCGAGATATCATCTAAATTTTTTATTCGTTTGAAAGGCCTATCGATGCCATAATGTGCGGAATATAACATCTTTCAAATGTTAGCCGCAGCTTCTCTGGGTGGAGCGCATCCGAAATGTCCAATTTTCCATGACTCTGGCGCATAAATCAGGCTGAATTTGACCGATGGCATGGGTTATGTTGGCTTTGAGGGCCGCTGTGGTTTGTGGTTTATTCGCATAGACCTGCGACTTCAGAAAACCCCACAAGAAAAAGTCTAACGGGGTCAAATCGCACGATCTCGGTGGCCAGTTCACATCACCTCCACGTGATATGACCATGCCCTTGAATCGCTCGTGCAGATTTTCCAATGTGGCGTGAGCTGTGTGGCACTTAGCGCCGTCCCGTTGAAACCACATGTCGTTGGTGTCCATATGATCCAACTCAGGCCAAAAGAAGTTGGTAATCATCGATCTATAGCGCTCGCCGTTGACGGTGATGACCTGGTCAACGTCGTTCTCAAAGAAATATGGACCGATGACGCCGCCAGCCCAAAATCCACACCAAACAGTGACTTTTTCGGGTTCCATTGGACGCTCTTGGATCTCATGTGGATTGGTATTATCCCAAATTCATGCTATTTTGCTTGTTGACGTACCCATTCATCCAGAAATGGGCCTCATTGCTGAAGATGATTTTTCGATGAAAATTAGGGTCAGTTTCCAACTGCTCCAGAGCGCATTCAGCAAACACACGTCGTTGGCTATGGTCGTTTACCTTCAGCTCGTGGGTCAGTTGAATTTTGTACGGGTGCAAGCCCAAGTCATGACGCAAAATTCGCCAAGTTGTGGTCTGCGAAAGGCCGAGTTCTTGTGAGCTATGCGAAATCGACTGCCTCGGTTTCTCCTGCACACTCTCACGGACAGCGAAGAAGTTTTCGGCAGATCTTGCGTTTCGTCGACGTACGGGTGTTGGTTGATCGTTTACTGAACCAGTGGATTCAAATTTATCCACCACACTGCGAATAGTCCTCTCGGAAGGACGATTACGGCAACCGTAAAATGGGAGAAGCGCGCTGAACGTTTCCCGAACAGAACACCCATTTTGATAAAACAATTTTATCATTTGCACGTGTTGTTGAACGCTATATCCGTGCATGGTGATTTGGCAAAACAGACTGAATAAATGACAGATGTAGCTTCAACAATATGGCCGCTATCAGCAGTCAAAGTTCGGAAGTCCCTATTGGAAGACCCTGTATAACGCTCAAATATCGCATTTCTAGGGATAATTCTATTGAGGTCTTCTGAAAATCTGCCATGATAATATCTACGAGTATAGCATAGGCATAGGTCTGCTGCCAGTCTTCGATGAGCTAATCTTTGGAGATTGGCGTTTTATTCATATAAAATTGTGCGGGTAAGCCAATCTGTGTGCGGTTAAGAGAATCTCTGGTAAAAATACGTGTAAGCAAACATTTTAATCGAAAATCTCTGATTATAATCATGTCCACAGCTTTTGGACATTTAGGGTCATTTTCATGACCCTAATTGAGACAATTTTATTTATTTACGTAGCCCTTCAGTTGAAAGAGAACCTCGTTCGAAAAATCGCCACCAACTTGGTGGTTGACGATGCTGTTCATGGTATGCTGTTCATGGTATGCTGGCATGAAGATGCAGTTCTTTTGTTAAAATGCGCTCCGTGTAGCTATAGGAAAGGATTAATTACAGGGAATGTTGGCGAATGGATTTAGACGGTTTGTCATGAACACTGTCACTTACTGTGGCGTTATTTTTGCGTAAGCGGCCACTACGAGAACGCACTGGTCTTTACACATCTACGAGTAACACTAATATGGTTTGATCGAATTTTTCCTTTAATTTTTTAATCGCGTCACCAGATGTATGGTTATGTATATCGTCATTAAATTTTGTCCATTTCGGAGATATGGATCTTGACAATTAAAATGCCTTGGTCTCTCCTATACTGGACCATAATTACAAATGTCAATGCTTAGTATGCACAAATCTCAAATATCAGCTGCATATTTTTCACAGAACCACAGCAGTGCAAGATTTAAATTGTAACCTCCAACTGAATCACCATTTATTTGATACTTTAAATACGCTTAACCTATTTCTTAAAGAAACTGCAGTGCCAGATGTACTCAAAAGCACATGCTCTATTGTAAGAAAATAGAGATACAAATTTCGTAGAAGAAGAAAAAAGTTACGGCTGAAGGGCTGGAAGTCCGGGTGCTGATTGCTCTACCCGCATTCCTAAACCTTTATCATTGACCACTTCCCTAAGAAACCACTTTTGAGATTTATAATATTTTTTGTTGGTATTAGCACAAACCACATGTCACTCACATAAATGTCTTCAATCCCAATCAGTCTTCAATCTTTGAATTTGGTGATTGTGTTTCGAATTGTTTGCTCTGTTGGGCTATTATGACGACCATAATCTGTCATCAAATCGCGATACACAGATACTACAGAACTGTTATATTTGTAGAAAGGTTCAACAATTTTCATTCGTTGAGCAGTGGTTAAACTATCACTAAGGATGACAGATGGATTTGACAGATGTCATATGGCATTGATGTGAAATCCTAACCTCGAAATTAACAACTCTTTAAATTGTTTTGCATAAGAATATTGACAAACCTGGTAGAATATTTTTCGACAAACAACTTAAAATCGACAAACCGATGTGTATACATTTACAAATCCTTAATTTACATTCCTTTGTGGTTAAATAGCTCAGTAATTGATTTTTATTTTGTATCCTGCTCTGTCCTTCGAAGATAAATCTCCTCTGTATATTCGTATAACTTGATGTAATTGAATTTCCATTGAACTCTAATTCCCTGTAAAGTGGCTTTCTGACCACATTTTGAAAATCCTTTATACAAAACGTACATCCAAAGATAGTGCACTGAAAAGAAGTCTTCTCCGAACTCTGCAATGCAAAAGTACCAGTTTACCAAACGGATATTAAGACCTGTCATTTAAATGACAGAGAGAATTATATATAACCCGCAGAAACGAGTACTAAAAGCAATTTCCTTTTCCTTACCTGCAGTGACACCGACTACCATAGACGACGATGAAACTAATTTTGGATTTACAGATCCATTTAATGCAGATAAATCTCTCTTCCTCCAGTTGCAGCTTACGTTGCAATTAAACTTTTTAATTTATTGTCTTGCCGTTCATTTTGGAGTTTTGCAATATCTTAAACTAAATGCTAGTTTTGTATACGAGTATGTATCTGCGGCTGTGATTTATAAATTGTTTGTGCAAGCAATTTGCAGTAATTTCTCAAAATAAGATTAAAATGCACAGTGGGTTCAAATTTGGTAGGTAGTACTAGTTTTATCATTTACCATAGAGCGGGGGTATTAAATAAGATTGACTACCTAATTAGAGTTGATTTGATACTATACAAAACGCTTGCTCCATTTTTATTATCGATTCTAGATTCGAAGGAGCGAATTCGTTCGTTAGTTTGTAGGAGATCCTGTTGCCTATCAAAATTGTACAAAAGCAACAGAGCGGTTTCTCCTGTGAAAATGTACCAGAGATACTAAAAATATGTGTTAACATATTTTTTTTTTTATAATTTGCGCGCGCCAAATGGGATATGAATACCATTAAATTATTTCAGGGCACGGGCGTTTGCAGAAATTGAGAGAGAGAGAAAGAAAGATTGGTAGATTTGTAGTTGGTTTGAAACTTAGGTGGTATTAAGTTTCAGTAAACTCCAAGGGTGGCGTCCAGATAACTGGGGAGCTTGTTTGTTTTGCTTTTTGTCGTTTGCTCATGATTCACAGTATTTTTTTCCGTCCACCTGATGTCATCATCACGATCAAGTTGCCAGTGTTATGCCTTCGCAGTAGTGTTGACTAAGCTTTCGTAATTGATCGACTTTTTTATTTATTTCAAACGAAATAAATAGATGATTGTTGAGATCAGGATTTGAACCGTGAATCAAGAGCGTGACAAGCGTTGATGTTACCACTACACCACGGCCACCCTCCTATAATTGCTAATAATTGTTATTTAACCTGGATTGAACAAACTGGTGTAAATATTTTTGCAATAGGTCAACAGACACGCGCACTTTTCAAAAAATTCGCTTTTTCAATATTAAACTCGTAGAGATACTAATTTATAAGAGACAGTTGCACTACACTTTCAAAGACGGGTGCAGCCGATTTAGTAGAATGATTGGTTTCACCCACATACGAGTATATGTTCTATAGCAGGATTGCCCTTGCGCTAAGGACTGTCTTGACGGTGAAACTTCTGAAGCTTTAGATCAGTGGTTCCCAAACATTTTTGCTGGCGATCCAAAAATGATTTACCTTCTGTTTGGTGACCCAAACCGCTCAGATGAAAATGTAGACGGTGGTCTCGTTAGGCTTCAAATCTGTTCGTGCTCGTATCTGTCTTGTAGCAGAAGAAGTTTTGATTAAGGGTTGTTCGCGCCGTTGCTAGGTGGACATAGAAGTGAAGGGCTCTGGCTTTGGTTGACAGCATACAGAGATGCGCAGTTCGCTTAATAGAAAATTCTGCACTAATTTCCAATCTTCAACATTTATCTCATCGAAGACTGGTAGCTGATCTATGCCTGTTCTATAGACATCACTGGGGCAGATATTTCGATAATCTAATACCTAGAAATGCTGCATTTGAACCTTCTACTAGGCAAGCCACCAGCGCCCATCACCTCTATGACCATCTGGACATCTATATACAAACATCTCCGGGTGCTGGCCCAGCGTTATAAGTTCACCTCTCCTGAGAGAAGATTACATAAAAAATATTTACAATATTTCATTCATTTACCCTCTTTTGAGAGTCAAATTTTCACAAAGTATTCCCAGGCACTGATTGCATAGACGATGAACAATGGGACGCTGTACTCAATAAAATCAGTGTTAAGAACACAACATGAATTTCGTCGAAGATGTCCCCACCGTTCGATACCGTCTGGTCGCACAATTCGACTGCAAGCAGCAAGCCTCGAAGAGACTGGCCACAATATTGGGCAAGAGCTACTGGACCAAGAACAGGCCATTCGGCTGAGAATATTGATGCTGTGCACGAGATATGGAAGAGAGTTCAGAAATATCAACGAGAAGACGGGCCACGCAATTGGGCATTTCCAGGCGGTCTCTGCAGCGTATTTTGGTGATAGATTTAAGGATGTTTCAGTTGCTCTCCGCAGATCATCAAGCTGGCCTGGAATACGAGTACAGCCAGCGCATTATAGGCCCCAACTATGAAGAGGACGACTTTCCTTCAAAGTTATTCATGTGTGACGAAGCACATTTCCATCTCCCCGGACATATCAACAAGCAGAATAGTGCTTTTGAGGCACTAAAAACCAGCGTATTATTCAAGAATCGCCCTTACATCCACCAAAAGTTACTATGTGGTGCGGCGTGTGTGCTGATTGGGCCTTAATTTTTAGAAGACGCTGTAGGCAAAGCTATAATTGCACTGGCAAACGCTACAGAACCATATTACGTGGGTTTGGGGGTTGGAACACATGTGGTTTCAACAAGACGATGGACTTATGTAGGTAGGTAGGTAGGTAAAGTGGCACTAAGTGCGCCGTTTTGATACCACAAACTCGTGTACCCTGTTTGTTTACGATGATTTTGATTGGAGATAGGAGGATATATTTAAACCCAGCCCGTAGATTTCAGAAACAGGATTAGTTCTCCAATCCGTTTAGAGGCTATCTCTCTGAAATCGTCAAAGAAAGGTTTACCTAACGTGCGTTGTCTGGTTCTTGCTAAGGCAGGACAACTGCAAAGAAAGTGGAAAAGAGTTTCCCTCTCATTGCTGTCTTTGCAGCTGCGACAGAAAGTGTTGTGAGGAATGCCAAGCTTAGCCGCGTGGTCCCTTATAGGCCAGTGGCCTGTAATAATGTGGCTACAATTCTGGCAATATCAGGCCTTGACCTGCCTAGTAGCTCATTTGATTTAGGTCTGTTGAAGCTGGGCCATGTTTTTCGTGATATGGCATAACTCGTAAGGTTGTTCCACTCGAGATTGGCTAGATGGAGGAAGTGAAGATGTAAATTGCCCTTAACGACTCCTATCGGAATATTGACTCTTTCCGCTAGCGAGCCGTTAAGGGCTGCCCCTCGCCTGGTCAGCTCGTCTGCTGGCTCGTTACCCTCATATTTACTGTGTCCTGGGACCCACATGAGGGTAATTCCAGAGTGGATACTTTGTTCAATTATTTCAAACCGGCATTGCTCTACCAGTTTTGAGGATAAGGTAGCCGAATCAATGTTCTTGATTGCGGCTTGGCTATCAGAAAAGATACCTATATTTAGGTTGGACATTGGGAGATTTTTTAGCATGCGGCGAATCGCGAGAAGCTGAAATCGAAAGACACTAGCAGAGACTGGGAGACGGAAGGATTTCGATATAAGCGGTTGGTCCGAGAAAATGCCTGCGCAAACTCCGCAGTCCATTTTCGAACCATCCGTATATATGCAGGTATCAAAGTCATTGGTTACCATTCTGCTCTGGTAGAGAACTTTACCGAAAAAGGTTTTCTAAAGTCCACCGTGGGAGTTCTTAATCGACCGAGGATGCCACCAGTTCACTTGGTAGAGACGATGGACTTAGTGAAGGTCATTTTTCCAAGCCACAGACTGTCGCACCCCTGAAAGACAACATTAGACAAGAAATAGAGAACATACCGGCGGAACCATTGAAAATAGTGATGGGAAATGCCATAATAAAAGGACCAAAATTTGCAAAAATGATGGAAGCCAACATTTGAATGTTATCATCTTCAGAGCTTAATGGAACAAAATTCAAGGTCACTCATTTTCGACCCTTCTGGCTAGACCACATTTCCAATAGCGATAATACATGAACAATGAGAGTTCGACAAACTCTGAAAATGTCTGGCCAGGTTAAGCCACTCGCAGGATTTTCTCCATGTCCTGTATACACCGCTGTAAATAGCGATTGAAATACCAGATTCTACAGAAACCCATTCAATGGTTCTTTAGTTAGGTTAAATGGTACTTTGGCTGTCTAGCGTAATCTCTGTCGTAAATTTCTGCTTGGAAGGTAGTGAAAAATTTACTCACTGATTCCGAGCGCTTGGTACTCAAATACTCCGGCCCCAGTTCCCTCAGCTGTTCTCGATCAATATTTTAACTATTTCATAGTGGGTTCTTTGGCTTCTCTTTTCGTGCTCAATTTTGCCGTGAAGTTCTTGATGGAGCTGTATTTTTTGGTCATGTTATCTCTGGGGACTTACAGAAGAGGTGCTGGAAAGTGAGTTCAAGTCCCTGGAGCCCAATGCATTTCCCTCTTTTCGAATTACATGATTGTCCGATTTGTAGCTTTCTTAATTTAGAGGTGTAGAAGTGAAAAATCAATGATTAACTCCGGGTTCTACCTCGTTGCAAATCAGGCTCTCTAATCTTTGGAGGTTCTTATTCCAAGCAATCGCAGCATACAAGTAGCTGATTATTGGTCTTACCATCATTAAAACCAAACGAAAACTCGCTGTATCCACATCATACCTACACCATCCACTTCTGCCACTGAACGGCTTCACTGGATCAACAAAAATTCCAAGCAAATCATCATTAGATACAAATACAATCCAGCATTTATTGCAAGAACCTGAAATTATTAAATACAACATTGTATCCTTCCACCAAATGATTACCTTAAACCCATCCCGTTCGAATATCCCGAATGAATTAAATTATAATTGAATGTGTAAAATGTTCAGAAATTTATATTAAAATTTTAATACCATCCACGTTAGGGGCTGACTACAATTAGGGGTGGCGCGAAACACACGCAAACGTAGAGTGAAAAAAAAAAAAAAAAAAATGCTGGTAATTATACTGAAATAATTGCTAACATTTTACACATTTTCGAACAAGTAGCTACCGATCGCATAATTCAGCGGCAGTGTTTGGTAAATATTTAACAAATGTTCTGAGGTCACTATCAATGTTTGGCACTAACGTTCTGCCATCTATTTTAATGGAAATCAGACATAAATTCCGATAGATTCAGCTGGTTGCTGGTAATTGCGGTGGCCCCAAACTGTACGCGGGGTATGTTCTTTGCACTCTGCACGAAATCAGAAATGCATTAGCCATAATGAATTATGCGATATTGTTTAGATTTTTACTGTATCCGCGTTTTTGTGGGATGATTTCCATGGAAAATGAAAGACATTAACGTTTATTAATTAACGCGAACAAAAGTGTTGCGTGGCAGAATAAACTAATTTTCTGCTCTGGTGCCGTCTGGGTTGGGGTTTTCTAGAATTAAAAGTTCATTAGATGGGAATTGTGAAAATTAGCTCCTGGAAATATTAATTCCTTCCTGGGTATGGGACAAAGTATCGATGTCTTTTGTCAATAAGTGATTATGGAATTATTATTTTTTTAAGATTGAACATTTGAGATGTTAATTGAATTTCCACGAGCGATTGTGGAGAAGGCTGTTAACATTTGGCACTAGCTTTGGTAAAGGTCAATATCTTATGACTATAATGAATACTAATTGATTTCGGGTGTTACGAAATGGAAAGCTACTGAAAAGGCGAGCAATGAAAAGCGATTAGATTAGGGCCCGGTTTCATCTGATTGCTTAGTTTAACCTTATTAATTCATAGTGGCTTCTTTCCCATGTAAGAATATTTGATTCACATATTATAGCTAGAGCGTGGTGAAAAGCAATTCGTTCTGTCACGACGTGTACCACTCAGCATGAATTGTTTATGCATATGCATTCCCCAAGTACGCAGAAAAATCCTTAAACTTAAAATGAAAACAAATCTAGTCTCCCAGTCCTAACACATTGTAAATACCATACACACAATGCAACAGAAATGGGAAGGAAAAGGGAAAAGAATTACCGCACACAAGACAACACAAACTTATCCACTGGTGGCAGTGCAATGGTAGATACTTGCTAAATGAAAATTTTTAATGAAAATATGAGCAAAAGACTAAATTTTCTTTGCTCATTACTGAACTTCAAGATAATACAAAAGAATGATTGAAAGCTCATAATGAAAGGAATTGATAGGAAAGAATTCGAAGTTAAAAGCAGTGAAGATCTGTCCTCGGATCATACTCCTGTGATCCTAACAGTCACTGGCATATCAGTAGAACAAACAAATAAGGAAAGATTTTTTCGAAGGACTTTTTGACCTTAGATTCCCACTGACCTCAACAAAACATATTGATATTGAGATAGAGAAATTTATTGCTGACATAGGGTGGCTGATGAAAGCCGCTACCAAAAAAAAAAATTTAATAACTTTTTTTCTATTTAATGAATCTGGTTAATTTTTGATTTTTGGATTTAACAAAAATGGATAACCGGGACACTGAAACAAGAATTTGGATTGTCCGCCACTATCACGCACTGGAGTCCGTAGTTTCGGTTCAAAGAGAGTATAGGCGCACGTTTGGCGGCAATCCTCCGAGCAGATGGACCATAATGAGACTTGTTAACAAGTTTGCCGAGCATAGGACAGTCGAAAGAAGACCTTACCATCGAAACCCTTCAGTTCGGACGGAGGAAACAATCGCTGCTGTAGCTGCTGCCATACAAAACAATCCAAGAGTTTCGACAAGAAGCTTATCTGCTCAAATGGGTATAAGCAGACAGTCATTGCAGTCAATTATGCACAATGATTTGGACTTATTCCCATATAGAATTCAAATGGCCAACAAACTGAACGCAGCAGACTTGCCGATTCGCTTGGAATTTTGCCAGAAGATGCTCCAAATGGTGGAAGAGGACGGAAACATGTTAAACTGTCTTTTTATGTCTGACGAGGCCCATTTCGATTTAAACGGCAACATAAGCAAACAAAATTGTCGAATATGGAGTGCTTCCAACCCACAGATACTCCATGAGACGGAATTGCATCCACTTCGTGTCACAGTGTGGTGTGCAGTTTCATCACGCTGCATTGTCGGGCCCTACTTCTTCGAAGAAAACGGTCACACCGTTACGGTTACTGGAGACCGTTACTTGAGCATGTTGAGAGAGTTTTTCTATCCAGAATTACGCCGAATGAGAATTTCTTTCAACTCTGTGTGGTTTCAGCAAGATGGTGCAACTCCTCACATAGCCCGGCCTGTTATGACAGAATTGCGACGAAAATTTCCCAATAAGCTGATATCCAGAAACTCCACATTCCGTTGGCCCCCCAGGTCGCCTGACCTTACTGCACCTGACTTTATTATTGTGGGGTTATTGCAAACAGGAAGTCTACAAAGCAAAACCAACAAATTTGAATGAACTAAAGCAATCCATTCGAGAAACAATTGCGGCTATTCCTTATTCCTGTCTCAACTCTCCAAGCAGTAATAAGTACAACAAGCAGCCTATAATAGTACACTGACCTATCAACAGAAAAGACAAGCCTCAGTAGAAAATGACAATTGACTATATCTAGTCCCGGTGTTAAAACTATTTTTAGTAGGCTCAAAAAAGCATTAGTGAATTCAAAAATTATTCTCTAAATAAGTACCTTTGCAACTTAATGGCTGATTAAGCCTCTAACTAATCGCTTTGGAAGGCTGCTAATCGTTTAAAAGGACCCCAATTACAAGATCCCTCACTGAAAATATCTGATGGGAAATGGATAGGAGACCCAAAAGTAAAGGTTATGCTCTTTGTTCCCTGACAAATGTTTTCAAACCATTTCCACCTACAGTGACAAATGAAAACATTGAATTTGTTGACAAAACAAATGAGGCAAGTTTCGCTAAGAGAGGTTATCACCTGTGTACAGAAACTATCTAATAGAAAATCGCCGGGCTATGACCTTAGTACTGCTCAGAAGAAATTACCAATGACACGGATCTATACTCAACAGGTATACTATAACCGATTTCGATAGAACAACAGATTATATCATACCCTACATAGATTTCGGCAAGAACTACTACACTTTTATTCCCGAAAGACAAGAGTGGGACTCCAACACATTAATTAATTTACAGGACATTCAACTTTACACCGACGGGTCTAAAATGGATATCGGAATTGGCTCCGGTGTTTATTTCGCGTCACTTAAAATCAACAACTCGTACAAACTCCCGGATGATTGTAGCATCTTTCAGGCAGAGGTCTGCGAAGACTAAACATAGCAAAAAACTAAATCCTTCAAAGATTACAATTTTCGTGGATAGCCAAGCGGCAATCAAAGCACTGGACTGCGAGGAAGTCAGATCGAAAACAGTTTTCAGATGCCGTATTACGTTGAACAGAATATGCAACACTTATGCTGGGTTCCTGAACATAGCAATATAAAAGGAAACGAGACATCAGTTGAAGCAGCTAAAAGGAATCAGCATTGGATTTTCAACATACTCGGATGTCAGTAGAAGCTCCAATAGGTGAACTGAAAATAGACCTAAAAGCAAGAGAACTGATTAACTCCGCATAGTCCGCCAGAAGCGACTGTGTCATATCCCGTAGCTTATGGCCTACAGTGAATGAAAACAGAACAAAAAGCCTATTGGCGATGAATGAAAAAGAAATTCGAATCTTGATAGGCAAGCTAACAGGACACTACGCGATAGGGAAAATGGCTGCCAAATTAGGCATCAACACAACCGACCACTGCAGGAGCTGTCAAGATATAGGGGAGACAGAAACTATCAAACACTTGCTATGTGATTGCCCAAATCTTCAAAACCGCCACCTCCGTCATATGAGAAACAGGTTTTTGACGATTAATTGGATCTCGTACAAGTTAGGAATATGATAGGCTTCATAAAGGGCGCAGGCTGGTTTACAACAGAACCCACCGCAAGACAAAGGCTTTAAATATTTTTTCCACACAACAAAAAGGGAAACACAATGCACCGTATGGCCCCCGTGATAAGCACTTATAGGCTAACCGTGGCCGTGGTGTATGTGTAGTCGTAACATCATCGCTTGTCACGCTGTTGGTTCACGGTTCAAATCCTGATGTCAAGAATCATCTATTTATTTATTTCGCTTGAAATAAATAAAAAGTCAATCAATTGCGAAAGCTAAGTCAACTCTACTGCGAAGGCATAACTCTGGCAGTACAGTGGTCATATGGCTGAAAATGCTACTTGATCGTGATGATGACATCAGGAGGACGGAAAAAATACTGTGAATCATGAGCAACGACAGAAGCAAAACAAACAAACTCCCCAATTATCTGGACGCTACCCTTGGAGTTTTCCAGAAACTTAATATCATCTGAGTTTCAAACCACTACACTAAATCTTTCTTTCTTTATCTCTCTCTCCCTTCTTCACAATGCAAGTGCCCTGTAATAGTATAAGAGTATTCATATCCTCTTTGGCGCGCAAATTATAAAAAAAAAACTAGCCTAACCTTGCTCTTCGTTATTCTTAGACGTTGCGCAGGCATTTGATAAAGTCTGGCAAAAGGGTTTAGAGTATAAACTATATAGAGGTCTAAAAGTACGCTCTGAACTTAGAGAAATACAAGCAGGTGTTCCGCAGGGTAGAGTTCTAGGGCCAATACTGTATTTACTATACATTAAGGTTATTAAAAATGGAGTGCTACAAGAGAGTACAACGCGTTTTTATTGTTGAGCAATACTTTAAAAATAATGAAGGTTTGGCAGCTACAGTTCGCAATTGTTGTACAAAATATGGTCGGAATTCAAAAGTTCAGAGAGACTGGATCAATTAGTGATCTTAGACACTCTGGTCGTCCTTCAAAAAGCCGTCCAACACAAAACATCGAAGCAGTTCGTAAGAGTGTTATTGATATTGAATTGTACATTTCGAGAAGCTCTCTACAACGTATTCTCAAAATTGTCGAATTTTGGGTTCAGAAAATCCACGAATGATTGTTGAGAAACAACGTGTCACTGTTTGGTGCAGATTTTGGGCCGAGAAACAATTCAATTACTGCTTGAGTCATTTCCTGGTCGTGTAATTTCCTGTTTTGGTGATCAGAATTGACCGCCCAGATCATGCAATTTAACGCCGTTGGACTTTTTTGTTTGCAATTTTTTGAAGTCTAAAGTTTAAGCCAAGAAGTCCACGACCACTCACGCGTTGAAGGAGCAAATTGAGCTCTGTATCAACGAAATTCAGCCACATTTATGCAAAACGGTCATGGAAAATTTCGACAAAAGAGTGCGTATGTGCCAGCAAAGCCGTGGAGGCCATTTACCCGATATGATATTCCATACATAACTGTATGCTTTATGAATCAAAAAAACGTTTACAATTTTTAATTAAAAACTTGTTTTTCTATCAAAATTACTTCTTGCGTTAATTTTGGGACACCCTTTAGCTGGATATAAAGTTGGACGCCAAATTAAAATGAATAGAAAACTGTACTGCTTATTACGACTTAATTCAGAAATGTCTACTAAGAATAGAATCTTATTATAAATATATTCTTTTAAATTTGGAATTTTGATTAAACTTTGTGTTACTATTAGAGAAAACCCAAAGCTATGGGTCTCGCACTTCTGTCCGTGTGTACTTTCGACTGCAGTCTGAACGGCTGGACGGATTTACTTCAAACTTTAGATCTGAGGTTTGTGTGCGTAGGTAGGTGGGTCAATAAGTCCCTGAAAATTAACACAAATTGTGTTGTCACCTTAAATTTCATTTTTTTTTTGTCAAGAATCATCTTTCGAAAGAACGCACCCAAATTTTCAGACAGATCTGTCAAATAGTTTTGTTGTGGCAGCCATTTTATATAGACCCCTACTAGCATTTTCGTTAAAATGGAAAAAAGGGAATTTCAAGTGCTCATTAAACACTATTTTTTGCGAGAAAAAACTATCACGCAAACCAAAGAAAAGCTTGACAAATATTATGGGGACTCTTCACCATCAATTGGAACCATTCACCACTGGTTTACTCAATTTCGTGACACCGAACGTTCTGGTCGTCCAATTGAGGTCACCACACCAGAAATGGTCGACAAAATCCATGGTTTGATAATGGACGATCGGCGAGTGAAAGTGCGCGAGCTTGAAGAGGCCACAGGCTTATCACATGGCTCCGTGATTTCGATTTCACATAAATATTTGGACATGAAAAAGCTTTCCGCAAGATGGGAGCCGCGTTTGCTCATAATCGACAACAAACGCATTCGTTTGACAACTTCAAAGGTGTGTTTGGCGATGTTCCAGAAAATTTCGGCTGAGTTTTTGCGCCGTTTCGTAACCGTGGATGAAACCTGGATTCACCACAACACACCAGAAATCAAGGAACAGTCAAAACAATGGACTTCTCCTGGTGAATCAAAGCCGAAGAAGGCCAAGGCGGGTTTGTCAGCAAACAAGGTCATGGCAACATTTTTTTGGGATACGCGCTGTGTTATTCACATCGATGACCTTGAAAAGGGTAAAACGATCACCGGTGCATATTACGCAGAGCCGCTGGATCGATTCCAAGCCGATTTGAAGCAAAAACAGCTGCATTTGGCGAAGAAAAAGTTCTTTTTCACCAGGACAACGCACCGGCGCACAAGTCCGCAGTCGCAATGGCAAAATAGCATGAGTTAGGCTACGAACTCCTCCCTCATCCAGCATATTCCCCAGATTTAGCCCCCTGCGACTATTTCTTGTTTCCAAACATGAAGAAATGGCTCGGAGGTAAGAGATTTGCGTCGAATGAAGAGGTCATCGCTGAAACAAACGCTTATTTTGAGGGTCTCGAGAAATTGTATTATTTGGAAGGCATAAAAAAATTGGAGAAACGTTGGATGAAGTGTATAGAGCTAAAAGGAGACTATGTTGAAAAATAAAATGTTTTTATACCGAAAAGAGTGTTCCTTATTTCATTTTTCAGGGACTTATTGACCCACCCTCGTATGATAGAAAATCAGTTCTTTCTAGGAGCACAAGGACTTTTAACGTCAATATACCATGCTGTAAGTATCTTAACTCTTCTAGATTATTTTTCATTCACGCCATTAGGTTATGAAATTCCCTACCTGTGGACATCAAAGGTATGCTAACAGCCGCAAACTTTAAAATCGCTATATTTAGTCACTTTTCGACGCAGCAGCAGAAGAATGTCATCAAATTTTTCTTTCATTTTCCTTTTTTTTTTTTTTTCTTTTTTTAGAATAAGAACTTTTTGTTTAAGAATATTATGTTATTATTGTAATTTCAACTATAAGAGACATTGTCTTAACGTACACACAAATTAACATTATTACGCCAAAAGCCAAAGCATGAACTTCCAACGAGCAATGGTTTAAGCAGTTAGTACTTCTCTGACTAGCCATGCTGGTATATAAAATAAATTTACTTAAAATTTGTTCAAATAGAAGGAAGATCTGTCGGCCGCTAGTCTTATCTCCCTAAGGACAAGATACAAAGAATAGCCTGCCTAAGCATAACAGGTGCACTAAAATTCACATCGCAATCCGGTCTGAAACATTACTAGACCCTCACGTCTAGAGTCTTACACAAAGAACTTTACAGCCAAAGGGGTTTTCAGACTAAGAGAGAACAAAGTTTGGAAGCCTTGTACATTTGGACATGACTGCCTTACGTCACTTAGAGCTATCAATTACCGCTCTGATGGGTCCCTGGACAGACAGGAATAGAAGGGAACAAGACGGCAGACAGACTGACCGGTGACGGCTCTGTCATTGATATACTGCTTGTAGACAGGCAGGTTTTATCAACCTTCAATGCAGCTAAGAATATTATAGACAGTGTCACTATAAACATGGCAGCTCTATGGTGGCTGTGTGATAACCCGCAGCTTACGGGCCTCAATCGACGCAAAAAGACCAAAGTCCCTATTGTCTCTCGGTAGAAGGCAAATCCGGATACTTCTCTGCGTAATAACCAGACACTGCATCATTGGAAACATTATCAAAAGAATAGGTCATTTACGACTTCTGAAGCTGTAGGGACGAAGAGGAGATTGAATCAGTAGAACACCTCCTATGCTAATGCCTGTCTCCAGGAACGACGCCTAAGGTGCTTAGGCTCAAGATTCTTCGATAACCTGAAAGACCTGGCAAAGTTACCTCTAAGAAAAATCTGAATTTATTTATTTCTGATCTCAGAATTAACGGCAGGTATCGTACCAATTCTGAAAAGCTCAATTTCCTCGCAAACAGTTCAAACGATTTAAATTCATACGAGTATCTCATTTAATACGGGCAATACTCGTAAGTTTGAGTACTCAGTGTTTCGCTAAAAAATTTAATAACGGAACTTTAATTATTAGCGGACTTTCTCTTGGACTTGGCAAAGACGATTTTGTTCAAACTTAAATTATTTTCAATTTGTGTATGGACATGGCATTCAAAATTTGGACACATGGTCAAAATATTTGTTTAGCGTTTTACGAATGGAAACATATATGGAGCAAGTATATGCGACCTAGCGGAGTCCTTTATTTTGATAACAGAAACAGAAGTGGGTCCATTTAATTTTCACATCCCGAGACTCGCAGTCATACGAAATTTCCGCTTTCGAAGCACGAATTTCGAGAGCCCTACCATCGAATTGAATATTTCCAACTCATTTTGAAGCACTATAGCATCCTCAGATGCCCTCACATTATACCAATCGATGGATCTCATGTAAATATTAAAACTCACTCCAATAACCCTTTTACTAATTGGCGAAATCCAGTTTAATTAATCTCTTCGCAATCCTTATGAAAAACGTGGCATTTCTCATCGTCTCTTTCATTTAATCCTTTTGTTTCTCGTACTAATTAATTCACTCAAACTGCAAGTACAAGTATCTGAATATAAATGTGCACCAAGAAATATTTAAATTTTTTTTTGTATTTTCAGTCAGCATATTCACTGTAGGACTCTCAATATCTCGCATTTGGACAGAGAGGATCATGGTCGAAGAATCAGGAGCATGGAAACAATGCTATTCAAAATATTACGCTTCTAAAAAAATAATTCTTTAATTAATAAAACGGGAAAGATAAAAGAAGTGGAAAAAATAGCATGGAACTTATTCTCGCTTGTAGTAGGCTCCTTTAAGACGATAGTTTTCACTATGTACACTGCTCTGCAAAGTGCACCCCCGATTCACTAGCATGCATTTGGAAGCATTGTTCAGTTCAACAATTTAGTATGCAGTCGAGGGTAAATTAAAATCCTTTTGAATAAATCAAAAGTCCTGGGAAAGTCCTGGGAATCTCTTGAATCGCCTCAGGTCGCCTCAAAGTTTGTTCAAAAAAAAAATCCTGTTTACTTCTGATGCTCGCTTAGTGGATTGCAGGCAGGACTCTTAATATTAGCATTTCTATACTTATACCGCTATAGCAGCTGCTGGTCAAAGGATCATAGAGGCATACATGGTACGCATGCCATGATATATTGTTAATAAATTCCTCAAAGGTATCCTGTTAATTCATGTTGGGAGATATTTATCAAAGGCGCTTTGTAAGGGACATTCTCTATCATGCATCACCCAACAGCACTGTGTGTACAAGAATCCCAATTGTCCCTGCGTTCGAGCACTAAGTGAACACTTAAAACTACCAGGAAGTTGCCTTCAGTAACACCATCCATGCCTTAGAAGTGCAGATGATAGATGGTATTGGGTGTGCAGGTAAGGCTCTGTTTTAACTCTCAAGAGGTGCCCAGTTGAAAATAATTTCCAACTTAAGGATTCATGTGGTGCCGCTAGGCATGGGGGTAGACCCTTTAAAATATTGGAATATTAATGAAACACCATCAGTCTCTTGAAAGTAATGCTAATTCTAATATTTTGTCGGCATGAATCGGAATAAATATTCATACATGCACCCACAAGCGTCGTCGTTCGTCAAGAGAGTAATTACTTCGTTCGGTGAAGTACATTACAATTGTTGCACTGGGCAAGGTGCATATGAATAATTTCTAATGAAATTTTCTACACGAGTATGCATTAAGACCAAACCAATGCATAGAGTTGAACAATTTTGGTACAAATGGAGAATTAAATTCCATAAATTTATGGCATTTATGAAATTTTCTATGCAAATATTGTTGCGCGTTGAATTGTTTAGAGTTTGCATTTCAACGGATATTGTATAGAATTTTGAATATTTGGTGTAGGTGTGCTGGCAAGCTAGGGTAATCAGAAAATCTTTTCGACCAAAAATAATTGGAATTGATTGGATGCATATGAATAGATACGAGTACGAGTATAGCGGCAATTGTCTACTTTCAAATGTAAATAATTGTTAAAGACATTCCTATCGCACAAATTCTCACGTTGACTTTTTTGCAGAAATATTTCAGCTATGTACTTACATATAAGTATATTGCTGTAAATATCTCCATCTGCTGCGGTTGATGCTTGAACATGACCAACTCTCGGTTGGATAGTCCTCACTTTCTTACATTTAAATCACGAAGCTCAAATCGATTCATTTTTGTACAATTTATGCTCAACGAAGACGGGGACATTTTTATAAAATTAACTGTATTTTGTAAAACGCTAATTCTAAAAAAAGATTTTGTAGAAAGTATAATTCAAATTGATGCATTTCCGCACATTTTTACAAACCGATTTTGTGACTTCACTCTCAAGAAAAAGATGTAAGCAAAATGGAGTTAGAAACATTGCTGTAAGCAGTCAGCCAGCGTTCCTTTCATTGTATCTGTATATTTGCATACTTGTATATTTGTATATTTTCAATTAGCTTAATACAAGCGGTAAAGAGACTTATAAATTATTATTTTTTACACTGTTTATATACATAAATTTAAATCAAGACCTGAGTGAGGAAGGGGAATAAAAGGGGTTTCTAAGTGAGTTTTTACTGCACTGAAAATCAAAACGATTATGGCAGTCATTAGCCATGCGTAGCATTCGAGACATAGGCTCATTACATCCGTAATTCGTACGGTGAAACTTGAGAAGGAAGAGAGGTACTGACCTCAGAATACGCGGATTGGTGCTGAGTGAGATGGTTTGGCGCAGCATAGGACAATCAATGTTGCCTGTTAATAACTGATGTACAAATAGCGGCAACTTTTCTATGCTTTTCAAGCGATTGCATGTTCAGCAAGTTCAAGCGATGCTCGTAAGGAGGTAGGTTGAATCTGTCAGGCCACGGAAGTCCACTTAGAGCAAAACGGATGAACCTCCGTTGGACACACTCAATTCGATACGAATGTGTATCGAGATAGGGAGACCAAGCTTGGCAGGCATATTCTAGAATTGGTCTTACAAATGTGAAGTACAGAGATTTCGTGACGTAAGGATTTGAGAATTCCTTAGACCAACGTTTCACATAACCTAGCGCAGAATTTGCTCTGCTAATAATATTGTCAATATGACTACGAAAATTAAGCTCACTGTCGCAAATGACACCCAAATCACGCAGAAAGGTGACAGTGGGAACAGGCTCATCGCAAATCACGCAAGTAATAGCTTGGCATATATTGACATTCAATTCAAGAAAGTTTTTATTACACCAAGTAGAAAAGCTGTTCAAGTCAGATTGAAGTGCACGGGAGTCAGTGGGAGTGGAGATGCGTGCAAAAATGTTCATGTCGTCCGCACAAACTGACAGACGGGAATATTTAATAATGCGATCAACATCATTAATTGACAAAATGAAAATCAGGGGACCAAGATGGCTACCTTGAGGGACACCAGAGGGAGCCATAAAGGGATCAGATATAAAGGATCTAAAAAGGACTTCATATTGACGTTCATGAAGGTAGGATTTGATCCAAGCAATAAACCCAGACTGAAAACCGAGAGCTTTGAGTTTCAAAAAAACAATTGCTTGCGAAATTTTATCGAAGGCTTTGCTGAAATCGGTAGCAACAACATCGGCTTCCTTGCCTTCCTCCAATGCGCACAGGGTGCTGGATACGAATTCGGTTAGGTTTGTGGTTGTTGACCTTCCCTTTAAGAAACCGTGTTGGTGAGGGAAAATATAGACTTACAATGGAAAAACATTGCATCGTAAACAATACTTTTGAATAGCTTAGGTATGCAAGAGAGTTTAGCTATGGGATGATAATTAGAAATTTAATTTTTTGGGCCTTTTTTATGAAGGGGAATAATAAAAGAGCTTTTCCAAAGCCTAGGGAAAACGGACTGTGAAAGCGACAGTTGGAACAGAGCCGTAAGGGGTTGAGCTAAAGAGTCTACACATTTTTTTAAAACTACGGCAGGTATATCATCTGGACCAGCGGAGTATTCGCATTTAAGTCTTTGGATCTTTTCTTTCACGAGAGTCACTCTTAAACCGATTGAAGTTAAAGAGGTTTGGGCAAAATCTCTCATGTAGGAGAAGTAAGAATGGTCGGGCTCTGATGTGTGGTTAGAGAATGATTGACTGAAGAAATGGGCGAATAAGTTTGCTATTATTCGAGGATCGCTTGACGATGTATTGGAGAATATCAGAATTGATGGGTAGCTGTCTGACTTTTTCTTGGTATTAATGAAGTGAAAAAAATGTTTGGGGTCAGTGATGATGTCAGATTGAATACGGTTAATTTACACAAAGTTCTAGCTCAAGCAAGGTGCTTAATTTTGCTTAGCTTAAGTTTCAGGAATTTGGCTCTAGACCACAAAACAATGGAAGGCATCTGTCATAAACAAGACAATCATTTAACCCGTTACACAATTTGAGAATTTTGCTTCAAGGATCTGCATCTCATGAGCATTCTACGAGATTACCAGCCTTCGTGACCAGGAGGAGGCGGAAGGAGCTAACCGGGTGACTATGATTGCGGGTCATAGCACTTAAGGCGGTTTTGCTTCAGTTAAAAACTGTAATTTTTAAAAAACCAAACTGAGCCCGTACTCAGGCAACATTGTGGGATTTCCACCCACTAAAACCACCCCCCCTCCATCCTTTATTTTCCTTCTTCCCCACGTCCTCACAATCTTATTGATAGTTCATCACTCTGTCGCCTTTCTCGTTCGAGGTGTCTTTGTTGTATGGTGATATGTTTTGCATAATCACTCACTGCACTCTCCTTGGATTGGATCATACATTGCACATTCTCGGAGTTGATATATCTCCAAGTTTATTTCTCAGCGTTTGTCTCTCAGTTTCGAATCGCGGGCAGTGAATACATGTTCCGTATCTGCTCAACTTAGTGGGTGGATTGTGTAGAAGTCTACTTCACCATACTTGCCGTTTGTCCATGCCTCCAGAAGCGTGATGAGACGGTAGGTCCATCGGCCTTTACTCAACTTTAATAGCTTTGGCCTATATTGGTGATCCGTAGATCGCACCAGTCAAGAGTCGCCATCGACTGCATCTCTGTCCTCCATGATTTGGTATGAGTGCGTTATTTACTTGTGAGGCTTTGCTACTAGCATTTTCTAGATGTTCATTAAACGAGAGCCTTGTGTCAATCATGACGCCTAGGAATTCTATTTCCTCTACGTCCCTGCAGCTTCTATAGTAGTCGTTATTAGGTAACCCTAGCCGTGCTGCGTGATTACCTATCATACAGTGTCCTGTCACGACACCAACAGCTATACGGATATCCCTTCTGGCTGGCTATAATGATTTGTCTGTAGCGCATGTATCTAATCGACATCAGCGTTCTTTAGCTTCCTCATTCGACTCGACGTCTATCTCCATGTATAGGGTGCTAAGCGGTACACTAGCCTCGGAAAGGGCCCGCGGAGGCCCTATAAGTGATCCTTCTCTGGCTAGTTCGTCCGTTTTTTCGTTACCGGAGATATCCATGTGGCCTGGTACGATGTTGACTGTAACGCCTTAATGGCCGCTTAGCTATCAACATAGATGCTGATTATTTGCCCTGAAATATCTTCCTCAATAAACATATCCCAATTTGTTTTATTGCAGCAATTTCGGCTTGGAGAACACTACAACCATCCATAAGTCTAAACGAGCGATGTATATTTCGAGACTCATAGTAGACGCCGGCACCAGTTCCAGCACTCATTTTGGATCCGTCAGTAAAAATGGCCAGTTCATTCTCGAAACAGACTCTTCCCTCATCCCATTCCTCCCTGCTAGGAATTCTAATAGAGAACTTTCGGTTGCAGTTTGGAATGGGGATAGTGTAGTCTGTTTCCGTCTGGAGTCTCAATGTGTTCCATCGTTTTAGATTTGAGGCATGACCGTAAAGTTTAGCTTTCCATAGGCCGGCTTTAGTCTTAGTTCAGTTTTGGCTGCTGTGTTCCCGCAGTATATGTCAAGTGGAAGAAGATTCATTATTGTTTCCAGAGCTGCTGTCGGTGTTGATCTCATCGATCCCGTCACCCCCAGACTGCCCGTTGAATCTTTGTAACGCTTTCAAGTTGGTATTTCTTCTCGAACGTTTTCCACCAGGCAATCGAACCATTGGTCAAGATGGGTCTTACCACCGCATTATATAGCCAGTTTACCACTTTAGGCTTAAAACTCCAAGATTTCTCGAAGGCTCTTCTACATTATAGGATGTATCTCGTTAATACCGGGTGCTTTATATGGTGCAAACTATTTTTCGTCAATCAAGTTATCGATATTTTTAGTCTCAATGTTAGCTGGCATAGATGTGGTTGCCGGACCTGTATGTCCCTGGCTCTTTACAGCCAGGAAAGTGACATTTCATGAGAGCTTCAAGAGTATTCTCGTAACAGTCTGTCCAGCTGCCATCACAGTTCTTAATAGAAGACACATGTAATGGAACTTTGGTGAGAACCTTCCTCAATCGAGCCACCTCTGTGGTGCATTCAATAGAGTCGCAAAAGCTTCTCTAGGAATTTTTCTTAGCGAATCCTATTTCCCTTTTTGAGAAGCTTGACGTTTTCCTTATGTGTTGACGACTCAATAGCTCCCTTTCTAACGAGGTTCCAGCTATGTCTTGAGGTGCGCAGACGCTCTTCTTCCGCTGACGCGTCTAACAGGACAGGCCCTTCCAAAAGGGCATGGCGCCTATGCCATGATTATTGAACTTCTTTTGTTCAAGGAACTTTGTCAATAAAAAAATATGTTTTTGGGATACTTGGAAGTTCAGCTTTAATTTGATATGTCGCGTGTTGGGGTATACATTTTTTTTCTCGCGGTAAAATTGTGCAAAATTTCAGCTCCCTCTGGGTCAAACGATTCAAGAGTTACAGGCATGTGACAGACGCATGGACAAATGGACAGACAGACACCATGTTGAATCCATTAGTGCTCTGTTTATACCATTTTGGTACAGAACACTAAAAAATTCATCGAAATTGGTTCAGAGTTGGTGAACAATGATCCAAGATAAAACGATGGACGGTACCAGACCTGTGTATATTAAGTTTTTTTATTTCAAATCTCCAAGAATTATATTGCACGTATGTACCTATAGGTATATACATATATACTTCTATTGCCACTGTCTGAATGAAGGAGTATTCCCCGATCAGTGGAAAAAACAAAGACTTGTTCTCTTACCAAAAGGTAATAAACCACCGCAGGATCCCTCATCGTATAGCCCTCTATGCATGCTGGACACCATGGGCAAAATACTGCAGACCGTCAGTATGGCTCCCGTAAGGCACGTTCTACGATTAATGCTATCGACGAAGTCGTAAATGCACCTAAAAAAACCATCGAAGGAAGACGATGGAAGGCGGAAGTAAACAGTACTGCGCAATCATAACGCTGGATGTCAAGTCACCTTCAACACCTCAAACTGGAGTAACATTCTGCGTGCACTTACCGCCAAGAACAGGACACAGCGGTGTCCCCCAAGGTTCCGTGCTAGGTCCACTACTGTGGGATCTAATGTACGATGATATCCTCAGACTTCGAAACCCGAGGTCCTCGAAAATAATTCATTGTAGTGACCAAATTTCTTGAGGAGTTGGAGCACAAATGTAATGAAGCTATAGGGATGGTACAGAACTGGCTAGTAAGCATGGACATAAAACTAGCTGAGGTAAAGACCGAAGCAGTGCTCATCAGCAGCAGGCGAGTTATGGAGACTATAAATGTAACCGTGGCCGATCACTTTGTAGTTTCCAAACCAGAGCTGAAGTACATTGGCGTTACTATAGATGCAAGGTTGACTTTTAAGTAACACCTACAACATGCAACCAAGAAGGCAGCAAAAACAACGACTGCCTTGGCAAGGATCATGCCAAATATTGGATGACATAAACAGAAGAAGAGACTGCTCTTAGCAAGAGTTGCGATGTCGATGATGCTTTACAGCTCCCAAATACGGGCAAGTGACATGAAGCCGAAATCATACAGAAGGAAGACGGAGGCGGTCTATATAACCAATGTCTTGAGAGTATGCTGCGACTTTCGAACAACCTCCTACGACGCGGCATGCGTTGTTGCTGGAATGGTTCCAAAAGACCTCCTCGTTAAAGAAGCCGAACGGAAATATCGTGCCAACAGGACAGTGATGTCAACAGGGATGAGTCGAAGTGACACCAAAGTATCGCCAAGAACAAGCTTCGAAGAATAACAAGAAAGGTGGAACTTTTCTAACAAAGGCAGATGGACACAGAGATTGATCCCCAATATAGACCCTTGGATCAATAGAAAGCATGGAGAGCGGAACTTCTATCTAACGGTAACCAAATAATCGAAATTTGTTCAGAATTGGTGAACATAGATGCAAAATAAGGACCAGACCAATGCATATTAAGTTTTTGTTGGTTCAAAATAATCTCCACTATTCGTAGTACCTATTCTCCAAACATTGTATTGTACGTATGTACCTATATACATATACTTATACTGTCAATCTTATTCATACCACTAGGGGTGAATAATAGCAGTCTTATTTACACTCCATGAAGCATTCAATTTGTAAAATTCCCTTTCCTCTCTACTACACCGGCTGTGGTAGAACGACAATGAAAGGGTAATTTTTTTTAGCCTAACTTCCATGGCACCTGTAAAAACTATTACCTACGGCATCCTTCTGCGTTTGCAATTTACCTCAATTCGAAATAATGAAACCTGTTGGCTTTACCCTTTTGCCAGGGTTATTTTCATTTTATGCACCGAAATGTTACCAACGCCCACACAAAGAGGACCATTTCTGTCGGCATAACTATGGCATTTAGTGCGCTAAAGTTAATCTGAACAAATTCCTTTTAAAAGCCGAACTAATAACTTTGGTTTAAATTCGAAGGAAGTCACGTACACGTGCAGCACAATTTATAGAACTGCTCTCACAGAACCAGGTTAAACATGTGTCCTTGGTGTATGGATAGAGGAGTATGGTACGAATATTATGTGACTGTCAACTGTCAACTTTTTAAGTATTATAATTAAAATCGATGGAAGTGTATGCAGAGTATAAACCTTGAAGGAGGTCTGGGTTTCCACACGGGAAATGTCTGTTCTGTGTTAGCATTTTAATCGAGCACCTAAGGGAATAAGAACGGCAGACGGATATTAAAAAATTCTAGTTAAGGAATGAGGTCACCATGTACTGACCTACGAATGCCCTAAACTTTCCTATTTTCATTATCGTAGTGAAATTGTATTTTTTTTGCTTTCGTATTTGTGTAGGAATACTAGGAAAACACTTTCAAGGTCTTAGTCAAAACAAGGAAAGGAGTACGAACCAGGTCAGGGTAATATCCATGCGCTTCGTAGAACACATACAAACACATAATAATGATAAGCGTGCAATCAATATTCCATGGAGTCATTTGACTCCATACACAGATTCCGTAAACGACTATCACATAACAAGGTCGCTGATTAAAAAAGTTGTCTGGTTGATTATTTTTCCAAAGTGTTACGTCCACATCTAATTAAAGTGAACGAAGGAAGAGGGAATCATCGTCCTTTCTTAATCCGTCTGTACGATGGGCATTGAGATTTTCCTCCATGAAAACATTTCCTGACCCTACTCATCGTTTACTTCGCCAATTACTGATAAAGAAACCCTAGTTTGGAGAATATACATACATACATACATACGTTTGTCGTAATAGTCATAATGGACTGTATGAAACACTTCGGAGGGAGCCGGTGGCTAATTTAAGGCTTATGAAGTTTAATTAGACAGCTTTTCACACAGGCATCGGTAATATCCAGCTATCTCGGTTATAAGCCAATTGAGGTCAGTTTTGTTAGTTCAGCACTCCGGGCCATTGTAATTTACTTGAAATTAAATTCATGGCGTTACGAAGCGGTATTGGTGTGTAACTAATTAAACAGATATGCCCTTTGTGGATAGTTAGCCCTGAAGCCTTGCGTGGCCTAATGCCTATATGAATTGTGTAGTAATAGTAATTGGTATGGTATTGACTTTACCAAGACAGGATAAAGATTCACATTATAGATATGGGGTCATGGAAATTTGTTATTGCGTATTGAATGCCCAAAATGTCCATGCATTGGGATTTGTGCGGAGCCTATTGTAGTTGATCGCTTTTTTTCCCGTCTTCAATGTCAGATAAATACTAAAAGATACGCCGTGATTGTTGCCATATATGCAGACCACAGTCTCCCGATTGTCCATTCACCATGTTCGCGTTGAGTTGGAGGTTTCTGGCGGCAATGTTTCACCTGTTTCGGAAATCAAAAAAAAAAAAAAAATCATTCAACAATTTCGGACATCAAGAAAAGCTCGCAACTTGTTCAACAAGTACAATATCGTATTCACCAGGACCCTTGATCGTAAATGACGTCATTGAAAGGGACCTTCAAGTGACTGAGCGACTAATTCGCGGTGTGGTTCCTTAATCCGTTCTCCCATAAACCAACAAATACCCCCACAATACCATCCAAGCTACTCGTATAAAGGATGGTTTTAACTCAGCGAATTGGGAACGCATTATGAGCTGTCTTTATCGGTTACAAATACCGGTTTACGAGTATCTCTGCAAAATAATAACGAGCTATTTTGCGAACAGGGAATTAAGACGTACAAAGTAACTGGCGGTGTCCCACAAGGTTCGGTCCTTGGCACCCTGCTGTGGAACGTCAGTCATTGGCTTTGCGGATGACATAGCGGTGGTTGTTGTAGCAAAAACTCTTGAAGAAGTTGAACTTCACTGCAACGAGACAATCACAGCGGTATGCTAATGCTGATTTGCAGCTTGCCTACCATAATACCTAGGCGTTGCAGGTAGAAAAGTTCGCGAAACGATATCGTTTAGAGTCGGACGGCACGAAGTGATTTCTCAACCGTTTATTAAGCACCTTGGAGTGATTGTTGATGCTCGTTTAAGTTTCAAACACCACGTTGAGCATGCATACAAAAATTCGCCAAAAGCTATTAGTGCACTTTCAAGGCTAATGAGTAATATCGGAGGCCCAAAACAGAATAAAAGACTTATACTTGCAGGAGCTGCCAAATATGAAAGACGGTCAAGTGCCGCGAACGTTAAGTCGTACGTGCGTGGTGTTAAATCTGTCCACCGTCTTAGTGCACTAAGGGTCGTCGGTACGATACTATATTCATCGTATCTTCAATGCTACCTATCGGCTTACTTGCTGAAGAAAAGGCAAGAATAAAAAGCGAACGAATTCGAAATGGGCGGGTAAACAACGAAAGAAGAAAATACGAAAGAATCCGCAGTATCGCAACCTGGCAACAACAATGGAATGTATTCATAAAGGGGAGACGAGCGCATCGCCTTATACCAGCGATCGATGTATGGATAAAACGGAAGCATGGCGAAACGAACTTTTATCTGACTCAGTGTCTGACGGGACATGGCCGTTTCTGAGAATATCACTTCAAACGCGGAGATGAAACTATCCCAAACTGTTCACATTATGAAAATATTCCGGAAGAAGCCGAACACGTGTTTTCGGGACCAATTTTGAGAGTGGCCCACTCGCGAGAATGTCGTAAAGTACATGCTTCAGAAAACAAGACTATCGTAAGTAATGTGGTGGTATGCAGACTCAGCGACCTTAAGTGCATAGAGCGCCAACGTAACGCGAATGATCCGAACAGTGGAGTGCCACTCGCCTAAGAACACAAAAGGTGTAGAAGAGAACATAGCCTTAAAAGGCTAACCAGCCCCGCGAAGAAATACCTAACGGCAGTCCCGCGGGGAGTGTGGTCCGATGTGTGCAATGTGTGGTTTAATACGTATGCGTATTCCTGGCCTCGATCATTCGGGTTTGCGAATCGTGCATGCCATTACACCGGTCTACTGGTATCTATGAAGATTGCACAGCCTTTGGCGCAACTATAAAAAAGTGTCCAAGTGACAGCCAACATCAACAATTAATTCCCGCATGTTCAAGTTTCTGGTCACAAATTGAGGCTGTTGTCTATGCTGAAGGCGGTTTTATTTGATTAATATAAGCATCTATATATCTATTTACGTGCTTTGTTTGCATAAGTTATGAGCATTTCCTCAAATAGCCTCCATACCCTGTATATTCTCGTAAATTAGGATGTCGCTACTGGCTTTGGATTGTACTTTTGATAGAATCGTTGGACTAGAAAGCATTTGAAGTCTACCAGGCGTTTTTGGTCCTAAAAAAAAGTCGTTACTTGCTAAGTGATGGTCGCGTTTTTTCTTCCTTTTTCTTGTTCCCTTTCGACTCCGGTATTTTGAAAGTGTTTAACCTCAGAAGTAGTCTGTTTTATTCACATTCGTTCGAATCTGGAATACATTTTTTTTTTTGCCAGAAATCGTATTTGTCGAAACTCACCAAAGCACACAAATTAAGTACCTGTGTTTCAATTTATTCCGGTTAAAGTACAGGTTTTCGGATTTGTTTTATGACATCGTTAAGGCTAATGGAATGCTTTATGTTAGAGTTCATGCTTTGCCATCTTTGGTTGAGTATCTTAAGTGTTCGTTTGCCCTCTGTTTGATGTAAACAGATGACAGGCTTATTGGTTATATGGTGGAATCCATTTATTTCACTTTGGTTTTTGCTCTTTTATTAGCGGTGTCAATTTATTTATTTTATTCATTTCATTAGTATGACTGAAGAGTGGCTATTGCGTTTGTTTATTCAGACATAAATACAATAACAAGCAAATACGTAGCTATCACGAGAGGTGACGCACCTACGGGAATGTGTTAACAACTTCCTTTCAGCGTAGTTGCATGGTGAAACATCATATAGTGACACGATCTATACCATGATGGAACGAGCAACATGATAAACGCCGAAAGAATGCAGTATAGAATCGAGAATATCCCAGAGAGTGTCATAGAGGAAGAACTGCGTAAAGCTAACGAATGCTGCTTGCTAATGTACTCGTAGGACTCTTTCCATTCCAAGGTTCATTCAAACAGTATAGGAGGTTGTTTTCCAACTCCGATGGCACTTACGAGTATACATTTAAACAAAGAGAAACGCTAGACACTCTGATCACAATGAAGGTATTATTTTAAACAATAGCCGTCAATGTTACAACCGATGCTACAACTTATGGTAACATCAGTAACCCTCGATAGCCTGTCGAGGTCAATTTACCAGGGAGGGACGGTATCATCCTGGCTCTAATCCAGGTCTATAGATATCCCGGTGGTTGCCTTATATACGGCCAACTTCAACATAGGATACATATCTATCTTAGACTTGAGGTCATTGTGGTAGGTATACCATATATCACTAAACTGGGAAACGGTCCCAATAGTCTAATAAATTTAGACCCAAAAACGACATTTAGTATGAGAAAGATATTGTGGAACTCGGAACTTAATGTTAAAATATGTACGTGTCACGAAAAAGTACTAAAAATTCCCACTCGTAGTACCATGGCTATCTCAGACTTGGCGTGAGGGAAGAACATCAGGGTCTACATTAACCTACAAACCAAAAGCAATTTAAAGTAACATTTTGTTTATAGATTTCCTTTTCAGGGTTCCGGTACTAGCAAGGTAACAACAAATAAGATCGGAACCCTTAAAGTGTGAGTCAGTTGTCTATCCGTCGGTGTGTCTGTCAAAGATTCATAGCTTTGAATTGTAAGACATAGCAGGTTACATTTTGACAAGCGTTGAGTTCAAAAACAAAATCTTTTAAAGGTTAAAGTAATAGTCAAACCAAAATAGCTGATTTTAACCTTCCTTCACTAAATAGTCAATCATTCTCATTGTCGCCCAGAGCTAGATATTTAGGAGCAATCCTGGATCCTAAGCTTAGTTGTTAAATAAACGTAGATCAGTGGATAAGGAAAGCATACTCGTATATAGCTTTCTGGAACCTTCGGTAAAAAATGAAGTCTTGAACCAAAGTTGGATCTACGTATGTATACAGCCGTGGTATGCATAATTTTCATATACGCGTCGCTACTTTGTTGAGTCACTACAGCGCTGAGTAAAAAGTACAACAAAACCAAACTTAACAGGGTACAAAGAACAGAATGCATAGCGCCTTACGATTAACTCCGTCAGATGCTCTCACGGTGTTCCTGCATCTTTTACTTCTGGATCTACATAGTGAAGTCTACACTGATTTCACACTCTTTTTTGACCAAACATGTTTAATTGGACTAAACAATCAGAAAGAAGACTCGCCTGGGAAGGTAATTTAGTCCAATCACGTTCGACATTCTCCTGAGACCACTGAAGTCGTTTTTTGAATGTGCTTTGAAGGGCTCCTTTACTGTACTCTCAAAAGGGACACCATTTTCTTCTAGTTTCTTCAGTGTGGAATCCTTCTCTAACATTTTGACTATCTTGCCATTTTGTGGTTGTCCGTTTTGATCATCATTGACGTTTCCAGTTCCTTCGCAGCACTTAGAACATTTTGTAATGAAGTTGTACTCAGGTAATTTGCTGCTTTTGTTGTACTTAATTTTGGTTCCTGGGGATGGTGTGTTAGAAAGTAAGCCTCGACTCCTTTCTTGCATTTCGTACTTATCGCTATTATGGCCTACTGAACTGAAGGCGTGAAAGAAACTGAAATGAAGAGTACCTCTCCTTTTTTTTTTATTGAACAGACGGTATATGTCTGTTTTGTCTTGCAAAAGGGTGTTTTTTTTTTTTTTATTTGAGATTGGCAATACTTTTTCCAGCGACAGCCAATTTGACAGCTGATAGCTGATTTGTGCTCAGTTTGGTTTGCCATTTCATCATGAATAGACTTATGTCAGAACAACGCTTGCAAACTTTGCAAATTTATTTCGAAAATCGTGGTTAAGTTTGCGAAACTTACCGTGTACTACTTCCATTTTACAGTCGACATAATCGTCCATCCGTGCAAGTAATTCGAATAACCATGGATCGTTTTTGCGCCATGCATACTGTAATTGATAGTACGCATCCGCAGAGACGTCATATAGAGCACGCCGAAGAAGCTGGTGCTGCTGTGGAGAGTAGTATTGAGGAGAACCCGAATGAGTCGATTCGCTATCGTGCATAGCAATTGGAGCTGTGTCCATCCACTTTATTGACAAATTTGCGGAAAGACTTTGGCTCATGATCTTACAAGATCCAGATCATTTCAAGAATTGAAGCCGCTTGACCATTGTGTCCGTCGTACCTCCGGTAAATGAACGAGATTGCTGGTTTTCACACACAATTTTGTTTAGCAATGAGACTAATTTTTGGTTGAATGGCTATGTCAACAAGCAAAATTGCAGCATTTGAAGTGAAGAAACTCCACAAGCCACAAGCCGATACATCCACAAAAAGTCACTATTTGGTATGCTTTATGGGCTGGTGGAATCATTGGTCTATATTTCTTCAAAAGTGATGCCGGCCAGAATGTTACAGTCAATGGAGAGCGCTATAGATCCATGATTACTGACTTTTTCGTTCCCCAATATAATGACATTAATGTGGAAGAGCTGTGGTGTCAACAAGACGGCGCACCATGTCACACAGCGCTCGCCACACTCAATTTATTGTAGGAAACATTCAATTAGCACATAATTTCGCGTTAAGTGCCTGTGAATTGACCAACAAGATCGTGTGTTTTAATACCTTTGGATTATTTGCTGTGGGGATATGTGAAGTTGCTAGTCTAAGCCGATAAACAAGAGACGATGGATATACGGCCCCAGTTGCTCGAAATGCGCTTTATTCGAACCAGCAGCGGCGCCCAAATGTCCAAAGTCATATTCAAGCACTAAAGGCATGAAACTATCTTTCCAATAATGCCAATACTATGGCCATTGCAATGACAATGACTCATTTTAAATTTCTCTACCTCTAATACGGCTGTTCCAAAAGTCATAGGCACTAGTGTAATAAAGTGCAACATTGATTAGCTTTTTCTCTGAACTAAATACAGAAAAGAGATACACTACTTGCATTTCGTGTCTTCAAATTAACAACAAATTAGTACACCTACCTAGTTATTTATAATTTAAATTGATGCAGACAGGTAATATGATAGATAAATTCCCCTCAGAGTAAAAAAAAGAAAAAGAAAAATGAGACCGACACACAGTAGAATTGCATATAAAAACCAAGAAGTTGTACAATTTGCAAAGCATAACTATCACAGTGCAAAGAACGTGAAGTTGTAAAATGAGAAATTCTTTGGTCATATTTTCACTTGTCATTTGTTTATCAATTAATGGCATACAATTAACACATCCCAGAGTAGAAATCGTGCAAAATACAAACTCGCAATGCATTCCAGGCATACAGAACCACACTGAAATGCTTAGTAGAAAGAAAAGATATTTACTTTTTGAAAAGGGCGCAGCATTATCGGTAAGCAAGTTTAAAGTTGCCTAAGTTATGTTAAAAATCACAAATATTTAATTTATATAACAACAGATAACAGCAGCTTCAGTTAAACCGATTATATCAGGAATTCCTCGAGGGTTAAATATAATTAGTGAAGAATCTATTTACTACGATCTACCTTCATCTGTCCTTATACCGAAAATAGAGTCAACACCATCACAATCTACGAAATCACCCTCAACCAAAATGGAAATGAAGAGGAAATTAATTCAAAATTTTCCACCTGTATCTGTTGAATACAGTCCACCTTACCATATGTATAAATATAAACGCAATGTCCATTCAACCGGCAGCAAGGAAAATGTTGGTGACAATTACTCCGATTCGCTGAATATTGAAATACTCTTCTTTGAACAGCTAGAGAAATTCGCTGAAATGTTTGTCATCATCCTTGTTTTCATTTCAATTTTGAAAAAGCAAAATGTTTCCCTTTATTTTTTTTTTTTTTTAGGTATGGCTATAATGGTGGACACTGTATTATGCGAACGATATGTGAGGCTAAACATTTTCTATATCCAATGGGCCAATCACTTTATCATGATATTATCAGGATAATCCTAAAGTAAGTGTGGATTTGTGATTCTTACGTGGTGGTTATCTTTTTTTCTTTCCTCTACAGATTTGCATTGCCAACTATAAGGAGTAATGAAAAATATCTAACTTCTTCAAAGACTGTAAATCCTAGAGACTGTGCAAAATTGTATGGACCTCATTGCAGAATAAGTTTCTTGGATTACTTCACGGTACAAATTCATGGAAAATTTATGTAATTTCGAAGAAAGTGAGATACTTTCTAAGTACCTTTTATTTAAATATATATCTATGAAGGTGGATTGAAAAGTTCGCGGCCTGATTAAGAAAATAAACTTAAAAGTTTACAAATTGCTTTTGTTTTCCCAATGTAATTTCCTTTAAGCTCAATACACTTCTTTCTTCTGGTCTCTAAAGCCGTTACACCAGTTTCAAAAAAATTTTTCTTCAAGGCCTTCAAAAAATAAGTTTAATGCAGCATCGACTGAAGCAGTCGTTAAAAATTTCAGTCCTCCCAAATGTTTGTTTAGGTTGGGGAACAGATGAAACTCACATGGAGCCAGTAACGTGCTGCGGAAAAGCTCTGAAAGAGTGGAAGTCTTTGAATACTTGGGGACTATAGTAACCTGCAATGGAAAAATCGATCAGGAAGTAATGAACGGAACCAAGAAGGCTATATCGGCCTACTATCAAATTAGAAGTACAATAGTAACCAAACTGAAGTTGTAAAGGGTCATTCATTAAGCGCTTCCTATCTTTAAATTTAAATAAATTAAAGTGTGTATGAGATATCATCGAAATTCTTTATTCGTTTGAAAGGCCTATCAATGCCATTATGTATGAAATATAACATCGTTCAAATATCCGTCACGGCTTCTCTGGGTAGCGCGCATTCGAAATGTCCAATTTTCCATGACTCTGGCACATAAACCAGGCTGAATTTGACAGATGACATGGGTTATGTTAGCTTTGAGGGCCGCTGTGGTTTGTGGCTTATTCGCATAGACCTGCGACTTCAGAAAACCCTACAAGAAAAAGTCTAACGCGGTCAAATCGCACGATGTCGGTAGCCAGTTCACATCACCTCCACGTGAGATGACCATGTCTTCGAATCGCTCGTGCAGAATTTTCAATGTGGCGTGAGCTGTGTGGCACGTAGCGCCGTCCTGTTGAAACCACATGTCGTTGGTGTGCATATGATCCAATTTAGGTCAAAAGAAGTTGGTAATCATCGATCTATAGCGCTCGCCGTTGACGGTGATGGGACGGCCAACGTCGTTCTCAAAGAAATGTGGACCGATGACGCCGCCAGCCCAAAATCCACACCAAACAGTGACTTTTTCGGGATGCATTGGACGCTCTTGCATCTCATGTGGATTGGTATCGTCCCAAATTCGACAATTTTGTTTGTTGACTACGTACGTCATCCAGAAATGGGCCTCACCGCTGAAGATGATTTTTTCGATGAAAATCAGGGTCAGTTTCCAACTGCTCCAGAGCCCATTCAGCGAACACACGTCACAGTCTACGGTCGTTTACCTTCAGCTCCTGGGTCAGTTCAATTTTGTATGGGTGCAGGCCTAAGTCACGATGCAAAATTCCCCAAGTTGTGGTCTGCGAAAGGCCGAGTTCTTGTGAGCGACGCGAAATCGACTGCCTCAAATTTTATTGCATACTCTCACGGACAGCAGCGATGTTTTCGGCAGATCTTGCGTTTCGTCGACGTACGGGTGTTGGTTGATCGTCTACTGAATATGTGGACTCAAATTTGTCCACCACACTGCGAATAGTTCTCTCGGAAGGATGATTATGGCGACCGTAAAATGGGTGAAGCGCGCTGATCGTTGCCCGAACAGAACACCCATTTTGATAAAACAATTATAAAATTGTTTTATAGACTGAATAAATGACAGTCAATTTGACAGATGTAGCTTCAACAATATGGCCGCTATCAACTGTCAAATTTCGGAAGTCCCTATTGGAAGACCCTGTACAATGCTGTAATCGTGCCAATAGTTCTATAAGGGACCGAGAGCTTACCTCTTTTGGATAAGGACTTAAGTTTCAAGCTGCAGAAATGAAGTACTTACTTAAGAAGGGTCACAGGGAAAACTAGAAGAGACAGAATAAGAAATGAACGAATAAGAGCAGAAGTTGGCCAGAAAAAACCCATCAAAGAGACCAGCGCATGGACGAGACAAGAAAAGCTAAACAAAGAGCTGAAATGAAGATTAAAGGTTCTGCAGCAAGAGGTTGACCACGCAATACTTGAGAGGACATGATCCAGGTTGCAGGAACAAAGAGGGGTAAGACCCTCACGGAAATGAGAATGTATTGCCGGGACAAGAACCAGTGGAAAAAATTCCTTGGTTACCCTGAAGCCTAACAGCAAATGAGGAATAAAGAAGAAGAAAAACAAATGACGAACTAAAAAAGGCAAAAGGTGAAACAAATTCAATTTCTTCACATACCAATGAATTAAATCAAAGGACAATGTTAGCTAATTCAATCCACAGTCACCATTTCAAAATTAAACATACATGAAAGACGAACTGTAAGTTCGTCTTGAAACTGGTCGTACGATACCCTATCTCCCATCTTCTACCTCACCCCCTATAAGATGAGCGTGGTAGTGCGAAATTTTGAAACAGATGCAATGCTCTATACAGAGTATATTTCCGTGATTTTAAACAAAACTGACTTAAGTACAACTTTTTCTCAGCGAGAAGTGGGCATGGCTCCCAAATTTTGTAATCGAAGTTTTTTTTTATAATTTGCACGTGTGAAATACCTTATACTAATTTTTAGGACACGGGCGTTTTGAGGAAAGGGGAAGAGACAGAGAGAAAGACAGATTGGTGTAGTTGGTTTGAAACTCAGCTGGTATTAAGTTTCAGTGATCTCCAAGGGTGGCTGTCACGGATTCTGATGAGATATTCACAATAAGACTCAACAATCATCGTAATAAGCTTTGTAAAAGCAATATATATGTATATATATTTTTAAGAATATGTTCCCGGAAAGTGGGCGGGGCCATGTGTAACGTATGAACAAAGTACATACATGGCTAGACATGGCTAGATCAACATAACTTCTGATGCCGATCAAAACTATATATTCTGTTGGGGGTATACCGGTAATACTTGTATTTCTCTGTGTTACAAACTATGTATTAAAATTGATATAGGTACGCTAGATAGGGTATAAAAATGGAGAATTCAAAATGGAGACCGACAATTTTTAAAAATACTGCGGAAATTGTCGCCATTTTGAATTTGAAAATTCGGACTTCGGGACCTTGAAAAACATGTGTATGTACTTAGTTACAAAAGTCAACATACGACCCAAATATTTTCAATATCTTCAAATTCAAACCACAAAACTTAATTTTTTTAACACAATCAAATAAATTTTAATTCAAAATAAAAATAGAAACGAAAAAAAGTACATTTCTTTGATAAAATGTAAAACTGAACTTAAAAAACTCATTTTATACGCTTTAGGAATGTTACAAAAGTCTACATACGAATCGATTTATAATAATGCACTAATGTACAGTACTAACTAATAACGTGTTGGTCCTCCATGGGCTTGCGCTACTTCCATAAGTCGAGCAGGCATCGAATTTGCCAACTTCCTTGTCACTTCAGGCGAAATTTGTTGCCACTCTTCAATTAAGGCTGCTTTAAGACCAGGGACTGATGTTACATTTCTTTTTCCGATTTCTGCCTTCAGGTGGGCCCATAAATGCTCGATAACATTGAGGTCTGGAGATTGCGGAGGGTGATCCAGTTTTGTCTTAACATGATAGAGTAGCCATTCTTTTACTATTTTCGAAGTATGCTTCGGGTCGTTGTCATGGAGAAAGATCGATTGTTTGGATAAATTAAGTTTATGGATACTGGGAACGTAACTGTCTTTTAAAATGTCATAGTTCCCTCTATAAATCTTAATATTCCGACCCCATTTGCTGCCATGCAACCCCATACCATAACGGATCCAACCCCGTGTTTGACAGTAGGGACTACATTTTTGGGATCAAGAGCTTTATTTGGTTTTCCGTCGTTTCCCAAATACATTAAATTTACATTCATCTGTAAATATAACTCTTTCCCAAAAGGATGGATCCGTCTCATGCTTTTTTTCGTACTTTTTAGCATACTCTAACCGTTTTGTCTTGTTAACTGCACTTATGAAGGGTTTTTTTTATAGCAACTCTTGAAGAAAGTCCGGCTTTTTTAGACATCGACGAAGTGTTTGGGCATGAAGTGCTACTCCTTCAGTATTTTGGATCTCATTAGCTATCTTTACCGCGCTCTGTCTAGGCTTTTGGGTCACAACTCGAACAATTTTCCTCGACATTCTCTCATCAATCTTGCCAGGGCGCCCGGTTCTTGCTTTGTTTTCAAATGATCCTCGGCTATTGTAATTTTTTATTATTGTTTCAACGGTTGGTTTTTTCAAATTTAATGTTCGACCGATCTCTGCCATTGATATTCCTTCATTTTTTAACTTTAAAACGATTTTTCGCACTTCAATGGTAGTTTCCTTTCGATTATGATGAATGATCAGTACCACGTAAAAAAATAAACTTCAACCAGTTCTTAATGCGAAACATAGCGGTAAATTTGGTTTAAATGATCGTATGTCTCTTTTCCAATGCCGAAAGTTGCCATTTCCTTCGTTTTAAGAAGGGATTACTACTGCTGCCAATTTTTTTTTTACATTTAAAAGTACTTAAATAAGAGAAGTTAATATATAAATAACATTGCTTTTTTAATCATCGCTTCCTTGACAGTTTTAGAGGCATAAATCAAGTCGTATGTTGACTTTTGTAACTAAGTGTATGTGTAAACTAATCGATGTTAATTTTCGCAGTATTTTGAAGTTCTCTGGACATAGTCCGCCGTTTTTCAATTTGATTCAGATTGAGGATTCAGATTCAACGAATATTAATGCCTTTTTATTCATGGCGTGCAAAGAAATCGTCTTAGAATTGACACAATTAACTTTCCGATATAGCAAAAAAAAAAAAAAACTTTTAGAAAAGAAAATACTTTCTTCGAAACCAAAACCGATACCTAACCTTCGGGCGGACACAATTTGAAAGTGACAAAACCTCTATAGATATCATCAGGGAATACCCCGCAGACACTAGGTAGTGGGCGGCATGGCTCAGTGCTTATGTGCGCGATCACTGAGCGATAGGTTCAAGGTTCGAATTCGAGAAAAAAAAAAAAACAATTTAAATACTTTTCTTTTTCTTAAAAGAATTATTTTTTTCTTTAAAGTTCTTATTAAAATTAATTCAATTAAATATGTGAAAGTTGTACTCTCCCTCTCTCTCATAAAACTTTCGCCCAAAATTTGACCAGCCATATTCGAAAATATCTTCAATATTCAAGCACAGACAGACATAAGTCAAGAATTGCTTTATCAACTATCAATTTTCACTTTCAGCTGTGATGTCACAAAACTTAACGAACTTTTACTAACCTTCTATCATAGATACGGATAGTTACTAAAACCACTAGAAATTCAAACAATTTAAATACTTTTCTTTTTCTTAAAAGAATTATTTTTTTCTTTAAAGTTCTTATTAAAATTAATTCAATTAAATATGTGAAAGTTGTACTCTCCCTCTCTCTCATAAAACTTTCGCCCAAAATTTGACCAGCCATATCCGAAAATATCTTCAATATTCAAGCACAGACAGACATAAGTCAAGAACTGCTTCATCAACTATTCTAGTCTCACTTCAGACGAACTAGTAATAGTTTTTAATTAAATTAGTTTAATTTACACCTCCTATGCCACTGTTGTCATAGCTGTCGCACTCTAACACTTGTGCCTTACTTTACCTAATTAGAACAACACGTTGATCTACATTTTGACGACTGGGAAAAAAAAGTATATTTGATAGGTTGGACGTTTATTTGTTTTCGGACTTTTAGTTTTATTTCAGCTCGAATAGCGCCGACTGTGAAAAGTGGAATATATTAACTTATTTTGAATTCGATTGTGTGGTCATTTCTGCGTCGGTTTGCCTGCAAAGGAGTCATAAATCTAAAAATGAGGATAAGTGAAGTGATTTTATCGGGATTGTTCTTTGGGATAATGGCGCGGCAATGTGCTAGTATAGCAATAGACTCTGGTGGTGGTGCAGATGGATATAGTAATAACTCATCATCAACGCCAACCGGTAGTGGAAGGATTTTATCGCGTAAAAGACGTTTTTTAGGATTTCCAGTGGGATCTTCGTTTTCGGTAATATTTTACTTAGACTTGTGAGCGTACAAGTAAGTATTGACTAAATCGTTTGGTAAGGTTATTTTCAGGTTGCAGTATGTATTACCACCGGTGTTATAGGCAATCCGAATTATCAGTATCTAAGTATGGGATTGAATTGGGGTGTTGCTTATAATTTGCCAAACTCCTCGTGGATTATCGAAACTGCTCACGGTTTTGGAAAACTTGGCGAGACACCAGAGCCAGTTGTAAAGAGACGTTATCGGAGGGAGCTCTATCAGCGGCTTGAGATTATAATGGATCGGTAAGAATTTTTACAATAAATATAAAATATGGGCAGCCACATATAGAAACTGATAAGTTCTGTTTTCGGCATCATAAAACGTACGTAAATTCGTATAGTGACGATGCAAGAGATTTTACATATATTTCTGAAGTGAAGCCCTTCAGTTTGAGGAGGACATACTCTACCATGGGAATGAAAAACTTATTACAAGCCTCAGATAAGAATGATTTTAATGTTGACGATCCCAGTAAACGTACCAAGGATAACAATTTTTGGATCAGCAAGTGGAACTTTCGAACCTTGAATAGAGTGCGTGCAGCGTGCGATTAACTAGCGGAAATCCTCAACTGCTATAAAGCAGACATACCCGCTTTGAGGAGATTGGTGCCATGAAGAGAAGCAGCGTATATTCGAGTGCGACGTGTCTGTTTTCAAAAGTCAAATTTAAGCAGCTAAGACCTTGCATTTAGAGAATATTTCACAACATACACAGAGTCGATCATCAGACGGTCTAACAACTGATATCCTTAAGGTTAAGGCAGCATGAACCAACTCGTCTCTAAGATATGATCTCATGAGAATATGGAAGCCCAATTTATAAAAAGAGACCCAGCAATACCTATTGCAGAGGTAAACGCCTCTTGGATATCGCTTAGAAAATCCTGAGTGGTGTAATTAAAACCATTTGTCAATTAACTGATTGGCACAGGGACATATCGCACTGCATCTACAGGGTGGGCCAAACATATTAAGTGGATTTTAAACTTGAATAGATTTTTATTTGATTAACGAATTTGAACAAAACGAGAAGAATATTGAAGCTTAATATTTGTTATGGAATATAATATCCTTTAGGTAACCGCCATTTTGGATTTCGAAAAACTCCAATTTTTTGGATGAAATTTTCCATCACTTTTTTTTCCAAAATTTGTGGTATCAAGGCCAATATAGGGGACTTAATGTTGTTTTTAAAGTCTGCAAGAGATTGGAGATTATCCTCGTAAACCTTTCCTTTCAGATAACACCATAGGAAGAAATCTGCAGTTGTTAAGTCTGGAGAATGAGCAGGTCAACCAACGTCTCTATTTTTTTTTTTTTTTTTTTCATTATTCGGCCTGGGAACATTTCTCGAAGAATAGTAACTCCGGCTATGTGGGCTGTCTTGTGGAAACCACGAAATAGGTGACCTAGCTACGATATAAACAGTTGTTGAGCATTGCACTATCCTCGTCTCCATTTACCGTTACTGGATTCCCATTTGCATCTTCAAAGAAATAGGGTCCTACGACCTTTTCAGCCGAGATACCACAGCAAACCATGACTCGAAGTGAATGGATCTGCTGCTCCTGAATTATTCAAGGGTTTCCATTTTATTAACGAAGCCATTGATGTAGAAATGGGTTTCGTCTGACATAATCAATTTCTCCAAAAACTAGAGGTTTTGATTTTGTTTTTCAAGCAGCGTGCGGGCCAATAATAACCGACTTGCGTGGTCTCTGGCAAGTAGTGGCTGATTAAATTGAATTTTTAATGGAAATTAATGCAAATCCCTTCTTAAAAATCTCTACAAAATCGTCCGTGGAATGTTTAGCTGCGATGAGCGCTGCCTGGTCGATGTCGAAGGGTGTTCGCCAACAGATGCCTATAAGCGTCTTATGTTGTCCCGGGAATGCCTAGACGCAGGTGTCCCAGATTGTCTATGATTGAACGCAGTTCCTTAGTGCCGAAAACGAGCAACAAAATGTACGATGGTATCTATAGACTTCTTACATTAAAATGATTTGCGAAATTTTCGTTGAGTCCTTACAATTGAGGAGTTGTGCCGAATGTAAGATTTAACAGCGAAAATACGTTGTGGGATCATCCAATTCACCATTATTCAAAATCGGAATATTTGATTTAAAAAAGATATTGCTTCGTTCTAAATTTATAAATTTTTAAAATCCACGTAATATTTACGGGCCACCCTGTAGTTTTGGCACCGCTGCTAAATTCATCCATCCACTCACCGTCAAGGTTGGAAAAAGCACCACTAAGGCCTTCAATACCACCATAGTTCCCAGGTTATATCGGCCTAGTGAGGAAGATATGCTTTCACTGGCCCATGTGAAGCGAATGAACATCAACACTCCTCTCGGAGAGCCATTTGTTCTACCCTTGATGGACTACACAGAAGGGGCAGTCCTAATCGTCGAGAGTGTGCGCAAATGCAAAGCGTACTCAACCGGCATACGTAATCGAGTTGGGTGGATAAGTTTACTGCTTAAGGTCCTGGTCTATCCTAGACTGTAGCACCATCAAAAAAGCTAGCATATAAATTATTAAGTAAAGCATTCGAAACAAATAGGATTTTGGTTACTGCACCTTTCACCCGGTTGAACAGGGGTAGGATCTTCCACAAAAGCTATTATTACTTAATTATTGGTGAGTGATTCTTTGCCGGTTGTTTTTTTGTTACTTTTTGAATCTAGAAGATAAGTGGGCAACTGAAAATATTTTCAGCACCAACAGCTATTTTTGTTCTTCAAAGTATCTGCCATGCTGAAACATATCATATCTAGACCATTGAAATACCGCCAGGATATTGTGGACAGTACAAGATCTAACAGACTTCTGAAACACAAGAGAGAAACACTCTTAAAACTAACCAACGTAATACCTTGGCACTGTTTGATGGGTATGAATGCTCAAATAGCTACTATCGTAGTCACTCGCCAATATCAGAAAGACTACACTAAGTGAATACATTTTTCAGTGATCGTAATGATCTCAACAACGCCTACACGATTAAAATTACAAATTTGATTATGAAAAATATTTGGTTCCAAGAGTAGTAGGTTTGTATCACCCGCCTTTAATGCTAATAGTGAATTAGCTATGAAAAATTGTCATTATTATATCCCAAATAGCTCTTTTAGCTATTTTATTTTTTGAAGATTAATATAAAAAAAAGACTCGAATTCATAGTTCGTATTCGTTATGTGATGTGTTAAACATACCGAATCGCATGATTGGGAAGCCTTCGCAATGACAATGTTATTCTCGAGGGATTCTTAGACCTTCGCGGGATGTGGAAACCTTAAAATCTTCTTAAAATTTTCTGAGTTTCGAAACCTGAACTTCCCGCTATGCTTAAATAACATCTACAGACATTTTTTAAAACAGCAAGCTGTAAAGTAAATAGTATAATTAGCTATGAGAAATAGCAACTCCTGCTATTCATGTTGGAGAATTTAGCATTATTACGTTTCCTAGATAACCATTTTTATTTGAGAAATTGCTATGAAAATAACTGCAATTGAGTTATTCGTGTCCACATTCGATCAAGTTTCCATTTAATACCAACTAATTTATTGTTGTGGTAATTATTGGAAAATCTTTCTTTCCACACCATATGACGGTGCTTAGAACTAGGTTAAAGCGTGATTGTCATCGTAACTCTAAAGTGAGAAAGAATCATGAGTGCTTAATTAACAACACATTACCAATGTACCATCATCCTAAGCGATCGACTATCCCTTTATTATGAATGTTTGCACTTCTTTGTTTTTAAAGTGCACAAGTACAAATTAGTTGCAGTTGCAAATGTTTCTCTGTTGAGAACAGAAAGACCATTTTAATAGTTCTGAGCTAGAGTGCAAATAAAAAAAAAAAATTATTAAATATAACTTCTTGAAGGTGCCTAAATATGGGGCTTGAAGAAGATAGTACTCATATACGAACAATTCTTGTAATATTGTCAGTGTATATTTATTTATTTTTGGGACGGGCATATGCATTGAATTCCAATGAATACCATAATAGTTCACTTTCGGTTGGGGTATCCGAAAAGTTAAAAAGTGAAAGAAGTGAACTACAAATACCGGCTCGCCGGAGACAAAAACGTTACGTTGCATTTCCGGAAGGATCTTCGTTTACCGTATGTTAATAATGTAGTAGTAAACGGACAACAGTTTTGTAGCATGAAATTGCATTTTTCTTTTATACAAAATCCACTTTACTCAAAATGCAAAGGGAAGTGGTTTTCCGCATGGTGGCTGTGTTTGTTGCTATCTGTCTATTGGTGTCGTTCTATTTCGGTTCCTTAGTTCGCTATAATTTCTGTGCAAATGTATCGATTTTAATTGTAAATAATAAATAAATAAATAATAGCTCTTGATCTTGAAAATAAAACTAATTTTGTGCAATTTCTCACTACAAATTCGAAAGAAATTTCGCTTTACTACGGATGCGAAATTTAAAATACCGATTATTCACTATTTATTCGAAATCGGTGTGAAATAAGGCCCCGAAAATGGGATATTATTTAATAATGAAATGAGACACAATGTTTTCTTGTGGAAATATATGTAATGGAAAAATTCCTAAAAAATACTCGTAAATGCAAGAATTTCGATATTCTGCTTTGAAAAATGAACAAATGTCCCAAAAACAATACATTTAGGGCCAAGTTATACTTACATTTAACTTGTACTTAAATCTTTATGTGGAAAATAAGGCTGTACGCATTTTTAAAATACTATTTTGTCAAATTTTAAATAGTCTTAAATTATATAAGCTTTATGTGAAAAATGCAATTGTATTACTTTTTCGAATTAAAAAAGTCTTGAGACGTTTTTTAATATCGCGTATAGTTTCTACGTTTTAGTGAATTATTTAAAATTTTTAGAGTTGAAAAAAGAAATAACAGTTAAATGCTTTTTTTACTTCTGAAAATTTTTAAGTCGACCGTTAATATTGCGCCAATCGATTTAAGTTTTAGTTAATTATTTAAAACTTTTAAATTCGCGAAAATTCTGCCTTCAGTAAATAATTTAATATTTTTTTTAGATTCAGTAAAACACTAAGTAAACAAAATTACCCAAGTTTTGACTGCTATTTTTGAAATCTAGTTAAAAAAAAGTGAAATTAAATTATGATCAAGAAGAACTTGAGGATTATTTTGAACTTTCGAATTTGACAACAATTAGCCATTGAAATTGATATCTAGGTAATTTTTGGCATATGTGAGAATGTGGCTTTAAATTTCTTTTAATTTGATCGAAAAAGTTTTTTAGACTTTTACCTAAATTTTAAACCTGAACAATTTACATATGAACACCACATATGGAGCAAGTACGTAGAAGCCAGTCGTACTCTTTATTTTGTTTGGACCTTATTGCATAATGAAATAACACCCAAATTAAAAAAATTAAAAAGCCCTAAAAAAATCATCATAAATAATTTTTGTTGTTGTTATACCCTATCCCATAATAATAATACTTTGGGGCTAACAGCCCAATGCAGGGCCTGGCCTAGCTTCTTGCAGCCACTCGTGCTTTGCGCCTCACGAATGGTTGGGATCTAAAGTTTTATGCCGTTTCCGAGGGGCAATTTTTTCGATTGAGAGAAGCTTCTCATGACAGTTTTACTCTCGGATGTTTGTCAGACGTTCACGAGAGGTGAGAAAACTAGTTTTTTTATTTTTTGTGTTTTCGTGGATACGAACCTTGAACCTCTCGCTCAGTGATCGCGCACTTAACCACTGAGCCACGGAGCCCACATACCCTATCCCATTGGGTATATATTGGGTGGTTAGGTTTAAAGGGCCGATGTTGATTTTGAATAAAACACAAATTATTCAGGAAATTACTGTCATTTCTTTTTATTATGATAATATTGGTATGGTTCAATTATGTATGGAACCAAATATCGGCCAAATGGCCGCCGCGACCTCGGCGGCGCACCTCCATCCGATGGTCCAAATTTTCGATGACGCTGAGGCATAATTGAGGTTCTATGCCGTTAATGTACCGAAATATCTCATCCTTTAGCTCTTGAATTGTTGCTGGCTTATTGACGTACACCAACCCCAAAGAAAGAAGTCCAACGGTGTCAAATCACATGATCTCGGCGGCCAATTGACATCGCCACCACGTGAGATAACACGGCCATTGAATTTGTCGCGCAAAAGAGCCATTGTTTCGTTAGCTGTGTGGCAAGTGGCACCATCCTGTTGAAACCACATATCGTTCACATCAATATCTTCCAATTCGGGCCATAAAAAGTTCGTTATCATCTCACGATAGCGAACACCATTCACAGTAACTGCCTGACCGGCCTCATTTTGGAAAAAAATACGGCCCGATGATGCCGCCAGCCCATAAACCGCACCAAACAGTCACTCTTTGTGGGTGCATTGGTTTTTCGGCAATCACTCTTGGATTATCATTCGCCCAAATGCGGCAATTCTGCTTATTGACGAATCCACTGAGGTGAAAATGTGCCTCATCACTGAAGATGATTTTCTTCGAAAATTGATAATCCACTGTTGCCATTTCTTGCCACCATTGTGACCATTGACGACGCTTGAAATGGTCAAGAGGCTTTAGTTCTTGAGTCAATTGCACCTTGTAAGCGCGTAAATGCAAGTCTTTATGCATAATGTTCATCAACGACGAGCGTGAGAGGTGCAATTGTTGGGCACGACGACGAGTTGAGGTGGACGGCTCTTCAGCCACACTATCGCGAACAGCAGCAATATTTTCTGCAGTACGATCTGTACGAGCATGCACTGGTGTTTTCACATCTCCTAAAGACCCGGTTTGCACAAATTTTTGGACGATTAAATTGACCGAAAGAATCACGAAATGCACGATATGCATTTTGATTTGAACGCCCATTTTCATAATAAGCCTGAATAACTTTAACGCGTTGCTCGATTGTGTATCTTTCCATGGTTCAAATTGTGTTAGTCTGAAATTGAGAAATGTCAAATGAAATGCAGAAAAAAACTTGACGTTTAGGTGTGGTTCACATTCAACATCGGCCCTTAAAATTTATCCACCCGTTACATAGAGAAATAATTGCCATAGGCTGCAAAAGTATATACACATAATTGTAATCATCATCAGAAGTTATGTCGATCTAGCCATGTCGTTCGACCATCTGTCCATATGTCACTACTTTTTTGGGCCTAAATTTTGAGCCGGGAACATGAAATTTCGTATACAGGGTGCGACAAAAGAAATTCTATGATTTGTTTTTTAAATAAATATTGAAATTGTGAAGATTTTAAAAGAAAGTTTATTTTATGCTATTCTTTCACATTATATATCAGTTAAATGTGTACCAGTTTCCCGAACCCAACAATCTACTCTTTTTATGACATTTTCCATTACTTTGTGGAGTGTTTCTTGCGGTATAAGCCAATTTCTTTGTGAATGGTTTGCTGCAAGGTTTGTGGCTTATTCAGGTACACGTTTCTCTTGAGATAGCCCCACAAGAAAAAATTTGAGCAGTCAAATCAATCTATCGTTATGTTGTGGCCAATTCAAATCGTCGTGTTTGGAAATTGTTGCCTGAATAATTCCATTGTTGCACGTGATGTATGGGCTGTTGCACCATCTTGCTGAAACCATATATTGGCATTTGGTGGCAATTGCGGATATAAAAAGTGAGCATTGCCCTATAACATTCTCCATTTATTGTTAGGCTTTCACCTCGATAATTTTCAAAAAAAAAAAAAAAAATGGGTCGTAAATCTTTTCAACGGTAATGCCACACCAATCAGCAACACAAATTGGGTGTAATGATCTTTGATGAAGATTTTAGGGATTCTGAGATATCCAAAATCTGCAGATTTGTTTATTTACGAACTCGCGCTTCGTCGGTCATTATCAAGTTTGACAAAAAGGTTTTATTATGCTCAACAAGATTTAAAAATTGATCTTCTGTGTTCTGAGTGCAATGCGAGGTCCCCAGGATTTAGTTTTTGGACTAGCTGGATTTAATACAAGAAAAGGTGCTAATCCTCTTTAAAAATCCGCCGAAGATTCTGTGATTCTTTATCTGACAACATTAATATATCGATCTGGCAGTTCGAGATCTGTCCGTACGCCTTGAATCTCTGACAGTCCCGAATTCAGCAAAATTATCCATCAGCGATAAAGTTCTTTCACCATCAAATCTCTCTACTATGCACGTTGAGTATTAATTATTGAACGATTATTTTCAAGGAATAGAAAAACAATCTTAGCTCTTTGCGCAATTGTGTAGCGTTCCATTTTTTATATCTCCCAAGTTTAATCTGTGAAATGTAAAAAAAAAAAATGAAATATTATACAAAGAGGTTAACATTTCGTTTACATCATATAGTTACTTTTCCCGCACCCTGTATATCCTTTTAAGAACCCGATGCGGTACAAATGTAAACATTTTTCAAATCCGCCCACAGACAAGTCCACTTTTCAAAAAATGTCATTTTTCTCCATATTCTTGCATGAGGCTGAAAAATATTGTCTTAATAAAATATGAAGATGCTGACCCTCTCTATATTACGTTGAGTCACGCCCATTTTTGCGGGGCGTTTTATTTGAAATACTATATTGCTTTCTCAAATCAATTTATGGTGATGACTAAGTCTTATTGTGATCTGTTTCATTTTGCGAATTTGCCTTTACAACATGTCTATGACCATCCGTTCCTATGTACCTATACATATATATATCGCCAGTTTGTTAAAATTATATTTTGAGCTAAGAAGATGACATTTTTATATACTCGTATATGTATGTACCTTGGTTTTCAGTCAGGGTTTATTACATGGATCAAATTTTACTTGGAATAACGGCAATACGGCAAAGATCTTCTGTATGGGATAAGCCATTGAAGCCACCTCAGAAGTCCCTGGTCCTCATCTTGACAATTAATAACGTTGATTGCATAATCGACTCTTATCTATCTGCCTATTCTTGACCACTTTAAGGTGGAATGAATAGATTTCCAGCTTTATGCGATCACAGACGTCGCTTTGAAGTCCATGTGGGGCAAAATGCAACTTTTAGAAGGAGTACCTATGTCTCGGTAATTCTTCCAAGATACAAAACTTCCTTAGGATAGACATAAATCTGGAAAAAAGATTAAATGTAACCCAATCTTAATCTCTAATCTGTTACCTTTCATCTCATTCAAATATAATCAGTGATTATGGGTACTTGTACAAATATTTCTAGTGTGCAGTTTGTGCAACTGTCGGCGTAGTAGGAAGCCCCGCATATAACTATTTAAGTTACGGTTTGAATTGGGGCATAGCTTACGATCTACCAAATGAAACTTGGATCATTAACCATTTGCATGGTTTTGGAAATAAACGCGAACCGTATTCGCTTGTAAAACGTCGTAATAGAAGATCATTGTATCAATCAATTGAAAACGTAATTGACAGGTTAATTATATTTTATTTGAATAGTTTTCATCTACTTATTAATATTATTTTTTATTTTTTTTCCAGCATGGGTTACAATGGACGTGACTGCATCCTCCGTGCTCTATGTGAGAGTAAACAATTTTTCCAACCAGACAAATTAGGAATGATACCTGAGCTATTAAGGACTATTTTCTCGTAAGTGAATGTTAAGTTATTGGAATTAATTTACAGCAATAATCGTATGCGTATATTTGTTTTTCTATTGTTAAGTCTCCCGAAAACCCGACTGTTCACACGAGAGATACACGAACATTCAGCCATCGTTGAATATAACCGTGCATACTTTACTGATGAAGAGGAAGAATGCGAATTGAAATATCCCTGTTCATTTTCATTATTAGAGCTGGCTATGGGAAAATATTCCGAACCGTCATCGGATTATTATGGAGATTAATAAAAACGGTCGATGAATTAACAGAAAATGGACTTATTGTGTGTTTTTCTTTGTGTGTTAGATACGAGTATCTGTCCTACTCGTAAAATATGTACGAGGCAATTGTGTGGTTTTAGTATTAAATTAATTCTTCACTAATAGCAATGGCAATGGTACTTGATTGAATATTTGCAGGTTTAAGTATTAAACTGACGACATTGGGCTACCACCCATAAGACCTATAATAAAACGAAACACCAATAATCTTTGCCTTTACTTTTATGTTCAGTTTGTCCAGATGAAAACTTTCTCCAGTCGGAAGAATTTATTGTTTTGGGGGAAACATTGGTTTTTCATAAAAGTTGGACCCATCTTTCCAAGACTGGTATTTATGCTATGAGACAGTAGATGAACTAACTAAAAAGGGATCAGCATTGGACTTTCAACATACTCGGACATCAGTAGAAAATCCAAAAGGAAAACACTCGTAGAAAAAACACTCCTTGGAAATTGTTGCAGACTGTCCTACTTGCTTGCTGCTTTTAAGTTGTCAAATAATATTTTATCGACAGCTCCTTGGCGATGTTGTAGACAGTCCTACCTGCTTTTAAGTTATCAAACCACCCTTGAAGCACCCCTGGGTGCCTACTTTCCGAATGCTCAAGTGAATGGTATTTGTATTTATCCAGAGAAGGTTTCAAGCCCCTTTATAAATCAGTCTTAGCGATAACAAATGCCTCAAAATTGGAGAGTAGAATAGATATTTAATTAACATAATCGTATCTACGGATACATTTTTACGAGTATATAGGGCATTACATAAATTTAAAAGATTCTTGCGTTCCATGTTTGATCGGTTCAGCAGAATATTTCCCCAATGCCAATTCAAGCAGTGAGAAATGACAATTTGGGTATTGCCTGTGACAATCGGGATTCACTCGACCACGACTATAAGCCTTGTCATAATGATGAGCATACCGGTCCTCATGGACGTTAGCTTTTTGCCTAGGGAAGCTGTTAAATACATTATTAAACCTTTAATTAATTAAAACACATCTGTTATTACCTGAAAATTGTTTTTATAATCTCCTCAACCATATTGCCGGTACGAGCGTTAAAAAAGTTTGAACTTTCACATAACGTACGTGCTATACAATCACGTCCATTAAAACCCATACTAAAAGAAATAATATTAAAATCAAATTGAATTCCAATTGAATCGAAGGCAAACTACCTGTCCAATGCAATTTCTATATTTTCATATAAATCACGTCGATATCGACCCCTAATTATCGAATCCTGATCCAGTGAGTTGCTAAATCCATGCTTATGTTGGCGAACCCATGTTTGATTTGGTAAATCGTATGCAATACCCCAATTAACAGCCCAACTCAAGTACTCTAGCACTGGATTGCCAATCACTCCGATAGTTATACAAGCCGAAGCCTATAATTAAAAGTAAATTCTTTGATAGGAACATGATTAAATAGTTACACTTATGTCAATACACACCGCAAATGACGAACCCTCGGGAAATGATAGGAATCGTCGTTTTCGCGAAAGGATCTTTTCTCTTTCAGCGCTAATTTCTGTTACCAAAATCAAAATCCAGATGTGTTTCACATTCATGACTACTCGTCTATGTATAATTATTTGAATTTTTTTTTTAAGTTTTCAATGAGGAATCAAAATGAACTGACGCACGACTAAGTGGTTAAAGTGCCCATTACCGGGCACATAAAAATATGATGCTTGAGTCATGTTGATAGTATCAATTAGCATGTAGGTGGAAAAACGTTTACTTGTTCTCATTTGTATTGCATTTTACGCGCTGTTATGATAACAACATGGGGTTAATAGCCTAAATACCCGTAATTGTACCTATACGTATTTATTTAATACAGGGTGTACCTAAAGGCGCATTCTAATTCTTTTCCGCGATGACTTTATTTTTCAAAACCAAACCAAGTCTTTTAAATAAAATCATTTTTTGTTGTTAGACTTCGATTGCTGAGGAGTATTGTGTTGCCACAAGAAAGGGTGGTATAGATTTTGTCCCGCCAATTCCTGTAACAATTTGTTGCGATAAAATTCTTACAGTCGTTGCATATTAAACGCTGATAATATTAGTGATCAGCTAAATAATAAAATGACCATAACGACAAGAAAAAAAAATCATTTTCCCATCAGCAAAAAGTAATTTGTTGGGCAAAAGACATTTTTTTGATTTGCAGAAATTAATATGCACGACTTTATCGCACGTACTTCCACCAACATGTTAACTATTTGTAAATCACTTAGTTTGAAATTTAAACAAAATCCATCCGCTAAAAATCAAAAGAAAAAATATTTTGACAGCATTTCAAAAGTCATCACCCTATCGGAAGATGCTCTCATTTTTGCAAATGGCGCCTTATGTCATCGCGACTTTGACAGCAGAATACACGTAGACAAACCATTGATTGCTATACTCTTCAAAAAAACGGAATAATTACTCTTATTATTGTACAAAGTGCAAACAGTGCACCAGCTATTGCCTGCAGACCGCCAATTGGGTGTAGATTACAGCCAAGCCCTCCCAAACCTCGACCGCGATGAGGATGATTTTCAATCCAGGAAGAGCTATTGTATCGTCTCAAAGTCACTGATTGGTTCAGCGTTTACGGAGGAAATGTGATTGGGCCATACTTTTTCGACGACAGCGTCAGCAACAATGTTACTGTTAGTGGTGAGTGCTATAGAACCATGATTAACGACAATTGGGTTTGGAGAACATATGGTTCCAGCAGGACACCACATGTGCAAACGCACATACAGCACGAGAGACAGTGGATATTCAAAGAAATACTGTGCAGTAGTGACTCTGGACATTAAAAATGCCTTCAATTCGGCAGATTGGCCATTTATAAGGAGATCGCTTGCCATACTACCCGTTAAGGATAAATAAAAATTACTTCACAAACAGGAAGTTGAGGTACCAAACGGGCGAGGGTATAAAGTACTACAACGTCACTGCGGGAGTACCACAAGGATCGGTACTAGGCCCTCTTCTATGGAATATTATGTACGACGGAGTCCTGCTCCTAACACTGCCACAAGGAGATAAGATAATCAGGTTCGCTGGCCGTGGCCAAACACTTCCACGGAATAGAGTCAGCCACAAAAGAAACAATCGCAAAAATTAAAGACTAGCTAGTATCCGCCGGTCTAGAATTAGCAGGCCACAAAACGGAGGCTGTTCTTACAACAAGTCAAAAGGCTGTTGGATATGCGAATATTCGAGTCGGCAGCCAGGCTATAAGATCAAAAGAAGCAGTTAGATATTTAGGAGTAATGCTTGATAATAGATTGAAGTTTAAAGGCCACGTAGAATACTCGAGCAAGAAAGCTTACCTACTGCAGGCGGCCTTCTCTTGAATAGTACCAAACATTGGAGAACCAGCGTTGTTAGCTCGGTTCTCCTGTATGCTGCCTCTGTTTGGACGGCGGCGTTAGCGATGATGGAGACACAGAGAAAACTGTCGGCAACATACAGGATCTGCGCCATAAGAACAAAGAAGCATGCCGACTGCTTCGTCCGAACAATATCGGACGAAGCAGCCGGAATGATCCCTATCGACATCCTCGCAAACGAGATGGTAAGGATCGACATAAACCAACGAAAGGCAAAGCTCGAGCTATTAAGAAGAAGGAATTGTCAAGAAAATAAAAGAGGAAGAGAAGGCAGTACAAAAACCAGATGGACCTACAAGCTGATCCCCACCATCGAGGCGTGGATAAGACGAATACATGGAGACTGTAACTACCACCTTACACAGTTCCTATCGGGTCACAGTGGCTATCGGAACTATTTACACAAATTTGGGCACGACAGCTCACCTTTCTGTCCAGATTGTCGCGATCAAGAGGATAACACAGTACACGCAGTGTTCCATTGAAGTCGCTTCACAGAATTGAGAAATAACTTGCCGAGTCCACCGCTCCTTATAGACCAAATATTGCTATTCGCGCACACTTAACGAATGTGCAAAAAGAGCTCCGTAGAATTATTGAGAAAACAAGGAGAGCAGAAGCAACAATACAAGATGCATACGAGTAGCATGAATTGTTAACCTGCCCCGCGAAGTAATACCTAACAGCAGTCCCGCGGGGAGAGTGGTAGAAGTGAACTTGGTGTGGATTAGTACGTAGGCGCATTCCTGGAATCGAGTAATCGGGTCTGCAATTCGTGCATACTAGTAGGCTACTACTCGTAGTATCTTTAGAAGATTACCACATCCATTGGCGAATCATATATTCTGCAAGAAACAATTCCCCGCAGCTTAATTTCTCGTTTTGGCGATTTGCTCTGGCCAGCAAAATCGTTCGATTTGACCGTTTCAGATCTCTTTCTTTGGGGTGACGAAACTAGTGTTAGATTTCAATATATTTTCACTCGTGTTAAAGGCGAACCTATAATGCTGTCCCGAGATACCTGTTAGTCCTGCTGAATAGCTAGGATTAAAAGCTTCTAGAAATATATATCCTGGGAGTGAAGAAGCTGCAGCCTTGCAGTAGAGGGAATCTTGATATTAGGAAATTCGTGTTGTTGCCAGGTGGACATATTAGTGACGGACATTTCTAAATATCATTCCATTGAGGGCTTCAGAAGATTTCCCATAGTAGTGTCTACAGAACAGGCGTAGGTCCGCTGCCAGTCTTCAATGAACCAGCGGTTGAAGATTTGATGCTAGTGCGGGATCATCAATTGAGCGAACTTTTCGTCTGTGTATGCTGCCAAGTAGGTGAAGAAAATGTGTAGGGGTCTAGTTCCACATATGTGAACAATGCTCAGGCCGCAGTCTAACCTGTGCTTTGTACAGAAGAAGAAGATGTTTCGCTGTGAAGTATCTCATTGCTCTAAAAAGATAGTTCAATTTCATACACAACGATTTTGCCATGTTGGACATGTGGTCGTACTATGTTACTCCAGAGTTGACTGTAACACCAAGAAGATGCATTGTTTCTTTGGGTTGAATGGTTTCTTCGTTCATTTGAAATTCTGGTACAGTAGACGTATTCTTTTTTAAAAAGGCTGTGTATTGGGTATTACTGACGAAGTCTACTAAGTTAACATTTTCCCACTACACAATTTTTTGCACTCTTCATTTAATGAGTTGGTTTAGTTGCATCTTTGACGATTTGATGTAATTATATTTACCGGTCTGTTATTTGAGCAAGGCAATATCAGGCTGCTGTCATCGGCAAAACTAAAGATTTTCTTGCATGTTGAATTTAGTTGGTCATTGATATGAAGTAGGAACAGTGTTGGCCAAAATATGGATCCCTGTGGCATTCCAGCATTTATAGCGAAGGTTTCGGAGGACACATTACCGACCAGAACTTGGGTTGATCTAACCTGGAGAACATTTTCCACCCAGCTATAGACCTGTACTGGTAATCCGCAGGAAGCTGGTTTAACTAATAAGTCTCTGTGCCAAACCCGATTAAATGTTTTTGAGATATCCAGAGCAACAGCTATTAATTTGTCGTGGTGCTCAATGGCTGAGGTCCACAAGTGGGTTGCGTTATTTAGATATCTGGTTAAACTGCGGAAAGCATACTGCCCGTAGCTCAGGTCCCTCCAGAAATCTGATTATTTCGTCATAGACAACAACGCTAAAAATATTTGGATTAGTAAGAATTGTTTGTAGGTAAAATTTTCAAGATATTACTTTTAAACTCAATTTTTTAAAAATCAATATAAATCTAAAGGGCCACGTTCCTAACGCGTGCATCATTAGCGTGATGGACTTAAGTTAGTGGCAGCCTAGTTGAAGCAAAGATATTTTAAAAGGTAATTATTTGTCCCCGATTGGAACTTGAACCAGTAACTTTCGGTTCAACAACTGGACGTGATGCATTACTAAGCTACGGCAGCCTTTCCCGTTGTCAAAAAGTCTAGGAATAAGACCGATTTCCTGCGAAACGACTGTCTGTCTTTACCGCTCCTACACCTAACTGCACTGATCTTTGAAATAGTTACCATTTGTCATAATAACGCCCTGTTTTCGTTTCCGTCAATTTGTGATGAAGTGACTACTAATGTAGAAGAGCAAACCATAATCGTAATGACCTTCCATACTCGTATTTGGTGCTGACACGGATTTGCGTTAAATCGAAATTGAAATTGATTTCCCTCAACTTAATCAAAAGTCCTGTGATTGAAATTACACTGCGACAAGCCGCCGGGCAATCGAATAACAATACTCAAGTGTTGAACATGATACAAAGGCTCATTGTAGATATCCCCTAGGTGTTGTTATATTAATTAAATAAACCATCGCCCTCACCTTTCCGATCTATGCACATGTACATAATGCTTATGGCCATTTCAGTCAGTGTTCGTTCTTTTTTTTTTTTTTGCATTAATCAGTACAAATTAAATGCGGATGCTGCACTGACTGTCATTTTAATAAGAATGTTTAAGGCAGCCACATTAATGAAGCGTACAACTACGCCGCGCCGTTGCATTGCCGTCTCTTGTTCGTATGCACGTTCTGTGCAGGACTGCTTTATCTATTAATTACTGTCAGGCGAATTGAAAATACATTATGCAGTGGTAGTGGTGCAACGAATCGATTATCTTTTGACTTAACGTATCCGGAGAACATTAACTGATGCATTTACCTAAGTGTGTAAATTAAAAGTTCGATGGCGGAAATGAATTTTGGCGTAATTAAAAAGGACTTTTTATTTTCGAAAATGTAATATGAAGATACACGCGGACAACGGTAATGGCATATTTATTGGAAAGTATAATATGTATTTTAGATAGAGGGCGGTATATTGGCTTTGTGAAAATGTACGACCTTGCAAAGTTGAGCCTGTCAGTTGAATCTTTTAACGCATCCCTAAGTGTTTTATATTTAAGTTCGGATTAAGTTTCATATTTAAGTTCGGATCGCAATTCGCAATTCGCAATTCGAAGACCAAATGACATTTTCATATTGTTGGTTAGATTATTTGATGACCTGCATCTGAAGAGTTTTTTTTTTTCAATATGGCAACACTCAGACAGCTGGTGACTCAGTTAGTCTGACAGCTGACACCATCTTTTATTCAGTATTGTTTGGCAAATTATCATGCACAGACTTACGCCCGAGTAGCGTTTACAAATTGTGGAAATGTATTTTGTTCAGTAAAAAAAAATGTTTATATAGTGCTACGGTCAACATAATCGACCATCTGAGACGGCTATTCGCAAGGCAATTGAAAAATTTCGCCCTATATTTACTCTTTTGGACTCCAAGCCACCGACGAGAATGGAAAAAATTCAATCTTCGACCGCTAGGCTAAACCACCCAGATAAATGTATGAATTTCAGAAGTTTTCTTAGCTCAATGCTATCTACCTAATCCAGCTCTGAAAAGAAGAATCTGCGATTCACACAGGAGATGATGAACTGATTCTATTTTCACTACGTCCCTGCAGCTTCTATAGTAGTCGTTATGAGGTAACCCTAGCCATGCTGCGTGATTGCCTATCACACAGTGTCCTGTTACGACACCAACAGCTATGCGGATATCCCTTCGAATTAGTTCTATAAGACTGATAGATCTATTTTTGTCGTAGACTGGCCATAATGATTTGGCTGTAGCGCATGTATCTAATCCACACCAGTGTTCATTAGCTTCCTCATTAGACTCGATGTCTATCTCCCTGTATAGGGTGCTAAGCGGTACATTAGCCTGGGAAAGGCTAATGTACCGCCGGAGATTTCCATGTGGTCCGGTACCCAGCTCCTTTTGACGTATTTTGCGCTTATATTTGCATTTCATCCCTATGATGTCTAACTTACACACCAACTAATGCCTGCTGACCACAAAATGCAGACAATCCAAAATATGGAGCATTTAAAAAGCAACATCTGTGAAGTTATGGCCGAGATGTGCCGAAAACTAATCGAAAATTACCTCACAAATATTCTCATTCATTCTTCTTTCATTCAGTTTATTTCAATCGATAGTTCGTTGAATGAGCTGAGTTAGGCATTTTACAAAATGTCCGACTTTATTCCGAGGCTAATGGTGGAAATTACCGGACGAAAAGTTTTGAAATTCTCTATAAGACGGATTTAATGTTCTTCAAAATGCCCCGCTTTATAACGAGACTAGTGGTGGAAATCATTTTTGAGAGTGAATAATTCGAAAACGGACCTGAAATTCTTTTCAAGATAAATGAAGAATTTCTGTAAGTAGCTACCTAACCCTTCAAAATATCCGACTTCACAACGATTCTAATGGCGACCGAAATTTTACGTTTTGAAATTCTTTACGGGATGGATGTTAAGTTAAAGTATTAAATCCTCCAAAATACCTGACTTTACAACGAGGCTAGTGATGGGAATCATTTTTGAGACTACTACAGGGTGGGCCAAATAAGACCTACTAATGTTAAACACGTATAACTCTTGTAATAATCATTTGTTTTAATTAATTTTTTTTATATATGAAATACATTTTATGGAAATTAAATATGAAATATGACATCAGACAAATGTCAACCATTTTGCTCGATACAGACATTGGCTCTTTTAAGTGCGTTTTCCAAACCACGTAATGTTTCTGGTTGCAGGCTCCGTATTTCGTCTCGAATGTTCTACGGGCGCAGTTAAATCTGGTGAACGAAGTGGCCAAGGGAAATCTGAATTTTATGAAATCAAACGTTCGCCAAAAATTTCACGCAGTAGGCCTAGCAGTGTGCGCAGTCGCTCCATCTTGTTGGAACCATAAATTAGGATGCTGCTCCGCCATTGCCCGCAAAAAGTTGTCGATCATTGTTCTGTAGGAGGCCCCGGAAATCGTTTTTTCATCCCCATTCTCGAAGAAATATGGGCCGATAACTTTTTCGTCCATAACACCGCACCAAACAGTGCATCTTAATGGATATAACTGATGCTGGTATCTTGCCCTTGAATTTTCGGAGCCCCACAATCTACAGTTTTGCTTGTTGACATAACCACTTAAATTGAAATGCGCTTCATCCGACATCAAAACATTATTTAAAAAATCAATTTGTGTGGCTAATTGCGTAAAACGAATAGCGTATTGCAGTCGTTGTCGGTGGTCTTGCGGTAGCAGTGTTTGCACAATTTGAATTTTGTATGGATACATCTTAAGATCCAACTTTAAAATTCTCCGCAATGTTGTTCTGGTCATGCCCAATTGGCCCGAACGACGACGAGTTCAGACAGATTTATCATTAGCAACACTCTGCCGCACAGCTTCCACGTTGTTTTCAGTGCGAATATTTCGATGAACACTTCTTCCAGGACGGTCGGCCACTGAACCCCGTTCCTCAAAACGGTCGACCAAACTCTTAATCTTAAAGTCTATGGGAGCTGATCTTGAATTAAAATATTGGCCATATTTTCGCTGCGTCATAACAATTGATCGTTGACAAGAATAGAGAAAATCAATAATTTTAACGCGTTATTGTGTACTGTATGTATCCATTATAAATTTCCAAGAACTCAATTATAACCTGCAACAAGAAAAAAACAATTATTTTATATTGGAAAATAAAAAAGTTATTCGTGTTTAACATTAGTTGGTCTTATTTGGCCCACCCTGTAGTTTAGATTAAAATTCCAAAACCTGATATTTTTTACAAGATAAATGAAATATTTCGAAAACTGTAAGTGCCTAACCATTCAAAACATCCGACTTTTCAACGACTCTAATGGTGAAATATAAAATTTTGAAATTCCCTGCTGAATTATTCAAATTTTCGAAATTAGTAAATAAACAATCGTAATTGATTTACCGGACATCGTTTCTTAATTCAAATATCTCGAAAATGAAGTAATGAAGAAAGAAATTTAAAATTTTTGAAATTCCTTACAGGGTGAATATGTTTTTATTTTTTTTTTTAAATTTTCGATAACTGAATGTACGCAATCCTCCAAAATGTCTGACTTTACAGTGAGACTAATGATAGAATTATTTGAGTACAAATCTCTCGAAAACGGAGGGTCGTAAAGTTGTTTACTAGGTGAATGCCTTTAATATTTCGAGCACTGTACGTATTTAATCCTTGAAAATTAGCGACTGGCGGAAATCGTTTTTTAGTGTGAATATCTAGAGCACGATGCTGTTGCGACGTACAAAAAAAATTATTTCGACTCAATTTTTAGGCTATAATCATCCATAAGGCCAGACTTAACCCCACAATTGATGAAAATCTATTGCGAATATTTGTTTTTGAGTGCGAATATCCCGAAAATGTTTTTTTTTTGTTTGTTTCTAATGCAAACTCCCGACATCCTTATTTTGTTGTTGTATTCCCCACTTTCCGAATGAATTAATGAAATCATTCAATAGTGGATTTCATTCGATAGTGCCCAACACTGATACCTACTCGTCGGTAAACAAAACTGAAGCCATCTGCTTCAGATACAAACATAAGTATTTAGATACCCTTGAGCGAAACAGTGACGGGCTTTGTGAAATAGGTCTGAGCTTGCGGCAACACGAAGATAATGAGCGGACATGTTCGCTTCATACAGTCCCCAAATGCCCTATCACTCACAGTTGCTTGACGCGTTTCTCTGAAATTTCATTCTTCTCGTATCTGAACCGACTTTAGGTGTCGATTTAACAGAAAATAAAAATGTTGTGCTAAACCCACACTTAGCATTTCAACTGATGGCGGCCTATAAGAAATGCAATTGCTGTAGGCATCTACACCAGACCATAGCGGAGGCAACCAAAAAGGCGGCCTTATAGAATATTACTTTAACAACCTGGGCAGACGTGGGATGGTTGAGTGAGGTCAAACTACAGACAATTCAATTTCAAATACAAATGATGCCAGATTATATATCAGAGGTCGTCGATTTGGGAACAAATTTTACCGCACCATTTCGACTTTTGGCATCCCATCTTAACTAATTTGTCTTTTATGCAACGGGTTTATTTTTAAAGGTTTTTGTCAAGTTGTCTACATTTCTACTTTCCCATTCATAAATACATTTTTTTCCTACAATAGTCTGTTTTTGTTTTTACCACTAAAAGAAAGGCTTGCCATTATTTTGTTTCGCTTGCTTGCCTTCGCCTCATCTCCAGGGTTCTTTATAACTTAACTTAAATCCCTTACACGATTGCACATATAAACCATACGAGTATACCCCGATTTCCTAAATTCTACTTGGGAGATTCACTCTCTTTAGGTACAGACATTTTCTATGTCCTCCCCCACTCATACCTGTTCCGTAGAAATCCTATCGTAGATACGATTCCTGCCGCCAATCCGCTCAGTCACTTCAAATTTGCTTAACAATTTTCACCGCTTTTCGGCAATCCATATCTCCATCGACTTCCCTAAAAAAATGAGAGTTTTGGGGGTTTGCCGTACATAGATTATGTACACTCCTAGTGGAATATATCTATCAAAAGAACTCGCCGACAAATTGGTTACATAATCGAAACGCATTCACCTCCAGCCGCGCACAAAGAGCTAACACGAATACACCCGGACTATTCCCCATAAATCAATTCTTGAGCAATGAAATAAAGTGTACGACTGGGTCGCATGTAGTTGCTCTTGTACAGACATAACTCTCTTTGCAAACAAAATAATTAATACAATATCCTTATATTTAGATCCTTAGTATCCCTTTTTAGGTATTTAGAATTTAATTTAAAAATATGTACAAAATTATATTCACGGTGTAGCTATATGATGAATTCCTATTCAAGTTTATGCGTTCCAAAGAAGTTAAGATGGAATTTTTAAGACTGCAAGGATGTGATTTATAGGTACGTCCTCACCCTCTTCACGGTTGCACAGATTACACAGAATGGAAAGTTCTGAGAGGTATGGGATATAATTAAGGGGCAAATGTTGTCCTCTTATTTAAAAGATAGTGCTCATTATATATCGGTCGTTTTACAATATAAAAAATATGTTCTGTGTTGGAAATAGTGGTTCAGTCTGCCACAATGTACTCTATTCTGCGATGACTGAGCATCAGTTATATATACATCCTTTGACCTGTTTGCACCAGTTGTGTTTCGAATTTTTGCTTCAAAGATACTGGCTGCCAGTAGATTGAATTTGCAATCACATGCTGCATATGTAGCATTTCCCACATTTGAACACAGTTTCCTCCAGTGAGTAGCATCTGTGATCCAGATACATATAATATTTCCATCATCATAACTCTTACCACATAGTCGAAGTGGAGCTTGAGGGTATCCAAGAATAGGGGTGCTATTCCGGTGCTATGATAAAGAAGCAAAATAACTTCTTCAAATGAAAAGTATCCCCATATTTGCGAGCCATAAAAAATAATAGAAGATGCAGTTAAATTGACTTTTCGAGGATTCCTGGATAAAGATCGATGAAGGGAAACAGCTGAAAGCTTGCATTGCAGCTACTCGAGCAGCAGGTTGGAGCGACCTAGGGTCCCTTTATCGCATGAAAATGAGAATAGTTCAGCGTAGTGTGCAACGTGACAAGCGCAACTACATCTGTACTACAGAAGCAGAAGAAGCTGTAAACTGTGGTACGATAGTAGGACCATCTACAGAACTACCAAAGAGATAACAGGTGGTCGCATCTCCAGCTAATACCCAGTGAAAAGCCTAGACAGCTCAAGAAATGGAAGGAGAATTTTGCAACGGTTTTGAACCGTTTATTCGCTAGCGATATGTTCCCAAATCAGACCGAGGTAAAAAGTGCTCAAATACGCACCACGACCCCCAGTAAGGATGAGATCACTACTGCTGTCAAAGCACAGAAAAGCAACAAGGCGGTAGGACTCGACGGTATTCCCGCAGAGCTCTTACAAGCAGCGCCAACAACATCGGCTGAGCTACTGCGTCCACTTATAGAGAGAGCTTGGGAAGCTAAGAGCTTTCCTGACGAGTGGAAGAAGCAATAATTGTCACGCTTCCTAAGAATGGAAATTTATATGGATATCTGCGTTCTGTCTGCTGCAGCTAAGATAATAGCTGAAATCATCCTGGAGCGAATCAAGCAACATCTCGAAGATACACTCAATGTCGAACAAGTAGATTTCCGATCTGGATCTAATGTGTCGATCACATCAACACCCTGCGGATCATCATCGAGTAGTTCGTTGATAATAGATCGCCACTACTCCTGCTGTTCATCGATTTTCAGCGACGATCGATAGTATTAACAGGAAGTTTATTGAAAGTCACTTACGTAAGAAGAGTATTCCCAATAAATTAATAGCTATTATCAAAGCTATATTCGATGGGTCCAAATGTCACGTTCTGCACAGAGGAAGGTTGTCTGAAGAATTTGAGATCTAAAGCGGGTTAAGACAAGTCTGTATTCTTTTACCAATACTATTCGTGTTGGTGATTAGCGAAGTAATTCGTGCAGCTTTATCGACGGGAAACCTAAGAATTCGATGGACTCTTACATCTCAGCTGACACATGTATGCTTACCCTCTCACAAAATTGGTGGACATCCACGAAATGATGTAGAGAGGATGGCAGGCGTCTTCGAGTTGAAAATTAATACAGCAAAAATTAAAATGATCAGCCTTGGAACAAACTCATCAGCTCAAACATGCATTGCTGGACAACCAGTAGAGAGAGTAGAGCATTTCCAGTATCTCGGTAGTATTGTCTTGACAGATGGTGAAACCGAACTGTATATAGCCAACAGGATCGCCAAAACAAAGTCCGCGTTCGGGATGTTCTCCTAAATATGGTAAAGGAATGCAATCAGATTTAAGATTTAGAATCGATTTTTATTTGTCTACTTCAAAATTAATTAATGTACATCGTTCTATGTTTAGATACTGAAGCTTCCCCTAAATACTTTGTCCTAGTTGCTAATTTTGAAAATCGGTAATCCGGTCGGTAGTCGGTAAACTTAAAACTTTCAGCGTTTTTTGTGAAAAGTGTTGCTAATTCTGTTTCCAGCATAAGCATATAGTTTGGCGTGTTAGGAGGTAGATGAAATATTTTTTTTTCATAAGGAACACTCCAAGGTACTTATATTTCTTCATCACTTCAATTATTTTCCCATTGTATTTCCATTTCTCATTAGCACAGTATCTGCTCCTTCTTTCTTGAACACCATTACTATCACGAGAAAGCTACAAACGTTTGTTAACAGTATCCGACCCAAACCAACCGTATCTCTAAAGAACACCTCTACCAGAGAAAGATCCAGGTACCAATAGGGACCACTATCCAACGTTGTAAGTGGCAGTGGATTGGACACACGTTCCGAAAAGGTTACAGTTCCGTAGTTGACCATGCTATGAATGAAACTCTTCAATGCAGGATGGCAGAATATCGGGCAGTCCAAGGAGAACATGCAATGTACTTAGATAGCATCCTTGTTGCACACCCATTGAAACTCTTCAGATATGTAAGTGAACCCCATCCTTGACGTACACCACGTTACATACTCGTAGCCACCAAAACGTTAACGATTTTCGTTGAGAATTCAATTTTCAGGAGCTTATAGGAAAGTGCTCGGAAATCTATGAAAAAGGCGCATAGCTTTATGTGCTACTTGTTATACATCTGTACAATAACGGGTGGGCGATCTGCTATTTCTTTTTGAAATATTCGTACATGTTATTTTAATACTGACAGCTCCTTCGCGCTCAAAAAATTGACAGAAATACTGAGATACGAATCTCCGCAGTTCGAAATAAATTGTTCTACGCTTGATCAACGTTGGAAAGTATTAAAAACTTATTTCCAAAGTGAGTACTGTGTTGCCGAAAGAGTGCGAATTTTGAAAAGAAATTTCGGTCGAAATAATATACCAACTATGCCTCCTGTACGCAACTTTGTGAAGAAAGTTCATGAGATTGGCATGCTAATTGATAACGCAAGTTATCCTCCTGTTCGTCCTGTGCGCTCAGCTGAGAATATTCCAGCAAGACGGCGCTATATTCCATACAAAGCGTCCAACAATAGATCTTTTCAGCTCTAAGTTCAATAATCGTGTAATGAGCCGTTTTGGTGATGTGGCTTGGTCTCCGCCGAGCCGTTGTGATGATATTGTTTGGTGATTTGACGCCGTTTGACTTTTTTGTAGGGTGGTCGATGTTATGCTGGCAATTCAGTCACTTAAGCATAATACTGATCAAGCGATTCGTAAAATAGAGCCTTGAACTATCGAAAATATGTTGCAAAATTGGGCTGACAGGATGTGCTACTGCCAAGCTAGCCGCTGCAGCAATTTCAATGAAATTATTTTCCATAATAAATCGGAAAGTATACTCTCTTCAATAAAGTAAAAAACTTAGAAAAACATTAAATTAATTTATTTCTATAGCAGTTTCGAAAATAAACCAACAGATGGCCCACCCTTTAATTGGAACTGGCTAACTCTAGAGTTAATTAAAGTTGGAAGCCCAAACCTTACCAGTTGATTGGATGTGAAGACGAACAGAGCAGAGAAATATTTCAGGGTCACTCATGGAACAATTTATAGTCATTTATTATTTAGTAATTGTTTCTTCGTCCTCCTCGTCTCCACAGCTTCTACAGAAATTATTGGAAGGGACACCTAGCTTAATGGTATGAAGCCCTAGAGGGCTCCTATTACAGTGCTTAAGTATTTCTTATTTATGGACAGAAGTCTTTTTGTTCTCTTCGGATCCAGGTTACTCCAGATCTGTTTCGACGAAAGACAAGCGCTGATATTGTTCCACCTTCTGTTTGTCATTCTTCAGGTTTCAGTATAAAGGAGGTGCTTTATCGATTTTATAGGAGCAAACGGTTCCTCCCTATTTTCAGAGAACTTCCGACCCGCACCTTCCTTTGTCAGCTCGTTCGCTCTGTAGTTTCCCTGAACGTCCCTGTATCCAAGAACCCAGCACAGTGAAACGTCGAATCTGTCATTCATTCAGAGGCCTGCGGTATTGCCTTACCAACTTGGATCGTTTTGCTAGTGGTTCTAAGGCTTTTTATAGCTGCTCTACTATCAAATATAGTTTTAATAAAAGAAGATTTTCAAATCCCGAAGTCTCATACGGGCAAGTCAGTGGAAATGATTACACAGACGGCTTAAAGACAACTGAGGGAACAAGAGCTATCGAGGTCGAGTTCTTCAGCATCTTCCAGATGGATGGAGGAAGGAATGGAAACGAATAATTCAAAAGCAGAACTACACCTATCGTATTCTAAATGAACCCTTCCGTGAAATGCGTAAATCAAGGGCAAGTGGAGAAAGAAATCAGAAAAGCTAATCTAAGGTGATTCTTCAAACTGAGAAAGGACCAGTCTTATTCTTAATCTAAAATAATTATGTCTTGTAGCAGCTTCAGTAATAATAGAGTTAGGACGTTAACACGTTACCACAAAAAAAAAAATTAAAAGCTAGAAGCTAAGTCTGTTAAACGACAGAACTTGCAGATTCTACAAAGAAACGGAGCTGTACTGGTCCACCTTCTAGGAAACAGCAGATCATTGATTTCCAATAGAACAAGCTATTTGGGTTTTGAATCATATCAAATAGGGAATATACTTGAGCTTACTCTCCCTGGACCCACTCCGAAATTCGGATACGGTTTCAAAAAAAAAACGAGACTGGATGTGCTCTGAGCTACCAGAGACCTTCCCAAGTCGCAGTGCGTTACATATCTCTCAAATTATTCATTTAACTCAAATATAAAATTTGAAATAAACTTTCAAGAACATTTTCGAAAACTTCTAAATTTTCGAACGACTCACAACAGAGTATCATAAATTTTGGGTTTAAAATAAAAAGTTCACTTTCTTTGCTGATTTTTTGTCTCACAAGTTTGATCATAGATTGAAAATTTACCCGAACCCAACACTTTCCCTTTATAGGAGCAAGAAAAAACTTTTATCTCTCCAAAACATCCCATGGAGACTGACTGCATGCATTAAAAGGATCTAACACCGAAGATACATACGGGAGGGAACGCGGTATTGTACTCGTACATGATATGGAGAAAATTTCTTTTGGGAAGATATTTTGTTTTTTTTTTTTCTGTGGTGCTGTTATTTCATTCGTTCACACGCCCTCTCGGTCCCTTTGTTTGGTGGGAAAGATACGAAACACATTAACTTGCCGGGTATAGGTATATACGTACCTCTGCTTCTACTAAAGTTATAGACAGAGACATCCCCAAGTAACCCATTCAGGGTTGCTTATCATTCCTGTCAAATCTAACTTCATGTGCTGCTTTCGTTACGGAAAATTTCATTTTGTTAAGGAACCCGGGAGTGCGATGATGACAAAGACGACACGAAACGACGATAGCGCAAAAATGAAGGACGATGACAGCAACAGCGCCGCGCCGCGCCGGATCTGGGCTCACGGAATTGTGTATGTGTGGCAGGGAGCAGATCAAAGATATTTCCGAAGCAGCATCGCGCCGAGGAAGCAATATTTCGCCTCTTGGCAAATATATGAGCACTTAACGCAAATTGATTTTCATAGATCAAGATTAAAATGTAGGTCCGGGCCGTCGGTTCGGGGATACTCCCTTAGGGTTGCGCCATTAACTAATGCTGCTTTCCATTCTTGTGGGTGGAAACAAGGAGCGGCCCGCCATCCTTCCTCGGAAGGTTGAAATCAAATCACATGGTATTTACTTTCTAATTAGTGAAATGTATGCAGGATACGTCATGGATACCTTACCAACGCACATTTTTCGTATGTGCGCATCAATAAATCTTCTTCGGCGGTAGTGCCTATGTGTGTGCGAACAAGGAGAATTTATTTTTAGCAAACACAGATGCCGAGGTTGTGCGATCAATTAGATATGGAGAGGGTAGCAGTGCACGTTTATCAGGTGTCTGTTGCGAGGGGGTGTGTTCTGTGTACCTATATATTTGTATAGCTGGGTATTGATGATGCTTAAAATTTAGGTTGGATGGTTGTCAAATTGCGAATGTAGGGCAATAAAATTGTCTGTGTTGACAATTTAGTGGGAGCGTCCGTGTTATGAGAAGGGGGGGCAATTTCAGGAACAATAGGTTGCACGGCATTACTTTTCAATCAACACGTGTGCTGTAATCAGTTTATAGGATTTGGGATCCTTTAAGAGGGAGTGTGTGACGAAGACATAAATATAAATTGAAAAGCGTTTCTTCGGCGCGAAATTTAATAATGTTACAACAGAATACAGCAGTACCTAAATGAGATAGGATCTGGCGCGAGATTACCTTCATATCTACAGCCATGAATTGTGGGCGAAATGAGGAATAACTCTAGGAATAAATAAGGTTTGCCTGAAAATGTCGAAATGGGCCTCAGGTATGTAAGTGTACTGAAAAGCAGCGCTGCCTCTTTGCCACGATCGTTTACTACATTTTTAAAATGTTTGTTTTTACTCAAGGTGGTACTATTTTTGTTGGTTCTGATCCGAGTGTTTGGTTCTTGGTGTGATTTTTGAGGCTACATACAGCTGTGGCCAACTAATTAGAAACACTATTCTTGACGTTTTTCTCAACGTGTTTATTTATTTTTTTTTTGCTTTGTTTATTGAAACAACATTTTTTTTTATATGATTAATTGAATCTAAAATAATAAAAGAAAACAAATATGTACACAATTCAAACAAGTAATTTAAAAAATAAGTTGAAAGAAGGAAGTATAAAATTTCAGCTGGACAACTAATTAGAAACACAAAAGAAAAGTGCCTCAAAACTAAAATTTGGCAGCAAGGATGCCTCTATTGTTAATATTTGGTGGCGTCTATACATCTTCGCTGTATAGATTCAATTAACTGCCTGCACAGCGCTTCACCGGTATAGTTTTCCACGCAGCTTCGATATTGCTATACAAAATATCCAGGTTTGTGGATTTTTTTAGAGAAACTGCATTTTTAAGATCGCTCCACAGGTGCTCAATCGGGTTAAGGTCTGTACTCGTTGCCGCCCACTCAAGAACACTAATGGAGTTGTCTTAGAAAAACTTTTTGGTTACCTTAGCCGTATGTTTAGGGTCATTGTCTTGTTGAAATTTCCAGATAACTGGCATATTTTCGTCAGCCCAAGGTATCAGCCATCAGCTATTTTTCAATATATCGATGTATTTTTCGTTAAAATTCCATCTATTCGATGTATCGGGCCAACACCATTCTACGAGAAACAACCCCAGACATTGAGTGATCCCCCACCATGCTTGACGACCGGCAGCACATACTTTGGATGCAAAGCTGCACCTGTTGGTCGTCGTATGTACCGAGCGCCATCTTGCCCCATCCGATTAACTTTCGTTTCATCGCTCCACACCACGTACTTCCACTGATTTGTTGTCCAATTCAGGTGGGACTTCGCAAAAGCAATTCGATTTTTTCTTTGCTTTGGTGTTACAAGCGGTTTCTTGCGTGCGACTCGTCCATTCAATCCTGATTTGACCAATCGTCGTCTTATAGTGCGAGTGAAAATCGGAGGGTCATTTTGATCAAAAATATGTCGTTGAATTTCTGCTGGACTTATTTTTGGATTGGATTTGGCCAGTCGTGCAATTTTTCTGTCGATCCTCACAGATGTTTTGCGTGTTCGTTTTCTTCGAGGCATACTCTCGGTGGTTTCAAAACTCTTTCAACCGAGCAATTCAATTGGGTTGCAATCGATCGGTACGGCATTTTCAGCTTCCACATTTCGAAAATTGCCTCCCGAGTAGCCGGATCACAACTTTTGGCTTTACCCATCATAAAATGTTGTAAAACCTAAAAAAATAAACCCCTAAATAATCTCAACACCCGTTAAATTATTGACTTACCAGTGAAATTTAGTATTGGCATTTTATTTTTGAATTAATCAAACCGAACTTTAGTTTCGAACTAGTGTTTCTAATTAAATGTCACGTGAAAATGAGCACTTCTTTAAAACATCCAGGTACTACGATGTGCACAGCAGAGAAAATTAACTCCAAATGCGTTATTCCTTGACATACAATGTGAACCTTCCTCCGTAAACCAAAACAAATACCGTTATGTTGAAAGGAAATATTTTACACTGATTGGAATGTGAAGCGTTGCTGTGTTTCTAATTAGTTGGGGACAGCTTTATATCATAAATAAGTTGCTGCATTTTTTGGTGTTCAGTTTTGTGCTAAAGTTTTTGACGAAGCTGCATTTCTGATCATACCGTTGCCGGGGATTTTCCTTAAACTCGGCAATCATCACAGAAAATAAATTAAAAAGTGAGTGCAAGTCCACTACACATGTTTAATCCAACTTGACAGGTCTGCCTGAACGTGAATAATTCTAAATGAGAAGCCAACCGAAGGGAGTCTAGGTACACCAAAAAGATTTTCTATCCCGAATAGCAATAGCTGGTGAAACTTTGCCCCTATCCGTAAAAGCAAATTTTACAAAGCCAAGAGCTTTAAAAACCACTGCAAGAGTGGAGTATATGCGCTACCGATTCGTAATTATGGTAAGTAGGTGCAGTGGTTCAGTGTCTAAATGCGCAATCCTTGAGCGAGAGTTTCAAGGTTCAAATCCCGAAAAACACAAACACAAAAAAATTGTTCACGGTCTCACATCTCGCGAACGTGTAACAAACATCCGAGAGTAAAATTGTGATGAGATTCCCTCCATAGAAAAAAATTAACCTTCGGAAACGGCATTAAACGGTAGGTTCCAGGAAGCTAAGGCCTCGATGATTTGCATTATCAGAAATTATAGGTTTTTAAATTCTCTGCAAGATAAAAGGGTTTTTCAATAGGGACATAACAATTTTATATTTTAATGCAAACGCATACTTAAACTTTTTTTATGATCTGTGAATGCCATGTCAGTCACTGTTTACAGTTTTATTATGGTCAAGTTCATGAACGAGCAACGTTTGGAAATTATTAAAAATTACTACCGAATTTCTGAGTCGGTGGTCACAACTTTAAGAGTGCTTACTCCAATTCTCGGTCGCAATAATCGTCCCACCAGACAGGCTGTGCGTGCTATAATGGATAAATTCGAGTCAACATATTCACAAATGAATATTGCTGTGCCAGTGAGACAACGCACTGATCGAAGTACCGAAAATATCGCAGCCGTAAGTGCTTCAGTTCAAAATATGCCAAATCAGTCGATTCCATGCCGTTCACAGGAATTGGGAATCTCTCAGTCCACATTGTGGCAAATTTTTCATAAAGATCTTGGCCTACACCCTTACAAGATCAAATTAACTCAAGAACTGAAGCCTCTTGATCATTTGAAGCACCGAAACTTTTCCGATTGGGCTTTGCAAAAGTTTTAAGAAAATCCTGAATTTCATCGAAAAATCATCTACAGCAATGAAGCTCATTTTTGGCTTAATGGCCAAATATGCGTCATTGGACGCATTATTCTATGCTTATTATTCTATGCTATCCCAAGGTATCTCTATCGTTGTACCACAAAGGATCTATGTATAGATGTGCCGCTACGCACGCAGAGAGGTAGACTTTATATAATAGCAGCAGTCACGTGCAATTAATCGAGTAGTACTACAGCTGCTCTCAACAGGATCATCAATACCTCCGTGTTACTTGGTGAGTAAGTGCTAAAAAACAAGGGGAAATTAACCCCACCGTTCTTTTCTCCTCCTGAGCTAAATTAATGTTGTCAATCAAGTGTCTTGCCGACTATCAAGCATTGTCTGGATAAAGCGAGGCTTCGTGCAGATTCACCTTTCTTTTCCACAACTGCTCCTAGAAATCCCTCTACAAAATAAAATCCAGATTTTGAGACCAGACCAGCAAAATAAAAAAATCCCGGGCCCAAAACATACTTTATGACCTCATGTTAACGTCCAACATAAAGTTGAATCTGTTGAAAGTGTCGAACCGATCAGTGTTCATATATTCCCGAATATATTAAATAATTTTCTTTTAAAAAGCATTCCTCAAGCCTACTGAAAATGTTTGTTACCCTTTTTTATGACCTGTCAATGTCAAAACGTCAGCCAAGGTTTACGTTTTTATCATGGAGAAGTTCACGAACGAGCACCGTTTGGAAATTATTAAACATTGCAGAAAATTCAGAAATATGCGTTATTGGACCGCAACAAACCTACATGTGCTTCAAGAGACATTGCATCCACAAAAAGTGACCGTGTCGTGTGGATTTCCTGAGGTGTGATTGGACAGTATTTTTTCGTCGATGAAATGATCGCCATCTTACGGTCAATGGAGTTCGCTATCGTGCCATGTTGGAAGACTATTTTTGGCCAGAATTGGATGAACTTGACATCGATTCAAACAAGATGGTACCACATGCCACACAGCTGGCCAAGCAATTGATCTTTTGAAAGGGAAGTTCGGTACGATATGCGATTTAAGGCCGATAGATTTATTTCTATAGGGTTACGTTAAGTTGTTGGTTTATGCCAACAAGCCAATAACGTTAGGGACCTCAGGAACAATATCGAATTCGAAATTGCCAATGTTCCCGCCGATATGTGTTTAAGAGTGGTGGAAAATTGGCTCCAAAGAATCGATCGCTGCAAACGTACTCGCGGTGGTCATATGAACGAGGTCGAATTGCGTACTTAAATATAACATGTGTACTATACCAGGAATAAATTTCAGTCCGATATCTCAATTATTTTGTGTTCTATTTAAATATAAAATTGTTATGTCCTTATTGAAAGATACCAAATTTTTAAAAATTTTCGAAAATTATAGAGACATACGAAATGTCAGACTTTACCCGAAAGTTATTGGAAATCGTTTTTGAGTGATAATATCTAGAAAACTGCGCGTAATGCGAAACAAATTATTACGATTCAAATTTTAAGGTTTAGACTTTTCTATGAGGTTGGTACTGAATTGTTAATATTTTCTGAAAACTGTTCGAAATCGAGCAATACGTGCGAACGCTTTTTTTTTTAATCTATACCCCAGACCGACATGGCTTGAACCGCCATTGATTCATTTATACGTAGTAAAGAGCCAAGTTTTGGCAGAGATTTCTTTGAAAAGTTTGATTGTGCTTGTTCGGAGCCATTGGGGTTTCTTTAAAGATATTGCCGTAATCCGAGAGCAGTAGCACCAACAAATATTTTTTCTTCCAAGTACGTGCTACAAAAATAACCGAAATAGGGATAGAGGAATAATATAGCAGTAAGTGCTATTATATTAGAAACATCTGGTAAGAACTTATAGAGAACTTACACAACAGGTTTTAGTTTGTAAAGTAACAGCAGGAACTAAATGACTAAGCTAGCAATATAAATTGTAGAAAAAAATATCACCTAAAAATGTTGTAGTTTTTATTTATAAGAAAGTTAGCTATGAGAAATAACCAATGTTGCTATTTCTTGCAAGTATTACTGTTCTGAAAAAGCTGTTTAAATTATTTTTCTTAGTAAATTAATGCAAAAAAAAAGCCTCATTGGATTTCGAGGAGTCGAACTTACGACCGTTGAAATGTTTTAATCATCACGTTTACCTCGGCGTTGCTCTTGGCTATATCAGAAGTCAGACTTGTATTCATTCATACGAGTATCTACGGTTTTTATTGGCATTTCCAAATGGAATTGAGGAGGCTATAATAACACACAGGATGTGAACGAAATTGAAAACTTTATGGTATTTTCTGAGATTCGAAACCTGAGCCTATCGCTAAGCAGTTACAATAAAGCACTACTCACTGAGTCACAGCGGAGCTATGCAATAGCAATGCAAAAGTCCAATCATAAATTCACTAAGTTGTTGCTTCACAGATATAGGGGAAATTACTACACATTTATGTACATAGCTATGCTTACATGGCATTGCCTGTCATTGCAGAATTAACTACGAAAAAGAGTTTTTATCACTATCGAAAATAGGATAATTAGCTATGGAAAATAGCTATAACTGTTATTAGTAAATAGCTATTTTATTCCCTAAGAACAACAAGGCCGCCGGCTCTGATGGTTTACCAGCGGAGCTTTTCAAATACGGTGGTGATGTTTTGGTTGGGCGCATGCACCAAATCATCAACCAAGTATGGGTGGAAGAAAGCATGCCCGATGACTGGACTATCAGCTCCATATGCCCCATCTACAAAAAAGGCGATCCTATGTCTTGCAAGACATATCCCTGCTTAATGTCGCATACAAGATCCTATCCAACGTACTGTGTGAATGTCTCAAACCATTCTGCAACACACTAATCGGCACGTACCAGTGTGGCTTCCGGCCCGGCAGATCGACTATAGACCACATTTTCACACTGAGGCAAATCCTGGAAAAGACCAATGAATTTCAAGTCGAGACTCACCACCTACTCATCGACTTCAAGGCCGCATATAATAGCATACATCGTCAGGAGCTTTATGTGGCGAAGGCCGAATTCCGGAAAACACGCAACGTGCAATTTGGAAGTAGTTCCTCCGAACTATTCCAAACATGAACCGGATTTCGGCAAGGAGACGCACTATCATGTGTCTTCTTTAAAGCAGATAGTGCGCAGGGCAGGTGTCAACACGGAGGGCATTATCTTCAACAGATCCGTCCAGCTACTGGGGTATGCAGGCGATATCGACATCATCGGTCGCTCCCAGCGTGCCATGATAGAGGCTTTTACGGCGATTGAAGAACGGGCGAAATTTGTTGGCCTTGTAGTAAATGAGGATAAGACTAAATACATGCTATCAACAAACAAACAAGCATCTGTCCACCACCTAGGACAGAACCTCACTATTGATAGCAACAATTTCGAGGTAGTTAGGGAGCTTATCTACCTCGGAGTAAACATGAACTCCACAAATGACATCCTAGTCGAGATCCGGCGAAGTATTACCCTAGGAAACCGCTGTTACTTCGGTTTGGCAAAACAATTGGGTTCAAAACTCCTAACTCGAAGGACCAAATATATGCTCTACAGAACCCTTATCCTGCCAGTTCTGCTTTATGGCGCCGAGTGCTGGACGATAAGCAGGAAGGGAGAGCTGATACTGGGCTCCTTCGAAAGAAAAATTCTTCGGCGGATTTTTGGTCCTGTGTGCGAGGAGGGCGAATGGAGGAGAAGCTACAACCGCGAACTCTATGAGCTGTACCAAGATGTGGATGTAGTCCAAAAGGCCTATCCCAGCCGCCAGGTTCGAGACGACAAGGAAGACCGAACTTCCGTTTCAAAGACCAAGCCATCGCGGATACCAGAACGCTTGGTCTGGATAACTGGAAGCAACGTGGCCGAGATCGCAGAGGATGGAAGGCTACAGTTTCTCAGGCAGAGACTCTTCATGGGTCGCGAGCCCGTTAAGTAAGTAAGTAAGCTATTTTAGTCATTTTTATTGGGAAGATTGCAACAAACGTTATTGCAATTGCTTTGTAGGTAGCTGACATACTATGCTTAAATAACTTTAAAAAAAAAGCAGGGGTGTTATCTAAATAGGAGAACTACCATACTAGCAATGAAAATTACCAGTAACGATATGTTGCTAATCGTATATAAAATTATACAATGTGTTGGCCAAATGATTCTTATTTTCTTACGCTGTTTTTCTTGTAATAATATACGCAACACCCGATATTTTGTGTGCGACTCAGATATTTGATGCTTAGTACTTTACAATAATAGACAAAGCTACGCCTACCTTCTTAGAGCTGTGTAAAAAGATGAGAAATAGGGTATCCAGATAGATTTTAAGGTTTTCTGTTTTCTGATGTAAAGCCCTCATTAAAATTAATTAAAATGTAAACCAAATTCACGTGTGTTAAACAAAAAGTGGTAAAAAAATCTTTCATACGTATACATGTGTACGTACGAGTATGTGCCTTCAGCTAACAAATTTAAAAAAAAAAGTTCAGCAAACCAATCTACCTACATATTATGCACACACGTACGAGTACATATTAAATTAAAATTAATCCACACTTCCGCTGCTATCGATACCACTTATGGTTGACTCGTTTCCATTCCCATGGATGTAGCATCCAATCCATTGCTTAAAATATTGTTTAAAATTCCTGGCAAAAAATCTTAGCGCGAGTAATTAATTTCAATAAGGATCGAATATTTTATTATTTAAATGAAAATTAATGATTTACTATTCGTCCTGCTACATGTAGTTTGTATTCATTTGACTGAAAAGACGTTGATCCCGAAGGAAGGATACTGCTGCTCTAGTATTAAAAAAAAAACACAAATTTACCGCCATAAAATTTGCCATTTGAATCTTCTCCCCGAAGTCCTTCCAGGACAAAAGGGTTGAAAAAACAATAAACTAAGTTTTCTTTCAAAACAATCCAGGCCGTTTGATAAGCACCTATAGTATCGAATAGTATCTAAGTTGTCCTTGGGTCTAATTGGTTAAGGTTTTTTCATAGTTCCAACTCTCGCGATTGTCAGACTAACATCCGAAAGTAAAATTGTCATAAGAAGCTTCTAAAGCTGCAGGCCAATACCATTCGTGTATTGCACAGCAAGAATGGCTGTGAAAAACTAGGCCAGACCATATATGGGCTGTTAGCGCTAAAATATTTATTTAGTGGCCCGTGAAATGGCTTTGCTACACAATAGCCCCTTAGCCAAAGAATCAGGCTAAGAGGAGTGATTTTTCGTTTCAAACCTGCGCAGGTATCTCTATCCGAATTTATAGTGCAGCCTATGTAGAGAAAATCTTTAAAGTTGTAGCTGTCTATTGTGACGTTCTGTTCAAGTCGCCGATGTTGAGTGACCTTCTTTATTGACAGCATGATGTCCTTTCAAGTGTGTCAACATTGCTCAAACTTGCTGGATAATCCTTTCAAATATGATGTTAAAGCAATTGAATTGTCTTAGACCTTCTGTGACGCTGAATTCCTCGGTAAGGTTATGACCTTGATGGAGCACAAACGGACAAGTTTGATAGGGATGTCGAAACTAGACATGGCTATACCTGGTCTTTATAAAGCCCAACATAGGCGACTTTAAAATTGAAAAAAAAGGTGGTGAGTATCTATTTGGAGTTCCTGAGTTTCTTCCAAGATCTGGCACAATGTGAATACTGTCAACTTTTCTGGTCTAAAACCACTAATCAGGTTGTTGACAAACGATTTAAGGCATTCACATAATATAGCAGATAGGATCTTATACCTCTATAGTTGACGTCTTATTCAGAAACTCCTTCGTCTTGAGGGTCGGCCAAACGACCCTTAAGGTTGATGTATGATGTATGCTCCGTACCAAATCATCCCCAGCTGCTTTAAGCAGCTTGGCAGTTAGACTGCCAGCTCCAGCAGCCTTGTTGAATTTAAGCCAAGACATGGCTATCTTCACCTTGCTTTGGTTGGGTGGACGGAATTGTTCATCGTTATCGTCCGAGTTGAATGCAACGTTCTGGGTTTGGTCGTCATCGCCGTTTAACAGTCTGCGGAAGTGATCTTTCCAAATGCTCAGCACAAACTGTGACTGTAATAAATTTCCTTCTTCATCCATCAGCCTTCTGCGCAGACTTTGTAGGCCTGACCATTCTTGCTATAACACTTCTTTTTCCTTATCTGCCGCTTGTAGGTTTCGTAACTTTCCGACAGTGCCACCAAAGGTGCCCCGTTTTCTTATCCGCAGCATGATCTTAACACCATATTTAGGACATTAGTCACAAGTCCTGTCGATGAGTTAGTAGAAGCAACCTTTGGGGACGTCGTCCTTAAGCTCTGTGGGAGCGTAAAGTATCTGACACCGTTCTTAAAGATATTCATTCAGAGTTACGATCGGATTAGGAATTGGGTGGATCTTATGAAGTCTTTTGACCTTTCTTTAAATTCCGATAGGTGAAGAAGGTGGGAATAAACTGTCGCAGAGTAGTAGCCAAAATAATCCTTCCCAGCTCTGGTAGCTCTTTCTTGGGCAGAAAATACACAGCATGTAGTCAGGACGAAATTTCAAAGAGGCCTTCATATCTCGCTTTTGTACCACGTATTTGGCTTCGACTTCACAGCATATTATGGGAGTATCGTTTGAAGGGGTCGGAGGGTAGTAGGAAGTGGTGATACCAAATCGGTAGGATTGGGATGGATATTTGTTGGCGGACGGTAGCCAAATCTAGGTGAATATAGTCTTGACCAGTAGACGAGTTTACTGTCGATCTACCGCTTTCCTGATGGTAGGAACTTTGAATCAGCCTCCAGTGAAGAATGTAGTCTTTATTTTCTTATCAGCTGTGGATAAACCCTTGTAGATGAATTTAGGAAAATCGGTCTTCGTGCAGCTTAAAGCAGCATAAAACTGCTGCTGGTTAAGGGTCATTTGACAAATTCTAGGTGGACAAGTGGTACAATTAGACACGTTGTACCACTTGTCAACAAAACAAATTTAGCTTAAGCTGCACCTGAAACGATCTAAGAATTTGATTTCCCTCAATAGACTGCATATCAGCGCTGTAATTGGTGTCATCACCGGGCACTGTCTAATAGGCAAGTATGCAACAAAGCTTGGCGTGTTATCAAATGATTTCTGTAGAAGCTGCATGGACGACAAGTAGTAGGAGACTATTCTTCGCATTCTTCGCATTCTTTGCCCCTGCCCAGCTCTCTCCCTTCGGCTTCGACGACCTAAACGATCTGAAGAAGGCAGACATTAGACCTTTCATATGCTTCATCAGAGGCTCCATATGGTTCAATGAGTAGACAAGTGACCGTTTACCCATATGCATGTGGTATTACAATGGACCTACGAGTATGATTGGTCTAAGTGTGTCGGCTCTCAGTTGGCAGCCACTTCTACCTAATTCAAGGCTCTGGCAGTATACCGGTACAGTTGATTTATTAAATCTTCCACAGTTCCCTGTTCGTTTTCTGATTATTATTATAGTTACCAATCAGAAGATTTTAGTTTTTCAAAAAGTCCTTGGCTCAAAAGTTGTGAGACAATGACAACCAACTTTACACAATTTTTGGCTCCCATCTCTGAATGCAGTTTTGGATTGCTTCACAGTACCACAAGCTAAAAATTAAAATGAATTTATACACTCTATGGGAGAAAGGGAACATACATTTCTACTCGTGCCAACGTCTAAATAGTTACAAAGCAAAACCATAATCAGGACTGCAAAGAATCTAAAACTTACAAAGAAATTCCGCTCCAAAAATTCCAAATAAGCTACTGCAACAGATCAAAGGCGAAAGTGACAGCATTCGAAAATAGTTCCCCAACTAAAACACTGACTTCCCAAAGCTCATCCCGAAAAGGATTGACTTATTTTTATTCACAAACTTTGTCCAGAACTAATTAAAGTAATTACTTAAGCATCCTTTTCCAAAAGTCATTATTGCTGTGTCTACGTAAATCTCATCTCTACACAAAGCAGCAAAATTAATTTAAACCGACAACAGTTTGTATCCGCGTACACATACATAGGCAAGCCCACATGTACATATACTCGTACAGCCCCAAAAACTCTCACAGGATTTAATGTTTCTAATTGTAGATGTGGAACATAGAGTTCGTTTTATTTTTTTTTAAACATCACAGACTCAGCGACAACAACAACGACAACAAAATGGCATCAAGTAAAAAAGGACGAAGAGAGAATTTGAAATAAAAACATCCTCGCATATGCATGAACGACAACGACGACCACGACGACGACTACGAATAATTCCGCAGAAAAGGAAGACATTGCCCCGAGTAATTTTACCATAAGTTGTAATTTTGTTTGTACCATCCACTAAGAGAGGGTGTCCTCTCATCGTCGATCTTTTCTCCCACCGACATACAGTGGCTCAGAGGCTCAATATTTTAGGACATAAAGTAAATATTACGTTTTGTTCGTACGAGTATGAAAATAAAAATGGTTTAACAACTTCAGCCAGTGGGATATTTATGATGTATTGGACGTTATGGCAGCAATCAGAGGTTTGCTGGGTGTATAACGCCGGATACATATGAAAAATCGAAAATGTGTGAAATTTTACCCACTCCAGGCACGTAGCCAGGAGGGGTTCGAACAAATGACTGTTATTTTGTTATTTAAGGAGTGAGGAGGTTAAGGAACTTGTTAGGAACGTGTAATTTGTTTATGAAGATTTTTTAAAGCAATATTGTACCACAACAATGTTCGAAATAATTGCTTACTTTACGTGACCCCCCTTCGGCGCTAACAGCCAATAAAGGGCCAAACCTAGGCTTTCGCAGCTACTTGTGCTGTGCGCCGTTTGAATGGTAGAGACCTACAGTTGTATGCCGTTTTCGAAGAGCAATTGTTTTGATTGCGATAATCTTATGACAATTTTACTCTCCGATGTTTGTCAGACGTTCACGAAAGGTGGCAGTCGAATCGTTCACTCAGTGATCGTGCACTAAACCACTAAGCCACGGCGCCCACTAACAGTCGTCCTATATTTAACGGTGTTGGAAATGTCTAATATCTGCAATGGAAATGAGCAAGAGCTTCCTTCTCACTCCCATCTTCACAACTGCGGCAATGTGATTTTAGGGAATACTAGGCTTTTCTGTGTGCATCCAGGCGATATCGGTACGTATCTTATTAAGGAGGGGACCCCCTTACCAGTGGACCATACTCGTAACATGCAGCCTTGTTTGACTCCTGTATTTGTGGAAAACCATTCTGATAGCGTGACACCGTCCCATACTGCACAGCCACTTCGTATCATCTTCTCTGACTCGTATCTTTCAAGTTATGAAACAGCTAGTTAATCAGCTCCACCAGGTTGGCCTTTGACAGGTAATGGAAAAATAATTATGCCTTTAACAGCACGAGGTACGAATATGCGAATGCACTGTGAAAAATTGATCCCTACTTCGATAATTCATCTATTCGATCTTTCCCCTATAAATTACTATGACTTGGACTTGGACCTATAGCGGTTTTGCGTGGGCGTTAAACAATGCTTAAGTGTTCCACCAGCCCGGAAGATTGCCAGTAGTGGCCACGGAAAACAGTGTCAGAGCAATGAAATTTGAAGTGTACATTCATAGCTTCATCTTTGATTTCAACCCTCCCTAGACACCCATCCTCGCTACGTAATACATGCCGCTCCGAGTCCTGCCAGTCTGCTAGTGTCGGTGAACGAATAGTTTATTTCCGGTCCAATGTCGCCAAAGTGTTTGGTTTAGAGAAATCACAACGTAATTGGTTTGTGACTAGTTCCATGCCAGAGAGGCTTCCTTATGGATGAGGCTCATAAGCATGTGGCGAAAAAATAGCCCATAGCACATAGCCTTTAATCAAGTTCTACAAAATCACTAGTGCTTGTCCGTCTGTCAATCCCCAAAAATATTCTTCTCCAGAAGTGCAATTTCGTCCTTCTTGTAGTGCACGTTCAGAACAGTATAGGAAAAATCTAAAAGTGGGGGCCGTCTGTTGGTTTCTTTTTTTTAAATTTCTATATGTAAAATAATTTCATTTAAATGGCTGCCCCGGCTGTCTTGGTAGTAGCCCATCCTGTCAACCTAATTTTGCTGCATATTTACTTGGTTCAAGTTTTTAGGTTGTTAGCGTAACATCTACGAGTACCTTTAAGGGCACCCCACAAGAAAAAAAAGTCCAACGGCGTCAAATCGGAGCACTGCGGAAGCCAAGAAACATTACACGGCTGATTACACCCACAAAAGGTCAATTGTTGAACGGAACCAGAGATCTAGTGGATAACTTTTGTTATAAATGAGCAAGCCAATCTCATGAACTTTCTTCACAAACTTGTGTACAGCAACCAAGGTTGGTGCTTTATTTCGACTGAAATTTCTTTTCAAAATTAACACTGTTTCGGCAACACAGGACTTACTTTGGAAGTAAGTTTTCAATATTTTCCAACGTTGTTCAAGCGTACCGCGTAGATATGATACTGTGTTTCTGTAAATTTGTTAAGCTAGAAAGAGCTGTCAGTGTCAAAATAATATGTAATTTAAAAAGAAGCCAGCAAATGACTCATCCTTATAATGCTGGATTCACACGTCTCTGCATATTAATTTAGGGACTAAATAAGGGTAAAACATACAAAAGATTCACTTGTTGCATACGGATGGAAGGAGTCGTCTTCCAAATTAATGAACAGCGATTTCAAATTTAAGAGGAATTGGAAGACTAAGAGCGTACAAAATTGGTGCCTTTCAACGTTACCGATGTGGCACAGTTGTACTCGTATCATTATGTCACATTTTTTTAAATAGCATGACACTATTTTAAGCAATCATGGTCGTTTTCGTTTATGTTGTTTTGGCTGAGGATGAAGCGATTTCTAATGCCCGTTAGCTCCATTTTCCATTGATAACATACAAATTGTCGCTATTACGACCCTTAGCTTTTTTTTTTATAGAGAAACAGCCTTTTGAATTATAATGCTATTGTCTAAATGTAAGGAATGATTATTTTTGGAGAATTTTACAAAGAAGAAAACATTTAATTCTAAGGCAGGGAACAATCCTTCAATAGATACGGTTTTACTTAAAACTCCTTGTTAATTCATTTTATTTAAGTTTTCGTTTATTTAAAATTTTTTATTAATTTGTAATCTTTATGAATTAAAAAAGGCTGAAAAGAAAAGTGTTTTTTGTACCATGTTGCTGTAGCTGCGGCACACTTTCCTGCCAGAAGTGGGATGAATAGATATTTTATGCAGCAACGCTGATCCCGTTTAAAATATCAAACTTTTCGAAAAACAACTAATACTTAACAGTTTAACACAAACTACAATTCACGGATACATGCGCTTTTCGTCCACCATTAGAGCAAAAGTTGAGAAAATGACACTAAAAATGTCCAACCCTAAAAAGTTTAATAAATAGGTCTTAATATGGTTGTCCAAAGTTTTCGAAAACGTTATTTAATGATTATTTTAATATCTGAGATGAAATACATATTGTAAGGTTTCGTCTAAGGATGCTGGACCAGTTTAGATATCAACTCTCATAGGACTGCGCATTTTGTTAGATCGTTTGTGTGGGACTCCGAGCAGGACCCTTTCTCATCCTGACTTAACCACAAACTGTAAATTCGCTGTTAGCGGCAGATGTATTATCCCGTGAAATTCCCCACAGAAAGTGCCTCCTAGGACATCCTAGCCAACGTTTTCTACTTGAGGTAATGGCATAGGAAGTGAAAGTTATTTTCCTCTTTTACCACCTCAGGGTCCCCGCAGCGTATACAGATATGATTTTTATCTGTGATTCCCATGATCATTGTGATGCTTGAGTTGCTATTATTAACGAAAATCCGCTTAGAGAGATTAAGCTTTTGTGATACTGTCGATTAGACTATTTTCCAACCTACAAAGAGAACTGTAAGGTGTCTACCATGGGAAAAGTGTGTAGAATAACTGCAACAAAATAACAAATTGGTCAAGCTCGATTTCCTACGCAGTGGATTGAATTAGAAGAACGGAAGTTAAAAAATCTAAGTATTTATAGTTCCATACGAAATTAGGCAGGGCATTTTATCGGCAGTTGTATAATTTCTGAATTATTGAAGAGAGATGAGCAGGCACTAAAGCAAAATCAACAGACATTGCTCGGATTAAATTCCGTTCCGTTAAGTTTTAAATTAATAAAATATAAAACATAATTTTGCACCTATGATATGTAGATAAAAGAAAAAATAGTACATATCATCTCTCCTTAAATTACAAGTTTTTCTGTCCGTGCGGAAAAAATCTTGAACTTCAAGATATGCTACACGTTCTAGGGACAAGCAGTTTCATTTACTTGTAGAGCAAGCTGTAATAGTTAGAAATAAAAACTTGGTACACAATTTAGTAAAAATATCCAGCCCAACTTAAATATTAAAATCAAGCAAAATTTTAGGAGTCATTTTTAAGAAAATCGTTAGAAATAAGTTTCCGATTCCTCCTCGAATTGTGACTCACTTACATATGAAGTTTGAGCAAAATTTATTCCAGTAGTTGAGGCTGCAGTCAACCATACATACACACAGACAGACGGATAGACAAACATACAGACAGAATTGATACACTTTCTTTAGTTTCTTTATAATATCAAGTTTGATCAAAATCTCGAGGTCGACAATTTTCACGAAACCTTAAAGTTGCAAGTGCAAATCTAAAATCATGCAAATTCAAGATGTCTGACACAATATGGCGGGTTAAACATTTTGTGGGCGCCGTGTCTCAGTGGTTAAGTAAGTGATCATTGAGCGAGAAACTCAAAAAAATTGTTCACGGTCCCACCTCTTGCGAACCTCTGACAAATATTCGAGAGTAAAATTGTCATGCAAAGCTTCTCCCAATCAAATCCTTTGGAAATGGCATATAACTGTAGGTCCCGACCATTCGTATGTCGCTCATTACGAATGTCAGCAAGAAGCTATGCCAGGTCCTGAATGAGTTGTTAGTACTAAAATATTTATTAATTTACTTAAACATTTACGAAGAAAATTTCAAGTAGTAAAGACAAGTAGTTCTTAATGGCATACAAACCAAGTTGAGGACTTTTTTGGAAAGACCTCAAACTATAAAAAATCTAAGATGACGGATACAATATGGCAGCAGCAACTTTTCAACAATTTGATTTGCCATTTATTGAAATGTTTTCAAGTCGTAGACACAAGCGGTTTTCACCTATTTATAGATCAATCTGAGGAAATTGTAGGAAAAATCTAAAACCATTAAAAAATCCAAAATACCGAACATAATATTGCGGTCCAAAATTGTACAGAAGGTAAATTATTACTGAATTGAACAAACTACAAGTGGTAGGCAAAAAATGGTTTTCACTACTCGTATCTTATAAAGCAAGCTGAGGTTGTTATAGAAAAAAAAATCTGAAGCCACACAAATTCAGGATGGCCGTTCAAATTGTTCAAGAATTTTATTCATTATTTATTGAAAAGTAAAAGAAATTGAGGACATTGAGACAAATGTAAAAACATTAAACAGAGCGGAGATGGTGGACGCAATACAGAAATCGAATCTTTTAGAGAAATTACTTAAAATTTGATCCCACAAAAGTAATGACCCAATATGATTTAGCTATAACTTGGAGGACTTTGAATTTTGTTTCATTAAGTACTGAAGATGATACGAGTATCGTTCAAATGTTGGCCTCCAGCATTTACTCAAATTCGCGCCATTTTTATGACATTTTCCATCACTTTTCTCAATACGTCCGTCGGTATGTTCTTTATTTCTTGTCTAATATTGTAATGTTGTCTCAGAGTCTGTTACTTATTCACATAAACCGATGACTTCAAATAACTCCAAAGAAAAAAGTGTGGAATTGTCAGATCGGGTGATCTTGTGGGCCAATGCATATCGCCAAAACGGAAGATTACAAGGCCTTGAAAAGTGTCCTTCCCTAAGCCCATTGTGTCACCCACTGTGTGAGCAGTGGCACCTTCCTGTTGAAACCATACAGCAGGGTCTTCGAAAAAGAGCCCAATAACCCTCTCAGCACAGATGTCGTACTACACAGTATCTTTCAGTGGATGTACTTGTAAAGGCTATTCTTAAATAATACGCGAGTTTTCAGTGCTCCATAATGCTTGTTGGGGCTCATGATGCTTGTATTCCATCCGAGCTTGGTGGTCAGCAGGTAGCAGTAGATGCACCATCTGAGTTTTATTCGGAAACAACTTCAAGTGTTTCACCAAAATACGCTGCAGAGATCCCCTGAATCATATCCCCTATGGTGTTCGCAAATTATATAAAAAAAAATCTTACAAATCCTAGCGATAATGTCGGCCGAACGGCCTGTTCTTGGTCTGCCAGCCCTTGCCCTATCTTGTGTTGAACCAGGCTCTTCGATGATGAAATCTTCGACGAAATTCCCGTTGTGTTCTTATCATTGATGAATCATTTCGCAAAAAATATCGACACCACGTTCTTGAGAAGTATAGAGTTCCTCGTCGCATTTTTCGAATCTGCTTACTACACAAGTGTCAATATCACGTTAACAGGGTGATTACTTTTGCGTCACCTTGTATAAATTCGCTGAGAAATAAATGAGTCAATATTCACGGAAATAACAGTCTTAGAACATTGTAATGCTTTCGAGTAATTCAATTTATTTTCTCGCTTTGCATCACTAACAGTTTTTCAATTCACGAGTATTATACACTCCGTCTCACTTGATTACGAACAGTAGCTAAATCTACCTGTTACCATGTTTTAAATCAAATAAAAGGATACTCACAGTATTAGGGAGCTTAGTTCAAGAAATAACTTCATACAATCCACAACTATGGGTAAAGGAAAGACAGGAAATAGGCCAAATTCGAGCTTACCGGTAACAAGGAAAATCTATCCGTTTCATAGCCAGCAAGATTGGAAGAGGCGCCACTGTTGTACACAGCTTTATTAAGGACCCGGAGAAGTATGGAAAAAATCGCAAAGGAAGAGTCAGCAAAGCAACAACTTGTCAGAAAAGGCGGGCCATTCTGAGAGTTGCTTCAAATTCAAGGATCTCCGTAAGTAAAATTAAGGCAGAAACTGGAGTTACAGCTAGCAGATCGACTGTTCATCGCGTGATACAGAAGGCCAGCCATATTCGCCATGAAAAAATGAAGAGGAAACCACCATTGAATGCTGTACGTAAAATCCAGCGGCTTGATTTTGCAACAAGTCACATCAGGTGGAATCGAGAGTGGCATACCGTCGTCTTTTCGGGTGAAAAAAATTTTATTTTGACGGACCTGATGGATACAGATGTTATTCCCATGATTTGAGAAAAGAAGAAATACATCTTCAAAGGCGGCACAGCAAAGGAGGTGGTTTAATGGTATGGGGAGCAATAAGCTATTACGGAACTGTGGAGCTGGATTTCCAAAGCTCCAAAATGACGGCAATCACCTGCAAATCGATACTGGAAAGAGCTTTTCCACAGTTTTCGGAGATATTTGGTGGACAGCGATGGACTTTCCAACAAGACAATGCACCGATACATACCGCACGGACAACAAAAGCCTGGATTCAGAACCAAAATGTAAACCTACTTGCATGGCCGCCATATTCACCCTACCTGAATATCATGGTAAACGCGTGGGTTTGGCTTTCAAGAAAAGTCTACGAAGGAGGAAGGCAATATGATAAAACGGAAGAGATTATTGAAGCCATAAAACGAGCCTGGTCCGAAATTTCGCTAGAATATTTTTCAGCACTCTATGAATCTCTACACAGCAGGCTACCTGAAGTGATTCAGCGATCAGGAGGTAGTCCCCATTACTAAAAACTATTGCTACTCTTTGAATAAAACCAACATTTATTCATACAAACAGATTTTGTATTGTTTTTTTTAACTTTTAAGCTTCTAAAAGGTAGATTTAGCTACTGTTCGTAATCAAGTGAGACAAAAAATACATGTACATATGACCTTTTTGGAAAAAGCGTCATAAAAGTTGCATTTATCAACTTAATCCCATTTTTTTTTACAATATAAACACAATATATCCTTCATTCCTTGTGCAATTGGTTTTTCCCAGATTAGCGAAGGGTTTGAAAAATATCATAAAATTAAAACAAAAAACTGCCTGTTCGTAATCAAGTGAGACAGAGTGTAGTTGACAGCTGTCAGATTTTAGTTCCTCGGGGGATTATGAGTTCGCTTAGGAATATGTAAACGAATCAGCATACTTACTTATTTCCTGTATCCCCTTGTGGGTCCTAGGGCCTCTACAACGCCTACGCGCCATCGTGTGCGATTTCTGGAAATGTGCCTCAGCTCTCCCCAACTCTTTCCCAGTTGCCGTGCTTCCTTCTCAACTGTTCTGCGCCACGTACTCCTAGGACCGCCGCGTATCCTGCCATCCTGGGTAAGCGGGTTCAATTGCATCGCTTGGTTAGCTATGGACCTGTCACCCTTTCGGAGAGTGTGACCGATCCACTGCCACTTTCGTCGTCGTATGGTTGTGCCTATAGGTTCATGGCCCGTTCTCTGATAAAGCTGATCGTTAGAGATACGGTTTGGCCAGAATATCCTTAAGATGTAACGAATCAGCATGGACCAAAGTAATAAATTTAATTTTAAAATTAAGCTGTAGGTAATACCTACGATTTTATTTATTTATTTATTCTTTCTACTTTTGCTTGCCATGGTATACGGCCAATTTGTGAACACACGTGAATGTCACCCACTGAATGTAGTCCCTAAGGGAGATTTTTAATTGAATTTTTGTTTATGTTTGCAATATATTCGATTTATTGCTGCCCAGAAATTCATTCGAACCCACTGTGTGACAGCTCCAAGGCAGACAGTAGGATATCTAGGGGTAGGGATAGAAATAGAAACAGGAGCAAAAGCAGATGCGAATTTAGCGGTAGTAGTATTTCCTTTGAAAATGATGATGTTAGTGGAATTTACTCTGTACTGCTAACTCACACAGTGGCCACGGAGCGTTATCCTGAAAGTTTGTATAGTGTCGCCGAATGATACAAGGTTCTACGGTACGGTACTAAATGGATTACCGAACGGATACGACAGAAAACTGCGGAACTATTTCCAATTTGCAAACGGAAACAATTTCCTGATTAAAGATGTGTTGTATAGCAAACTGTGTACTAAGCCCTTATTATTGAGGTTACAGCCAAAGGAAGTTATTGCTGGTGTGTGTGTGTGTGTGTGTGTACGACGGGCAGAAACTTTTAGATCTCCAACATTCTGGGGCAATTTAAATGTAGAACAAAGTACAAATTCGCTTTAAGGTCAATAAGACATTTGCATAGTGTCCTGTGCCTGATGTAGGTACATATATGTGACTAGGGCTGTATGCAGCAGAAATTATTTGAAATTTAAAACATATTAGGGGGCTTGATGTTAAATGATAAACGCACATTAGGCCCGTAATTTAGCCCCTTTAAGGAACTTATGGGGACATACCCTAATAAAGATGTACCAACTTAATGGGACAGTGCTTTGGGGATTGCTTTAAACGCTTCGTAACCAGTTGGGTCGTTTGAATGAATTGCTTTTATGATTTTACTGAACATGGAATGCGTCACATATACATATGTACATAAAGGGATTCCGGGAAGGATTTCAGGAATATCCTTAATTATGAGGGCAAACAACCAGTTACGAGAGTATTGACTTTACGGATCGTAAGTCCTGATACGGGTCATCTTTTTTCAATTCAATTTTTTGTTGCAAGGAATGTTATCAAAATGTCCTTAAGGAGGTGAAGATTAAGAAGGAGAAATCAAATAACTCTGAAGAATTAAGGGTAGCGGCATTTAATTTGGAAAGACGAGAACTTGACATAAATATATAGTGGGTGTCGTTATGGAATGGCAAATTAAAATCAGATTTGCGATTATGGGTGGACTATTTGTGAGGAAGTTAATTGTAGTGGAGTCCTTAAAGAGATGAACATTGAATAACCAAATCTGTGACTTTTTATGGCGAAATGTAATTGAAATTAACTCTTTTGAGAGTTCAATGGTTGTGGGCATCACTTTAGTACTGCGGCGAACTGCAAAGTATGGCTTTGTTAAAAACCCGCGTTTTAGCATTGGTTCCTTGTCAGACTTTGCTTTTCAGTGTCAATTCCTTGAGTAGGTAGGTAGGTAGGTGTGGTAGTGACAGCATGATATGCTGAAACATTAGCGCATAGGCGCCGTTTTAGTACCACAACTCAAGTGACCTAAATTGTTGTAGAAACTGACGTTGAACTTGTGGGAAAGGAAGAGAAAGATTATTTAAAGCCACTCCGTGGCATTGAGGAAACTGATGATGTCCCCGATAATTGTCTCCGCTAACTCACTAATATTATCAAAAAGGTGTCTGCCAAGTATACGGTGTCTGACCCTACTAAGGGCCGGACACTTACAAAGGAAGTGAAGGATTGTTTCAGGCTCGTTGGCCACATTGCAGCTACGACAATGTGCATTAAAAGTAATGCCTAGTCTGGCTGCGTGGACCCCTATGGGCCAATGGCCAGTGCTAATTGCCAGAACTCTAGCAATATCTGCCTGGCTTCTGTTTAATAGCTCTTGTGTTCTGCGCCAGTTATACTTGGGCCACATCTGCCTGGATATGACACAGTTCTGCAACCCTCGCCATCTATTACCAGCATCTGTAAGGAAATGAGCAAAGATTCTACCCCTAACGGAATGTTGACATCCTCCGCACGGGAGCAGTCAAGGGCAGACCCCGGCCTCGCCAATTCATCAGCCCTTACGTTTCCGTCAATGTTACTAATGCCAGGCACCCAGATGAGGCTGATCCTAGACCGATGACCGAGTGCGACAAGCTCCTCCTTGCAATGTTCCACAAGTTTGGAGGAGGAAGCCGCAGATACGATGGCTTTGATAGCGGCCTGGCTATCAATGAAAATCCATGAGTAAAACAGGCCACTTTTTTGATTTGTGCTTTGCTTTGTACACCAAGTTGTCGAAAGGTCTTCAAACTAAGTAGCACATATCTTTTCAGCACAAATTATAGGGTAGTCCGAGAAATACGAGTGCTTTAAGGTTGCCTCCGTCGCGCATTCCAAACAAATGTTCACTTTGAGTGTTTGGTGTATTCAGCCTGTCTTTTGCTAGGCTTATGTTTTTCTCTTGCTTTTTCTTACTTGGAGCTGCTTCTTGGATTAGCAAATGCATCCAGTGCTACTCAAGTGTTTGATTATTTGGTTATGCATACTTTCATTTTACACGTAGAAAGCTAAGTCCATGCTATAACAGAAGCCAAACCCTCACAGTACCTTCAGATACACAGCATAACAAAAGATTCCACATTCATATTATTTGTCAAAAATACAGTTAGCAATGAGCTTGGACGCTTCTCCTTTCGTTTAGTTTTGAGGAGTAGTTGCATGCATTTCTTTGAGTGCATAGGGGTGAAAATCAAAGATGCGACAGAATGATGATGCACAGTACGATGAATTTGCATTCAGTTTAATTTGAGCGATCGCAAGAGCAGATGCATTTTGATTTTTTATAAGAAAATTATCTATTCGCCTTTTAAAAACCAATAAAGTTCTTCTTTAGTTGAAAATGGGTAGAGGAAAACGGCTTAACAATAGCGAAGTTCAAGTAGCTCTGAGTCTTCAAAAGAAAAATATGAAAATAGGTGAAATCGCAAAACATTTATGCAGAAGTCGAAAAGTTATCATGAACTTACTTAAAGATCTCAAGAATTGTCGCAAAGTTCACACTAGTGGACGACCGAGATCTGTAACACCCAGAGCAAAACGAGCCATTTTGCGTACGGCATCCAATTCCGATCTTACTGTAAGAAAAATCGCAGAAAAAGCGGGCGTAAAGACTAATGTTCGCAACGTGCAGAGGATTTTAAAAAAAATTCTCAAAATTTCAGAAAAAGCCTCAACTTACAAAATAACGTAGAGAAGAAAGACTTAAGTTTGCTGAACGATACATTAAGAGGATAAGAAGACTGGGCCAGACGAACAAAAATTTAACTTGGATGATCCAGATGGGTGGCCATATTATTATCATGATTTGCGGAAAGACCAGAAAGTTCTTAATCGTCGTCAGCATGGAGGGGGAAGCATAATGATATGGGCCCGCTCCTCTGGGCATAACGTGATTGAAAATTGTTGGGGATATCTTACGAGAGAAGTCTACGCCGAAAATAGACAGTACGACACAATTGATGATCTCAAAACGAGCATTGCAGAATATTGGGGAACACTAGAAATTCATACCATCCGCCGACGTGATGTAAACAGAATCCTTTCGACCACCATGTCTAATCAACGCTTGAAATTTCGCGCAACTCTGAACACAATTGGATTTTCTACGTAGATGTCTTGCATATCAATCGTTTCTCATTTCTCTGGGTAGTCAAGGTCAACTATACATACATACAGATACATAAATAAAGAATGTATCTACTGCTCACCTTGCGCGAATTTACTTAAATAGCATTGTATCTATTCAAAAAAACACTATTACATTCCAATGAACTTACCTTTCGCTTATGTATTCAAATAACGAACTCGATTCGCTCATTAAATTTTAAAACCAACTTTGGTTCACATCTTTGTCTCCACTGTACACAAATGCACATCAGATAGAATTCGTAAATGGGGGAGAACAATGGCCAATCAGATGTAGCGAATTGAATCCAGGAAAGAGAACTGAACAGTTGATCTAATGATTATTATTCTCCACTTTATCTATAGCTAGATACTCTTATCAATTCGACTATTTACTGTTAATTTTCTCAATCCTAATCTTCTTAATCGAGCAATTCGAGTATACAGAGTGAATGCTGTCAGAACTTATTTAATTAAAAAAAGCAAAACGTCAAATTAGACGAGGTCATTCTGTTTTAATGAAACATTGTCTGTGTTTCAGGGCAAATACGAATCCTTATTCTAAGCATACTCTGCCCTGCGAACTAGTGACAAATAAAATACAGGAGTTTCATTGTGGTGGATGAGAGAAACCCAGCACATCAGAGGCGGCGTGACTATATGATTGGTTATGCTTAACGTTGTCACCATTAGATATATTGAGAGGTTCAGCGAGACTCCCTCCGCAAAGGCTCTGGAAGTCACTTGCGATTGTAGTCCTTGGATGTTAAATTTTCTCACAGTACTTCTTTGGTGTGGTGGTGTTTGGGATATCCGCATACTGAAGGTTCGTACATCCAAAATACTGAATGGCAACGAAATCAATCTGGTAATAGTTAGTTGATCCGGAAAGCGCCAGTTCTCCTTATGAATATTGATGTGCGGAAATCGTGCCACAGAGTCGATTAGTCTGATTCCACTTTCGAAGGTTTTTCCGTGCAAGCTGTATTTTCCGATAGTGTCGTAAGTTCTGTCGAAGAGCTCATAAAGGCAATCTTTAGTCTCGTTGGCCTTATCCTCTGTGGGGCGTGAGTACATTTTAGCCTGATGTTGGTCTTTTTTTTTAGCTATTATTGATCAACAATTATAGAAAAAAAGTGATGACAATTCATTGTTTTTTCTTTATCTGCAAATGACGATAGTTATTCAGGAGATGCATCCCCTTCCCCCCCATAGCTGACCTCTTACCCTGAGACACAATTACTAGGAAATCATTGTTTACACTATGTCAATCCATAACATGCACCCACTGGGCCCCAATGTGTTTCAAAACTATCAAAGCTCTAAGGATTAAATGTTTGACTTTACCATGTGTGCTGAAATGTGCTGACTAAAGTACAATGAATGTAAACAAATGTATACCTATATATATTCCCAGGTATTTATTTAGCTACCACTATTTCAAAGTGCCAACGACCAATGTGACTCATGATTTGCTTCTTAGTGGAAAACAAAATAATTTCATTTTATTACGATGCAACTGCAGTTGAAAAACAAAAACTTTTCCTTCAAATCGAAAACTACGACGAAAAGGAAGTAAGTATTAGTAGCAGTCACTAGTGCGCCAGCAACCAGTGAACGATGGTGGTAATGGTGGCAAAAGAAAGTTTATTGAAAATATAAGAGCGACCAAAAGTTGCGCATTCCTTATTCGGTTGGATTCAGTATTTTTTTCTTGTGACTCTGCTTTTATCTTCTTCAGTATCCTTTAGGTTAAAGTGCATTGAAGTTTGAAAAGTTTTGAGATTTAAAAACAAAAACCGTATAGAATAGCAGATGAATGAGAAAAAAAGAGCTGCAGAGAGTTAACTTTTTTTTATCCAGTTTACGGGCCGCACCATTTGCCGGAGTACCTATAAAAGTGCCGGTAGTCACGACAGGATGAGCGAATGATTTATTGGTATTCATGGCTTACAACCCACTCACGCTTATTGCCGCGATACTCGCAAGGAATTTCGACTTATTGCATTCTTCGCTAAGCATTCGACCACCAAACCACACATCCCCTGCATTTCGGTTTACCAACTTCACCTGAGTGAATTGATTTGGTAGATGCCACATCTTGTAGATAGTTACGTTGGATGTTGTACGATGTGACACACATGAAATCAATGTGTTTCTGTTTTCTCTGTTTTTTGTTGAATGAACAGAGCACTTTGATGAAATTAATTTAACTTTTATTGTTTTATTTGTCCGGAATGATATATTTTTCAAACTTTTTTTCCACCCAGGAACTGACTTTCTTAATGAAAAAGCATTCGCACTCACTAAAATGCAAGGGTGTTAGCCTTTCATTGCGATCGTTTACTAAATTTTGTAAATTTTTGGAAGAATACTCGTACTGCTAACAAATCATTGATGGTTGGTATCAAGTTCCAGGGTTCTTTGTTGACATCCATCCATAAAAAAAAAACATTTAGGACTTATAACTATGAATGCGGACAGATCTGCATATTTAAGAGCTTTGTGACGAAAACAGATGAGCATAAATGCATTCTCACCTTTTCGCAGTGCCTGTTTGATAGAAGACGGTGAGCTTATGCTCTTCACTTAGGCATCCATTGGGCTCGTTGTGTTCCCCTCGTCTATCGAATTGTAAGGAATAGTATTGTGCTTTGGGAATTATGCGTTGAGAGGAGATTTAGGTATTGGGATCATGGGGAGTATCAACGGGAAACTATGTCGTATAGTGATCAGGGAATCTTACTGTTCTTCTAGCGAACTCCATTCCTTTCTTGCTGAGGTGTGTTATATCCGGTATCCTTGGGGAGCCCAGTCTTAACCTCGCTGTAGCAGGGCAGAGGCAGATGAAGTGTTCTATATCTTCTTGCTCATCATCACAGTTAGCACAGATTGTTGTATCCCGAGTCTGAATGCTTGTTTGTTGAGATTGATGTCAATGTCAACTGTATTCCGCTTGAGTTTAAAGCTCTTTTTGAATAACAACTCGGTTCGGTACCCATTTAAGGCGGACTTGATTATTGTTTTAATAGTTGTCAGAGGGACCCCTATTGTCTTACCAGGATTCGGTATGTTGCACGCTCCCCTCCTTACCTTACACCTTCATGCCCCGGTACCCATGTAAGACGGACTCTATTGCGTCTGGCAAATAAGTTCAATTTGGTTTTGCACTCCCTTACTAGTCGTGATTTCAATATGGGGTTTGTGATCGCGCTAATTGCTGCTTTGCTGTCCGAGCAGATGTCGATTTGCCTACCTTCGCTGGTGCCTTCTGCAAGTATTTCAGTTGTCTTCATAATTCCAAACACTTCTGTTTGGAACACCGTTACAAATGGTTCACGGTTCAAGTCAAGAATCATCTATTTATTTCACATGAAATAAAAGCTAAGTCAACTCTACAGCGAAGGCATAACACTGGCAGTAGGGTGGTCATATGGCTGAAAATGCAACTTAATCGTGATGATGACATCAGGAGGATGGAAAAAAAATACTGTGAATCATAAGCAACGACAATAAAAGCAAAACAAAAATAATCCCAAGTTATTTCTCTCTCTCTTCTTCACAACGCCCGTCACCGTAAGTTATAAAAAAAAAAAATAAAAAAAATATTGATGTGGATGACATGCGGTTTTAACAAGACAGTGCTCGAGAAACAATGCAGTTATTGCACACAAAGTTTTCCGGCCGTGTCATCTCTCGTTTCGGCTAACAAGATAGTGTGATATCACGCTGTTGAATTTCTTTCTTTGGAGATATGTGAAGTAGAAGGTGTATGTCAATGACCCCCAAATGATTCCAGAGCTAAAGGACGAGTTTCGACGCATTATTTGTGAACTACCATTTTGGCGTGGCATCCATTTGACCGTTATCATTTTTCATGTTTAATGTCAATATCTCAACATTAGTTGTTTATTAAGAATCAATGTTTTATTTCATATTTAAATTGTAACTTCCAATTGAATCACCCTATACTTACTTGAATCCTATGACAATTTTTATTAGCATTACTTAGAGCAAGTAATGGATGTTGGATTTTTTTTCCTTTTTTCATAAGCGACTACTTATTTCTGTAAATACAAGTACATCGGCAAAAAAATTACAAAATGCAAATTTGAACAAGATCTACAATACATCACCATTTTTAAAAAAAGAAAAAGAAGAGAAATCTGTTACAATACCCTTCGAATTTGCTAGCGTTAAGCATCGAGTTACCAATTTCCATGCAGACGAGTACTCGTAAGTACAAGTAATATGCATTCAAATGAATCGTATTCTCACGCTCGTATTGCCATTGTGCAAAGTCAGTTCCGTACACCCACACACAGAGAGGCATAAACAGATACTCCGATCCGAAAGAAATCAGTTCTCTGTGATTCACATTGATTAGATTCCATCCATAAGAATGAAAAAAATATTACATTTCCTCATGAAATGCTGGGCACGTACGGAATTCAATATACACGCACACGGAAAATCCCCCCAGGTCAAACGAAGGGACGAAGGAGCGACTCTATTTTGTCGGTTTTTTTTTTTTTAGTTATTTTACAGGAAATATGTCCCTGAAATCTCGTGAAAACATAGGGAACATAGGAAACAGAAGCAAACAGAGATCAACTGATATCCTATCTAAATACGAATAAAAATTTCTCGTTCCCCGTGAAAGGTACAACCAACTTTCAAATATATTTGCATAGTGTTGAACGGATGAAACTATCGAAGTTGTATCCTCATGATGCTTCGACTTTAGTAAGACTGTTTTGAGAAAATGAGGTGGGCGGTTTGAATTTTTCTACGAAACGTCAAGGATATGATGTTGTAGAGGAGTGTGGAATGTGTTTTTTTTTTTTCAGGATGTTTGCCCGTTATGAAGATAGCAGCAATTTAAGTTTATTTATTATTTTTGTTATTGCGAGCTTTATTTTGCCGGCAGTAATAAAAATAAAATATTGTTTTCGCTGGATTTAATAAAAATATTTCTGTTCCTGTTGCCATTATTCGGGGGAAAAATTTGCAATATGCTAAATCTGAACGTAGACATGTATGTACATACAATATGGTCGTCTTTATTTCTATGGATTCATTTACGTAAATACCCTCAATCTTGTTTTCAAGGTCGGGTAATTTTAAAACGTGCCACAGAAGGAATGCATTTCTAAGATTTTGTTACTAAAAGGTGTCCCAAAATTCACGAAAGATTTGAATTTTGCGCCATCTGTGCGCTAAAGTGTTACCAACAAAAAAAAAAAAAAAAAAAAGACAGCGTGGCAGTTGACAGTTCGAGGTTATTAAAAATGAAGTGCTACACGAAAGAACAACTCGTTTTCATTGTTAAGCAATATTTTAAAAATAATGAAGGTTTGGCAGCTACAGTACGCAATTTTCGTACAAAATATGGTCGGAATAGAGATTTAACTGCATCGACTGTGAAGAGATTAATTCAAAAATTCAAGGAGACTGGATCAATTACTCGTAGTGATCTTAGACACTCTGGCTGTCCCTCAACAAGCCGTTCAACACAAAACATCGAAGCAGTTCGTGAGAGCGTTGTCTAGAGTCCAGGAACATTAATTCGGCACCGTGGTCAAGAATTGTACATTTTGATTGACAAGTGGATGCTGATTTTTCAAACAATTCATTTTCATCTTGATGGCTTTGTTAATCGTCAAAATTGTCGAATTTTGGGTTCAGAAAATCCATCGAATGATTGTTGAGAAATAACGTGTCACTGTTTGGTGCGGATTTTGGACGGAGAAACAATTCAATTACTGCTTGAGTAATTTCCTGGTCGTGTAATTTCCTGTTTTGGTGATCAGAATTGACCGCCCAGATCATGCGATTTAACGCAGCCGTTGGACTTTTTTGTTTGCAATTTTCTGAAGTCTAAGGTTTAAGCCAAGAAGTCCACGAACACCCACGCCTTGAAGGAGCAAATTGAGCTCTGTATCAACGAAATTCAGCCACATTTATGCAAAATAGTCATGGGAAATTTGGACAAAAGCGTATGTGCCAGCAAAGCCTTATGAATCAAAAAAAAAAAACATTTACAATTTTTAACTAAAAACCTGTGTTTTTTATCAAAATTACTTCTACCGTGAATTTTGGGACACTCTTTAGATATGTACAGTTTAAAGTTTTAGGTTGTCTAACCTATGCAACGAATCTGATTCAAGCTAATTCTAATATTGATTTAAAATTTATAATGCACGCCATAAATCTAGAAAGCATTTACCTCATGCAAGGGTGTCAACTATTCGGTTCAACCTTATTAATGTCACATTTAACAACCACTTTTATATTAAACAACCAGCTGTCACCTAATTACTAATTCGATACTTTGATAATATAATTCAACTCGCAAAATTTAATCCTTGATTTTCTGACACACCAATTATTTTAGATTCTCGCCTAAAATCCATTCCAATACCTACACCCACAATGTCTGCCAATAAATTATACGCTCAATGTCAAATTGAAATTAAAGTGTGACATTTCCAATTTAGTTGGTTTTGTCAAAGAGTGAACACTTTCTCCTTACACCATGGTTCGTGCCATGACCGGATATAGCAAATGTAAAATATTTGACTCGACATTTCTCCGCAACAGTATTGCATAATTCAAAGGCTGGTCCAATTATGAAAATTATAGACGGGGAAAAATCACACGGCCGACTATAAATTTGGAGCTTCTATAATAAAAAAATTGATTCCATTCCTCCCGTAAGCGGAAACTCTGGCCGCAACTCTTCGATAGCAGCAACGAAATATTCAAACTCTCTGATTACAGGTATCGGTTATCGGACCACAGGATGTGCCACCACCATCACAACCGGACATCTATGGTAGTTGCTGTGGCTATTATGTTATGCAATGTAGCGCAATTGGTGCATATTAAATTGCTTTTAGATATGCAGATACATTCATATGTATTCGTACCTATCTACACTGTCGTCCATAAGTTTCCGGACAAACTATGTTTTTTTTTTTCACAATTATACGTTTATCTATCCGTGCTCAAATGAACAAAACTCTTTCAAATCCTGTTAAGGTCGATAGTAGACCTTATCACATCTCACAACAGGTAAAGGGTTTTAAGAAAAAGGAACGAAATTGAGGTATAAACCGATGTAGGGTGTTAAAAAACAAAACTGCATACGTCATTAACTTATCGTAAAACCAACCATAAAACGGAAATAATAGGGTTTTTTGTACAAAATTTGCCACAAAACTGCAATTCAAGTATTTTTTTGGGAAAACTAGATTCGTTTTCTAACTACAGGGTGTTTTTTCAAGAAGGCCCGGAAAATAAATTTAAATAAAAATACATGACAATGGCTTTTGATCTAAGAAATGCTTTTAATTGAAAGATGATTTCGGGCATATGGGCACCGCGACTGGCAATTACAAAGCGTATCTTCTTGGTCCAATTTGTTAACACTTTTCCGAGCATCTGGGGCTTTTTATCCGCAATAACTCGCCGTATATTGTCTTTCAAATCTTCAATCGTTGCTCGTTTATCCACATAAATAAGCGACCACCACAGACAATAATCGAGTGGCGTTAGATCGTAAGATCTTGGTGGACAATTTACAGGTCAGAATCTTGAAATCACTCTCCCAATAAACTGTGATTTCAATAAATCGATGGTATTGGTAGCAGTATGATACGTAACCCCATCCTGCTGGAACCACATATCGTTCACATCGATTAGGCCAAGGTTCTTTCGCAAAAATTTCCCAAGTTGTGGAAGAACAAAGCCCAAGCTTCTGTGAACGCCTGCGAACTGACAAATATGAGTCTTTATTAACACTTGCCTCAACTGCGCCGAGGCAACGCACTGGGCTCATTCTTGTTACTACTAGACACGTGTAAAGTGATCAGTTTCGTGGTAATAGAACCAAGTAACAACACCTCTTTTTTCCGGCTCCAATCAGTCTTAAAACTTCAATATTTAAAGTTAACCGATAAAGAGTCAAACAAAACATCTAAAGTTAAGTTGAACGTTTTGGCATAATAACGTTACATAAAGAAGGGCATACAGTACGTACTATTGCTGGTAAGCTTAAAATATCGAAGTCGACAGTGCACGATACCTTTAAAGAATAATGGACTCTTAAGACTCGGAGGGGAAGCGGAAGACCCAAATTAACATCAAAATAAGAGGACCAGACTATGAAATTAATAAATAAGAGGGATCGATGGCTTACAGCTCCAGAAATCTGTGCAGGGTTCAACCGTTCGCACTCCTCAATGACCGCCAATATGGTTTCCGTAGCAACAGGCATACCTACTTCGGCGAAACTAAGATGGTTGCGCTTGATATCTCAAAGGCATTTGACAGAGTTTGGCATCAGGCTCTTTTGTCGAAAATGCGTGCATATGGCGTCAATGAGTCTCTTCGTCAATGGATTAGAAATAACCTTTCGGAGCTTTCAATACAAGTTGACTTGGATGGCTTCAAGTCTGCAATTCACCATACCAATGCTGGTGTTACCCAAGGCTCTGTTTTGTCTCCGATTCTCTTTCTTGTTTTTGTAGGTAGTCTCTTGTCTGTAACTTCTAATCCAATCCATTCCTTCGCTGACAGTATCCTCAATTTTTCATATTCGTTCCCTAACTCACATCCTTGCTCTTTGGCCGTAGAAGAGAAATGGCAACCTATGTTAAACACATTAAATTCCGACCTGGACAGCATAATCAAATGGAAAAACACAATGCTGTCTTTTAAGCGAAACCAAAACCCTTAACCATTATCCATTAATGATACTTGCATTGTTGAAACCGAAAGACTTGCCATTCTTGGTACGTGTATTAAAAACCATCTTCGATGGAACGACAACATATTCGAGGTCGCCAAAAAAGCTGCAATATATCTGGGATCCCTTGTGCAAGAAATATTTTACTTCGTCTGATCTGGCCTCAATTTATAAGGCATTCATCCGCATAAAGCTGGAATATAAAGCTCACATCTGGTCTGGTGCACCCAAGGCACACACACTATGACCTTCAAGCATTTAAAGCCAACGTGCACAGGCATCCCCTCTGTTCCTCTTCCCCTTTACCCAAACGCTCTGAGACAATATAAGGATACTCGTATTCATATTCCCTTTGGCTCGCGCAAATTGCCGAGGATACGAGGACCAAGAAGAACAAGAAGGAACACTGAAAAATATGAAATGGCCTGCCCAACAATGCCTGGATTGACAGCCAATTGATGCAAGTACGAGGTGGATTTTTCTCGACTAAAAAGAAGTCTAATTCTATTTTATTTATTAGGTTCAATTAATTTGTTCATTTGACTAGATAAACATAATATTGATGAAGCAAAAGAGTATTTTTTTAGAAGTATAGAAATTTAAAAAGGTATGGTATTCACTTTATTCCGCGGTTGGCTCGAATAAAGCGCAGTCTGGAAGTCCAATATTCAACCACTTTTTCGAGCAGCTGGGGCTTCCAAGTCATCTATCGTCTCTGATTTATAGGCGTAGACCAGGAACTTCACATATCCCCACAGAAAATAATCCAAAGGTGTTAAATCATACGTCCTTGGAGGACAATTCACAAGTCCATTACGCGAAATTTTGCGCTCATCGAATGTTTGTGTCCTCCTTCAATAAATTGAGTGTGGCGAGCGCTGTGTGACATGTTGCGCCGTCTTGTTGACACCACAGCTCTTCCACATTAATGTCATTACATTGGGGAACGAGAAAGTTAGTAATCATGGATCTATAGCGTTCTCCATTGACTGTAACGATCTGGCCGGCATCACTTTTGAAGAAATGTGGACCAATGATTACACGAGCCCATAAAGCATACCAAATGGTGACTTTTTGTGGGTGTATCGGCTTGTGGCTTGTCTAGTTTCTTCACTTCAAATGCAGCAATTTTGCTTGTTGACGTAGCCATTCAACCAAAAATGAACCTCATCGCTGAACAAAATTTTGTGGTGAAAATAAGGATCAAGATCAATATCGTTTTCGGCCCATTCACCGAACGTACGACGCACACGATGGCCAAGCGGCTTCAATTCTTGTAACTGGGTCTCGTAAACCAAGATCTTTACGCAAATCTTCCATAAAGTGGATGGATCGTGCAGCTCCAATTGCTGTGCACGAAAGCGAATCGATTCATTCGGGTTCTCCACAGTAGCACCAGCTTCTTCGGTGTGCTCTGTATGACGTCTCTGCGGATGCGTATTATCAATTAGAGTATGCGTGGTGTGAAAACAATCCATGGTTATTCGAATTACTTGTTCGGATGGACGATTATGTCGACCATAAAATGGACTAGCGCACGGTAAGTTTCGTGAATTGAACCACGATTTTTGAAATAAATTTGCACAATTTGCAAGTGTTGTTCTGACGTAAGTCATGGTGAAAACCAAACTGAGCACAAATCAGATGTCAGCTGTCAAATTGGCTGTCGCTGGAAAAAGTATTGCCAATTCGGAAAACAAACCTCTGAAAAAACACATTTTATTTACAATAAATTTTGGTTGCTAAAATGAAAGAGGCAAAGAGTTTTGTAGCAATTGATGAATTGCAGAATGTACGAGTATTGTCCGAAAACCTATAAACGGCAGTGTATGTATGATATTTGAACTTTTTGAATCAGAAATTTCAGAGAGTGGATGCCCCAGAATGTGTCATTTGAATAAAAATATTGAGTAACATTTTTTAATGCAAAATTTAAAAAAAAAAAAATCTTTATTGGATTTGACAAATAAATACGCCATGCATAATTTACAGATTGGTCTACCGCTTGAATATACTCGAATGATTTATATGACGATGCAAGGTGATTCGTAATAAATGTTGTGTTAACGGAATTTATTGCATTTGAGGTTTTTTTTTAAGGACAGCAATTAATTGCCTCTAATTGAGGCGATATTTGGGGTTTTTGAGGTTTCATTTAATTTTCTTAATTTTGGTGATATTGCGTTATGAAATAAAGTTTCAAAAAAATTGATGGAATATTAACTTGATAGAATTAATTACACAAATTGGGATACAAATCAAATTTAATTACCACCAGGACGATATAAATTAACAACTTCACACTTTTTGAATTAAAAAAAAGTTAAAAATTCACATATATTTGGGACTATTATTTCATCAAATTCTTTTTTTATTTCAAAAAGTTTTAAATAATTTACTTAAACTTTAAGCGATTGTAGAAGATTTAACACAAAAAAATTAAAAATGTTCCACTTGGGATAAAGTACCCCTCTCAGTAATGAGTGTTAAGAGTGGACAATTTAAATTTTAAATAAAAAACAATTTTTGGAGAAAATACCTAAATACCATTTTAGACATGTGGCAATTATGTATGGAACAACACATCCGATAGATGCCCTCTCGGCTTTGCTGGCACATTTACGTTTTGTTTTTTTTTTAATTGTGGCTGGATTTCAGTGACAGCGTCTAATCCCCTCCATCAAGGCACTTTTGACTTCAAGAAACCCCAGAAGAAGAAGTCCAAAGGCGTTAAATCACACGATCTAGCTTAAAAATTCTGGTCTCCCAAACGAGAAATTACATGAACATCAACATGAAAATGGGCTTCATCGCTGAAAATGATTTCGTTGGAAAACGTGCGTTCACGTGCTTGTTGTTCAACGAACCAATTGACGAACACTTTTCGCTGTGTATGGTCTAAAGCTTGAGTTGTAGAGTCAGTTGGATTTTGCAGGCACGAAGACGCAAATCTTTTGTGAGAATACATTTCATAGTGCTTCTTGAAATGTTCAATTCTTGACCACGATGCCGATGGGTGTTAACGGACTATCGACACACATTCTGACGAACAGCCGTGATGTTTTGCGCTGACGCCCGTAATCGGCACAGTCTCCTAGAATTGTAGATGCATTTGGAATATTTTGATTACCAAAAATTGGACGCAATTTGCGAATGGTGGCAGTCAAACTTTCACTATTTTTGAATAAATGTTTAACAATAAGAATGCGTTCTTGTGTCGAATAGTGATCCATTTTTAATAATGGCGGACTGTCTAGTACCGAACTGTTATAATAATATAATATAAAAAAGCAAAAACGGTGCCAAATTTAAATATTCCACTCTTGTTGGGACAGCCTTTACCTAACTTCCTTTCCCACTTATTTTTTCTTAAACAAATTTAGCAAGGAAACAGGTTGTTTAAAATAGTGAGAAAGTTGATTAAGTGGTCGTCGTGGCTCGGTGATAAAGAAAAGAAAACACAAAAAAAAAAAAAAAAAAACCGACAGTAAGATTGTCATTAGAAGCTTCTCGCAATCGAAAAAATTAACCCTCGGAAACGGCATAAAACGTGCACAGCACGAGTAGTTGCGAGAAGCTATACTCATACCAGGCCCTATACTTGGCTATTAGCACCAAAATAAAGGGTTTTCCAATAGGGCTATAACAATTTCGTGTTTTAATACAAACGCACCCTTAAACTTTTTTTATGATCTGTTAATGTCAAATTATCAGCCAAGGTTTACATTTTTATCATGGTGAAGTTCACGAACGAGTAACGTGTGGAGATACATCACTAGCAAAATTCTGAGTCGGTGGTCGCAACTTTAAGAGCGCTTACTCCAATTTTCAGTCATAATAATCGTTCCACCAGACAGACTGTGCGTGCTATAGTGGATAAATTCGAGAGAACATACTCACTATTGAATGCTCCTGTGTCAGTGAGATAATTAACCGGTCGAAGTACCGAAAATATCGCAGCCGTAAGTGCGTCAGTTCAAAATGTGCCAAATCAGTCGATTCCATGCCGTTCACAGGAATTGGGAATCTCTCAGTCCACATTGTGGCAAATTTTTCATAAAGATCTTGGCGTACACCCTTACAAGATCAAATTAACTCAAGAACTGAAGCTTCTTGATCATTTGAAACTCCGAAACCTTTCCGATTGGGCTCTGAAAAAGTTTGAAGAAAATCCTGAATTTCCGGAGGTGTGATTGGACAGTATTTTTTCGTCGATGAAAATGATCGCCATGTTACGGTCAATGGGGTTCAACACCGTGCCATGCTGGGAGACTATTTTTGGCCAGAATTGGATGGACTTGACATCAGTGATATGTGGTTCCAGCAAGATGGTGCCACATGCCACACATCTGGTCAAACAATTGAACTATTGAAGGGGAAGTTCGGTAATCGTGTAATCTCGAGATATGGTCCGGTCGAATGGCCAGCTCACTCATGCGATTTAACGCCGATAGATGTCTTCTTATGGGATTACGCTAAGTCGTTGGTTTATGCAAACAAGCTAACAACGTTAGGGGAGCTCAGGAACAATATCGAACGCGAAATTGCCAACGTTCCGGCCGATATGTGTGGTAGAGTGATGTAAAATTGGCTCCAAAGAATTGATCGCTGCAAACGTGCTCGCGGTTGTCATATGAACGAGATCGAATTCCCCACTTAGATCTAACATGTGCACTACACCTGGAATAAATTTCAGCCGGATATCTGAATTATTCTGTGTTTTATTTAAATACAAAATCGTTATGTCCTTATTGAAAAGCCCTTTATTCATTATTTTTATTTTTTTAATTATTGAAGGAAATTTCCAAATCCATCCCGGAGCACTCAGACTCGATTTTCGATCTCAACTTCTTTTGGTGTATTAATTGGAGTAACTTGAATTCTGTTCGTTTCTCTTTTGTGCTCGGGAGGCTGTGGTTACTTTTCTCCGTCTGGTATCAAACCTGCACAGTTCGGGTTACAAGCGAACGCACTACACGCGCTTTTATGGTTTATATTGAGCTCAAAATTATTTAAGAATTTAAGGAATTGAATCTCCTCAAGTACAAGTAAGTACTTTTGCTGGCACTTGAGTGCCCGACTACTGGTATTTCAAAAAATAGACAAATAGCAGGAGCTTTTGCGCAAATATCAAGTACCGTGCACTTATACAAGATGACCAGATAAAAACGATAGGAAGAGAAATTTAAATAAAAGAACAACAGAGTGAGATATGAGATACTCGTATCAAATTGATTCCCGCTTTATTTTGAAGCTACATTCATGCCATTAGAAAGTCGGTTAACATCGCTCTATACCGAGGACCATTGACGGTAACAGTGCGTCCTTCCTCATTTCGAAAGAAATAAGGTCCGATGATGCCCCCGTGCCATAAACTGCACCAAACAGTCAATCTTTGTGGATGCATTGATGCTTGGTCGAACACTTGCGGATTGTGGTCGCTTCAATAGCAGCAATTTTGCTTGTTGACATAGTCGCTGAGCCAAAAAATGGGCCTCCGACAGGATGATTTTTGGACCAAAATCCGGATCTCCGGCCAACATTTCCAGTTGTCTATAGTCGTCCGGCTTCAATTCTTGCGTCAGCACAATACTATACGGATGTAGGCTCGAATCCAACCGCAAAATAAGCCTGGTTGACTCTCTGGCGATGCCCAATTCAGCTGATCGGTGCCGAATTACTTCTTTGATTCTGGCCGCTACGGCGGCTATGTTTTCACTTCGCACCGATCTCTGTCTGGTTGGTGGCTTAAGGTCCAAAAGAGTGTACTCATGCTCAAACTTTTCCACGGTGAGACAAATTGCCTGCGCACTGAAGCCATGATGACGACCGACCTCAAGACGAAATTCACGTTGCGTAGGTATTTACAACTGAGCCGGAATTTCGATATTTTTTAATAATTTCCACACGTTCGGGAAGTGTCAAACGATGCATGATGAAATGGCAAAGCTTACTGAATATTTTGACAGCTGGATGTCATTGGTAATTTTGACAGCAGCTGAAACATAACAATTGGAAAACTATCATTGCTATCTTGTCACCCTTTACTCGTAGTTATTTAAAGATATTCAACATTCTATCAGATACAGAACAGATACGATTGACTCTAATTGCAAGTACTTACCTTCAACAAACTTTCCATTAAAGTTTATTGCCGGTTGAAAATACGTGAAGGGAGGTACCTATCTTAGCCTTATCTATACATACTTACGAATCGTAAAAAAGAATATCGTCCCTCTTCCAATCAAAACAGCACTAATTTCCGCTGCTGTAAAATAAAATTCCCAGCCCCGAAATTGAGAAATGAAACGCAACGATTATTTTTTTCCATATAACATTACAGATTTTATTTTCATAATTTTTATTACTATTTCATTTTTTTTTTTGTTTCCTCATTTTTTGTTGTTATTTACTTAAGTCGTTACTTTTTGCATTATAAAAAAAAGTTTTATTTATATTAGATTTTTTCCATTTTCTTCATTTTTTTTTTCCTCTTTCATATATGTATACAAGAAATAAAACCTAACAAGTACAAAAACAAAAAGCCATACATCATTATGTTCATCATTATTACATAAATATTTTTAATTAAAAAAAAAATTAAAAATTATTAAACTTAAAAATATTCTTAAAAAAAAAAAAAAAACTAAACTACTTCACTTGTATAGGTATTTGTATATCATACTAAAGAAGTACATGTTGTGTTTATTTTTTTTTTATACATATATACGAGTAGTACTCAATTCTTTTTTGAAGTTTTTTTTTTTAATTGTAAATATAAGTTCTAATCACAGTTTAAAAAAAAAGTTAAAAAACGATTCTAAATTTAAAAAAAAAAAAAAGAATTAGAATTTGTTTGCAAAATAATTGTCATAACTAAAGATGCGTTGTATTTGCTATGTAAATTCGTGAACAACAACAAAACCAATGCAAAATGTTATGTTTCTTTCTGACGGAATAGCATTTAATTTAAAGGGTAACAACAAATAAAGATAAATCTAAAAATAAGGGTGGTATTTTATATCTTGTAGTAAGTGTACTTTGGCAGTGCTGTTATTTCTTTTTCTAGTGAGACCTCGGATTTATTTATTTTCTTTTCTATTTTTTGTAATTATTTCATTAATGAGAATGTAACAACAATTGAATAACGCATGACAATTAATTACTATGGCAAGACATAAGGCGTTAAAAATTAATTAATAATAAAAAAAAACACATTCTTCTTCAGTTCTAAAATAGAGTAAAGCCAACAAATAATATTTAAATTTAGTCAGTGTGTATCTAACTATATATGTATTCTTTTTCTTAGTTTCTTTTCGATTAAATATTTTTAGAAATTTTTTTTTTTAAGATTTCTTTAAGGAATTTTCTTTTTATAGCAAATATGGTGCAGTAGAATTACACGAGAATTGTATGAAAGTTATTTTTTTTTTTTTTTACAGAAAAAAAAATATGGAGTATCCTTCTTAGGGGAGAAAAAGAAAATTATAAAATTTGCATGAAAAGTGAAATATTATAGTATACACAAAAATTAAAATGACAAATAAACGATGACGATTATAACATAATTATGACATACACTCATACTTCAACGTTCATCCCTGAATTACAAACTTATTAATGGTAATTTTTATTTATATTTTATTTTTCTTTGTTTAAGTGTATCCCTATCTCACATCGTTCACACACTTTAATATTATGCTTAAAAAATAATAAATTTATGTTTACTTTTTTAGTTTATATATATATATATTTTTTTTTTTTTTTATAATTATTATGTATATTTAATTAATTTAAACTAGTCTTAGGTATGTTTTTTTTTTTTTTTTTTTTTAAATTTTAAAATTATATTTGAATTAAGGAAAATGTACATTGTAGATGAATACTTATAGGTATAGAATTTTACAGAGAATTATGTGTATCAACGGGAAGATGCAGAGGGGAATACTTAAGGGAACATAAACTTTGAAATCTAAGCCGGTCTTTCGGACAAAGATGCATTTGGAGATGTGTTTTGAATTAATTCGATAAGGCTTGTCATCACAGAGTATGTAACGGGTGATTCATTTAGACTTGGTTTTCTTTACAGATCACGCGTAACTGGCCTCATGGTGTCGTGTTATTCTTATTCACACTTCAACAACGTCTCCAAATTATTCAGCTGTGCTATGAAAAACTTTCTGTGGAAAATGTTTTTCGTGCGCTTCGAGCAACATATGGTGTGCATCATCGACCTTCCGAGTCCGTTATTGCCTTTACCATCCGCAAGTTCGAGTCTCAGTGTACGTTATTGGATAATACGCGACCGAATAGGCCACATCCAGCCAGTATGGAGGAGAACATTGCGGCTGTGGCGGCGAGTGTGGTCGACGCCGATCTCGAATTTTAAAAGAGGATCTTGGTTTAACGGCTTACAAAATCTAACTTGTTCAAGAATTAAAGCCGCCAGACTTGAATTTATGCTTAAATTTCAGTCAATGGGCTCTGCAACAGCTCAATGAAGATCCGCGGTTGTCGCATCGAATTTTGTTCAGTAATGAAGCCCATTTCTGGCTCAACGGTTATGTAAATGAACAAAATTGTCGCATTTGGGCAGACGAACAACCTGAAGAGAATGTCAAACTACCACTACATCCACCAAAATGCACTGTTTGGTGTGGTTTATGGGCTGGTGGAATCATCGGTCCGTATTTCTTTAAAAATGAGGCCGGACAGAACATAACAGTCAATGGCGAGCGCTACCGCACCATGATAACGGACTTTTTGCTGCCGGCAACATTTGGTTCCAGCAAGACGGGGCTACTGCACACACAGCGCGCGAAATAATGGCTATATTGAGAAATAACTTTGGTGGACAGCTAATTTCGCTGTTCGGACCTGTAAACTGGCCACATAGATCATGTGATATCACACCTTTAGACTTTTTTCTTTGGGGTTGTGTGAAGTCAAAAGCCTTCGCCGATAAGCCAGCTACGATCCAGGATTTGGAAGCCAACATTACTCTCGTAATTCTGCAAATACCGGTCGCAACGCTGGAAACAGTGATCCGAAATTGGACCTTCAGAATGGACCATGTACGGCGTAGTCGCGGGCAACATTTACACGAAATAATATTTAAAAAGTAAATGTCAGAAACTGTTCTTTCAGGCCATAATAAAGTTTCTACAATCCAAATTCATTTTATGTGTTTTATTTGAAATTATAAAAAACAAGTCTAAATGAATCACCCTTTATGACCCTGAAGATCTGTAAGTAGGAGGTGACAATTAATCTAGAAGTTCCTTGTTTATCAGAATGAAAGTTAGTTCCTAGGCAACTCTGGTGGTAAGTTTCACACCACAGGTAACGCTCTAACCTGCTGAACGAGGTTAGTAATCCACCATGCGTGGGAGTCAATTTCATTTATGAGATGTTTGTCAATAAGAGTATGCTTTCTTATTTTATCCATTTAGATACTAGAAGAAGTCAACGAGCTGGCAAATTAAGAAGCTGTAACCCCTTCGAAAAGAAGCATATTCTGGAAAGTCCTGCGAAGGCGGCGGAATATCAAATGAGCACAGCTGTGGAATATACTCGTATCCCCGAAACAATACAAAACTTCAGCACCGTTGAGGTCAAGGTATGCGAAAGTTGAAAGATTAAACTGAAGATAAAACCCAGATGCGCCTCTCAAACAATGTGCGGCACACTGCTCAGAGTCTGATCCCAGATGGGGAGCTGCTACACCCACAGGCGGGGTAAAATCCCCTTATCGTGAAATGAGATACCACAACATCAGTTAAATAGTCATGATAACGTTTCTAATCTTGACAGATGCGCCAGTACTAGAGGGGTCTCGGGGCTTTCCCACAGCATTATAGGTTTGCCGGATTATTAGATAAAAATAAAATAAAATGAAGTGTGCTTATTTGTAGAACCTTAGGGAGCAGACCCTAAAAACAGTAAAGCATGGAAGACTGCAGACCATCGCCTATGATACTGAGGGTCACTGATTGGCAGTAGAATAGGATGTCAGATTGCCTACCACGACATAATTGTATGTAAGAAGACCGATGCTGTACAAAAACAATGTGTAGTTCCTGCCGCAGGTGGATCAGAGTACTGGGCCAGTGTTGGTATGTTATTTTCATTACTTTTCCCATGAGTTTTGGCGATTTCTCCCTTCTATCCCAGTTCATGTAACCAAAAATTCCACTGTAATGCTAGGAAAAACCGAAGTCAGTTATAGTTGAAAGTTGAACTTTTTTTTTAACGTTTTTCCCATTATCTACATAATTCGTCGTACATTTAATATTTCTAAGAGGCTGTAGAAGGTTTTTGCTTGTTTCAACTTTTTCACAATCACTCTATCGGCTAACGTGATGATATCAAAATCAGAAAATTCACTAAAGTAGACTTTCATGTTATTCGCTTGTGGTCTACACTTAATGGACGAATTTGTATAGAATGGAAGGATAAGTTGTACGATGACCATCAGTGTCCTTGAATACTTTTTCTTCGGTCAGGTTTGCGAGTAAATGCATTAAAAGTATGCCTATTCTACACATTGGTCAGCCAAAAGTCCCTATTCCCACAGAAAGATGTAAGTTTGATTCACATACTTAAAACCAAATATATTCCAGGACTTTCAAGGTCTCCGCACATCATATGTAAATATTTGTCTCCTAGATACGAGTAGCTATAGCGTTTTCTGAAAAAAATGCCTACATTTTGTAAAAATCTTTTAGATATCTGAACAATTTTAGACTCCAGTTTCGCACTAAGTTGGAAGAAAATGTGTTGTAGTTTTGTTTGATTTGAGAAACGCATGTGATCCCGATACAATATTTTTTTTTTCCACAATATTGTACTGTTTTTGAACATGAAAATTTCCACGAAATGGAAAAAAATACCACGATATACTAACACTGCTGGGCACTATCAAATGAGGAGTGCTCTTGTTAAACCAAGTCGAGCGCATTTGCTATGAATCTACAGCAAACAGAGTATTTAAACTTTTAAATCAGCAAGAAAGTAAATTTTCGCCGTCGACATGGTAGTGACTAAAATGTGTTGACTAATAGAGGCAACGAAATACAGGGTGTCCTAGAAGTCACGAACTAGTGTAAACAATTTATAACTTATTAATTAGTAACTTTTTAATATTTTCTCTTCATGGTAACTTAAAGTGAATCCTTACAATTAATCATGAAAGTTTTCACTGCGGAACAATGAGCGAAAAGGGTCGAATTCTTTTTTACAAATCAACAGTCAATTGTTGGAACTCAGTGTGCATATCGACGTCATTTTAAAACAGCAAACTGTCCATAGCGATCGGCTATAAGGCGAATAATTCAACGTTTTCGAGCACAAGAATCATTTACGGACTTGCCCCGAAGCGGAAGATTGAACGGGTGGAGAATAGTGTAGCTAGAAATGCAACAACATCCACCAGGCGACGTTCATCACAGCTTGGGTCGTCCAGAACATCACTGCAAAGAATTTTGAAGGATCTGTACATTTTTCCATAAAAAATTGAAATCCATTGGATCCACAAAAGCGCCTTGAATATTCCCACAGACAAAACAATCATTTTATTGACTCACTCATCATGAGCGATAGAGTTCATTTGGGCTTCGAAGAATCCAAAAGCAGTTCGCCAGTTCGCTGTACAGTTTGGTGCAGTGTTAGATCAGCAAGAATAATTGGACCATATTATTTTTTTTGAGGACCATCATGGTCATACTCTGTCCATCACAGGCGACCGATATTGGACAATAATTGAAAACTTGATAGTGCCAGCTATTGCTAACACTCCATTGATGTGTTTTCAGCAAAATGGTACAACTTCACACACTGCTCAAGCTTCAATAGACTTGTTGCGCACAACTATTGAAGAACAATTAATTTCTCCAAATTTGATTCTTTTGGCACACTTGACAGAGCGTGTCTACGTAAACAAGCCGCAGACCATTCAAGCGCTAAAAGTCAACATTGAGCATGAAGTTCGTGCAATACAGCCCGAATTACTGAGGATGTAGTGAAAAGAGAAATTTTGTGCGACCTAAAATTGTCGATGTGTTAAAAAAATTGATTGATTAAATAAAAAAGTCCAATCGTCATTTTACAAATTATAGGGTTAACAAACCAGTTCGTTACTTCTGGGCCACCCTGTATCACTCATCGTAGTGAAAACTAAGCATTCTACTCTTTTGAAAAAAAGCAATGCAATCTTACCTTAAGAGCTTCCCTTCCGAATTTATGCTAGACATTAGCAATTTAGTCTCTCCGTCATCTGGCACAACTATAAATGCTATATTCATCTGTGATCTACTCGTATTCCTTACCTTTTATAGGCGAAACTTATTATGTAAAATTAAATTTAATACCAAAAGTATAAATTTTTTTTTTTTTTTTGGTTAATAGCATTCGATTAAAAATAAAAAAATAATAAATTAAGAAAATGTATACAAAATGTTTGTATAAATTGTTTAAAATTTTTTTTTATCGAAAAACGTTAAAAGTGCAATTTAACTTTAAAATTTAATATTATTTATTTCATTTTAATCATCGAACCATAAAAATACTGTTTCTGTTTCATCATCTTTTTGTTTTTTTTTTTGTAATCTTAAATCCTCATAGTTTTCTTTTATTTTCAATTTAAATTTAATTAGTTTTTATTTATTTTTTTAATTTTACCACTACATAAATTTTTATCATAGGGATGTACCATGCTATTATAATTCTAATTGTTTTATTTTTTATTTTTTTATTTAATATATATATTTATATTAATATATATATATTTGCTTTATTATTTATTTACTTACTTACATATATATATATATATTTATTTTTATATTCTTTAATTATATATACTTTCTATTCTATGTACATTACCAATTGCGCTAAGTTTTCTAAGGTATTTTTCTTTTTGTTTGCAGTTTTTATATGTGTGGTGTGTGAATGTGTGAATTTTTTTCTTTGAAAAATGGGAACATTTAAATTTGAGAAAATGGTTTTTTGGGGGCACTTAACCAGAGTCTATTTGAGTATCCAATTTGACTGTTGTGCTGTGGTGATTTGTGGATATACATACAAGTGGTGTGGTTGAATTGAATCTCTTTAGTATGGCATTAAAAATTTTCTTTCAAATCTGTCAAAATTGGAACTGACAGCAATTGATGTTTTTCTCTTAATACATTTATATAATATGCTCTTAAGTGGTACTTTCATTTAAATAACTTTCTTCGCCGCCTACAATATCATATGATGGAACGAAAACAGTCTTTGGGTAAATTTTTCTTTTTTCTTTTTTTTTTTTTTTTAGTTACTAAATTATATAATAATTACTTAACCACAACTCTGTTTTGTGGAGGTTATTTGTTCTTCTTCGTATTTTATTTTTGCTTGGAATTTCCATACGCATAGGGCTTGCATTGTTGTATTTTTGAAAACTTATTTTTTACGCATACACATTTTTTAAAATAATTTTTCTTGTTTTTTTTTTTTATGAATAGGTACTGGCATTTAAATTTATACTTATAATTAAAAATTTGTTTTATTTTAAAATATTTTTATTTTTTTTCAAACTTTTTTTTTTTTTTTAAGGAATTTTTTTCTTTTATCTCAATGTAGTTTCTTTTATTCTGTTTCGAGGGAGAAAAGTACAAAACTAATTGGTAAATTGTATATATATAAATATACTTAGTAAATATGTCGCAATATGCAGTTGTTATATACTTCTTTTTTTTTTTTAGTTTTAATTTTTTTTTTTAAAAGAACTTTTTAATTTATGTTTATGTATGTGTTCGTACTTTGTTGTTGTTCGAAAAAAAAAGAATGTTAATGTATGAGTGTCTTGTATATATATTTTAATAAAAAAAGTTTTGTTTGGTTTATCAAAAAATCGTTGAAAAAAAAAAAAAACGTTCCATGATGTTTTTTTTTTTTAATTTTTACGGGTAACTTACTCAAATAGTCATTTTGTTCTTATTTTTAAATTCATATTTAATAATTTATTTTTGTTTTATTTTGTAATGATACCTAACCTCAAACTAGTGAATTATTCGATTTTTATTTTATTTTATTTTATGCATTACAATTAATAAATAATAATGATAAACTTTGGTTTTAAGTTTTTGTTTAAAACTAATAATAAAACTATATTTTAATGAGTGAAAAGGTTTTCGTTCTAGTAATGCATTTGATCGCCATTCGAGCTCATTTCGTATTTTGTAAGACTTTTTTTTTATATTATACTATACATAAGTATGTCCGATTTTGCGGTCAAAAATTGTTGATGAATTGAGATTTTTTTTTTTTCTTCACGCATTTTCTTTTTGAGTATGTCTCGGTTGTTGAATCCCGTTGATTATATGTATTATTATTTTTGTTTTCAAAGAATGTGTTTCTTAAATTTAAAATTCTTTAATATGTGTGACTTACAACTCTAAGTCTTGATTGACTTCGGGGCCATACATGTTGGCTAGTTTGTCGAAACGTGGACCCCACGCTCCTAGGTAATCGTATTCGTGTGCCTCATCGTCAGTTCCTTAAGAAAAGAAAGTCGCAAAAAGAAAAAATACAAAATTTAGGTTAGTCGAATGAAATTGTTGGAAAAGTTTTTTTTTTTTTTGTACATATCAAAATAGAGTGGATCTAGACGGATATCAATGAGTAAAGAAATATCAATCTTTCGTCCCTCTTTCCCCCAACAACCATTCGTTTGTTTCTGTGAATACATATCCAAAAATGTTCCGCCATTTTCACGAGGTGCAACAAGTAAATCAGGGGCTGTGTTCAAAAAGTGTTCAAAATTTGTAATACTAGAATGCGATATGAAATGAACTCATAATCAGATTTAAGATTACTATTAATTACTGTATATTGTAATTGGCAATTGATTGTTCGTGGTTTGTGAGAAAAAAAAAAATCAACTTGATGTAATATACGATTATCATACTCGTAGATCCACTCGGTCAACAATATTGTCCATGTCAACGAACACGCTCAATAAATTAAAAAAAAACATTTCGGACTTCTGAAATTGTCGGGTGGCTTAGTGTAGTGGATAGTGTGTTGGATATTATCCCAACAAGACCCTATACGATGGGACTCGATTGAATAGGATTGGCAATTTCCTAATTAAGGTGATTCGAAGGCACGTTGCAAGGACGATGGCCAACGCTAATAATCTGATCTCGGGTGGTTATTACCCGAATTTAATGTACCACGAGAGTACGCTCCGGATTGGCTTTGTCCCACCTGAGCCATTTCTTCATGCAGACATGAAAGGGCTAGTCCAAAGTAAAAATGGTGTGCCGGTATTATACCACAGCCACCGCGGCGCGAGGGATAAGCGGCTCATCCACGACGGGTACGCCGCCAATGCTCAGGAGCTCCTCCGTTTTAATACCGCAATTGCGGATAGGGACACTGTCGATACCTTAAAGCAGTTCAACGAATTTTGGTGGCTTGAGGAAGAGGTGAGGGCAAACACGCTCTCCCGGACCGGTCATTACCTAGGTAACATCCTCCTTAGTTTTAAGCTAGTTTGTAAGTTAGTTAAGCGTATTGTAGGGGGTCTTTGGGAGGGGCCGGGCTCGCCAACATGAATGAGTGCTAACGAAACTTGACCGACGCTTATGGCCTTGCTCGAGTCCCGGCGGCACGTGTGCACCATGTTGGCGACTGCCAGGCGCCCATCGACGCAATCGGGATGGTGACCAATCGAGAGATTGCTCATCAGCCTGATTATATTTAATTTAGGTTAAGTAGCTTAGGTAGTTTTAAGTAGTTTTAGGTAGTTTTAAGAAAAACCAAGGTAGTCCAAGCTTTTAGCAAGTTTCTTGGAAATTAAAAAACAGCGCAAAACATAAAAATTGATAGATTAAGGCCGAAAGGCAATAGTTAAGTTTAGAGTGCTCGTTAAGAGCCAGTAAGCTAGATTAAGATAAATGTTAGTTTTAATTTAGTTTTAATCATTTGTGTCTAGCATGTAAGTTTAGAAAAAAAAAGAATTAAATAAAAATGAATTAAAAAAAAAAAAAAGTAAAGTGTGTTGGCTTCTTGAATGGAAGTTATAGGTTCAAGTCCCATCCACAGACAGTAATTGTAATATTTTATAATTATTATAATACAAATGAATTCACCACTTTTTATGTACATATGTATCTGCATATATTTTTACGTTACAGAGTAACGTTTTTGACAAATATATGAGCTTCTATATTGCTCGGTTTTCGAATTGTCTTTTTATAACTTTATTGTAACTCAGGTTGCAAAAAACCTTGGCAAATACTGAACTTGTTGTTGCCCTTTATTAAAGACTCAGATACGACTCTGAAAAAAATATTTTTCAAGGTTATAAGCACCGAAAGTAATGCTTTAGATGCGATGCATAGACGTATCTCCGGAAATTTTAAATTTCAACACCCTATGTAGGAGTATTTCATATAACCCACCGAAATGTTCACACAATGAATAAATAGGATTCGAAAGAGTAAGAAGATGTTCAACTTTTTTAGATAGTTCAGATGTTTTATCGAAAACGACTCAAACGATTTTAATAAAAATTGTACTACTCGTCGGTTCGATGGAAAAGTGACAGAATACCAAATCGGAATTTTTGGTGAGCAGTCTGTCCTGACTGAATCGAAGATCCATTTTAAAACAATATAAAGTATTCATTATTTACTTCTCTTATTATTCTTATTTTTGCTTTCATATTACAAATAAATGGAAAAATATAATTTTCGGCGAAATTCATTTCTAAGGGGAAAGACATAACTTTCCAGATATAACACTTTCCAGATTTTTTGATGAATAACAGCAATTTTGGGGTGGATTCATGAGTTTTGGGGGTGAATTCACGAATCGGCTTCTATCTCGGGGTGAATTCACGACTTTTAGACAAACGTACATGAAGATGTAACAATATGCGTAAATTAGCATGTGGTGCGTCTGTGTGTCTGTCTGTGGCATTACCTTTTACCCCTTTCATTCACAATAACTTAGCAAAACTGCACCGATTTGAATGAATATTTTTTATTCGTCCTTTCTTTATCATAGAATATATAAATTCGTCCTTTCTTTAATCATAGAATCTATCCATAAAAAAGACCTTGGGCAGTGATACTGTTGGTAGTAAAGGACCAATTTTAAAGACAGGTAACAGCTGTTATATCCAACGTGAAAAGTGTCACAATAAACAATTTACTGTCAGTCTCAATCACTGACGAAAGAAGAGACGGAATTTTAAGGTAACTTATGGCTCCAACCTCAGTGCCTTTAGAATGATGTGAAGGATAAACTGAGTCAATTTGAATTGCTTAGTTAGAAAAATAAAGCAAAGTGAATTCTCGACACTTTCAACAAATATGCAAAATAATTTGCAAATGGTATAGACATTTAGCTTTGAGTGAAGCTAGTCTACAGATTAATAGAGGGGTAGTTCTATTGTAATTAGGGTACCTGACAATTACTGGTTTCATTTTCAGACTGGCAACCATTGAGTCAACATCTTAATGAGTTAAAGTTCATAGCTGTTTCCTAAATGTTACAGAATGTGAAACTCAATGGTCGTAGAAACATCCGAAGAAGAAGTAAACTAAAACTTATGTCCTGAAATATTAGCGATGCTTCCGTTTCGATAACATCAGATAGTTCTTTGAACAAGGGCTTGTGCAGCTGGTAATGTAAAACTGTCAGATTTACTCTCTCCATTCTACGATAGCATCACCTTGGTAGACATTGGCCTTGCTCTGGAAACACTGAACAGATTTTGATGAAATTTGTTTGTGTGTTTGGTCCGATGTGCAGGTATGTTCGTCAGGTAGGGGGAAAGTTTAAAAAAAACTTATTACATTTGTACTAAAATTTTCTTCTGCAAAAAATTGCTTTTTGCAAAAATCGGTTTCAGCTAGTAACTTATGTTATTTAAACCGTCCTTTAAACGTTTGTTGTCGTTTAATTGATGTACAAACCTGCGCATAAAAAAAAACAATATATTTATCCCCCAGTCGCAGCATTCTACGCTGTTGCACATATGAGTAGTGTGAGTAAATGTCCTTGGTTTTGCTGGTTAGTGATGTAAACAGTAGACTAAAATATCCACTTTTTGGATCCATAAATTTGTCCAAAGACCTAACCATTTACGAGATATGGAAGAAAGGAAGACTCCGACTGCATACCAAGATATAATTAAAGCAATTTTTTTACTAAACAACCGCCCTAGATGTGTAAAAATTTAAAACTTGAAAATAAAAATGGGGGCTATGTTCAGAACATCAGTTCGGAGTCTTTCTTTCTTTGATATCTCGAAAACGGTTCGTTTTTTTGAAGGCACACGAAAAATAACAATTTTTTCTCTGTTCTACACATTGGCATTTCCAAAAGTGCCCATTTTTATACAATTAAATAAAAGGTTGGTCGATATCCTTAAAACCAAGGACGTTCAAGAGTATTTAATGCCACCAACATGTCCTTACGCTCCCGACACCATCACTGTCAAGTATATTTCTCCTACCTCCAACCGTTCCTAAAAAAAATCGGGTGAACTTTTTTATTAAAAAAAAAACTATCTTTCTTGGATACTCGTATCTGCAAAACGGTTTACGAAAAAGTATTTATATGCAAAAGTTAATGATGATCAAAACACTTAAATTCCATCTGGCGCCTGATGACGAATTTGTGTAAATAACACCTGGCATTCGATGGCCAACATACGCAAACAGCATCTGGCAATTGACAGTCAAAACATGTCCTTCGGGGCCCTGAATCCGACTAAAAAGTCAAAATTCAAAAATTCCAAATGGCGGATTCAAAATTACGCCCGAAATATTAGAGAAAAAAAAATTCTTTGGAAATTTAAATCAATGGGTCTACATGTTGCTTTTGAGATCGCTGAGTCCAAATCTGAAGTCAGAATTGTCTAATTCAAAATGGCGCACAAAAATTAAGTTCAAAAAAGGAAAACAAAATGCGGTGTTTTGAACCTAAATATTCAGACTTTGTGGGAGCCAATCAAAAATTTTAATATTTTGAGTGCCATTTTAAATTTTTAAATTCTGACGATTCGGGCTCAGCGATCTCGAAAACACCTTTCCTTATCTAATGTTATAGCTTTGGTTATCTTCATCATTTCACTTCTATTTTTGCTTCATTCTGTAATTTCAAATTCTGACTCTGGATTCAGATCCAGCGAGTGCGAAAACATTTTTTGCTTCATTAACGTCCCTTTATTTACTTCAGTAGTCTACGAACAAATTGAAGTTGTTTATATTTGTCTGCTTATTTCCAGTAATTAATAAGTCGAGGTAGGAAATGTTCAGCTATATTTTTGGAATCAGCAGGCAAAATGATAATAGATATAATCACCTGTCAACGGACTTAATGTTAGCGCTTATAAAGTTACGCAGAGAGTACTGACGGTTGGCTGTATATCTTCATATCCATCAGATTACATCTTTGTTGGGGACCTAACATGCCCGACCAATATCTTAGCCACTCTATTCCAGAACTCCCGAATCTATAGACCTATCGACTCTTGAGACCAAATTCCGAATAATAATGCTCACAATAGGAATAACTCTAATGGCCAAAGGAATATACGTCGAGCGTCATTAAAACTAAATGTCCTTGAATAAAAAGTCCCTTTAATAATTAACAGCAAGTTTTTAAATTGAAGACCAATTCCGTCAACAATGTGTGAATCCCACCGGCATCACATTCCAACCAAAAATTTCGTTGTTTTACCATCATCAACTTAAAATTGCAAAAGCCCTCCCAGTGTTCAGTGAATTTCCACTTAATATTACCAACCAAATGATGTTTAATGACCCACTAAATGAGAAAATAACAACCAACAACGAGACTCGTTTAATTACATCCCCCTAGGACGTTAGCATCCACTGCTAGTACATCGTACCACTACATTCGAAACAAGAAAACATCGAAATTCACCCACAAACTCACCTGACGCTAATGAACTTAAAGATCCGGCAGTACTGCCGCCACCCTCGTAGGCATAATTTCGTAGGTCATCAAATGGCGGGGCATTGGGGTCACTATCAGCACGCTTTTTATGTTCCTCAATGAAGATGCCAACATTTGGCTCCTGACCGGGCATCAGTGTCATAACAGGATCTGCAATTAAGGATATGGAAAGGAAAAAAAATAACCGTGTCACAAAAATGTTTCCAAAACTAAATCATTTTCATTAAATGACAAAAAAAAAAAAACGGACTTGGCCAAGGATAATAACTTACACATAATTGGCATTTTGCATGGAGCCAACTCTGGCATCGGCCCACCGATAGGAATTTGCAATGGCGTTATATCAAATGCTGTCATATCATCCTCACCGCCACCTTCATCATCATAGTTGATGATATTTTCCCGAACATCATCATCAGGACCAGGATACTTAATATGCGCTTCTCGTCGTCGGTTATAGACCACGAACACCAGGACAAGAACTATATTTTTTTCGACGTTATAAGGGAAAATAGAAAAAAAAAAGAAACAAAAATGTCTCCGTTAATAAGATGAAAAAATGCCCCGACAGCGATGAGAAAAACCTACTCGTAGACAGATACGACAACGCTCTGGCAAAAAAGGACATTCACATGCAAAATTCAAAGCTCTACACTACCAACTTGCTTTGAAATTCAAGCCAGCAAAGTTATGTAATTTTTTGTAATCCAAACTATTACAGAATAAAATGAAAAAAAAAAAAAAAGTAATCAGATACATACCTCTAACTCGACGGAAGAGGAATATGACACATATACCCCCACAGGACTGCTGGAAAAGAAAAAATCTTGTCTATTGCTAAAGTGGCAATTTTTCAAAATTGAAATTTTGTGATTCCAATTAGTTGGTCTGTTTTTCATTTCAATTAAATTTTTTGCTAAGTTGCAACTTTGCAATCGGAATGGCTTTTCGCCAAAAAGGACACTTTTAAGTTGATGAGTTATTTCCTTCTTCTCTATCTGACTGTTAAAGACTACTTTATGGTGTTTCTTTCTTTTTTTTCTTATCCTATGCCTGTCTGTCTACTGCCGGACACTACAACTGCGGGCTAGAAAAGATTCAACGAAAAAGAGGGTAAAAGTACTCGTAAGTGACAACAATGCAAGGCTCATCGTCCTAGAAAAACAGTCAAATGCACAGTATCCCTATAAAGCATGTCCTGGGACTGTTTCTCTTTTGCTCTTTCACTTCTCACTTTAATTGTCAGCTTTTTGTACATGGAATGTTTGAAGTTTATTTCATGTGGAAATACGAAAAAGGAAAGCTGTTTAAATTATGCGACTGAGTTTGGTTGTAAAATATAAGGAAAAAGGATATGCTGGCGGTTGGCATAACTCCTTCTCCTACATGAACTAGTTTACTTTAATGAAAGCAAAATGGAGCAAACAGAATGCCGCTGAGATGGAATATCCGTTTTTATTCATCCGCCGCCGTCGTCGGTCTTAAAATCAGGGCTAAGTTTACCATTTTTAGTTGACACTTGAAGGAATAGAGGACGAAATTAATGGCGGTTTCTATAATGGAATGCAAACACACTATAAGGTCGTAATGGGGATATAATTAGGCTAAATTTCACGGAAAATGTAATTGTTTTTACTTAGGTAGGTATTATGTAAAGTACTCGTACTCAGGGTGGGTAGTGCTCTTTAGGATTCTCATCCCATTCAAAATGTGCAGTAGGTACTCAGCAACAGATGGTTATCTTAAAAACTATAAATATTTGAAAGAGCTTTAAAAGAGTTTAAAACTGGCTTAAGTTGTTTCGTTTAATTAAGGTAGGAGTGCAGATTCACTGTGCATTATTGTGTGCACGTTGAAAGATCCACTTAAAACGAAAATTGTTTTAGAACATTGATTACAGTGAATCTCTATTATGGGACGTACGTGACGAGCTATGGCATATGGCGTCAGTTTAAAAGGCATGACACTGAATGGAACATGGAATTACCAGTTTATCTGAGAGATATGGTCGAATAAAAGTGTAACCGATATTTGAAACCCGGGATACCATTTGAAATACAAATTCATCAAGCGCAACTCCGCTCAGACATAGAGGATTCGTTAGAACAAAGATGCTTACAAATTTAAACGGCAGTAAGTTCTGCCGGTCGTTCCGGTAAATTTTTTATTTCTAAGAAATGGAATCAACCAAGCAGAGATCATGCTCATGACATGCTTAGATCTTTTTGAAGAAATGCTGGACTTTTTGAAGAAATGCTCTACTTTAAACCCACAATAAGATGAGAGATCAAGAAGGATCCCTCCGCTCTCCTCATCAATCTCATTTGCACTTAATACCATTAGAGACCTGCGATTCAACAATCTGAACCCAAACTATGGACTCTAAAAGGAAAGAAGCCACATATCCTTGTCTTAACCGAAACTCAACCAACTTTGTATCCTCGGCTACCCTTTTTCGATTCTGCAAATCCGTATTTACTCAATCAAACTTGGCTTGTCAGATGAAGCCTGATGATCTTGATATTATGAGTATATATATGTAACTAAAACTGGCCTAAGTACAGTGCTTGGACTTCTACCCCTTTCAGGTTAATTTTCATATATACTCCTCGTCAAAGATTTGCAATGAAAATTCGGTGCAAATTGGCAAAGATGGGTTTATTCAGATTTGGAAACTAGCCTTGGAATTCCGTTGATTCTAGCCTGCATTTTAAGACATGAAACCGAGCACTGGATACATTGTTCCAACAAGATTTTGTACTACCTTTACCGCTCTGAAAATTGTGACCAACTGGGCAGACTATTTCAACGATAATCTGATAAAGGCAACTGACTGCGACTCCAATGACCACAACTCAAATTGACTACGATATTCCAACAGAGCTGATGAGGCAAGAAGACAATCTGAAGACTTTACCGTGTTACTCCACTAGTGTTCCAAAGCAGCAGAGCGAGAGCCACTGTGTAGACTGTAGTGTCTTTGCTTGTATCCCGAATTGTGTAGGTTCAAGCGCTATTTGGGAGCAGCAACCAACAGCCACCCGAGCATGGAAGAGAAACGAATAAAATCAAAGTTTCTCCAACCACTACGCAAAAGAGGGGTTACTGCCCGATAGTATAACAGAGCAAAGAAGGCTTTTAAATGTCCGAGATGCTCGCGTCCTTTCTGGTCAATAGCAAAAGTGATGAACAACAATTCTCACCTCTAGTGAAAGAAATCACTAGCCACAACAACCACAGAATAAGCATATCTTGTTGTTATCAAGTTCTCACATAATTCTGCACTTTATCTGGCACAAGTGATGCTACGAGTACCAACTATCGCGGAAGTATAGTTGTTTCGGCCTCGTGTAATTTGGTGCATCCTTAAATATTTGGACTTTAAAATGCAGTTACATGGACCTGACGGAATTTCATGCACAGACTTCTTTCAAAATATCCCTTTATGCTGAAAATCCGCTCATATTCAACTGACTTCCAAAAAAAGAAAGAAACGCTTACCGCAAAATGATTGTCTCATAGCGTTGCTGCCTATGCTACTCATATCTATAGACAAAGGTATCAATGCTGAATTAATCAAATTTATTCTAGCGGAAGGAATCCAACTCCAATTCCCCCAAAGCTACTTATGTTAGCCCTGCTATCAAGCAGACCCAAAAAGAGTCCGGGCAAAAGAGAGAGAGAGCTACGAGTATTCAGGATGGTATGGTGAACTTTATTGCATGCTACATCTGGCTTTTGGGCTTTGAACCTATTACGTAGCTGTTGACTTGCATTTGGACGATCTTGGATAGATCCAAAAATTCTATCACGAAGCGAACAATAATTTATGATACTTTCATGCAGCGTTCGTGGTTGATAATGCGTTAAACTGTTTTCCGTTGAACAGCTATCTTCCACCGTATAGTTAGGCGAGTGGTTATTATTTCGAGAACAGTCAGCACGAGAGCACTATAGAGAGATTGTCTCTTCCCAACACATTTGTAGCAAAAAAAAAAGGATGGCGTTATGAGTCAGGACACTCAAAGAAGAAATGACCGGTTACTTTGTAGTTTCTGAAAATTAAACTGCAAACATCCCTTTTTGTTTGTAAAGCCTCAATATTGGCAACATATTCCACAGACACACTACGTACTGTTTCCCATTTTCTGACTCTTCATGTCTTACTCACTGGTGGAATAAAAAAGTCGTTAAGATACTTCTCGACAGTTAAGATACTCGAACTTTTCAACAGTTCTGCAAATGTAGACCACCTCAAGTAGGGTATTTGTTTAAAAAAAAATCAGCTGCATGCGAAAATTTAGCTTGAGCAGCTTGATGAGCGCCGTGGCTTATTGGTTAAGTGCGTTATCACTGGTCAAAGTCTGAGTCCCAGAAACGAACGACGTCATGGTTACACCTCTCGCAAAAGTTTGACAAACATCCAAAAACAAAATTGTCAAGAGAAGTTTCTCTCAATCTACCTACCATTCGTGAGTTGCACTGCACGAATGACTGCGAGAAAGTAGACCAGGCCCTGTACGGCCTGTTAGCACCATAATATTTATTTATTATATTTAAAGCTCAATGATCCCCCATCCTACGAACTGACGACTGACGTGCGACTGTGGATTGTTGAGTCAGGTTATATAATTGGTTTAGCAAATCGTTCACGTTGGGACTTTGTGCAACATCTTGCGCTGAATTGCAGCTGGATTCGTCGAGCCAGAAAATTAAGCGGAGTATACATGAGAAAGGCTCCTTGGCTTAATCTACTTTCGGACTGAACAGGCCGATTTACCGTAGGGGTTTTCAAATGATTTACCTAAAATGTTGAGCTACGACAATTAAATTTCACATATGAACTGTCAGCGGGCCAGGCAAAGTCTTCAGTATTTCTTTTTTCTTCTAAAACAGGATTTTAGCTTTCTAAAGCTATGTAGAGTAGTAATCTAACGACTATCAGTTCTGGCAGTGCATTGCTATGACTAGAAAAAAGGTACTCGTACATTCGAGTATGTATAAAGAGTTTTTCAATAGGGACATACCAACTTTGTATTTTAATACAAGTGCACCCTTAAAGTTTTTTTTATGATCTGTCAATGTCAAAACGTCAGTCAAGGTTTGCATTTTTATCATGGTGCAGTTCATGAACGAGCAACATTTGGAAATTATTAAAAATTACTACCGAAATTCTGAGTCGGTGGTCGCAACCTTAACAGCGCTTACACCAATACTCGATCGTAATAATAGTCCCGCCAGACAGGCTGTGCATGCTATAGTGCATAAATTCGAGTCAATATATCCACTATTGAATGTTCCTGTGCCAGTGAAACAACGCACCGGTCGAAGTACAGAAAATATCGCAGCTGTAAATGCTTCAGTTCAAAATCAGTTGATTCCACGCCGTTCACAGGAATCGGGAATCTCTCAGTCAACATTATGGCAAATTTTTCATAAAGATCTTGGCCTAAACCCTTACAAGATCAAAATAACTCAAGAACTGAAGCCTCTTTATCATATAAAGCGCCGAAACTTCTTCGATTGGGCTCTGCAAAAGTTTGAAGAAAATCCTGAATTTCATCCAAAAATCATCTACGGCCATGAAGCTCATTTTTGGTTTAATGGAGATCGCTATCGTGCCATGATGGAAGACTATTTTTGGCCAGAATTGGATGAACTTGACATCAGTGATATGCGGTTCAAACAAGATGGTACCACATGCCACATAGCTGGTCAAACAATTGATCGAAGTTCGGTAATCGTGTAATCTAGAGAAATGGTCCCGTCGAATGGCTTGCTCGCTCAAGCGATTTAACGCCGATGGATTTCTTTTTATGAGATTTCGTCAAGTCGTTGATTTATGCCAACGAGCCAACAATGTTAGAGAAGCTCAAGAACAATATCGAACGAGAAATTGCCAACGTTTCAGCCGATATGTGTAGAAGAGTGGTGTAAAATTGGCTCTAAAGAATCGATCGCTGCAAACGGGTTCGCGGTGGTCATATGAACGAGATCGAATTCCATACTTAAATCTGACATGCGTACTACACCTGGAATAAATTTCAGTCCAATATCTCAATTATTTTGTGTTTTATTTCAATTCAAAATTGTTATGTCCTTATTGAAAAGCCCTTTAGTAGATCTCTGCTAAAAGCGGAGGGATAGGATATCATACAATCCCGTTAAAATGGATTGAATACTACAGAATAGCTACTCTTAATAATGACAACATTAAATAGATCCAATCTCGGCAGATATTTCCCAAGCTTTTCCCCAGAATCAAAAATTCAATTCCTCAGCCTCCTGTACCAGCATAATTAATTAAAAATCACGGTCATTTCCTCATCTCTTTCAACAGTCCATTTGGAAAAAATACAAACAAAATTATTTCGCAAACAGCGCGGAGATGCCTCGTTTAGTTGTACAGCTTAACATTCAATTGCCCTCATTAGCAGTTTAAGGACAACGAACAAAATTCGTTTCATCTTAGTCTACTTTTGTGTGCCAATTTGATTTGTTGCTGCTCTGCTAGCCTCTTTGTACCTCTTTTCAATTCGTTTCCTTTGTTCGGTGCTCTATTTCTTTTTTTTTTTTTACATTTATTTACATTTATACCCCAACAATCTCACTTTGTTGTCTTTACTTTAATTTAACGACAGACAACAGGGACTAGAAAATAAAAGCGAAACTAAATTTCAAACAGAATATACCTTCTAGCCGCTGCTAGTGCAGATGAGTCCTTGAATATTTTCGCTTTGTGAGAAATGTAAGCAGTGGTGGATGAAAAAAATAAAATATCCATTGAAACGTAGTTACAGTTGAATTTGTCAAACTTTCATTAAGTCCTTTTGTGAATGATGGCAAAATCACAGCAAAATAAAGGACACGTCCCATCTTTTTGTCCACCATCATCAGGATACTGTGATGAAGGTGCATGTTGTAGGTATTGTCTTAAAATTTCATAGAATTCAAATTTTTATGAATAAGGACAACAGATATGAAAACGTAATCTTAGTTGTCCTGTTGAAGTATACGAGTATGCCCCGCTTGTATTCGTTTGTAGCACGATTTACGAGTACATGATGGACACCAAGACAAACCACTAACTATACTATGGTCTACCCCCTATAATTCAGGTAAAAGAACGAATAAAGTTCGGTTGTCTTTAGCAGTATTTCATCTGCGATATGATTGCGGTAGAAGAATGAAATCGAAAATAAATTAGTTTCGCGACAGACGCTTTGGTGGAATTTCCCAAGAGAAAGAAAGGACGAACATTAGTACACGTTTGGGTAAATAACTTTTCGACTGCAGTAAGGGAAACCATCCCAAAAAACAAAAAGCATTTAGAGGATGTAAGTGGGGAAATATGTTTCCATCATTCTGTGGGAAAACATATTTTTTACGACAAGAAATGAACGGCAACAATGACGACGGTGGACGGAGTGCTAGTAGAAGAAGCCTGAAAGTTGAAATGTCACGGGTTCTAAATTTTTATTACAATTTGCTTTTTTTTTTTTTTTTTTTTTCATTTGGAAGGATCTTACTTTTGTGTTCGTGTTTCTTTTTTTTTTTTTTTTATTCGTTTTTGCTGTTCTTCGTAGTGCAAAGAAAGGAAATGAGATTTGCTTATTTGCGGAGATTCGTATTATAAAAGGGAAATCATAATTTTTAGAGGTTTTGAGGGCGTTTTTATTTCCTGTCCAACCCGACCTATTTGCGGAATTCTAGAAGAGATAAATTCTATAGAAACTGAAGCGAACAAAAAAAAAAACAGTTTCATACTTTTTAGGAGGCGGTATAAGAGCTGTTAACTCGAGACATTTTATTCTTAGGACGGTCAAGAGGATCACAAATAATTTTTGAATTGGTTTTATATTGCAATGCGAAGGAGTACTCGTAAGCTTGAATGGAAATTATTATTCCTTAAATAAGATTTAAATAAAGAATTCAAGAAATTGTCTCTCCACGTTTCAGGAGGTTCTTAAGGCATAAGTAGGTATAACACTTTCAGGCTTTCGTTGCTTTCAGCCCATTCACATCCTTTGTTGGTTAAAAATTGAACAATGTCTTGTAAGTATGGATAGTTGAAAGTGTCTGTGTCGGCTAAAGAGGGAGAGTCCTCAAATATTCCTATTCGAGTTGAGTCAATCTTTTCAGATTTTTCGATGTGGAAAATAGGAAAAAAGACTCAAGTGATGATGGGGATGCTTTTTTATTTTTTGAATCCTTGAAGAAATGTCAAGAAATATTGAGAAAGTCAAGTTATTCCACATTTGATTTGGCGGTGAAAATATTTCATCACGGACTTTGTCGATTGGGGCAGTTTTTTACTAATGTATTGAAGCAATTTTCAAAAATACTAAAAATAATGGATAATGTCATTCAGAAGTTAGAGCATCTGACGGCATTTAATTCAAAGAAATATCTCGGAATAGGGTGGAGATGGACCCCACTTCTTCTTTGTTTCTTCTGTTACTTCAAGTTTATCGGATCAACTTGTGATCCTTGTATCATTCTAAAAAAGGGCAGGGATGGTCAATGAGGCAGAGTCTATTATTTTATTCTTTTTTTTTTACGAATTTTAGGTTGCATACCAGAATGGTATAAAGAGAAACACTAATGGATTCAACACGGTGTCTGTCTGTCAGTATGTCACTGTCTGTCACACGCTTGTAACTTCCGAACCGTTAGACTTAGACAGCTGGCATTTTGTGGCAATGTGCTTTTGGGGGCAATGTGCGGTTTTCAGAACAACTATTTTCAAGAAATACCCTTTTCTTCAAAAAATTTTTTGATCTAATATTTCTCTAAAGAAAGCGCAAAGTTTTCTTTAATTTAAAATTTTACATTTATGTGAGTCCATTCTGATACAAGTCAATAGTCCTGAAAAAATGTCCGTCAAAATGCATTAAACGAATTTATCATCAAGGTTACCTCTGCGCAAGGTTACCTCTCAGCAGTGAATTTCGCTATCATTTTTGGGTGAAAAAACTACCAACTAGAGGCAAATATTATAAAAACGGCTGTCAATAAAACGACAATGATACGAAGCAAGTCAGTAAGAGTAGAAAAAATGCCTGAAAATTATTGGCACAGCACATTTGCTTGATGATAATACCACCATCAATTCATTTTATTTGGTATTTACGCTCCAAGCCAAACTTGCGAACGCATTTTAATTAAAAGACGTGCAATTGTTTTTGAGTTAGCCGCTCGATGGGGAAGGTTTTTGAAAGGTTTTTTAACCTCAGCCCGCATAATTATATCCTAATTTGATTAGTTCTTGAGTAAAGCTCGACAAACGGATGGACACGAAGCAAAAACTGTTTGTATTGATCTGAAATGGAAGGACCAACAATTTTCGACTTTCTGAATTAATCACTAAGCTTATTTCTTAATATTCTCCGAATTGCGAGAGCGCAATAATGACATTGAGTATCCAATTTTTAGTTTTATAATTAATAGGAATGCATTTGTAGATAATTTGGGTTTTAAGACTCAAATTTATGTTTCCTGTGTGTAAATCGAATTGATAACAATAGTTTCACTTTATTGAAATTATAATATTTGAGTTAAAACTCATCTACAGGGTTTCTCAAGTTGTTTCGATCAGAATTTTGGGTTGTGCAGCCTGAGATGTTACGGTTAATAGCATCTTTCTTCGTTAAAACATTGCCGATGCTAAAACATCACCATCTATATGTCCGGCCCAAATTTCATCAAAATCCGTTAGATGGTTCTTAAGTTAAATACGTGAGAAGGCTGATTCGAAGATTTTTTAAACGCCTTCTCATTTCTTCCCCCCACTTCATCCGACTTAGATAATTTTCAGGTGAAAAAACTCGCGCACACTTTATCCAGCTATCAAATTTGGAAAACTTTTTTGACAAAACTACATACGGATACCACCATACGAATAACATTTTATCAATTTTTTTACTAGCTATGTTCGAACTCGATATTTTAATCAATTTTGGTATTATCATAATACTGAAACTGAAAAAAGTAGGTTTGGTAATTCTGTCTGTCTGTAACTAGGGCTGCAGCCTAAGGAAAAAAATACTGTGAATCATGAGCAATGACAAAAGCAAAAACGAACAAGCTCCCCAGTTATCTGGACAGCCACCCTTGGTGTTCACTGAAACTTAATACCAGCTGAGTTTCAAACCAACTACACCAATCTGTCTTTCTCTCTGCTTCTTCCCCTTTCCTCAAAACGCCCGTGTCCTAAAATTAGTATAAGGGTATTCATAACCCCTTTTACACGTGCAAATTATAAAAAAAAAAGACGTTGTACAGATTTTCTTCAAACTCCATATCTGGCGTCTGCGGGCTATTGCACAGAGACAATTTTTCGAATTTTCATTCTAACGCGAAAATTAACGGTACTTTACTTAGGTACTTTACTTGCTAAATTAGCGGACTTACCAAGATTGGCTATTTCTCGAGTAACACTCGACAAGGACATAGCATTAAACTTTTTGACATATGCCCAAAAAAGTGTTTAGCTTGGCTTGTCAATGCACTTTACAAAAAAGTCAATTTTGTTGCTTCTCATCGATTTGTCCTAAACTTGAAACCTAAACAATTTAGAAATGTACAGCGACCCAGTCGTTTGCTTTATTTATGTGGTTCTTGTTCTAGCCGTGTGAGGACAGAGAGGTAGAGGTGGTTTATTTTGACTCGAACCACACAAATATGATCATAGATACTCCTTTTCTCCAGATTAACGAGGAAGCCAAAATAAGATACAATCAGAATATGATGAAAACCAGTTAATTTAAATTAGTGGCGAATATTTAGTGGTTTTTTCTTAAACAAGATTTTGTGATTAAATAACCATTTACAGTGATAGATATTGTGGAAAGCCGGGCTCACTACACACTCACTAATAGAAAGTTTTAAGGTTTTTCTATGATAAAATTTCATACGAATCCGCGAAATATTTGCAAGTGCTATAGCAAGATATCAACAATTTAATTTACACTTTGAATTTAATTTTTTATAACAGAAAGATAACCTTTCGAATTGTCAGTTCACAGATTTATGAATTTATTGTAGAAATGTGGCTCAGTTTAGTTTATGACCACTGTAATTCGAAAGATGATGTCAAAGTAACTCGATTTTCGGATTTAGCATTCATTTGGTTCGGATTGATTCCTTTTCCTTTGAAAGTGAAAGATTTTTCTATGGAAAACGGAAAGATGTCAGTTGACAAACTTTGGTCACGAGTTAGCATTTTATTGGTTTTGTTAATGATGAAATTTTTCACCAAAAACTGCTTTATTTTCTGTGGATTCAAGAACTATGAAATTATATCAAATTTGTATACTGAAGGACCTCCAGTGGATAATGAAAATTCACGTTGACTGCCAAGGAGCTGGTAGACAGGTTCAAGGTTCGTATCCATGAAAACACAAAAAAAAAAAAAATTTTTCTCAAGGTCCCACGCGAACGTCTGACAAACATCGAGAGTAAAACTGTCATGAGGAGCTTCTCTCAATCAAACAAATTGCCCTTCGGAAAAGGCATAAAACTGTAGGTCCCAATCATTTGTGAGGCGCACAGCACGAGTGGCTGCGAAGAGCTAGGCTAGGCCCTGCATTGGGCTGTTAGCGCCAAAATATTATTATTATTATTATTCACAGGAACACATCGCTTAAAAGAAGATTTAACAAATATAGAACCCGGAAAGTTGGTAGATGTTTTGATAAGGTCGATGCATCCGGTAATAACAATCATATTGAGACATGAAGGGAGCTATTATTATTAGTACTGCATGAGATGGAATTGTAGACTTGCTGGATACTAATCTAAGTTCTTCGACCAGTTTGTTGATTGCATAACTCGTTGTAGCTGAGTCCTTGTTTAGGAAGCCCAGAGCCAGCTGGGTTTCCCCTACTATCTCCGTGTGGTTCGTAATGGAGGAATGACCAGAGGGTGTCCTGACATAGACGACACATTGCCATGAATTGATTTGAGGACTGACGAGGTTATCGTTATTTTTCCGGTTAACAATTTTATCCAGTCCGGCATTCATTGGGCTGATAAGAGTGTATAGGTATAGACTTATTCATCTTAGTAATCGATGACTTGTACTCAGTTGCACAGTTTTCCGGGGTACCGTGAAAAGAGTCACTATTTTCGGTAAGAAGGTCGCACAGATTGAGGTCAGATCTGAGCTCGACGATAGAGTCCTTGAGCTCGCAAAGTTGTTTGTTGTTGCACTTTATAGTCAGATTGTTGAATTTAGAAAGTACAAAGAACGAGGAGTAAACAAAAAACACGACTTGACTGGAAGACGGTTTCGAACGAATTGATATTGCTAAAGACAACGTAAATCAAAAACATTTTTAACAAATATACCAGCCCACTCTCCTCTTTATCTATGTTGACGTTGGTCAGTGACATTTCACAGTGCGAAACTAGCAGCAAAATCCGAAAGTTGTGGGAGATGTTTGCAACATACAGCATTCGTTCCGAAAGTGTTAGAGGAGTATTAAATCAAATTAGAATCGAAAAGCACTTTCGAATAGTTTTAAATTCAAAACAGAATACAGAATAGGACACCCCAGAAGCTTTTTTTCGGATACAGTATACAACTTTATGACCTTTCTATTAGTTTATTGCACCGCCTGCGATAAGCTAAGCCTTATTTCTTTTTGACTACTCTACTCTAAGAGATAAACTAAATAGGGTTTGATCGAAATTGTTTTTGTATATTTTGTTATTAAGTTCGTGAGGTTCCTAACGAAAGCATTTCTACTGTCCATGAGGACATAACAAAGCTACAAATGTATTTCGATTAATTAGTTACTTATTTGTTATCAATCAATAGATAAGAGCCAACAATAACAAACTTCTACGAACATGGGCCTATGTCATAATTAAATGAAAAATTGACTTAAGTCTTCTTAAGTAGTTAAGTTGCTTCTAATGGTACTTTTCCAATATAAACGGTTGTTAGGATTCCCAAAAGAAAAAATAAATTACTAACTGAATGAAGTTAATTTTCAGCGCACATGTTCAATTAAATCGTAAATACGAGTAAAATGATATTCAACTGAATTGACAACTTTCTTTTGTTCGGCATTTTAATAGCACTAAGTAAAATGGTGGGTCATCTGCTGGTTTCTTTTTTAATTGCATGACACTGACAGCTCTTTCGCGCTCAAAAAATTGACAGAAACACAGTGAATCGATTTATGCTTGAACAACGTCGCGAAATATTGGAAACTTATTTCCAAAGTGAGTGCTGTGTTGCCGAAACAGTGCGAAGAAGTTGAAAAGAATTTCCGTCGAAAGAATGCACCAACAGTGCGTGCTGTACACAAGTTTGTGAAGAAAGTTCCTGAGATTACCATGCTAATTGATAAAGAAGTTATCCTTCTGTTCGTCCTGTGCGAATATTGCTGCTGTAGCCGAAAGTGTATGCCTAAACCCGAGAACCTCAAGTCACCATAGATATCAGCAACTGAACATTAGTCCCACTAGCCTCAGGAGAATTATGCATAAAGACTGACTCAGGAACTTAAGGAAAATGACCACCCGCTTCGTTACCGATTCTCTGTTTGGGCTCTAGAGCAGCTCCAAATTGATGTTGATTTCGCTAAAAAAAAAAAAAAAAAATTCAGATGAGGCGCATTTTCATCTCGGCGGCTATGTAAGCAAGCAAAACTGCTGTATTTAGGGATCGGACAACCTCCACGTAGTCGTAGAGAAGCGAATGCATTCTCATCGTGCGACTGTTTGGCGGCATTACGAGTATTGGCCCAATTTCCTTCGAAGATGAAGATGGCAACAACTTATTTATTTATTTATTTACCTACGACTTTAACAATCAACAGGTTCGGAAAATTCATAACAAATTTAGTAATTAATTTACACTCATGTCTTAACTTAAGACTAACAATAGTGATGACTTAAATTGAGATCTGGTCACAGAAATATCTAAGTTGGTATATACAAAGTTAAAGAGCTTACAACACTGGGAGATAGGTTCACGTAGACACATAAACGGTAGAATGTGATACTTCAAATAAAAATGGCCTCTGTCGAAGAGCTCTAGAAGGAGCATATAAATTTATACAATTAAGCAAATTTGACCTATCGACCGTTGCACATAACAAATCACGAATAAACATACAACTGAATGTTTTTCTTCTCGTTTGAAGAGATTACATTCCCAATAAAAGGCATTTAGTTCGATAGGAGTGATGAACATTGGGAGCATTATCGCGAAAAAAGTAACGCAAAGCAAAACGTAAAAAATTCTTTTGTACCCTTTCAATTCTATCAATATCGTTTTGGACAATAGGATTCCAAATAACACAAGCATATTCCAAGATGGGACGAACAATACTACAAAATAAAGATTTCAGTGTGTAAGGGTCCTTAAAATCAGAAGAATTTCTCTTAAGAAATCCCAGGATTGAGTTGGCTTTAGAAATCATAGAATTTATGTGCAGATCAAATGTAACTTTGCTATCAAAAATTACGCCAAGATCCTTAAAATCATACACCACTCTAAGAGGTATATTATCTAAGCAGTATAAAGGAAAAACATGGTGCAGTGTTCTATTATAGCACATGAAAGCACACTTATTTATATTTAATTGTAAGTCATTCAATTTACACCAAATTATGAAACTATCCATGTCTTTTTGCATCAAAAGCCTATCACGAACTGTTGGGCTTATGGAATAAAACTTAATATCATCAGCATACACAAGACAGTGACAGTGTTTCAGTATGCCAGGTAGATCATTGATGAACAGCAAGAAAAGAGACGGTCCTAGATGACTGCCCTCGGGTACTGATCACCGATAACGACAAATTGCTTTCGTCCATTTAAATAGGATCCAGCAAGATGGCCCTACGTGCCATACAAACCGTTCGTTGTACCTCCAATCGTTCGGACGCGTTTTTCTTTTGCTCCCGCTTCGCGAGTTTAAATAAATTTAATTCCAACTTATTTATTTGCGTACTTGCAATTTCCCCCTGAGTTCATTGCCTTTCCACCTATTAATTGGTTATTGCCTTTGATCGCGAACCATTATTTGACCTAATTAAAAATCAACTATGTCAAAGCAGTGCGGTAATACTGATTGTGTGCTAACTTCGCCAGACTTTAGTGCTGACTTTGTGAATTGTAATGGGCTATGCGGGAAATCATTTCATGCTCTCTGCGTAGGGTTGAGTAAGCGCTCCATTACCTACCTCAACGATTTCAACAATAATTTCCTTTTCTTTTGCGACGAATGCAAGGGCATCTCTCTTTCACATGTTATGCTCGCGATAAAATGTATCAGTGACTCTATTAATACAAACTCCTCCGAATGCAAACTGTTCTACAAGCAAATCATGACCCAATTTGCTAAGTATGATGAAGTGTTTAAAAGTGTGGAAGATTTATCCAGCGGCATCGATGTTTCCTCCACTCTTTGCAAATCTAAATTCAAGAACATAGACAAGCAGCTGGCAAGTCTTAGTGATTTAACTAAGAAGTTACCGGCTGACTTCAAGTCGAAGTTCCTAAGTTTAAAAAGTGATCTGAAATCGGATATTAACGCAATTTTGAACCCGCATGTATCAGTGATCAAAGACCATCTAAACACCTTTCGCACCTACCTGGATACCAATTTACAAAGCCCTTCAAAACCAAGTGTCTCATCTTCTCAACTCATCGATCCTCTACTGCTTGACATTATAAGCAAAATCAATGAGGTCAGCAATGATGTCGCTGCATTCCAATTAGTTATGGGCGATATTGATGAAAACCTTAGATTGGCATCGAGCAAAAATGATTGCATACCAGAGCTCATACAGCCACAATCGAGCCCAGTCTACAACACATCAATACATGCCGAAATCCTGGATTCATCCCCATTTAATCAACCAACATCAACGGCGACTACAACTACAACAACAACCACTACTAATACCACAATAACAACACCTGAAATAGCCCTAACTCCTGCAACAATGCCCACACCCGCACCGACCTCAACACCAACTGAAGAATCAGGCACTCTGGCACAATCTGCTTCGACACCCTTAAACCGATTTGGCACACTATGGACACCCGCCGACTGGAATAAAAGGCTCGATAAATTATAACGCTCCTCAGCATGCTGATGTTTCTTGGGTGAATAACTTCTTCCTCCAGAAATTTGGCATCACCATCAGAAACTGTCAGATGATTTCTACAGCTAACACCAAAAATAACCGTTTAAAGCTTGACATACCTTGCAAATACTCCTGGCTTTTTTCGAACCCCTCAAACGACGTCTTCAGCTTGGGAAAGATGACCATCACCAAGTACAATACAGGAGAGATGAAGCTTAGTAATAAAAATAAGCCTACTGTTAAGCTAAATAAAAGAAAACGTAAGTTTAAGAATGATAGTTCATCTAGTCCCAACCCTGACCCAAACTGGAGCTTCAAAGTTGGAACTTTTCCTCTTTTCTCCCCTCTCACTCTTCAGCCACCTACCTCTATTAACTCAGCACCTCCCACGGTAAACGCTAAGTCACCTAAGAATCGCGTATCATTTAACTTAACTCCAGACCCTGGTCTCCCCTCTAATCATCCACCAGCCCCGGCAAACACTCAATCCACTTCTAATTATCCGAACTTCATACACTCCCATGTTCTCAATCCTGCCCCGCCCACTGCTGCCTCCAATGCTGCTCTTCCCGCTCTTTCTCTTCATAAAGAGACACCTTCACCAATCTCTAAGGCCCCTGCAATTTTCGATCCTCTACTTCCCCCAGCTGTTAAACTTACTTCTAAGTTTTCAAACCACATTTCCTCCCCCAACGACCTTGATGGCCGATATACTATGGCACGACTAAGAGATCACAGGCTCTTCGAAAATGTTCGACTTTACCTTGCCTACTTATTTGATAAGCCTGAATCCATCTGCATTGACGGAAAAACCAAAACAAACGTTCAGATATCTATCCAAAAAGAAGGCCTTCCTATTGATCCTGCTGCACTGCGAAAAATCTTCAACCGTTATCACGAGGGTTATAACATTTCGTCGGCCACCGTGGACAAAGACTTATCTGCTTTTGCTTCTCATATCAGTTCTAAACGTATCTCACACCTCCAAAGAACCCGTGCTGACCACAACAAATTTTTTCGTCCCTAATTTGATAGCAGGGCTTCAGCAAACCTCCCATTACAGCGTTTCTCTAACCTTTTACTATCAGAACGTAAGGGGCCTGCGTACAAAAACCCAAGCTGTTCTGCGCCAGTCTCATGCTCTTCCTTTCTATATATACGCTATAACTGAAACCAATCTGATTCCCGATATAAAGAACCCGGAATTATTCCCACCCATATTTAATGTCTATCGGGACGATATCAGCCGCCCAACGGATGACTCCCCTTGTCGAGGTGTTCTTCTTGCTATTCATAACGACCTGGACTCTTCTCCGATTGCTACTTCTTCGTCTTCAAAACTCGACTTTGTTGCAATAAAAATAACACTCCCCCACAAGTCCCTATACGTAATGTGTTTCTACATTCTGCCGGCCCAACCTATTGAATCCTACCAACTTGCTGTTAATGCGATCGATCAAGTAATTGAGTTATCTGAATCCTCTGACGACATCATTATTTTCGGCGACTTTAACCTGCCTCAACTACATTGGGATTTATCTGATGATGAATCGTTTTTCATTGCTTCAGATCCCAACTCAACTAAAGAATGTCTCTTCATTGATCGACTAACCGACTCAAGTCTATGCCAAGTTAGCGGCATCTCTAATTATATGGGTAGGCAGTTAGACCTAATCTTCACTACTGACCCACTTAACTCCTCTGTCTCACTCTCCCCTCTTCTTCTATCAACTATTGACAACCTTCACCCCCCGCTTCTTCTTTCTTTTTTTCACGACCCTCCACTACAGCCCACACCCCCCGCTGGCCTCCCTTGTTATGATTTTCATAAAGCCAATTTCCGAAAAATAAATGAACACCTCAGCAAAGTCTCATTTGAGTTTGCCAATCTCCCTGTAAATGATGCCATCTCCTTGTTTTACAGAGAACTATTTGCTTCTATCTCCCTTTTTGTCCCTATTTCTCGGCCAAAACCCTTCTCTACATCCCCTCCATGGTACAATCGAAGACTCCGATCGTTACGCAACAAGAGAAACAAATTATGGTCAGTTTTCCTTCGAAACAAGTCTTTTTCTGACTATTCCAACTATCTCGGCTCATACCTTCAATTCACTCAGGCTTATAACTCCCTCTATCAACGATATGTTGACAATGCGCAAGTCAACCTTATAAGCGACCCTAAATCTTTTTTCCGATTCGTTAACTGCAAGAAAAAATCTGACGGTTACCCTCCATCCCTCTCTTACGAAAACATATCTTCAAGTGATCCACACACCATTGCTAATTTTTATGCCACCTTTTTTAAACAATCTTTTGCCGACAACGCCTTTGTTCCAGATCCCTTTTATTTCAACTACCTACCTGACTGGTCCCTTTCTCTCTCAAACTTTCGAACCTACTGTAATTGAAAATAAATTACAAAAACTTAATGATGAATACTCACCAGGCCCAGATGGTATACCCGCTATTTTTCTTAAGAAGTGCTCCCTCGTGCTCTCCTACCCCCTTTCGCACCTCTTTAAACTCTCGCTATCACAAGGCGACTTTCCTCATATATAGAAGTCCTCCTTCATAACGCCAATTCATAAAAAGGGATTAAAGAGCGAAGTTACTAATTATCGCCCGATAGCCAAACTTTCGCATATACCCAAACTCCTGGAAAGTATTTTGTACGAATCCTTAAGCTTTCAATGCAAGTCTTTAATTTCTCAAAACCAACATGGCTTTCTAAAAGGTAGATCAACCACCACAAACCTCGTTGAATTCACGTCCTCTGCGCTGTCGGCCTTAGAAAGTGGTAAAGAAGTCGATGTTGTTGCAACCGATTTTAGTAAAGCTTTCGATAAGATATCCCACAAATTAATCCTTTTCAAATTGTCTGCCCTTGGTTTTGAACCAATACTGCTGAAATGGATATCCTCTTATCTGGAAAACCGTTTCTATAGCGTTCGCTTCAAGTCCGTCCTATCTGCCCCATTTCTGGCCACCTCTGGTGTACCACAAGGCAGTCATCTAGGTCCCCTTCTCTTCATCTTAACTATAAACGATTTGGAAAGGGTTATTAAACACTCCTCTATCTCTCTCTATGCCGACGACACCAAATTTTATAAACACATATCTTCATCACAAGACCCCTGCTTGCTTCAACAAGATCTAGATTCTTTTTCTATTTGGTGTCTCAAAAACTGCCTAGAGCTAAATGTTGCGAAATGCCAATCCATCACCTTATCACGTAAGTACAACAAGTCCCCTCCCCGTCTTTACCTTCTTAATGATCAACCTATACCCATCGTACAGTCTCTTCGTGACCTTGGCATATTGTACGACCGGGAACTTAATTTCCGTTCGCATATTAACGAGATAATTCGTAAAGCCAATTCATCCCTTGGGTTTATTAAACGGTGGTCAAAGGAATTCTCTGATCCCTACGTAACCAGATCTCTCTACGTCACTTTCGTCCGCCCCCTCCTCGAATACGCCAGCCAAGCATGGTCACCCTATCAGCAAGTTCATGTAGCCAGAATCGAAAGCATACAACGACGTTTTCTTCGATTTGCCCTCCGCGGTCTTTCTTGGAACGATCCCCTAATTCTGCCTCCCTATCATGACCGCCTCAAACTCATTAACCTGAATAGCCTTGAGGACCGGAGAGATGCTGCAGACATTCTCTTCATTCATCGCCTCCTCTCAGGCTCTATCGATTGCCCGTCTCTTTACAACTCCATCTTCTTAAATACTAACCCTCGTAATTTAAGACACCCCCGTCTCTTCTATCTGCCAACCCACCGCACGTCCTACGGCTCCAACGAACCAATTTCCCGTATGCTACGGAAAGTAAACTCAAACATTTCCATTTTTGATTTCAACCGTAGCTCTTCCTCCATTAAACTTAGCCTCCTTCTACATAAGCCCTAGCTTTAACTCCTAGTTATAAGTCTTAGTTTTTAGTTCTAGTATTGTAAGTATTGTATTTTTTTCTAGCTTGTATTAAGCCAAATAAATGGAACATTTTGCCCCACCAAAATCAACAATCGATCTTCTGTGCACTAATTTCAATAATCGTGTATTCAGCCGTTTTGTTGATGTTACTTGGCTTCCGCGGAGCCGCGATTTGACAAAGTTGAACTTTTTTTTTTGTGGGGTGCCGTTTAAAGATCGATGTTATGCTGACAACTAGAAACTAGAAACACAATATTGATAGAGCTATTCGTGAAATAGAGCCCCGAACCATCGAAAATATACTGCAAAATTTGGTTGACAGAATGGGCTACTGCCAAACCAGCCAATTAAATGAAAATATTTTCCATAAATAATCGAAAGTGTACTCTCTTCAATATAGCAAACAATTTTGAAAAATATTGAATGGATTTTTTTATAGCATTTTTAAGAAGCAACCAATCCACCACACATTATTCGACTCGTATAGAGCACTACCTGCCCTTAATATTTTAATCCAAGTACTCAAAAAATATTCCCTCCATTTCACGTTTGAAACGAAGCTATACCTAATTTCAGAACTCCATAATTAAATCATTATCTACGAACGAACCCTTGACTATACAACTAACTTATGTAAAAAATCGATTTAATTAATTATAAAGAAATGTATACAGATACCAGTACTTACAATTTATTCCTGTTAAAAGTAAAAAAAAAAAATTAAATATACATTATGTTCTTATAGATATATAAAAACAAATGATGTACCATCAAACTACTCACAATTATATAGAAGCATAGAATAGAAACATCACTACTTACCTTTCGAAAACAAATGCTTACAATATACCTTTCTCAATGTACAGAGTAATAAGACTCAAACTAAACAAATATGTATATTACATCCAACCAGATAAAAAAGTATAGTAAAAGCAAAGGAAAATATTAATAAAATAAAGTAAAAAAAAAAAAAAAAATACTCACGTATCAGTGTACTGGAACATAGAACAAGTGCTATTATAAAATCACGGGACGGTGTCAACACTCCTGATGCCAGGAGTTCCAATTCACAATGCATTCCAGTGAAGCCCATTGGACAAATGCATTCATATTTCTTTGGTGGATTGTGATCACGACATCTGCCACCATTGCGACAGGGGAACAGTAAGCATTCGTTATCGTTCATACATTGGCTGCCAGAAATTTTGTAACCAGCTGGGCATCTAAATTGTTTGAATTGGAATCATAGTTTTTTTTTTCTTTTGGATTGTTTTTGGTTTGGATACAGGGTGTCCAAATTACTTTGCACATTAGTTAAAATCATTCGAAATTTATAGAAAATATGGTTTTTGACGGGAACTCAAAATGGAATGAGATGTGCAGGGCACCGGAAGTAAAAACGCTGTTTTCTTGAGTAAAAATAAATAAAAATAAATATTTGGCGTAACAGCTCTTTAAGTGCCAGGGCCTAGCTTTTCGCAACCACTCCTGTTGTGTGCGTTATATTTTTCACATGAATGGAAGGGACCTACAGTTTAGTGCCGTATCCGAACGGCAATTTGTTTTAAGAAGCTTTCTCGTAACAACAATACTCTCGAATATTTGTCAGACGTTCGCGAGAGGTGGTATCGTGAAAAAACTTTTTGGCGTTTTCTGGGATTCGAACTTGGAACCTCTTGCGTGGTGATCCGACACACTAACCACTATGCCACGACGCCCTTGACTTGAGTAGGCTTAGCAAAATGTCTGAATTCAGAGATGAGAATATGACCCTTTTCTTAACAAACAGTCATTCTTTACAAAATAAATTCATTTATAACAAAACGAATGGATGCTTGAATGACATATTGGTAAAACCTTCACCAAGAAGGTCACAACCATCAAACTTCAAAGATTAACTTGCCTCGGAATTACAGGTACTATGCACACCTGTCCCATAACAGCCAAAGAAGTAATAATCGGACTTACTCCGTTACACATTTACATAAAAAAAGCGGCAATTCGCAGTGCAGTTAATCTTCGAAAGTCGGGTGTTAACAGTACATGTGATCATGCGGATCTCATGGATGTACGAGTATTAACCGACTTCCCCTAGCTAGATATGCTCAGCACGATTTCTGACTTTACGCCCAAATCACTCTATTTTGGTAGAAGGTTTGAGATTGAGATTCCAAACTGTGACATATGGAATAATGGCGGATCATTGCTTTATTCAAAAGGAATCGTTTGGTATACCGATGAATCAAAAATGGATTCAGGAGTTCGCGCCGGCGTGTATGGACCAGGCCGAGCTTTACGCAAACGAAACCTGTGCTAATATAAACTTGCATCAGGCATCAAAGATGCCGCTATACACATACTCACCGACAGCCAAGCGGCGCTTAAAGCACTGATCTCCCACCTGATCAGTTCAAAATCAGTTCAAAGCTGCTTCGACAGTTTACAAAATTTGGCCCGATACAATAAAGTAAAATTGTGGTGGGTACCGGGTCATGTAGGCGTTGACGGCAACGAAACTGCAGATCTGCTATCCAGGAAGGGTTCCTCTAAGTTGTTCATTGGATCTGAATATCTGATTTTACCTTTAAACTGACACTAAACAATTGGGAACGCAACATGTGCATTTCCCAATCCCCTAGGTCTCAGACAAGCTAAAAGAGCTGCCCAACCCTTCCAAAAAGAGCAGTTACTGTCCTAAAATATAGCAAAAACGACATAAGAAGGCCTTCTTACTGGTCGCTGCCAATTACTCTACCACCTAAATAAAATGAGAATTTCAGAGGATCTGAACTGCAGAATACGTTCTATGTGAGTGTGTAGCTCCATGTAGAAGTAGGAGAAGCGTATTCTTTAAGGAGATAATATCTCCATTCGATTTAAGGAACTCCTCCGCAGCTGTAATTATAGCTCTCATAAGGAAAGTAGAAGTACTGCTGCCATAAAAAAGTGGTCTCTGGCACAATAGATCTTTCTGGTCACAGTGCCTACACGCCGTTTGGGCGTGGCCTGTTAAAAACAAAAAAAAAGACCTTCTTCATGTTATAAGGTCTTCAGAGTTCTTAAATGCGCAAAGGCGAATATAGCACTATTCACTCAAAGTAGGCACACACATTTTATAAGCTTCAATGAAGGATGAAGTTTTTGCCTACATCAAGAGCTCATTGAGAAGAAAATTCGCACCTAGAACTAAATGAAGTCATGAAAAATGTCGGCTTGGGCTACTCTGAAAAACGTTTTCGAAATGCAGACATTGATCACACAAAATCCTCATTGTCTGCTAACTTTCGATTGATCGGATTCATTTGGTCAGTCCACAGAATAGAGTAACAAAAAAAAAAAAGCCTTCATCATAAAATGTCACGATAGGACAGGTCCTAGCTTGATATTAATATCAACAAATTGAACCTCAAAACCACAGGAATCAAACTTTCCTATGAATACTGGACAGCTTAGAGAAATATCTCCACCATCAAAAGATTTGTCGATAGATAGAAAATGTTATAAAACTTGTCAATTTCCAGAAGCCTACAGATTGTAGGCAGGGTCAAAATCGGAACGCAGTAGGCACAAGATAAAAAGAAAAAAAATATTTCTTGATAGTTATACAAAACAAAATAGATAGCTGTGGAGAATAGCGATTTGAGTTGTTCAGTTTTTGAGATTTTTTCGCAGCTATTTAGTAGATTTCGAGACCTTTTCCGATCGATTTTTAAGATTTTCTCCTTTCTAGGTAAAGCCATTCTTTCGGCAATCATGTCTCCCAGATACTAAAAGTTTAACAGCTTTTCGAGTTATGTAAAGAAGGCATTAAGGATTGAGGCTTGCCAATTTGTTGCTGGTATGAGTTCATCACTCAAGCGTGAAAGGAACAACACTCTTTTTAGGAGTAAGATTAGATTCACGGAAACAGGTGAGTATGACGATGGCATGCTTGCGGCGGCGGTCTTCAAAAAGGCAAAGTTAAAAAAAACTTGGTACATATATACTCGTAGAGCCCAACTCAAACATAAAATTTGATTAAAATCGTTGGAGTAGTTTTGGAAATCCGTCATTACTAATGTGCCCTTAAATTTGCAACTAGAAGGATTCAGATATAAAGTATAAGCAAAATCCGTCCAGCCGTTTAGGCCGTAGCCGGCCATACATGCATACAGACAGATCCACAGACAGATCGACAGACAGATCGACAGAATTGGCAGAATTGGCAAATCCATTTTTTCGAGTTCCTGTATACGACTTCCTGTATAGTAGTACCAGAATTTATCAAAATCTCGAGGTCAAAAGTTTTCAAAAAATAACAATACTTGCCCTACAGAGATGCAAGCAAAAATATGAGGGGCAGAAAAAAAGAAGACTGAGATCAAATAGCGATACAGGTACTGGTTTATTCTGCTTCATTAATAAATGCAATGATAGCCAGCTTTAATTAGTCTAGCTTGACTTATGATCGGCTTGGTATTAAAATCTTTTCAGTTAAAATTTTGCGATTTGTGGGTTTCAAAAAATCTTCAAATTGAACCAGGAGGAGCTTTATGATAGTAAGCCGATAAAAGCCTAACACCCGAGGATAAATGAAGGAATTAGTTGTTTATCCGTGGAGACATAAAGGTCGGTATTTTGATTTTGCTGGTAAAAAGTTGAGTATTGTTTGAATTGACATTGAGTCCACAAGCAGAGACAAAACTGGTTAAATTATTTAACGCTCCTTCCATGATTTCACTAATGACTGAATGAAACATTCCCAATACTAACATTGCCACGTCATCTGCATATCCGATAACCTTGACACCTTCTCTGTCAAGTGTTGACAGGACTTTTTTATAACCATATTCCATAGAAGAGGTGATGAATCCTAAAAATGTTGGTAAGAATGGAATTACCTAAGATTGACTGAATGATTCTGTTTCTTAGCATGGATACTATCCAGTGACTGATATAATCCTCAACACCCAACTAGATGAGAGCTTCCTGGATCGCTTCCTTTAGGACGTTATTAGCACTATGTTTACGGACATTTCTTATATAACTTGAACGAATACATACGAGTATATTTAAAGAAAAAACAATATCAAAGGATAAAAGTCAGTACAAGGGATAAAATAAAAATGCGAACGGATTTGTAATTTTCTTTATAAATTTCGAAATGCGTCAAAATGACGCGTCCCGTAAACCTTTTTTTTTTTCTTTTTTTTATAATTTGCACGTGTGAAGGGGGTTATGAATACCCTTATACTAATTTTAGGACACGGGCGTTTTGAGGAAAGGGGAAGAGACAGAGAGAAAGACAGATTGGTGTAGTTGGTTTGAAACTCAGCTGGTATTAAGTTTCAGAGAACTCCAAGGGTAGCTGTCCAGATAACTGGGGAGCTTGTTTGTTTTTGCTTTTGTCATTGCTCATGATTCACAGTATTTTTTCCATCCTCCTGATGTCATCATCACGATCAAGTTGCATTTTAGCCATATGACGGCCATACTGCCAGTGTTATGCCTTCGCAGTAGAGTTGACGTAAGCTTTCGCAATTGATCGACTTTTTATTTATTTCATGCGAAATAAATAGATGATTATTGACATCAGGATTCGAACCGTGAATCTGTAGCGTGACAAGCGATGATGTTAGCTAGGGTATATTGTTTGTAGCGAATGTTTTTTTTTTCAATCGTTTGCACTACCTTATGAAGAGTCGTTTCTATGGATCTACCTTTGGTGTATGAGTGCTGGGAATAAGTCTGCGATATACTCGTACCAATCTCCATAAGGGACTACAATTCAAACGAAAAATTACTAAGTGTTTATTTTATTCACAAAAATGTACCTTCATTTTTGTTTAAATCAAAAATTTTGGAAAATGTTTCGTTTACAAGAAGTTTTAATATAAAAAAACGATTTTTTTTTCTCCAAGAATTGTACCACCATATTTAAAATATTTCTCGAATAATGTTCCATGCAATTTTATTTGAACACCCTGTATTAGTGGGAAATAAAAATTTGTTTTTTTTTTTTCGGTATGACTGCTTGACGAAGAAAATGACATGAAAAATCATAGAGAGGAAGATAGAGAATTAGGCAAGAAACAGCGAGTGTTCTCAACAATGGAAAAAAAATCAAGAACGAACTTCACAAAATAAATTTAAAAAAAAATAACAAAAAATAGTGAAATATCAAATATCTAGCATTTTCAATTAAAATCAAATGAAAGAGAGAAGAAATCGGTGTGATAGAGCAGACAATTCTTTGCCACCCCAGATGGCATTTTCTATTGTGACTCTCTGGAGACAATTTCAAACAATTGATTGTCCATCTTTTCTTTTCTTTTTTTTAAATTAATTTTTCAATTTCAAAGGATAACTAGAGGTAGGTGTCTTATATTTTGCTTACTTCCATGGAAAAAAAAAAATAAGAATCGAGGGAAACGAACTCTTCCAACGTTGACTGCTTTTAAAGTTTAAAGATGTGTACGTACCTTTTGTTACTTTTGTATATTACTTTTTTTCTTTGGTAAAAATTACAAAACCTATGTAACTTTATCGTTAGATTTTTTCTAGCTTGTTTTTTTTTTTTTTTTTTTTTGATTTAGCTTTTACATGTGAAATTACGAATACGAGAATGAACATGAGAATTGGATAAAACAAATATTTTGACTAAACATTTATGAAATAAATAAATATTATGTATTTGTACACAAAATATATATATGAATTGGAATTGCTTAAATCATGCAAATATAGGGAACATCTAAATATTTAACAGTTACGAATAAAACATTCACATAACAATATTCATTGATGGTGTATAGCAAAAATGGGGGTATGTAGAGGGAGTTTTGAAAGGCACTTGATCTTTCCGAGGCAGAGATGGTAGCTTTGTCTTAATTGGTCCTAAATTTCGATTAGTTTCTCAAATTCGATCTAGAACAAGGAAACAAACTTGATCGATTAATTTTGTTTGTATCCTGTTGCCCTGGTGACCCACGAGTATATATCTATGAGATACATTTTCCAAACTGCGAGTACTACTTGAACTTTGTGGTCTGATATGTGGGTACTTGTTCAGTATCTAAAATGTTAACCTTAGACCGATTTTAAAAATAGACTATTCATGGAGCCCTTATCATTAAATAACAATTCGATATCGTCGAAAAAAAATGAAGAAGTAAAACCAGCCCGATGGTAGCTTTTTAAGACCAATTACGTGTTAATCGTCAAAACCACAGGCTTACTTTTCTAAAAATAGACAAACTCAGAAAAAGGATTTTCTCTTAGCTAATATTTCCTTGTATCGCCCACTTTTCCAATTAGCAGTATTCGCAGTTTATTTCCTCCCCCACCTTTGAGTGACGGCTCGTGGAGCCGTCATTTGGGGAACTTTTCCAACTTTTTCAGATCAACTACTAGTTTGAATGGTCTTGTTAATGCCCGCAATGTTTTATTTGTTCCGTTTATGTCTTTTGTGGAGGATAAACGATATGACAATAAGGCTTTGATTTTATTTAGTAGAGATAAGCGTAATGGATATCATTTTTATGAATGTTTTATCGCCAGCAAAGTTCTTACATCTACTTAGCGTATCTAATATGCTTGACTTTTTTTTATTACATAAAGTACTTCAATTTTATAAATGAAGTTGTTATTCTTTTTCTCTATCTTCTTCAGAATTGTGTGAAGTGATGACGAAGGTTTGTCGGTCGTAACTTTGGACTCAGACTAAACATTTTTTTTTTTTAAGTGTTAGAAGTGCATGAAATTTACCACTTCTGACACCTCATTTGGGTTAGATTTGAATGTCTAGATTTGGGTACAACAATTTTCGACTTATAACATGCCAATATCTGACGGTGAAAATCAAGCTTTGACGTTTCTAACTTGGATCAGTTATGATTTATTTTGCGCAGTCTTTGGTATGCTGTATTAGCAGAGCTCTCTTGACGAAATTCAATCCCGTTGCTGATGTCATTATCCGAGTTTACCGCAGTTTCCGGATGTTTACGTTCCGTCATAGTCGATGATGAAAGGACTGTATGTTTACGGGCAACAAAGTAGGTACTTTGTTTTTGTTTCATGTATATGTTTCGATATATATTCTGACAGCTCGTAGGACAACCATTTAAATGACTTGTGAAAGATTGTACCGAAAGTGTTTGCAACGGAGTCACGAACAATCTTTTCTAAGATAAGAGATCGGTGTCAGATATTTATCCAGGTTTAGTTTTTTTTTTTAAACGAATTAGTTCGGAATGAAAAGTTGTTGGGTAACTATTTGACGATACTAGTCTTTCTAAGAATTAATCATAGCCTGGGACAATGCTGACTTGAAGACCAAAAGGCCACTTAGACAGTGACCAAGCAGGCGGTTAGCAAGAGTAATGTTAAGTACCAACACTGATTTTTCTGTAGTTTGAGCAAAACTGAGGGTCCACCTTCTCCGAATATAGACACTGTCAGACGAAATCCCATCACTGGACAGGACATGCTTTCTTCTGATATAACGAAGTAATGCATGCATTTAACTAAGTCAGTGTGCTTCTGGTTTTAAACAGTTCCTACGGCCGACCATTTAAGGCATACCATTTAAGGCATACTGCAAGTAACTGCAAATTGCTTATATAATTCAGGAGGAGGCTTGGAGGAACTTCTCGTTGGAAGTCACTTACCTTCACAAGAGCAGTGCCTGTCAAGCCCTGTGAATTTGCATATTCTCGGCTTTGTAGCAGTCATGCATAGAATCTCAATAGAACCATCGGATTTCGTTACCGCAAAGTTCAAGATTATACTCGCCTCATACTTGCCTCATATTTTTTTACTTTTTTTCTGAGTGTATGTTTCTCTTCCTATTGCTATTGTCCTTCAAGCAACTTTGTGCAGCTATGTAGTGTCGTCCTTGCAGCACCTTTTGGTATGTCTCTTTTCTTGGCAACATTCACCAATAGTCTGGTGATGTCATTTCTGATGCCTTTCTTTGAAATGCTTGGGGGAAGCTTGTCAATTCGCCCCGCGGCAACGGATTCCGCTTTAAATATCTCGAACCAAATACTATGGGAACTACATAGTTTTTAAAGATAGCATGAGCCGGTTGATGCATTGGGTGGTTGGTATGCTGATATAGATCGGTTGATTTGGTTCATTGGATTGTTGCTCGGTTGACGGAGCGGTTGGTTATTAGATACTTTAATTAGGTGATGTGTTAGTTGCTAGATTAATTGAATTGTTGGTTGGTTTCTAGATGGTTGGTGGACCTTGATGAGCACGAAAAACTGAAATTAATGCTGAGGAAGTGGTACATCGATACCTTTACATTTTCTTTATGTGCACTCTCCAGAACTTATTATATTCTTACTGCTTAGTAGTACCTTTTAAATCATGGCGCCCAATATTGAGCATGATGATGGAGTAATTTGTATGTTTTTTGTTGAAACTTTGTGTGTGGGTTAGGTAATGCCTCTCTGTGATTCTGCGATGTTGTGTACTTTTTTTCGCTAAAATACGGCATATTACGGCCTTTTTTTGTTTCAGGAATCAATTGCGTAACGAAATGGCGTGGTGTAGTAGTTGTTATTGAGTCCTTAAGTTGCTTTTAAAAAAATGATTAGTGCACATAAATGTTGGCAATTTAATTTTGTTTAACATTCGAGCTTTCAACAAAACAATGGAAAAAATCAGCGTAGCTTGCATGTACTCTTCGTTCCATTATGACCATTGGACTGCGATTTCTAGTCGCGATGGCATATCATTGCCCTGCTAACCTTTTGCTTGGAAAGTTTATATAGACTCGTCAGCAAACCACTTTCAATCAAGATGAATGAAGCAAAATAGGCACCAATGTTCTGTGGTTTTACTAAGTTACTTCCAGAACAACGTCACAACTGAACGCAGGAAAAGCTTTCAGAAAGAATTTGAAAAATCTTTCTTAAGACAAGGCTTTAAAAGTCCATATTTATGTTACTAAGGATACCTAATTTTAATTCGGTGTCCTAAATCTAAACAAACTAACGTTTGAAATAATATTGTAGTTTCGGTCGAGTTATCAATTTCGAACTTACTACGAGTATTGTGGGAAACACACATATATCTTGTTGTACAATGGGGGGGACCGGTATAATAAAAACAAACTACACTTTTTCAAAACCACCATCTCAACATAAGGCCACTGCCATCTCTAAACTTTCACTACATACAAGACAACACGTGATTAGCACTCTATCAGTGAACTAAAACGCTAAATGAGCATATTCAAGCAGACATTTAATTAAAAAAAAAAAAAAAAAATATTTTAGAAAAATTAAAGGAACAACAAAAATGTTATAGAGCGCCGCGTATATCTAAATACAAAATTAAATATCTATATTTAATATTTTTATATATCGTTGGGTGCTCACTTAATATGATCAGTAAGCAGACAAGTATTGCCGCTAGAGCACCCATGCTCAGTTTAAGTGTTTGGCCCTCTTGAACGAGCTCACAATTTTCTCCCCAATATCCATCGGGACAGATGCAACGGTAGCGTAATCTTGGTTCCAAATTAATACAAGTGGCACCGTTTAAGCAGGGTAAATCCAAACATTCGTTACGATCCATACAGCCTTTAGCGTCTGGCGACATCACGCGTCCTTCGCCGCAACTATTTTTTATTTTTTTTTTTTTTGGTTTTAATTTTGGTAAGGATTTTAATTTTACATTCAGGAGTATATATATAAATTCATATATATTTTTAATTTAAGGATAAATAAAAATAACGTAAATCATTAGAACAGGATAAACGCATGCAAACGATACAGAGATGATTTTTTTTTTTTTTTTTTGTTGGGGGGTGAGGATGGGGTATAAATTTCCCCCATTTAACAAGGACTATGGTCAAGGATGGTTACAAATGGATGAATATGCTTGTCTTGGCCAATTAGAAGATGTATGTTGTATATTATTATATTCCTAGGTATATTTTGTTTTCTACTTTGCAGGTGTATGGTATGTCGAACGATTACCTTTGTTTGTATCTTCTTTGGGGGAAAACGTGAACAATTTTGGGTATCTATACATTTATTATTAATTGTAAGTGAGGTCCTTTGTTGTGGGGAGTAGGGCATATCTTTGGTTAGTTTCATTAATATAGTATAAGGATAAATCGTAGAGCCAACAACATGAAAGATATGTGCATTCGCTTCATGTACGAGCATACTCGTATCTGATTGAAACTTATGAATGCAATTTTCTTGTATCCTGAATGGGTTTTCAGCTTTAGATTCCTCAACTCCTACTGGTGAGTTATCGTGATACCATAGAAAACCAGCAAAACTCGAGTAATGCAGGTCATGCGTTTTATAAGGGGAAATGTGGTAAATTGTGCATTTTGTGTTTTAATACCAGGCGAAGGGAGTTCAAGGAATGACGAGAGAAATTGAAAATGTATGCCTCTGGTTCTATACAAGGTTTCCGTTTGAAATTTTTAAAGGAACTATTTTCAGATGTTTGCAAATTTCATTGATATGAGTCAAAAGGATATTAAATTAAGGAGGCGATAGCCTGCAATTTGATAAATTTTGCAAAGTGTGCAAAGCTTCAGAAGAGAAAGCCTTCTACCCATTGAAATAGCTTTAATAGCTAACGGCTGCATGTTCCTATTTCCTTTGTACGACTCTGTTCACACATGCAGGGGTTCGTTAGAAAAGAGATACTTTAAAAATGTAACTATTATTCGATACGAAAAGCAGATAGGGCGTTCTGTTGGCCATTTTCTTCAATAACTTCTAACTTATTGAACCGAATTTATTGACACTCATTTTGTCGCATACATTCACATTCACATCCACTGTGGGCACAAATTTTTGGATTCTACTCAGAAAGATCTTTTCAGCGATATGTCACATTCACATGCCTTTACACAAAAAAAAAAATTAATTTCCCATGACTATTGCTTCTACTGGAGGCACTTCCAAAATAACGGCTTCCTGAAAAATTATACCTGCCTTGACTTGTGAAAACTCATGCATATAACTTGAATGCATATAATCGACGGACGGACGCGCTAGTGAAAGCAATAGGGTTCCGTAACTATTTGCGGAACACTGTAAAACAAAAAATGTTTAACCTTTATCCGTCCCTAAACAAATTTCAAAAGTTTGAGTTAGATTCTTTAAGATTTCTTAAAAACTTTAGCTCTTTATCTAATCCAACAACCTCAATGGTTAACTGCGCGATCACTGAGCGAGAGGTTCAAGGTTCAAAAAAGATTTCTCACGGCCTCACCTCTCGCGAACGTCTGACAAATATCCAAGAGTAAAACTGTCATGAGGAGTCTCTCAATCGAAAAAATTGCCCTTCGGAAACGGCATACAACTATAGGTCTCAATCATTCGTGAGGCGCACACCACGAGTGGCTGCGAGAAGCTAGGCCAGGCCAAAATATTTACATTTATATTTTAATCCAATAACCGGGAAAGTCCACGCAACGTTTCGAAATTCAACGAGGATGGAAAGTGGCGAGATCATAGATAGATACTACAATATTTATGGGTCAGGAAGGCCGATAAGTAAGTGCTACTGACGCAGCTTCATGAAACAAACATTTGCACTATTCTCAATATACTGATATTACTACTAAACATAAAATTGCAATTATGCTTGTTGCAGTTAGGAATAGCAATAATAGCTATTTTTCACAGTTATTCCTTTTATCCTAGTTTTTAACATTACACCTGCTTTTTTTTAAAAAAAAATGTCGGTGGTTGTCATTTAAACAATTAGCCATCTTAATCATGCCGTTTGGAAACGACAATAAAAACTGTAGGTTCTTGTGAAAAATATACTTATATGTATAATATGTCATAGCCTGACATAGTGGAATATGGAAAATTCTGCGAAAGCTGAGCTGTAGGCTACCTAAGGGGCCCACGGGTTTTGACTGGTGAAAAGGCCTTTAGATATGATGTGAATAAGTATGCATTTACCAAACAGTACCGAACAAGTAGGGGTATTGGATATGTGTGGAGGCAAGGCGAGCATATATCGCCTTCGAATAAGCATCAAGCCTGATTCCCTCCGCAGCGTCTGACCTAAAATGAGAGGTTGCAAAAAAGTCTGTTTCCCCAGAGTAGGAGCGGCTAAAATTATGAACTTGACAATACGCAGGGCTTAATTTGGCGAAATCTATTCTTCATTCTCCTCTATGTATACCATTTCCTCTCTATCCACCACTGAGAATAGACTTTGAGAGACACAGTCTTAAATGATGCAAAATATTAAAAAAAATAATACCTTGCTGGTCGATTGTTAAAGTCTTCACAAGGCACAAGTTCTTTGTTTTTGATATTAGTTTACTAAAAATAATAGCTGTCTACTTTTCATAGCTAATTTACACATTTGCTTTACACAGGAATAGCAATAGCTGCTATTTTTCATAGCTAGTTCTCTTATAAATAATAGCTTAAATAGCTATTTTGGAAAGCTGTTCAAGGTATTTTTAAAAATAAAGACAGCTCCACAATTACGTTGCTAGCCTAATCCTTCTGTTAGTAAAACAAAATTTTAATCTTCAGTAAATATAGACCGTCCTGCTTGGAACTGCCTTAATGGCGCCACATATTGAAAATAACCCGTACAAGATCAAATAAGGGATTTTCGAAACCTATTGACATGTATGCAGATAAAAAGGACCTGAATGTTTCGTTTAAGAAAGTCTTCGAATCCTTGGAGATAAGATAAGGTGACGCGCACAAGTACAAAAGAATTGTAACTAACTTGGTGCTTGAAACTGAAAGCCCTTAAAGTGGAATCACTTTTGCTGCACTCTAGTCATTCAAGGCAAACAAAAGGGCAACCGAACAATTATGATGAAATTCAATTCCGATGCCAGTGAGTAGTCGAAGTAATGACTAGGGAGGGTAATGCAGGTAGTAATTCTCCGAAGGGTGCATTTTTCAGACTACGAACGGAAGAAGCCACAATTCAGATGTGAAAATAGGAATATGCTTCCGTATCACCCTTCAAACGTTCAAGAACATAAACTAAAGGAAAAAACAGTAGGTAGATACATACGTATTGAATTAAATATTGAGCTCATGTTTGTATAATACGTTCATAGATACGACAGGTTATGCGAAAGTAAAATGCTCCCAGAAAGGAAATTTTGAAAAAAAATACAACTACGACTAAACAATTCCAGAAACTTTCGTTCTGAATGTGCATGTACGTACGTAAACAAATATAAAAACTCAATTGTGCCAAACGCATTTACAAGATTGACAATCGAATCGGGAACCAACCGTCGCCTAGAATTGAAGTTCCCTTAGTTCCCCTCCCCCAGCAGTCCTCTCTAACTTCTCGCACTTCAAATAACTTTTAACTTCAATTGCTTCTGCAACTGAATATGAAAAATTAAAAATCGAAATTCTCAACAACCCTTGCGTAGATACTCCAACAGTTTATATGAAAACCGACCTTACCCAGAGAAAATCAATAAACTGCTTCATTGCCTTGTTTAACATCTCACATGCACGACGTTAAATCAACTATTTAATTAACAGTAAACAAAAATCTCCTGGGGGAACAATATCAAAATGTGTAGGTAACTTTCTGATGAAGGTACAAAAAAATGCGAGAAAATGACATGAAAAACAGAAACAAAAAAAGTTCTCAACCAGAGTCCTTACAAAATAACACTTTGGGTAGGTACGAGCAGAATATGCAAAGGCACTATTGACCCAATTATTATGCAAACTTTCGTCCTTCATCGTTCGCTTAACGCAATTGTTAACGAAAGTCAGGAAAAAAAGAACGGGATTCCGAATAAATTAAACGACCCCAAAGGATACCCATCATCATTCAAATGAACATTTAAATTAAATCCGCATTCGACCCTTTTTTATCGGCTTCGACAAAAAAAAAAAAAGGGGTGAACAAATATTAAATGCAAATGAGAATGTGTCCCTCTCCTACCGGAACACACACCGCCTGGTGTCCTTCAATTGAAATTATCCAGTCAATCGAAACAGCACACACAGGTTTAGTAGGCACAAAAATTGGGCACCTCCCAATTAAGAGTGCAAAATAGGACTACGAGCAACTAAAAGGATCATTTCAAATTATCCTTTCAATTAAATGAACTTAGGTTAATGGGTTGTGTTAAAGTCGAACATCGTGCAGTTTGTGTGTACCACCAAATTGTTGCAGCCAGATGATAGTCATCCGAGTAGAAACAGGACTCGAATTCAATGTAGCAGATGATGTGATGAAATGTCAAAAGGACTAAAAATAACCACCAACTTCCGAACAGAGGAGTAGGAGGTGTCATCAGATCACTTTGTTATTTTATACAATTTAACACTGTCACCAGGAATGCTTGCCACAGGATACTGTTTGGTCATGTCCTTTTGTGTGTCTTCGGCTACTTTTTCTAAAGTTCGTCATTTGCTATTGTCCCACAATGACAATAAAAAGAAGTTCCAATGTGATTCAGCGGAACCTTGCTGAATGTGCTGTTTTCTCTCTGTCTCCGAAAAACAAATGGAAAAAAAACTAGCAAGGATAACACATTTATTACAGTGTGGAGCATTATAATAATGGAACACGAAAATCTGGTTTCATTGCGAGGCAATTTCTGCCACACTACAACAAATAGCAGAGCACACAAAAGCTTTGTACTGCATAAAAAGTTTCTGCTTTCACCTCTTATTGTACTGTTGGCACTTGTATGTACAAGGATAATGAACGAACAATGAGAGGAAGACATCTGTTGTTTGTATTTATTTTTTTTTTTTTCATTGTTGCTGGGATGACAATTTAAATTCTCATTTTGCGGGCTACCGCCCTCAAACGATGGGGCGGCAGTGGCATAGATGTTTAATTCTGGTCACAGCTGTGAAGCATATTGCTGATGTCCTGCAAGAAAGAAATATGATGCAGGAGGAGACGATAAAATCAAGAAACAAAAAGCATTTCTCATGAGAGGTTTTTTTTATTATTCATTGAGACAGGAAAAATTCCTCTCTGGAGTCTGGTGAGCTGGGCGAAACCATGTGGACATAAGTTATGGATAGAGCAGGCACAAAGTGAAAATACTGTGGATAAAGTGTGTGCTGGCTGCTAGTTAAAGATGCATGGATACTAATAGCTTTTTCGAGAATTATAAGACACAAGATGCTGGCAAACTTCTTGCGTATAGTCTTCTGTTGAAATGTTATCTATTTGTAGAGCGATAAAACTCTCTTTTCTGGCGAACGGAATTTGAATGAACATACAAATTGTGCCCAGATGTTATGCACTCAACGCCATAAAGAGTATGTTTTACAGCAAGTGAATTTGATTCATTAAGTTTTTGTAAGAACATAGGTACATACAATGGTTTACATTTTAGGAAAACAGTACTAAATAAAATCACAGTAAAGTGTTTGCTTACCACCTGAACCTTGCAGCAGTTTCGCGCCTATTTTGTTCACAATAACTTCTGCAAAAATGCACCAATTTGAATGATTTTCAAACTTTAAAATATCCTCTTAATCCAAGCAATTTTACTATTTTTTAAAAGAGGATAAAAACATTGTTTTAAATTTGTAAAAACTATCCAAATCAACTCAGCCGTCTATTCGGTATACAGCTTTAAAGTCGAAGTTATAATCGAAGTTATTATGACACTGACAGCTCTTTCGCGCTCAAAAAATTGACAGAAACACAGTACCGTATCTTCGTAAGGAAAAACCAACAGGTGTACATTTTTGTAACTAAAATTATTTTTAAAGCTATCCCTCGACGGTTTAGAAATTTTCTTTTGGATTTTAAGGAAAAATGGCAGGGAACCGACATCGGTATGTAACGATTCAGTTAGTATCCTCGCATAGCAGATTGGGGAAGATTCCACGGGGAACTAAAAAAACTCCATTGGACTAGTTCTGTAAAAAAAGCTCACCTCCGCAGCAATAGCTGAAATACAGTCAAGGCGCTTTCACAAGTGGGCTTACTCCCTTGTTCAAAACTGCCCGACTTTGCTTGTGTTGTGTGGCACGTATTCCCGTCCCGTTGGAACCACATGTCGCTCACATCAATGTCTTCAATCCCAGGCTGAAAAAGTTGCTTATCAATTCACCATAGTGCAGAGTATTCACCATAACAGTGGTACGAATACACCAGAGCCAGTCTACAGAGCGCACCAAACTACATATCAGCCGTGGTTGGATGCATTGCTATTCAACGATCACATTCAAATTCTCAGACCCCTAACTAAAAATCGGCGTCAACTTGTTGATTTTCTAGATATTACAGAACTGCTATTTTTGTAGCAAGATGCAACAATTTTAATGCTTTGAGCGTTGGTTGAACGGTCCATATTGCAAAATGGCAAAACAAGCACTAACTACCTATTACTATAGATGACAGATGGATTTGACATATGTCACATGGCAGGGATGTGAAATCGAACCTCGAAATGAATAACATATACATATGTACAGGGTAGCTGACATGAACTGTTACCAACTTCACGTCGCTGTGTCTGTCAAACTACGAATGACAGTGTGCTGATAATTTGACAGTTCTTAATTCATTTCATTTTTGAAGCGTGTGTAAGGTTTTTTTTTATGGCGGGTTTAGTTTTTGTTCTATCGACAATGGAATTCAAACGTAATAGTGTTATTGCCGTTTTTTGGCTGAAAAATTACAACCAGCTATTGTTCGTGAGCTGAAACATTTGAAAGTGAACAAAATGTATGTGCTTTAGTTTTGGAATTCGTTCGGGTCGATGTTTGACAGTTACGAACGTCATATGATTATGATTTCTTGTTTCTTTGGTTATTTTTGCAGCCTGAGTGATGGCTCTTGGGTTGTAATACACTGCGACTTGGATGTGGTACCTGGGGAGTGACCGTCACTATCATGAGGTTTGTCAATAGGTGTCTACGCTACATCTTAAGGATATTCTGGCCAAACCGTATCTCTAACGAACAGTTTTATCAGAGAACGAGCCATGACCTATAGGCACAACCATACGATGACGAAAGTGGCAGTGGATCGGTCACACTCTCCGAAAGGGTGACAGGTCCATAGCTAACCAAGCGATGCAATGGAACCCGCTTACCCAGGATGGCAGGATACGCGGCGGTCTTAGGAGTACGTGGCGTAGAACAGTTGAGAAGGAAGCACGAAATCTGGGAAAGAGTTGGGGAGAGCTGAGACACATTTCCAGAAATCAAACACGATGTCTCATAGGCGTTGTAGAGGCCCTAGGACCCACAAGGGGATACAGGACATAAGTAAGTAAACATAATATGCCAGCTCCTGCTTTGACTCAGTGATGGCCGCAGTGACAATTTTTTTTTTTCAAAAACTAAATTTTTAACGTAAGCTACGTAGTTTATGCAGTAAACGTAGTAAACGTAATAATTTGTAGCAGACACAGCATAAACTGTCAAAATCCATTTATTGTCAGTGTCATTTAAACACCCAAACCAAATTAAATTAGAAGAGTGTTTGCACTTTTCCTTGGATTCTGACGGCAGCAGAACAATTTTCCAGATGGGGTCAACGATATTTACAGTTCCAGTCAGGCCGAACTATCTAGCGTACACCTTACACCTTATATGGGCTACTTCGACATATTCGGAGCTCAGGTCTATAAGGTTCTTCAGAACTGAGTCAAGATTTTGAAAAAAAGGGATGCTGGCAGATGAATCCTTGATGATCCAACGGAGTGGATTACTGACATCGGGTTACCTGGCGCCTTACCCAGGGCACCTACTTAAAGATCTGGTAGTCCAAGTGGGGGGTTGTGCGCCCTTTCATAGAAAAAGGCTACAGCTACGAGCCTTGGATAAGGACGATTTCACCCTAATAGTTACGTGTATTCATGTAAACCCTGGTGCCAATACATTCATCATATTCTCACTGGACTTTTAAAAGCTAGGTACTAGGCGCCTCGCCTTTTTTGTTGCATTTGTCTGTCTTCTTTTTTCAACTTAGCCCGGAATCTAAAGTTTTGCAACAGATATCTTGTCGAAGTGAACATTTTCAGATCACTCCTACTACATTTGTCCTAATGAAGAGTTGACTCATAAGCTTCGGCTCTACTTGAGTTTTGCACTCAGGAGGTACTGGTAGAAATTTGCCTGACAGCATGTACTTAGCCAAAGACAAAATTGGCCTGCTAATATGTTTAGAATCACATCGCCACCGTTTGGTTTTCCTGCACTTTCCTCTCTCCTGCAACTAATCAAAGAAAGAACAGCGCTCCGGCAAGAATGTGAAAAGGACACAAATGACCTAAATAAGTTAATAAGTATTCGGCAAGATACAATATGTCAGACAATGAACAAAGGTATTCTGACAATATGACAACACTGACTGAAAGTGACCTTACACGTTCCGCAAACTTTAAATAGCACCAACGAAACTTTAATATTCAGATAATCCCTCTGCGAATCGAAGTTACTGCCAAAACCTTAATTCTGAGATAATCTCAAGTTGGAAACTTCTCTCATTGTAATTTGCCTAATAAAAGGAAATCCACTCTATTTTCCCATTCAAAAGCAACCGCCCTCTAAACCATTGCAAGTTCATAAACACGTTCTCTACCCACAACAAAATTCCACATAAAGGACCTCTTTAAGTACACACAAAGACTATACCATGCATTAGGTTCGAAAATTCAAAAACGTATCGCCACTCTAAATTCACAGCTACGTGATGTGAATGTAAATTGGCTCCATATGCGGTTATACGAATCCTTCGTACTACAAAAATTCGCTTAAAAAAAAAAAACGAAACAAAAGCAAGATTAAAACAGAAACTACCAGCCACAATCCCACATGACGCCTTCAAAGGACCCTTCTTCACACTATCGATCGACAATACTGACGAGGACCAGAAGGAGAAAAAAAAAAAATACAATTCCATTCGCCTACATACTCGTACTCCCTCTGGCAAGATGATAATTGTTTTATCGGTACATCGCATCAAAAAGTTACTCCCTCACCGAAAGTATCTCATGTGTGTTTGTATTCGTGTGCGTGTATGTGTACTTAAGAACCTCCTGAGGTCGGATGGTGGGTACTCGTATAATTCTTAATGATTCAGGAGTATCCTTCTTTTTTTTGATTATGTGTGCCTAAAATCTTTAAATTTCATTTCGTTGTGTTCGTTCTTGTTTAAGGGCGTGAGGATATCAGAGAAAGTAAAGAGAGAAAGAAAGAAAAAAAAAAAAAAAAAAACCAAGAAAAAATGAATGAAGACAAATGGATATGGGAAGCACAAAGTTCACCGACTTACTGTGCAATCGCCGAAATGGAAACATTCCTCTACTCTCCCCCCATCAATTATTCAAAGCCGGAGTGATTTCCCCAACAAAAATGTCAAAGGACGAAAAGGAAGTAGATGTATCCACATCTGGCGATTGAAAGTAAACGTAACTCAACGGGGGAGCAAGGGGATAAAATAGGAAATGATAAAAGTAAAATGAAATGAAGTATGAGGGGGATAGTCCCGCTTTTTCTTCGTTCACAATAGACACAGTAACAGGCAAAACAAAATGATACTCACGTGCACTCGTATTCATTCCAGAGGTCTACACACTCGAACGGATCCGGGCAGATAACATTCGAACATGGCTTGTTCGATGGACAGTTCTTCTCTAGGTTTCTCGCCATTGTTGCCTGACCCCACTGTGTGCCATTCATTGCTGGTGGTAATGGCAGGTGCTTTCCTTCCAGTCTGCCAAAGGAAACAAAGAACGTAACATGTTTAACCTGCAAAGATATAAATCAACCACTCCCTTACCTGATATCATCCAAACAACTCTTCTGGTAGTCTGCGTACACTTCAAATGTCCTTACGCCCGTATACTCTGCCTTGCCACCCGCATATACTCCCTCCTGCTTGTCCACCAACAACCACTGGTGGCCTTCAAACACAAATGTCTCATTGTATCGACGGCCTTCCCCACCATCTAACTCTAACGTGGCCGCTGATCCATACCGATTTATTCGTACCACGTGCCACTGACCATCATCCACAGTAATCGCATTCAACCACAAGTCCCTCTCCTCGGTGCGTAGAGAGTTCAAATTATAGCGGAAGTGCAGGCGTGCTTCTTTGATTTCCAGAATTCCATATTCCCGATTATGCTGGTCACTCACACGGAATAACTCGCCGTGCTGTTCCCTCGTTCGGAACCTCAACTGTATTTGCGTACTATATCGGTCTGGTTCGAAACTCAAAGCGTACTTCACATAACTCTGTTGCTTGAACGTCGTCGGTATCGTTGGTATATTACAAGCAGGTCCCGTCCATCCGGGACGACACTGACAACGCGCCTCGCTTAAACTTCCCACACAGTTGCCATGCTCCCAGCAACGCGCTGTCTGCTCACTCTGTGCACAAACCTCCTCCGTTTGAGGACAACCGGCAACACTATTCCGGGACAGACCCGGATGCGCCAGGTCATATAACTTGCTATTGTGCACCACATTGCGGATGCACCCATCAAAGCCCTTTGACGTTGGCGAATAGTGCCAGAAGTACAACGTTTGATCGAATTGTTCTCGATAAAGGCCACCAATTTGCAGGGGAGCGTTCACATTCAGGTACTCATTGAATGGAGGTATCTGACCACGTGCCTGGCACGACATATCATCGAATTCGGGTGGCGTGCCATCCTCCATTTCGGTTACCTCAGCCGACTTGCAAAAGTCTACCACCATGCGGATGTTTTCCGTGTCCCAAAAGAGGTCAACGCGATGCCATTCACCATCGTCGAGTGTCTTCTTCGTTTTCACCCTCAATTCGAGGGTTCCCGAGCCAAAATCGATGAGTAGCCGTGGGAAACCGCGTTCCAATTCGAGCGAAACAAAATCCGATATCAGCATTTCATCTCGTTCCGGTGGTACTATCGGACCATTGTACAAAATCAGACCGTCCGGTTTGCGAGTGATGAACTCCAGACTCAAGTGTGATTCATCGCACATTTCCAGCGGTGGATACCATGCCCATCCATTGCCACGGAAACTTCTCGTTGTCTGCTGACATCGAGGTCCGCTATACCCAGCTGGGCAGGAACAATGCGGCCCGTAACGTGTCTCAATGCATCTGCCTCCATTGTAGCAGGGTGTGTTGCGGCACGATTCACCTTTGCTAAAGTTTCTCGCACCACATGTACACTCGGCCAGGGTGTCCACACGTACGCCCACTAGGGAGGTTTTATTCGCATTCACCATGTACGGAAGCGTGCTTATGTCCAGGGTGTTCGTGCATGAGCCCTCACACATCTGATTCTCGTAGAGACACTCGTCAATTCCTACCATTGTGATGTTGATGCCCACATCCTTTTCAATCTCCTCTCTATGCATCAGCACGATGCCGTTTAGCCGGACAGGTTTATAGTACGGTGAACCATGAGCTGAGAATCGCACGTCAGTCAATAGTGGATGACGTCGTTTCTGTTGCACACTAAAGATGTCCACATTCTCTCGGTCGGTGTTGAGGAGGTCCGCCAACTTGTCACGGAACCTGTCTAGTTTGCTACGTGACAGACTCTGTGTACGATAATTCCATACACGGATGAAGTCCTCGTCCGAAATACCAGATATCCTTACCGAGCCCGAATTGATGACCGCCTCATGGGGAATTTCACGCACTGTGACCGTTATATTGGCAGGCACATCCGTCTGAGTGTGTTTCCTATCGTACACCTTAAATCTCAGGTGATAACGTCCTTCACGAGTGCCGGCTCGCATTGTCACCATGCCAGAGTCCTCGTCGAGCTTAAATCGCGGATGCTCTTGTGCCTCCCAATAGAACTTTTTGTCAGGTAAATCCCAATCATCCAAGTCGTACACATATACACGTCCCACCTGAGTATCTGGCGATTGTCCTTGATAGTTGTAGACGAAAATGTCCTTCGAACCCGGCTGCATCTTGTTATCGTTCACATCACCAATCACTACAGTCAGGGTACTCGTGCCAGTCATCGCTGGACTACCATGGTCCTTAATCACAATCGGAATTAGGTATTCCTTTTGTTGTTCACGGTCGAAGGAGCGCAAGGATGAGACTACAGCCATGCCATCGCCATTGGCACCCTCTGAAAGATATAAACAAAGAGAAAAGAGACAAAATGGATGAGTTTATGAAATGAACAAGGGAAATCACTTTGAATGATTTCGGGACTAAATTCTGAGCCCGGAAACAGCCAATAATGGCAGAGTGTGTTATACACTGGCCACAAGCAATTTGCAAATTGCGATTGCATTAAAAATTGAAGCACATCCTGTGCGCTGCTTACCGGGGAAATGATTTGAAGAAGTGAAGTGATTGCCACTCTTGTGTTGTACGAGTACGTAGTAAGTCCTCTAAGGATTTACAGGGATGGATCTTTGTGTGTTTTTCAGTAATACTCGTACAAGGCATTGACGTAATTAAATTTTTATTCAAACAGAACTACAGGTCCGCATGTACACGTACCTACTTGTGCTTTACTTTTGCCGCAGGATGAAGATGTGTACTTGAACGGAGACTTGGTGAGATTGTAATTTGTTTTCTAAGTTGCAATCGATAAAAATTGATGTGTTAGCTAAGGAATTGTGGATTCAACGTCCATTAGTAAGCAAAACGTGTCGAATTTTCCATCAGATAGGTACGACGAAATGTTGGAAATGTTGGAAAATAAATACGAGCTAGATTTGAGGAATAGATTTTGTTCTACAAAATATTTAAAAAGTATTCCACAACAAGAGAATCCAAAGAGATAAAAAAATATATAGGAAGCGTACAATCCATCTAGTACGAATTGTATGATACCCTATCCCTCATCTATAGAACACTTCCTCTGTCACTGCCCCGCTACAGCGAGGCTAAGGCTGAAAATTCAGGGATCTCCAAGGATTCCGGATATTACACACCTCAATAAGAAAGAAATCGGGGATATACTGGAGTTCGCTAGACGAACACTACAATTCCCCGATCACTATACGATATAGTTGATACTACCCATGATCCCTAGACCTAAATCCTCTCAATACATAATTCCCAAAACACATTACTATTCCTTACAGTTACGCAGATGAGGGGAACACAACGGGCCCAATGGAGGCCTAAGTGAAGAGCATAAGCTCACCCTCTCAAACCAACCAACCAACCACCCCTCATCTTCTGACTCATCCCTGATAAGACGAGCACGGTGTTATTTTTCTATTCAGAGTATACTAACGCGACTTTTAAAAGATTTTACCAGAAAAAAATGATTTTATGGATTCTTCTTATAGGAAAGTGGGCGTGGCTGTAACTAATTGTTACCGGAGTTTATGCGTTCTTGAAAATAAGGCTCATTCATCATCGTACGAGTAAGCACTTTCAGAAAAGCAATTAGGGTTATTTTTTGAACAAAACGTCTCCAAAAAGTAGGCGTGGCATTGTACAACGTACGGACGAATTGTAGAAAATATATACTGTAAGCATAAAAAATAAGTTAACAGTCATTTTGTTTATCTTTAAGTTATATTTATAAATATAGTATTCATTACTTTTTAAAACTAACTATGCATAATAACTCTTTAGTTTATTTATAATGCAAAATAGTCATACTTTTATCAAAATTAAACAGAAACAAAAATTTCTTAGAATAAAAATCAAAATAACTGCCATTTTCACGCATCAAAAAAAAGTTAACAAAATGGTTGGCAGCACTTTAGTCATTAATCTGTTCGTGGAAATCAGGGGATTCCCCGTTTTGTGGCATGTTTTCGTGCACTCACACAAAGATTTTGTCAAAATAAATGCTTAAGGATCAGTTCTTGTTGTGTGAGTCTAAAGTGACTCAAAGAAATAAGTGTTTTTACCGATTTTTTTTACCATGCCTAAACAAACATCGTTGGATACTCGAAAAATTATTCTCGATTTACATGAAAAAGGATACATCTTACGAGGAATAGGCAAAATAGTTGGAAGAAGTCATATTGCGGTAACTCCTTGACAAATTTCGGGATCACAAGACTCTTGAAAACATTTCTCGACCAGGACCAAAGCGACTTATTAGTGCAGAAAAAAGACTCATTGTCAATAAAGTAAAAAAAAATTCTACTACAAGTGCAATAAAAGGACTAAGGAAAAGCCGTAAGTGCCAGCACAATAAGAAGAACGTTACATGAAAATGGTATTCATAGTCGAGTACCTCGAAAGAAACTACAATATATATTTCAAAAATTAATAAAAAAAACGGCAGTATTTTGCCAAAAAAATATAAAAAGAAGGAGTTTTCTTTTTGGAAAAACGTGCTTTTTTCAGATGAAGGTAAATTTGAAGTTTTTGGATCAAAAAACTCATCAAAAATATGGACAAAAAAAAAATCAGGAATTCGAAGAAAAGAACATCACAAGGACAATAAAGCATGGTGGAGGTTCGGTTTTGGTCAGGGGGTGGATGGAAGCATCAGGTGTTGGGAATCTGTTTTTTATAGAAAGTACCATGAACAAAACAGATTATCTCAGCATTCTAAAAAAACAATTTGCTTTACGAAATTGAATTGGGATCGAAATTGGATTTTTCAACAGGACAATGATCCAAAACACACTGCCTATTGTGTTAGGGAATGGCACCTAAGCAGTTGGATCATCCACCCCAATCCCCAGACCTTAACCCAATTGAACATTTGTGGGAACATCTTGATAGACAAATTCGAAGTCGGGAGGTTACCACCAAGAAGATTAGCCGCTGTTATAAAAGCAAAAGAAAAGAATACCAAATACTAAATTACATTATATACTTTTAAAATGCACTGAATTATATTGATATAAGAAAATGTTAACTTTTTTTGACGCATGAAATTTGCGGTTATTTTGGTTTCTGTTCTATTAATTTTTTTTTTTTTTTGCTGTTTATTTTTAATTGTTTCTTTTAGAATGTAAAATTAACTGTATCTGTAAATAAACTTTAAACATAAAGAACAGAACTGTTAACTTATTTTTGATGCTCACTGTATATTTTGTTAAGGTGATATGTTTCAGTTTCTAGTAAAAATATTGAAAAAATTGTATAAAGTGGGCGTGTCTGTGGAAGGATCTTTAAAATTTGTACACTTGTACTGCTGCGGGTGCTTAAAAGATTACATACCAAATTTCAATTTCCCAGTTCAAACTGAAGGCTCAAAAACTGTTGACATACGGATAAACAGGCGGGCAGACGGAAGGATATGGCTAGATGGAGATAACTTTGGGGGATCCGTATATATTAGAATTAATGTACCCTAGGGTTTAACAAGACTTTCTGTAATTTGGAAAGATAAGGAAATATGTTTCGTATATGAAAGTAAAATAGCTAGAATGGTTCCGGGACGCTTTTTGCAAAGTCCCTTATTCCATTGATCTGAACTTGTATGGGGGTATTTCCAGTGCATCACTTCATCAAAGCAGTTCGAAACAGGGTGGTACTTATGCACATACGAATACATATTGTACAACATTTTGATGTAATAAGAGATCAGACATAGGTAATAACAATTGTTATAAACGCAAGTAGATTAAACGGTAATTTGAAGATTCTGTACAGATTCTTGGTCAAAATTTGTGGAACAAAACCAAAATTAATTTACTATAATAAATTGCTGATAAAAATTAATGCACGAATTAATTAGTGAAAAAACTGCTATTTTATGCACATGCATTTTATCTAGCGCACTGCTTGTTGTTGTGAGATACAGGCACCCGGAAAAACTTTTGAGTCCCAAGATATGTTTCAGATAGCATTCGAGGTTAGTAAGTGGATGATTTTCTTCATTCATTCATTCATTCAGCAAGTGGGCAATATACTCGTACAAGGCAGCGAAAAAGCAATGACCCTATATGAATTTTGCAAATGGCGTCTCCTGTCATCGTGATATTGACAGTTGTATAGTAAACAGATGCTACAACGATGTACAATGGAACGCTATACTCCTCAAGAACGTGAAATTTTGTCGTTTTTTTTTTGCGGAATAACCCATCAGTGGTAAGAACACATAGTGAATTTCGTCTAAGATTTCTTCTCCATTCGGCAGCGACTGGTCGCAAGAGACTGACTCAACAACAGATAGGGGCAACGGTTGGCAGACTGATAACTGTCACTGGCGAGCGCTGCAGAACCGTGTTACGTGACTTTTTGATACCCGAATTGGATGAATTGGGTTTGAATAACATGTGGTTTCAACTGTACACATGGTGGACGTCACAATAAACTTAGTGAAGGACACTTTTCCAGGCCGTGTTATCTCCCGTTTTGGCGATTTGCATTGGCCCGCAAGATCATCCGATCTGACCATTCCAGACTTCTTTGTTTGGGGCTATGTGAACGCGCCACAGACTGGCAGCCCTGAAAGACAACAGACAAGAAGTAGAGAGCATTACGGCGGAAGTATTGAGAAAAGTGGTGGAAAATGCCATAAAAAGAGGTCAACTTTTGAACGATATTATCTTCGGTACGTCTTCCATTGGCATTTTGGAGGCTCGCGTACATACAATTTTGAAAAATTCGGCATCCATCTTTTAGACAATTTTAAAGCCTAAAATTTCGATGGTCAGAATTTGTCTCATGTGACGCACAGTTTTCGAGATATTCGAACTCAAAACCGATTTTCATTATTAACTTCGAGGTAAAGTCGCACCATTTTCAAAATATTCGCACTCAAAAAATGTGTTTTCCATAACTTGGCGATAAAGTTGAATATTTTGGAATTCCCAGTAGAAATGATTGGGAATCCGGAGTAATTTTAAATGTATACTCGTAGACTCTACACAGACAAGTCGTATTCAACTATAGGCAACTGCAAAGCGGATACATTGCATAATGAGGCTAAAGGTTAGAGACTTCCTGAAAATATATAGAAACAATCCGCTGCTACAATTCCTAGAGACTGAGGCCAAAAGAATAACAATCAATAGTTGTAACCTAGATAGAGATAGACGAAAAGACTTATCTCAGTTAACAAGAAAACCTTAACACCTTACTGAGTCCATCTTGCCTGATAGACAGCCACGCCAAAATTAAATTTCTGCGAAAGCTGATTTCTTGTCCACCACACTACATCGTCTCTTGGTTGAGTAGCATGGCTTGAGTGAGACCGTAACGATTACTCAACTTTTTATGTCAAGGAGAATTCAATACGAGTTTAAAACTTCTGTGAATATGTGGTAACATAATGAATTAACCCTCTGGTCTCTAGGTATAACTATGTCTGGGCAAGGGCAGCTTAACCGAATCTAACCCAACCTTAGAAATACTCGTAGTAGGGACATTTCTTTCTGGCTGCTTGACAATAACTGCTTGGCAAAGCATGACGAGAAGCAATGGTATAATGTTTCCACAGAAGGCGAGGAAATATAACAACACAAATCAAGAACAATGCTCAGTCTAGCCTTTTTTTACAAACTTCTCAGGAAAATGCCATCTGCCATGCTCCAAAACGTTATCACGACTACTTCAGGGATCCTATAGCAAGATGTAGGGGTATCTTATCGGATCGGGCTACAAAGGGGTGGGTCCCTGATGAGGACTTACGTATATTTCAAACTATATGGCGAATAAATTGTTCAGCACTAAATGCATAAGAAGTATTAGATGGGAACCTAGAGTATTAGGTAGATATATGTCAAGAGATGAAGTTACTTGGACGCAGTCATAGTGACTTAATCGCTAATGAAAAAAGAGGATAGGGTTAGGGGGTCTGTACGATGAGTATGATTAAGCTAACATAAAGTTCCGAGCACCAACACATAAAATTCACAATATTAGATGAATTTCTGATACAGCCTATCGTATGTGGAAAGCCATTCAAACCTTCTGGTGTAGTAAAGCTTTTAACCAAAAATAAATCACAAAAAAATAAAGAACTTCTAAATAGGTTTTCGATATATTTAGCAAGGGGCCACGATCTGTTAGGAAGGAGAGATCCAGATGGTACAGACTGACATCTTTCACTACCTGGGTCAAAGCCCTACCTCGGTTTTACTGGATACCCTTATCGTGTACTGTAGGTAAATACAGATTTTAAAATTGTTGGATGGCAAAACTGATTTTTGAGGCGGAGATTACATAAAGTACCGGGCAGCTCGACACAAAATACTGGCCAACTTTAATAGTTTCTCCTTCTGCATATCTATTAGAATATTTCTCTCAATATTTTCAGGACTCTTATAGGCTTATGTAATCTAACAGTACTGACTGGTTGAGCAACCCTTAAAACTAATCTAAGCTGCAATGAATATACGACATAAAAAGGTGTAAAAGGTTTTTCACTCCTGCGGGCTTGGTCACAATCTCTACAGCTTTCGTTCGTCCGCAACTTGAGTATAACTTGTATGTTTGGATGGGAGCTCCTGTCATATGCTTGAGTTTACTTGATCATGCTCAACGATAAGCTTGTAGACTGATCGGTGATCAGCCCTAGTACGTTCCACTCACGAACAATGTAAATCACTCACTTCTTCATTTGATTAAAAAAAAAAAAAAAAAAGCTGCAATCACATTCAAACCCATACTCACTTTGATCCTGTTCGACTTTGAATGACGCTCGTATAATATCATCTGCACCAGGATCCAATCGGAACTGGAATGGTGGCCCATTGCTCTTGGATCGATCATCATCATCTGTTGCCAAAATTTCGACCACCTTACGTGGTGGCACATGCTCCGGTAGTACAGGCCTATAGTCCTTTAGGAATTTCGGAGCATTATCATTAATGTCTTGTACAATCACAGTCAAAGTTGCCGTAGCCGTCTTCGGTGGAATGCCATCGTCGATGGCCAATATCTTCACTTGATGCCGGGGCACCACTTCACGATCCAACGTTCTTTGTATCGACACTGATCCATTCTGATTGATCGAGAACTGCCGCTGTCGATCCGATGAACGATCAATCGAATACGATACCTTACTCTTACCACCCTGATCTGGATCGGTCGCTTTGAATTTCTCCAACTCTGTACCAACTTTTGTATCCTCATACACGGACACCTCAATGTTTGCCCGCTCAAAGTGCGGTTTATTGTCATTGATGTCACGTAGCTTGACCACAACCCACGAGTACGCTACATGGTATTTATCATTGTCATTGTCCTCGCCCTTGTCGTTAACTTGAATACGAAACCGGAAACCGTTGCTTTGCAATTGATCCTCATAGTCGAGGGGTTGGACAATTTTTAAACTGCCCGTACCGTCGTTGTTCCGCACCATTGTAAATTTATCCGCTCCATAGCCACTGTTATCAATCACTTTGTACTGGAATTTATTTGTCTCGTCCTCGTCGTGCACTGTCACGGTTAGTATGGGCATCTCTGGCAGGCTGGTACCATCGGTCTCATCCACCTCCGTAAACCATTCGTCTTTTGTGAATTGTGGCGGCATATCGTTAATGTCCTTCACACGTATCGATGCAGTACCAGTGCCCTTAAGGCCACCCCCATCCATGGCGACCACTTGTATGGAATAGTCTGGTGTACGTTCTCTGTCCAGGCAACAGACGGCCGTTTTGATAACACCCGTTTCCGGTTCTATCTCGAATATGGGCGAGCCAGTCTCCTCCTCGATGACATTCTTCTCGATGGAGTACACAAGTTTCGCATTCAGTCCCTCGTTGGGATCATCATAATCGACGGCTGTCATTGTCATAACAACCATTCCGGCGGTACCGTTTTCAGTGACATTACCAAAGTACACACCCTGCGGAAAGATTGGAGCATTGTCGTTGATGTCCTTTAAATTAACTTGCACATCCGCATAGCCGACCAGGCCTTCACCGCCTTCATCTTGTGCGAATACAGTAAATCGCCACTGAGGTCGTCCATTTGGCTGATCCCGGTCCAGAGGCTGTAAGGGAATATAAAACAAAAGGATAATGAAAAAAATGTGTTTCAGATGTTTTAGTAGAGATATGTAGAACATACGAGTAGTATGTACTCGTACTCGTATGTGGTAAGATACGAGTAGACGCTATGAGCGTTTGCATGCATAAACTACGCCAGGACATGATAGTGGAGAACGCCCTGTATGTTGCTGGCTGTCGAAGACATACACAGAGGACCGTTAAGTAAGGGTAATTCATTGAGGTGGCAATAAAAAAAGGACATTCCAGCCAACGAAACAAGCTGAAGTAGGGGGTGGGATAAAATATTTCTGAGGGAAGAAAAGATTCACTGCCGGAAGGATGTTTCCCATGTATTGTACACTTTATGAGCGGGTGCGGAAGGGGATGCTATGACAGTTTTTTTTATTTTTTTTATTAATAAGTTGAAGGTAGGTAAGAGTTTCATGACGTTGTGTTGCTGGAGAGTCATTTGAAGAGGCTTTTGTAAATTTTCTTTGGTAAATCTTGCGGACAAAGTTTTTATGCCAATAACCATAAAAGTTGTGGTTAAAAGTTGTCGGACAGTTTACTGCAAAAGTCTTCTTAATTAATTGAAAAGTATATTACCAACGTTTACGAATGAAGTTTAGGGTCACTTTCAAGTTTATGTACAATACTCAAAGGGTGTACAGAAAAGATGGAAAACTGGTACACAAGAAGACGTTTTTTTTTTTTTTTTCTTTGAACAACTTAGATCCTGCGGCTGGACATACACAAAAAAATTGTACCCCAAAATACATACAAAAACCACCGCCTCTGCCTCATGACTAGGTGCGCGAGGACCTAACAAAGTAGGAGCTAATCCCAGGCAGAATAAAAGACCCCAGTTCGTCGTTCTAAGAAGGTCCTGCGGTGACAATGTAGAAGCAATTCTCTGAGTCAGCGATAATAATAATGTATATATCCAACGAGGGAGAGAATATTTTACACGGAAAGTGAGAACTATGGAACTGCCCTTACGAGCACTTTCCACGTTAAGTACCACTCGAACGAGCTAGGAGCTTGGCCTTAAAGAAGTGGAGATGACGCTTTTCAAAGAAATAAAATTTCCACTGTGAAAAACTTATAAAATCCGATAGATCCCATTTTACACCAGGCATAGGTATACTGTAAACGATGAGTTTTCAGCTGAAGGCCTCAATGTTAGATGTTTATACCATGGTTATTGAACGCAGACATGAGAACTTCTCTATCCAAAACCATGACTGATTGAAGGCAACGTGTCTCGGTTTAATTAAAATTGATATATCAATCTGTAGCACTTTTAATTCCCTTAGCGCAGGGCACCTACCCTACATGCTCGTACTCAATGGAAACAAGGCTGGGGTAGATTTGAAGATTTCTGAGGCAGTCGTACATATCAGTTCGCATAGGACTATGATGGCCCTCCGTGGGAAAATACTGGAGCACATCATAAGTGGCAGATTGGAGAGTACAATCGATGGGGAAGGAGGCCTCGCAGATCAACAGTATGGTTTCCGTAATGCACGTTATACGATCGACGCCCGTGAATTGGGTACCTGCATGGCGATTGATCGGGAAACTACTGACTGTCCAAAACATGGATTGGACCAGTAGCGCAATAATCAAGTTCGTAATGTAGTGCTTGCTTTACTTCCTCGCGGTGGTCCCCGGGCAATTGCATGTATAAATCCTTATACATGTAGGCCAAAATTGCAAGCGCGAGATTGTCTAGGGTCTTATGCCTAGGGTAGGTAACCTGGGCCAGCAACCCACGTTACCGAAACTTTAACCGCTACGGAAACCGACACAATGCCTCGGATAAGGACTGATAACACGTTGACGAACTTTGGCTATCGTACCATAGACGCTCCTTGGCTCTCAGAGTGAAGGACCTCAGAACGCCAGATTCCTTCAATTGGAGCATGAGTTCATGCGATATACGCTGGACATATTGGGAGTAAGCGAGATAAGATGGTTAGATGCGGGTGAGTACCAATTCCCAACGCATAGCACTGTATTACTCTACACCGGAAGACCATCCGGAAGCCCCCGTGGATATGGAGTTGGACTGCTGCTAACGCCAACAGCACGCAGAGGCCTAATTTCCTGGCATCCGCACGGTGATAGGATTTTAGCGGCCAGATTCCGGACGAGAGTACGTCGCGTCACCATTATACAGTGTTACAACCCCACGGATGGTTCGTCTGAGGAAGAAAAGGAGACCTTCTACAACCAGTTGGGAGCTGGGACCTGAATGCTAAGGTAGGCTGCGACAACGAAGGGCTCAAACATGTTATGGGACGTCACGGACTAGGCAATCGCAATGACAACGGCGAAAGATTTGTTGATTTTTGTAACGCAAATCGTCTTGTCATAGGTGGCACCATGTTTGAGCACAAAGTCTGGGTGTCAACTGACAGGCAAGCAACCTCCAACCAAATTGACCATTTTGCCATCAGTCGCCGTTTCAGAAGTAGTCTCCTATACGTCCGAAACAGACGAGGTGCCGACATTGGGTTGGTACGAGATCACCATCTTATGATAGCTAATCTCCGATTACGCACTGCTGCCGTTCATAGATCTAACAACACAAGAATACCTAGGTTCAACGTAGACCGACTGAGAGTTCCCTCAGTGCGCCAAGAATTAAGGGACCATTTCTCACGTGGAGTGGAAACAATCAGCAACTCATTGCCCGCCACCATCCAAGACCATTGGTGCGCTGTGAAAACTGTTTTCACATCAGGTGCTGAATGGATTGTCGACCAATCGCAGGGAAACCATAGGGCGTGGCTTTCCGAGGATACCTAGAGAAGGATCAACGAACGAAAACAGCTAAGAGCTCGAATTGCAGCAACTCCAGCAGCAGGGAGGATCGAGCTTGAGTCCCTATATCGAATGAAGATGAGAGAAGTACAGCGTAGCGTGAGACGTTACAAGCGCAATTACATCAATGCGCTGGCTACAGAAGCAGGAGAAGCAGCAGCGAGGTGCGACAGCAGAAACGTTTATAGAATCACTAAGGAGCTAGTAGGTGGCCGAAGTACTACTCAACACCCAGTGAAAGGCTTAGACGGTTCGTTGCTAATATCGGATGAGGATCAACTGAAGAGATGGAAGGAGCATTTTGCTTCGGTTCTAGACCGAGTATTCACCAATATGCACCCAAGTCAGACTGAAGTGTCTGTAGAAAGAAGTTCCCGAATTCGCACCACAACCCCCAGTAAAGAGGAGATTATTACCGCAATCAAAGCACTGAAAACTAATAAGGCGGTAGGACTTGACGGCATACCCGCGGAGCTTTTTCAAGCTGCGCCAACAGCATCGGCAGAGCTACTGTTCCCACTTGTCGGGAGAACATGGGAAGCCGAGAGTTTTCCAGATGAGTGGAAAAAGGGAATGATTGTCAAGCTCCCTAAAAAAGGCAACCTAATGCAGTGCGAAAACTGGAGAGGTATCTGCGTGCTGCCTTCCTATCAACAGGAAATAGAGGAATTCGATGGACTCTCACATCTGAACTCAAACACCTCGACTACGCCGACGATGTATGCCTACTGTCTCACAGAATAATGGACCTTCACCAAATGACAGCAAATGTGGAGAGGGAAGCAGACGTCGTTAGGCTGAAAATTAACTCGGCAAAAACAAAAATGATCAGTCTAGGACCAAACTCATCAACTCATATATGCATTGCTGGACACACGGTTGCGAGAATCGCACACGATGGCGCTTAGGCGTTGTAGAGGCCCTAGGACCCACAAGGGGATACAGGACATACGTAAAGTAAGTAATCATCACGCTGAATATCAAACTGCAGAAACATCCTGCGAGCACTTACCGCCAAGAGAGTACCAGACTACCTGCAGAAGATAATGACAGACTATTTTAGAAATAGGATACTGCACAACGACACCGATGACGGAACGAGAAAATAAAAATCGTAGCCAGGGACTTCAGTGCCAAAATCGGAATAAAAACGACAAAAAAAAAAAAAAATTGTGATATGAACAATTCACATATCTAAAGTCGGTGGCTGACACTTGCAAGTGACACTTAGATAAACTGCAGAGCAAAACAGGCGATACTTTGTGAACAAAAAAGAAAATCCACATTGTTTTCCAGCTCAAGAAATCAAAGTCTCTACATATTATAAAATTTAAAATGTTTCTCTGTTTGTCTGTCTACCAGACAGAGCCACTTGACCGATTTTGGTGTAGCTTTCTTCTGTGTATTGAAAATTGAGCATCCACTCGTGTATATACCACATCCTTTGGATACAAATTACCAGTATTGTGCATTTAATTCGATATGACGGCTAAACAATAAATGGTACGAGTACTCGTATGTCAAAATAGTGAATAAGGGATTTCTAAAGTTCAAAAAGATGTACGGAAATGTCCGCGAAAACATATACGTAATATCACAAAATATGAGTAGCTAGTACTTCGTAATTTGTATGCTTTCAAGCTTGTTTTCGGAAAATATAACTTGAGAACGGCTGAACCAATTTCAATGTAGTTTCTTCTACCTATTTATTGTACTATTTAACTTGAAAAGTTTGGAATTGCAATTCATTATTGTCTGACATCGACATGATGAGAACTCAATAAACATATTTTCCTACCCCATTAAATTTAATATGTCGGCTATACTATTAGACATATGTGTAATACATCAAATTGTTGTATGACAAACTTCTAGGACTTGAAGAGACATATCCTTAGAGTCTTAGACTAAAAAAAAAAAAAACTCAAAATATAGGCTGAGTTCCAAAACGCATAAAATGCGCAGTTGATGTAAAGCCATGTGTTCCGAAAATCAAAAAAAGGAAAATGTTTACAAAGTCACGAGTTTCTTAACGCAGTTTCATGGCAGATATGCGCATTAACTGCGCAGGAGACGCATCCATTTTTATTTGGATGCTTTCATTTGACGACTTGACGTTTACTTAAAGAAAAATATGGAGTGTTCTTTTCGAATAAAATATTTTACTTTAGTACATGAAATGTATTCCGCGTCATTCTGAAATGACTATAGAAAATGTGATCAGGATATTTTTCAATAGTTTTAAAAAAATGCAAAGATTTAGGAATCTCCCTTCGAAATAGCTTAGGTTTTTGTGATGATAAAGCTGCTGCACGTATTTTTCTGCGAATTTTTAAAAAAGTTTTCATCGATAAATTAACATAGCTGTTGGATATATCCATGGGGTGTGCCAAACATTTAATATATATTTTCAAAATTTGATTGAGTTGGAAGTTTGCCATGTTAATTTTTGAGAATGGTTACTCTGGGATCTAACGACAGAATTAAAATGAAAACGGTTAAAATCCTCATTAAAAACACTTCTTTCCACCTCTTTCACTTTTAGTTCCCTGAGTGCTATACAAAATGCGTTCCGAAGTGTCAAATTAATGCAAAGTTAAATGTATGCAAAGTGTTAAGGCTGCGTTGTAGATGCGCAGTAAAAGTGTAACACTGCCGCATTTAAATTTTGTTTTCTGCGTTTCGAAACTCAGCCATACATTTTAATGTTATGAAAAGATTCACACTTCCAACTTCATAGCTTAGCTCATTTGAATTTATTTTCTTTTGTCATTTACGGTATTAAATGAGAATTTTAAGCTGTAGATGATGATTAACGTCTGGAAATTGGGCAGCGACTTTATTTTTTCATCTTTAATAAAATTACCTCCTATTAGCTAGTCGATAGTTTAGTTTTTTTAAATAGTACACGAAAATAATATGCAACATTCTCACTTTAGTTCATTTCGAGGTTGGGATTTCACATCCCTGTCATACATACATACGAGTAAGTCACCTGTCAAATCCATTTGTCATCCATAGTGATAGATAGTTAGTTCTTGCCGCCATTTTATAATATGGATCGTTTAACCAAATTGTTGTATCTTACTAAGAAAATAACAGTTCTGTAATATCTGTGTGTCGCATGGGTGCTGGGAAATCAACAAGTTGACGTGAATTTTTCAAACAAAATCTTCTTCAGCGATCAGACCCATTTCTCGCTCGACGGCTACGTAAACAAACACAAAATCGCTGAGAAGCGATTGCATCCACCACTGTTTAGTGCGCACTGTGGACCGACGGCGTGATCGGGCCGTATTTTCTTTTTAAAAATGACGAAGGCGCTACTGTTACGGTAAATTCTCTGCGCTTTGGTCAAAAGTTAACCAACTTTTTTTGGCATGTGATCAAAGACATTGATGTGAGCGACATGTGGTTCCAACAGAACAGGGCTTCGTGCCAATCAAAATAGGCAAATTTGGCTCTACTTTTGCAGATTTGGTTACATCAATTGGCCACTAAGATCATGTGATCTGACCCCGTTGGATTTCTTTTTGTGAGGCTATGCTAAAGATTGATCCCCAAACTTTGAAGCACTTAAAAACCAACAACGAAGTTATGGCCGCAAATACAGCCAGGAATGTGCCGAAAAGTAAACGAATTGCAAAAACTCCTGTGGCGGTAATTTAACCGATGTTGGATGATTCCACATATAATGTCATAAATGAATAACCCTGTGTCGTGGGCTACAGGCTAGGCCTGGCGGGTCTACTTATTTCTAATAATATTAAACGTTTTCAAACTACGAGTATAGCCGAATTTTACACAACTGCATGCAAAGAGAAGTTCCTTTATTGTATATGGTGCTTCACTTCATCATGTAGCCTGTTGTGTCCAAAGTCGGACGTAGGCCTCTTCTAAATTTTTCCATCCTGTCCTGTCTTGTGCTGTACAGATCCAATTTTCTGTTCCTACTCTCTTTATATCGTCACTCCATCCCTCTGTTTCTCAGGTCTTCTCTTGGTCTCCATTCTAGGAGTCGTTTTGTCCACCTATTGTCTGTTGTCCTGCCTACCTCCACTTCGCTTTTGCAATTTGTATAGTTATATCCGATACTCGTGTTCTTCTTCGCATTTCCTCGTTTCTTACTCGGTCCCTTCTGCTTATTCCCAGCATCGCTCTCTCCATCGCTCTTTGCGCTATTTCAAGCTTGTTGATTGTATACCTTGTTAGGGTTAAGGTCTCTGCACCGTATGTGATAACTGGCATTATGCATTGCTCGAACACTTTTCTTTTTAGCCGCATGGCTATATCACTTCTTAATACGTTTCCCATTTTGCCGAAGACTGTCCAACCTAGTCCGATACGACGTTGGATTTCGCGAGTTTGGTTGTCTCTCGATATTCTTAAACCATGGCCGAGGTATTTATATTCGAACACCTGCTCGATCTCCATTTCGTCTGCTGCCTTTAGTTTTCCATTGGGGACTAAGTTGGTCATGAATTTCGTTTTCGTGAAGTTGATGTTTAGGCCGACAGTTTTTGAAGCTGCTCCGAGTTCATCTAGCATCAGTTTAGCATCTTTTAGGTTATCAGTTATGATAACAATGTCATCCGCGAAACGGAGGTGACTGAGGTATTCACCATCAATATTGGTGCTCTTCTCTTCCCATTGCAGGTCTTTGAAGGCGTATTCCAGGACCGCTGTCTAATACCTCTTCCTATTCGGTACTTATTTGTTTTTTCGTGTAGTACCACACACCCGGTAGCCTTACCGTATATGTGTTGGAGGAGTTGAAGATATCTTCCATCTATCCTACATTGCTTTAGCGATTCCATTATTCTATATATTTCCACAGTATCGAAGGCTTTTTGGAAGTCTACAAAAGTTAGGACCAGTAGCCGGTTGTATTCGATTGATTTTTCAATTAGTACCTTTGCTGTTTGCAGATGATCATTCGTACTGAAGCCTCTCCTGAAGCCAGCTTGTTCCCGTGGTTGGTATCGGTCGAGTTTTTGTTCTACACTTTTTGTAACGATCTTTGTCAACAGTTTGTAGAGGTGTGAAAGGAGGCTTATCGGTCTGTAGTTATCCAAATTCGTTACTCCTTTTTTGTGGACTAGATAGACACACGAGTTTCTCCATAACTTTGGTATTTATCCTTGCTCTAAGCACATGTTGTACAGCGCCGTTATTTCTCTCAGGAGTCTAAAGCCGCCTGCTTTTATGGCATCTACTACTACTTGATCCTCACCTGGTGCCTTATTATTTTTCATTCCTTTTAAGGATCTTCGTACTTCCTCTTCTGTTATTTCTGGCATGGTGCTTCACTTAACACTATAAAATTTTTGGGAGGTCATACACAAGTGAAAAGTAAATTCTAGAGAAGGTGGTATATAGTATAGATCTTCCTCATTTATAGTCAACTGCTTCTATAATTTGGGCAGCCTTCGCTTAGAAGGCCCCAATTTATCCTCTCGTCGTCTCTGTCATACTCACTGAGCACTGCGTCATTGCGGTATTCATGCTGCAGGGACACACCAGTTGACAACTCTTAAATATGATACGCACCACGCCCATTTCTTGTTATACAAAAAAAAAAGGATATAGAATTCTACCTAATCCGTGTTGCAGACAGATTCTAGTCTGCCTCCTACCCTTTTTTGCAGGTTCACATCAAAGTTAAGTTAAGCCCCTTAATTTTTAAATGATACTCGTACCTCAAAAAAGTTTCCAGTTTGTTTTCAAATCGAAAGTTCCACAAATCGCAAGAGTAAAACAAACAAGTATCATACACACGCCAACTTTGAATAAATCAAATGTGCCTTAAGGAAGTTGAAAACAAATTTGAAAAACACTCCCAAATCACCCACGCCTGCTATTCTGCTGGGCACCGTCTTGTTGGAATCGCGGATCCTTTTTCGTTCTCCCAAAATTTTTTGTTTACAGCTTTTAATTGAAAAACGATTTTTTTTTATTTATTTTCTTTTCCCTTATGATTCGAATGCCACACGCTGCTGATAGCTGGTAGGCAGGTTTTTTTTTAATTACGCCAACCTATTGTTTCCTATTGTTCCCGCAACCGACACAGATACTCGTACATTGGTTAGATTTGAAAATTAATTCGTTGGGTCAGGTCCTGGAATGTCGACTGACAATGGTGATGATGGGGTGCAAACACGAGGAAAGGATTCGAAAAGTATTTCTTGTTTTTATACTTGTGTCAGCTGTCGCTTTGTTTTGTGTTTGTTTTTGTTGTTTTTTGTCTTCCCCTAGTATCTGTTTATTGCCGTGTATCTTTTCAAAATTAAGCATGAGATACAACTGAATATGGGATGCATCCAATTGTGGTTAGCCTCAGCTGCTGCATATGAACATTAAATTGCGCGCTGCAGCACGGGTGGTTTTGTGGGCAGACCAATCTCTTTGTGTGCAGGCAAAATTTCTGACCCAAAATGCGGATTTACTCGGTTTGGTTGGATGAACGGATGGAGTGCACTTGGGATGAAACCGACTAATTGAAATTAAATGTCAGTTACGAAGGCATAATTTCTAAAGATGTGCAGTTCGTATAAACACAGAATATGATAACAATCTGGAGGGTACGAGTACACAGGACATACAACTTTAGTCAGCGATGGGAAGTTGTACCCTGTCGACAGTTGTCGTACCTCTTGTACTGTTGTCATCGTTGTCAGGAAATGTCTGCATTTCTGGGATTAGTACAATGCACTTGGTTGACTCGCTATTGAGGTCACAGCGGAGTAGGTAAATGCAAACTGTAGGCACATACCAGGGGGAATTTTGGGGCATTTCTGACGAAGAAGGAGCCGGGAGGGGATTGTTCATTAAATATATTTTGTTTGGTTAGCCTAATTCGGTTAAATGTTATCAAGCCGTCGTGAATACGAAATTTATTGTGTATTTGTGCGTTTGGGTTTTTGATAATTTTTCAAAGGATTTTCGTCCTTTTTATTCCCTATTTTGCCTCTCGTTGGGCAGACATTGTGTCGCGTAAAATGTGTTTTGTTTTCCAACACGAAAGAAAGGGGGCCAAATGGAGATATTTATTTGTTTACGAAGAAAATTAGCCTTGTCCCGCATTTAATCCGGTAGACAAACAGAGAGTATGTATATTTTTGTGCGAGTGGTCTTCCTATTGATTTATAGCTAATTGCGTTGAGTTCTAGAGAATTTGGCAAACCCTAAAGTTTAGGGGAGTTACAAATTCCCTTCATCGATAAAGAAGCCGACCCTTGAACGAAGGATGAATAAAGTTTTTTAAGAGTCATCGTGGTCGCGGTGCCGATTTGTGTGTTGTATCGTAAAAAAAGGGGTTAAGCCGGGAGCCTTAAAATGTCATACCTTTTAAATTCCTACCCTTCGGCTTTCGTTCCTACATATTTTAGGAACTTTGCTGAATTCTCAGAAAATTGATTTCTTTTTTTTTTTTTTTTTTTACAGAAACGTGTTGAAAATGTTTTGGGTTCTCATGCGGACGTGGGTAAAGCTGTAACAATATGAACTGCCTTAGGGGTGGAGGGTAGTTTTAATTCCTTAATGTTGTGGTCTTTTCTTTCTTGTTATTTTGCACCCTTTTTTTATATTTTGATGTTGATTTTAACTTCTTTGTTAAGCACATGAAAGTAATTTAAAAACTTTATCGTGAATGAATTTTTACAGGGAAGTTAGCTTCATGGAAAAATGTTGTTTTACCATTTCTACGATGCCTACCTACAGGTCACAACAATAGGGGTGACGTGCAACTGAATTAGGAGGGTGTAAGTATGCTGAACGATTTGTCCGCCAGAAATAAGCAGGCGATAAGTCAGCATTTCATAAGCCGATTATGTTTACCATGAATTAAGAAGTCGAGGGAAAATTTTCTTTATATTAAAGCGGCAACCGGTTTAGGACTAATTAAGTTGGTCCTTTCAAGAATTTTTCCACATACTTGTTCCACTCATATTTCAAAACACCTTACTACCCACAAAGAGTTAATCCGAATGCTAAGTTCTTTGTAGAGTAAAGTGGTAGGGATGTAGGTCGACCAGAAGGTGGGCTGATGCCGATACCCTGTGACATTAATCAACGGCTTACTTAGGCAAGGGAGGCTGCGATTTAGATTTCCATTGAACACGTATGTATGGCAAGTTGAGAAGAAGGGGTATATCTCCATAATCTAAGTCTAGACTTTAAGATACTTAAATAAATAGCACGTGCCAACAGAAAATACAAAGATGCAGAAAATAGCTACATCGGGGTAATACGGGGTTGCATTTGTATCTTTTAAGATTCCAGTCAACATTTTCTTCTTTTGCTCTATACTTCCTTATGGAGTATAAGATGTTTTGAAATTGTTGATGCTTACTAATAGATGTAGGTATTCGTTTCATTAACCGCATCATTATTTCAAAGGGAGTATTGGAGAACTGAGAAACTTATTATGCAAGTAGCAGCAAGAGTTCAAAATTTACCATCGTTTTTGAAGACAGTTGCCCTGCTGTTGCTAGAAACAGGTTTATCTACAGATGTCCAGACATTCCATTTATTCTTATTATAAAGTATCTAACACCCATGATCACCATAGAGTCTTAATTCTTATAAAAAAATCTCATCCCAAAGGTTCAACACGAAGATCTTAGTTTCAATCCAAGCGGAGATCTGAACAAAAAGAAGTAGCAAATTAGGTTGTAATTGAGTTATTGATACACGGTGGGGAAAACAACTTTCCCAAACATTCCAACGGCCTACAACGTTGGACAGCAATCAAAAAGGAAAACTTTAAAATATAATTATGAGAGCATAGAAGACAATTCGTTCCCTGATTGGAGAACCAAAAGCCTATTGATTTTTATCGACCTGTTTTAAGAACTGGTTAGACCCCCGTCATCTATCTTGATGCCTTCAGAGTACCCATGATAAACGGTTGAGCTTACGTAGAGGTTTGATATATTGAAGCCCTATCTCCACTTAATCTACAGGAGCAGTCTAATCTTTGGCTACACCCCCAGTTTCTGGAGGAGGGTCAAAGTGTTCTGCATACCGAAAGCCGGTAAGATCTCCCATGCATCTCCTAAGGACTTCCGTTCAACCAGCTTATCTTCCTTCCTCCTGAGACGCTGAAAAGCCCGATTGACATCTGTTTACGTTCTAATGTAGACGGCAATCTCATATCGAATTCCCAGCATGCGTACTGGAAAGGGAGATCGGTGGAGACTGCTCTTCATTCACTGGAAGGAACCATCGAGAGATCTTTTGATACGATGGCATCTTTCCTTGACATTGAGGAAGCTTTCAATAATGTCAAAACCGAGGTTATATCTGCTGCACCTATCAGTCTGAAGGTTGATAACTGCATTTGCTACTGGATCAAACAAGTACTTAAAAGCAGGTTTATCTATGCTGAATTCGGGTGCTGTCTAACAAAAAGGTCGAAATATAAGGGTACTCCGCAAGGCTACTAGTAGTAGTAAAATGAATGTTGAAAATCCTAAAAAAAGATGGGCGTTATAGCCTATGTGGACGACATTGCGATAGACCTATCGGGAAAATTGTCTCTTACTATAAGAGACTTAATAAACTTTTAAAATGGACGGAAAAGGTTGGTCTCTCATTTAATGCTGGAAAGACTGAACTTGTTCTGTTCACTTGAAGGTACAAGGTACCATGTGTCGTTCCTCCAAAGCTAAATTGCAAGAAGCTTCGTTTCGCACATCATACTTGGAGGGTATTCTCGACAAAAAATTCAGTTGGAAACTGAATATACAAGACCGTATCAGGAAGGCCTTATTCCTGCCGTAGGCCCTTGAAATCAAAATGGGGTCTCCAGGCTAAAGTAGTCAATTTGATTTATATGGCCCATCCTGATGTACGGAGTACAAGTCTAGTGGACAGCACTAGAGAAGAAAACAAATTCTAATCTTCTAAGGAAAGTTTAAAGGTTATCATGCATCTGTTTAATGGGTACTTGATAAGAAAATAGACTTTCATCCATGGATCTAGATGGTCTTGCACATAAATGCGGAGCAGAAAAGGTTTAACATCACAACGGTTACCCATTCTTACCTTCATTTAGGAAGAAATTAATCATGTAGGGTTCCTGGTGCCGGAAATCCAGTTCTTCTTCATCTAACCTAATCTACGTAGAAGTTTAGAAAGGATAGTCGAACATTTCTCAAAAATAAGTCGAAAAAACCTACCTAGACCTGATAATTTGTTGCAGTTGTGATCACTAAGGACTCGACGTACTGAAAGTAAGGTAGGATTTAGTGATAGTCTTGTCAAGAAACTTAGCACTTTCTAAGATGAGATTACAATCATTTCTAACGCGTTTATCTATTGGAACTTAAATTCCGATTAAAGGGTATTTTACGCCATAGACCAATAGTCTCTTCATTCTTCCGTATAGCAATCGCACAGGCTTACTTATTTGATCGGAATAAAAGAAGAGCGGGAAATTTCAACCAATGTGGTGCGGCAATTTATGGTGCCTACTTCAAACTGATGTTTCCTCTTGACGTAACCTGTTAACCATTTATCTTTCAAGCAGATGCAGACACAACTGAGGTTTGATGTAATATCCTAAATATCTTTTCAGACAATGCTGCAGGTGTATGGTGTAAAGATTGGCTGCTAGACGGCAGTCTAGTTTGGATTCCCGGATATGAGGGCATGAAAGGTTCACGATCAACTTTTATCGAACCTGGACCCCTAGACGGCTTACTCATTACTGATCAAAAGTTGACGCTAAGCATTCGAAAATCATAACACATGTTCTTAATACTGAATTTAACATAATGGCTGCGAAAAGAACTTTCTCACTGGTCAATGCTCATTGACACGTTACCAAGTTTTTCCCCAAAGACCAAGAAACGCCCGAACATATTTTCTGCATATTCTTTGCCATAAATTGTTTAAGGACCTCAAACACCCACAAAAAAAAAGTATTTTGTCGTTAATAGCCTGCACGTGTTATGTTTTTCGCACGAAAGTAAGGGACCTTCATAGTTATTGACGAATTCGAAAAGCGAATTGAGAAGCTTCTCATGATATTTATACCCTCGGAGGTTCGCAAGAGGCAGTGCCGTGAAAAAGTTTCGGTTTATAGTATTACTTTCAATTTGCCTAAGAATAGTTCTATTTTTTTATGAAGTAAAGTAGCCTCATCAAATCGTAGCTAAGCTATGTCAAATTGGATGCATTATTTCGATATTTTTATCTCAGAGAAATGAAAGTCGTGGCAAATGACGACTAAAACCAAACTTAGTCTAAGGTCTTACGCACATGGAGCTACACAAAAGAGAGATAAACCTGACCTTATAGTTAGCCACACACATGGTGCTTGTTACACTGGCCTATGGCCTACATTTTGCCGATTGGTTTGAGAGGCGTTCGTGACAAATTATTGAATTATTGAAACTTCAAAATTTTGGTGCACTCAGACTCAACTCTTGGTCCATTGTATGTACTACCAGGCAGAAATCCCTTTTTGGTGTAGTGGTTGGAAAAACTTAGATATTGTTCGTTTCTCAATTATTCTTGGTGTCTGTTCCACACTCGGACTCGAACCTACACAGCTCGGGTCGTCAGTGTATTTCAATCAAAACACTGTGCATGTTCTGGTTTTCAGTGGACTGGGTCATTTCCTTGATTGGCTATTTGTCCAATCAACTGGAAAGCAGAACATGCAAAGCGTTCACTGGTGATCGTTGACTAAGCCAAGCTCCTCAGTGAAGAGGTCTTTATGTACCTATATGGTTGCTGCAGAATTCTTGTTTGCTTACACAAATTCTTTCTTATTCTTTCGACAATAATCATCTAATTTGACGAAGTATTTTTGAAATAAATCACTACCCAGCTCGTGACTTCAATCACTTACAAGTATGATTACTTTTGCGTTGCTCCATGTGCGAAAGGTTTAAGTCACAAATAAGCAAACTTTGATGGAATAATCTAGATCGATCTTAGTTTCGACAATCAATCTCACTTTTAGTGTTTTTACTGGCCCAGCAGTCTAACACCTATCGCCAAACAATTCAAAAAAAACACACAAAAGTTTGCTTCCAAAAAACTGCACTGAAATTGCACACATATCTGTAAATTCAAACAACCAACAGGATCAAACTTTAAAGTAATAATTGCATCCTTAAATTTAATTTAAACTCCTAATACTTGGCTGTGTAAAGGGGTAAACCATTACACAGCCATAAGTTTATCCCTTCTAATTGGCTACTATAAATGTTCAAAATCCCTACTCACCTTAAGGACGAAAATCTCTCCAGTAGTTCTATTAATATCGAACTTGCTGTTGGCTGGATTATCCGGATCGATACCTTGACCAGTTAGGAAGTAAACGATGTTCTGTGGTCGATCTTTGTCTCCATCAGTGGCTGTAACCTGTGTCCAAAACAAAAACATATTATTATCCTTGTTCACTTACGTTGTACGTTCTAGTACCACACAAATAAACAATGTTAACCACTAAAGCAAGCAATTTCAATCAACTTAACGAGCACTTAGCATGCAAAAGTGCAAAACTTATCACCTCCCAAAAAAGCGTAACAAAAAAAAAAGGACAACAAAAGCAAGGCACAAATGCATAATAAAAGTGCAAGCAAACATGAATGTAAAAATAAATAAACACTTGGTTACAGCACATGCAGGATATCCTATAAAAGCAACACTTTAAGTGAAATTTCCACATTTTCAGGAACCTTTTATTTTTTTATTTTTTATTTTTTACCTAACATCTCTGCATCCTGCAGTTGAAATGGAAATTCAATGCAAGTGCAGGTGTTGGTGGGTTACGAAAATTTCAAAACACTATTTTCGAAAACTAAAAAGAACCAACATACGAGTACACATACAAAACCACACAAGTTGTATGTTATGGAGAAACCAAATGTTTGCTTAAGTGAAATGTCAACATGTCCTTACGGGAGTGCACACATATGCACATATTTGAGTCAGGTACCCAGCCACCCTTCATTATTGTGGCGTAGCACCATCATCATCAGCACATCTCCCTTTTAAGCTGCAAATATAGAAATTTCGAGGAAGCTAACGCATCCTCTTGGGGTGTTTGGTAGACAGTTTGAGTAACACTGAAGGACTGATATTGGGACAGTCGATTGGCGTGTGTGTGTGTGTGAGTTTGATATGCTAACCCGGTTTGTAAGGTTAACTTTCCTAATTTCAAGTATGTTTATGTGTTTGTGTTTGCTTATGCAAATATAAATTGCTATTTGCAGGATTCTATTCTAATGGATGGTTACTTTTTTTTTCTTTTTTTCTGAGCCACTCTCCAATGTCACCTCATCCTCTCGAATATTTGGAGTTTGTGGCTTTCGAATATTGGATAAATTGAACAAGTACTTTGTACACAAGCAACGACGATACAAAAGACCTGTAATTTATTATTTGGGTGGAAATTTCAGATGAGCGGCAGGAAGTGGTCAGGCAGCCGATGTGAGAGGGCGTAGGAGCAGGCAGCAGCAGCAGCATCATCGTTTTATATGGGGACCGGAGAACTTTATTAAAGTTCCATTAGGCAAAGATTATTCACTGATTATTTATGGTAATGGCTTTTCGAGTCATGAAAATGTACACAGAAGCAATTATCGTTTAGACTTTAGGTTAGAAGTGTAATTAACTTGGTACTTCGGGAGGCGGCAAGTTTTAGTGTTTGAAGTTTGTTGTTGCAACAAAAGAAAAACAGAGCCTCTAAATTGAGTAATCAAATTAATTAAACCTAATTGTGGTAAGATTGGCCTTAAAGATGAGACTTTTATAGAGTAAAAACAATCAAGTGGTTTTTAAAGAAGCAGTCAACTTTGATTGCAGTTTGTAATCGAAGATAGATTGATGCAAATAATACGAATATCTGTGGATGTATTACAAGTTACACAATTAAAACTCGATTTTTATCAATTTTTTCGTTACTAGAAAATGGTTGGCACTATTGATATGAATACATTGGTAGCGTCAATCGATTACGAATGGGCGTAGGCAAAAAAAAAAGAGAAAGCGTACATTTTTGCCGAACATCTAGAAGAGACTCTTAAGCCGGTCTATGGTCCAGTGCTTATTCATAATATTAGTTCTTCGGAAATAGCACCTGACAATCTTAAGCTCCTGGTTACGACTCAATAACCGGAGAAGTTTTAATTAAGCTTCTCAATGTCCTGACTCAGTGAAAAGTTGTGCAAGTCATAATGGTACTAAAACCAGGAAAACTGACGGGTGACATGAAGTCGAATTCTCGCTTCTCCCAATTATATCCAAAATTTTCGAGAGGATATTACTTAAGCGCTTACAGCCGGTTATTGAGGAACATAATTGTATCCCTGATCACAAGTTTGGGTTCAGAAGTAAGCATTTAACCATTGGACAGGTAGATAGAATCACTGACGTAATTGAGAAAGCTCTTGATGAGAAAAAACGATTTGCCCAAGCGTATTTCTTGATATGTCGCAAACCTTTGATAATATGTGGCACCTGAGGTTCAAATTGCGACAGATTCTGCCTGTACGCCTATATAACGTACTGACAGCATTTCTATATCGGGAATAGACTCTTCTGTATCAGATACGGAAACAATTATTCGCAAAGTTAAATAAATTTTGGCCGGCGTACCGCAAGGAACGGTTCTTGGTCCTCTTCTGTATCTTCTACCGTCTTAACTATATTTGCCGATGACATTGCTACCCTAGCAATAGGTAAAACGATCGAAGAAACAACTTTACAACTGAGAAGTCTTCTGAATAATGTAAATGATGGCGGATAACCCTCCGCCAACAAAAGCTTGCCTGTCCTTATAAACTCTGTCCGTATTCCGTTCGCAAACGAGACCTTGGAATGACACTCGACGTAAAGCTGAAATGGAAGTCCGAGCTTAACATTGAGAATAACCTGCTTTTATGCAAGCAAGTGCTGAAGCCGGTGTGGACCCATGGTGTACAACTCTATGGTTGCACTAAGAAAAACAATTCCAATATTTTACAAACTTTCGAAAATGAAGTGCTAAGAGAAATTGTTCATGCACCATGGTACATAAGAAACGACGATATCCACAGAGATCTCGGAATTCCAGCAGTCGAAGATGGAACCAAAAACTTGGAGTGAAAGCAAAAAATGAAGTCAATAATACAGCCCTTCAAATTCTGGACGAAAGACATTTATTGCGCCGTCTATAAAGGTACAAACCCTTTGACTTGTCTGGAAAGCTCATCTCTCTTACGGTCCCTATGCCCTGGCTCTCAACAAAGGTGGATTTTGAACAGCTTAGCGATCTCTATAAAAGATCGGCAATCTAGATTTTATTGAGTTTAGAGAAAACGATTCCAAGGACTTGATTGCTGCTTGGCTGTCAGAGAAGAAGCTGATATTAGACTTATTTATTGCAATTATTTCCACCTGGAACACGCTACACTGATTTGGAAGACAGAAGGAAAGGCTGAGATTAAGTCTATCAGGGAAAGGCGTCTTCTTAAACTACCCCATCGTAGGAGATAAGCTTTACAAAAAATTAAAAACATAATTTTCAAAGACGAAGGCTATCAAGGATAAAGTTTTTATCCTTGATAGCCTTAAATATTTCAATGTCTTGAAAAGCCATACTTTAGTTTCTTTAATTTTCTTGTACTGCCATTGAAAATTTCAAATTGGGATCTTCTTGGGTTCGGGCAGAACAAATTATTATCAGACGTGAGGAATGGGTAGTATTCAAAACACAGACAATTTTATGGAAACTATTCTAGTATTAACGCTAAAGTGTATCAAAACGTGAGTGGTGAATCTATGGACAATTCTAAGCTGGAAATATGATAATGGTGATCTTCCAGTTGGGCTTACTTTCGGAGACATGACCGGTCGAAAGTCACATGAACGCTGATTCGGTTTTCTTTTATCTTTGAAAGTCTGCATTCGATTTAAATATCTTGGAATATAAATGAACAATTAGATAGAAATAGACCTAAAAGGTGGTGTACAGCGTATCAAACTAGGTCTTATTTGACGTTAAAATCGACCTCTGACCGAAATCCTCAAATAAGTTAGGTCAGTTAAAAGGGGTGGATAAGATGTTAGGTTAATTGTCTTTCATTTGCATACCCATACCCAACGCAGACTTTCAATAACAAACCAAGAAAACCGAATTAGCGTATCTCAAAACCCATGAGATTTTTAACTGCCATATCTGGTCCAAAATTGGTCTCTACCTCGAAATCACTATAAATATATTTTCGTCTTAGAATATTCCACAGATTTACAACTGACGGCTCGACACACAAAAACTCTTCTATGCGCAACAGGACATCAAAATCAAATTTCCATACAATTTTTTTTTTTTTTATTTTAAATTAACAAATTCTCGCAAACTTTCGGTATTTTATTTTTTATTGAATTGCTTTCATTAAAATCGCCGACAACAGTATTAAAGAAAGATTTGTGAGTTGACATATAAAATATGTACCTTTGGAATGGAGAATGGGCAAACCCCACAGGCGGACCAGTAGGGATGTAGTAAAGTGGGAGGGTTGTGATCCTTCTACTCCGGATCATAACTTCGCCGTAAGAAGAAGAAGAAGACCTTTGGAGATCGGTTTTTACTGAGAATATTTCGGAATATCCAACATTTTGAAATCGTTCGGTTTTTTAAATTATTTCGAAAATTGCAGGGATGCAGCCGAAACATTCTACCTTAAGCCGAAGTTAATAAAAATTGTTTTTCAATGCGACCTCCAAAAATGTGCGTCATACGTCATACAAATTATTGTAGTAACGTTGGTCTTTAAAATACTCTACAAGGTGGGTCAAATTGTTGAACATTTTCGAAAATTCTACGAATTAAAACTGACTCTAACTAAACCGCGTAACACATACTATATGAGTTTGTAGCTCTGCGCCGAATAAGATAATAATAACTTAAACGCTGCCACAGTAGATGTCATCACTTTCATATGAAGGAAAGAGAATATTTTGAAATAACTGACTAATTTATCGCCATTTCCATGCCATTTTTGCAATATGGATCGCTTAACCACCGTTCAAAGCATTAAAATTGTTGCATCTTACTACAAAAATAATTTCGATTTAAGGACAGATTATGATCGTCATAATAGCCCAACTGCGCAGACAGTTCGAAACACAATAACCAAATTCTATCAAATCGGTAGTGTTTGTGATGTAAGGCCTGTGCTTCATCGTAATGCTCGATCAACTGAAAACAGAGCCGCTGTGCCTCAGTGGCTGAAAACCCGGAATTATCAATTCCACGCTGCGTTCAATCGGGCATTTCCTACATCTCCGTTTGGCATATTCTGTGCTTGGATTTGCATCCTCATACCTATAAGGTCCAGCTTATACAACAACAAAAGTCTGCTGACTTTGGGTGCTGGAAAATCAACAAGTTGACGCCAATTTTTTGAACAAAATCTTCTTCAGTGATGAGGCCCATTTCTCGCTTGACGGCTACATAAACAAACAAAATTTCAGAATTTGGAGTTCTGGGAATCTAAACGTAATCACTGAGAGGTCATTGCATCCACCACGGTGGACAGTTTGTGCGCGCTGTGATCGGGCCGTTTTTTTTTTTTTTTTTTTTTGAAAACGACCAAGGCGCCATTGTTACTGTGAATTCTCTGCGCCTTGATCAAATAATAACCAACATTTTTGGTCTGAGATTGAATACATTGATGTGACCGATATGTGGTTCTAACAGGATGGATAAAACATGCAAGTTTGGCTCTATTGCACGAAAAGTTCCCCGGCCGTTTAATTTTGGGATATTGGGACGTTAATTGGCCACCAAAATCGTGTGATCTGACCGCACTGAATTTCTTTTTGTGGGGCTATTCTAAAGATTCATGTCTATACAGGCAATCCCCAACTTTTGGAGCGCTTAAAAACCAACATCCTTGAAGTTATGGTCGCCAATACAACCAGAAATATACCGAAAATTACCTCACAAGAATCGAAATTTTCAAAAACTTCCGTGGCGACCATTAAGGGTGTGGAGGCACCAATGGCAACACGGTGACAGCATGCAGTCCAATCGCTCGCGGCGTGCAGCTCGTGCCAACAGCTAACGGCTCTACGATCGCCACAGCCGGTACGAGGTTTCCGGCTTGACGTGTACGAAGCGATCTTTCTTTTTTTTCGGACGCCCTTCACGTGCACGCTGGTATCTTCTCCCGCTTCCCAATATCATCGGACTTTACACATTTTAAATATCAATTAAATTAGTTTGGACATAGTATTCATTTATTAATAAAGAATTGGAATTAATATTATTGTTAACTGGTGAATTTTATTTGTTTGAACAAGGGTAAGGGAAGCTTCTCATGACAATTTGTGCTCTCGGATTTTTGCCAGATGTTCGCGGAAGGTGAGACCGTAAGAAATCTTTTTGTTTTTGGATTCAAACCTCCCGCTCAGTGATGACGCACTTAAACACTGAGCCGCGACGACCACCATTGAAATCTTCAATATATTCTATTTTACTTAAATTTAAAATCTTAAAGCATAAAATGAGTAACCCTGTACTACTCTATTTGGGGTAGGTACTCGTAAAGTATGTAAATCCGGAGGCCCACCGTTGTGAAAACTGAGATATTTTTCCTTATGAAAAGTACCTATGTTCAATACGAGTATATTTAACAACACAATTTCGATAAACCTCAAACCGAGTTCTTCCGCTTCAAATTAATTTCCATCGAAGCATTCAAGAAAGGTAATCCAAGGCTGTGAATAATTTCTAGGACGATCCATTTCAATAATAACAATTGAAAGAAACACTTAAAACTTGAAATGTATTCCATAAAATTAAGTCCAGACCGACGAATACCATGCAGAATGAATGTTCGCAATCCTTTGTAATGTAAAATCATCTGAAACAATAATTGAAAATTGAATTGAATGTAAATAATTGATGGGGTGTTTTCGAATTCCACCCACTTTCCGTGTTAGCCACAACCCAGCACCAACTACCAAAGGACCTTTTCTGTTAGTAACAGTTATACTATACAAAGATACATATATATATACGACTATACCAATACAATACATAAATAATACAGTAATTAAAATTTCGAATGGAGAGTGCAATGTGCAATTCCATTCCCAAGACCATCCACAACTACTGAAACGTATTGCCAGAGATGTATACATCGAAATTAATTGCATGAGTTAGGGTTTTAAATGAGAAATGAGCGATCATTTTCAATTATAAATTGATGTTAATTTATATTCGTTCTTTAATATTTTATACAATCAATTTTATTTTATACATATGTATTTCGGGTATGAGCAAATAACCTGAATTATTGTAAAGGGTGCATCCATTTCCTCGTCCAATGTACGCTCGTAGAGCGTTTGCGGAAATACTGGCGGCAAATCGTTGACATCACGAATATTTATTACAATTGTTGTCTGGTTCTCATTCAGACTATCAGATGCAACCAATTTCAATTCATACTAATAAATAAAAAAATAAAAAAAAAATGCAAATAAAACAATCACTTCCATACATTAAAAATGGCAGCAAAAAAAAAAAAAACGTTGCACTAACAAGTAGTAAAATTAAATGAACGTAGAGTGTATTTATGTTTCCTGCACAACACTGTGTGTGTCTCTCATAGTTGATTTTAATTTTTTTTTTTAAATTGTAAAATTTACTTCCGACCTGGAGCAAAAAATTCGACAAAAATAAAAACTGCCAACAATTATAAAGGATGATCCCATAGTGGATTTTTTTTTTTTTTTTTATATTCCAACACCCACAACCACTCAGCACTATCCAGTGTTTTACATTTATAGTAATGTGACAGTTTAAATTGGTAATCCCTCCATTCTTCGCTAGGAGTTGAGTTGAGTCCTCTGATGCACACACTTCACAATGAAAACAAACGACCGTTGACACGGGTATAATAGAACGGCTTGACCATGTCGCCTTCGTCCTTTTGTCCTTTTTAGTGAATGTGAACATTTCGGTAGATATCCGGTAATTTGGTAATTGTTTTTTTGTTATTCCTACGGCGGATAAAATTGAGTGTTTTTTTTTTTATTTTGGTTAATGCTGATTTTTAATTTAATTTTATCTCTCATTACTTTCGAGATAGTACAACGTGGATACACCGCATCTCACACAATAGCATAGTAGTTCTTGTTATGGCTTCGTATTAATTTTCGTAATTAATTCCAACGCAGTGAAGAGGACAAAAAAAAAAAATATAAATATTTTAATTCAATTTGCGTAGAGATTAAATGAGATTGTCGATTAAATTAAATTAAAATCACTGCTGTAGCTTTCGCTCTTTCAGGAGATGGTTGTTACATTTTGACAGCACAGGCAGATCATCCCTATGACGATGTACACGTATCTATTCATACAAATTTGAGATAATTGGAGGATTTTGTAATTGAAACCTTGGAATGGTGAAGTAATATTTATAATGGGAAAGTTGGGCAGCTTACTCTATGGGTACTCGTATGTGATTTGATAGTATTACAACACAGTTTTATGAATAAAGTTCAATTTAATCTACATTTTGTGGCATAGCAAACAAGTGATATAATAATGTAAAATCCTTGTAATTGTCAATTAAATTCTCTATAGTTCTTTAAAATGAGATAAAGCACATAAAAATCGTGGTAATGGCCATGGTATTGGCTTTATTGGAAAGGTAATTTTGTGCCACTAGTGCCGCGGTTCGCTCGAATAAAGCGCAATTTGTAAGTCCAAGCTGTGGTCGTATATCGGCAATGACGCGGCAAATGTTGCCGTCCATCGTCTCTGTTTTATCAGCGTAGACTAGCGACTTCACATATCCCCACAGAAAATAATCCAAAGGTGTTAAATCACACGATCTTGGAGGTCAATTCACAGGTCCATTACGCGAAATTATGCGCTCATCGAATGTTTCCTTCCATAAATTGATTGTGGCAGTCTTGTTGAAACCACAGCTCTTTTACATTAATGCCATTCAGTTGGGGAACGAGAAAGTCAGTAATCATGGATCTATAGCGCTCTTCAGTGACTGTAGCGTTCTCGCTGGCATCACTTTTGACGAAATATGGTCCAATGGATTCAATGAGTGACTTTTTATTCTTCACTCCAAATGCGTCAATTTTGCTTGTTGACGTAGCCGTTCAACCAAAAATGAACTGAACCACGATTTTCGAAATAAATCTGCACAATTTGCAAGCGTTGTTCTGTCGTAAGTCTATTCGTGGTGAAATGGTAAACCAAACTGAGCACAAATCAGCTGTCAGCTGTCAAATTGGTTGTCGCTAAGTGTTGCCAATTCGAAAAAAAAAATCTCTAAAAAAACCACCCTTTAGTTGTACTTTTATTACTTGCACAAAATCGGTATAATTTTTGATTCTAAAATTTCGAATTAGGATAATAGTGTTTAATATCAATAGTATTGCGGCAAAATATTAACCCTCAAGATACGTTTCCCACGTCAGAAGTCATATGATACACATAATGCAAACCTGAAAGAGAGTCACTAACACGCTTCATCATGCTTTAATTTAGCTTAGCATATCTTGATTTTCAGATTTAGGTTTATGTCACCAACTACCTAAAATACTTTCTGTCTCTTCTCAAGTAGGGCTCTATGCAAAAACGTGCCCTATAGGACAGCCTTAATATTCAATACACGTCGGGCTAGGGTTTAAAAACTGACATCAAAGTTGAAGACAATAGGAGACTATGAACAACAATTTCAGGACTTCCACGTGAAATATTTACACCTTATTTGCAAAGCAAACATAACTACTCTTTAGAGAACGTGATGGGTTGAACCATGCTGGAGAAACGGAACCTGCGATATCCGAAATGTACTCTAAAGAATGCCACCGTGAATAAGAATTGTATTTATTTCGATGTGACTTTGTTGCCAGAGAAGGATTTAAGTAAAAAAGACTTGAACTTTCGCGATGTAAGCAAGTGATGACAACTCGCATCTTCAGAAAATTTAACAACTTCGTCTCATTTGTTCTCACACCCCCATCGAGAAGAAAGATGATATCATTAAAGACTCTTCTCTGATATTTCAACGCCAAAACCGGAAGGCAATATTTAGAAGGTTAGTCTGCAAGCTAAACAAAAAAATATCTGCCAAGTAATGGCACAACTCTTTCTCGTTCTTCTTTTTGGAACCCCAAATCAGGGCCTACAAAGGCAAAGGTGGAAGCGACGTAGGTAGTAGAAATACGAGTATCTGCAGGTCGTGCTGAAAATCTAGAAAGACTATTTCAGCAGGCTGTCAAATGGCGACAAAAGTCAAAAACTCGCTGTCAAGCAGTCTGGTAAAAATAAATAAAGCTGTTGACTTACGTTTTGGAGCTGAACTCGTTCAATGGAACCTCAGCACGACTTCTCTATCACTAACCGGTGTAGGTATCCATCAGATGGGAAAACATTCAAATCTGCACCAACAAAAAAGCCCTGCGGCCGAAAATAGATAAAAATAGATCAAGAGATGTTCAATTTCTCTAAACAGACCATCGACTGCTCTAGCGTCAACAGTGATAACGGGACACAACCTTCTAGGAAAACACTCAGAAGAAAACGAGAATTACAAATACAAATCAAATCTGCAGAGACTGCGGCACTTTCTATGCCAATGCCTTAGCCTAAGCAGAAGACGTCGGGATCTCACTGGGTACTCATCTTTTGGAGATCCTAAGGTTTTGTTGCAGAATAGGACAAGTTCCTATTCGAGGAAAACGGCATAATATCTAATACTTTCACCAATATAACCTTTGCAAATCGCGATCGGCACTGTGGCCTATGGACTAGGTATAAACTCCTCGGACTACTGCAGGAACTATCAGGATGAGGAAGAAATAGAAACGTTCCGTTCACTTGCTCTGCGACTGCCCAAATTTTCAAAACCGTCGCCTCCTCCATATTGGTAACAGACTCTTTGAAGAACTGGGTGAGCTTGAGCAAGCTTAATGCGATTCCTAAGGAGCACACGCTGGTTTGAGCAATAACCAGCTAACTAGCAACGGTGCTAGACGGTATCACTACTATAAGCGAAACATTGGACTAATAGTGGTACACATCCCCCCAACCTAACCTAAGCTAATCTAACCTTACTCATCTCTTTATCTTTCCATTTCCATTCTACTCTTTTCAGGTAACGCTAAGGACTCGTTCAGGCCTATGAGAGGTGACAGCTGAATTTGCTTTAGCAACTTTCAAACCTAATCTGACAATTTGTCTAATTCATAAAAAAAAGACCGGCTCACTTGCGATTAGAAGGTATAAGCCTCCTGAACTTAGTTTACAAAATCCTAAGTGATGAGCAACTTGTGTGCCCTTAAACCATTTGTCCGAAATATATTTGGTTCGGTGGGGCTTTAGGCCTGGAAAAACGACAATTGAACAAATCTTCATGGTACTCCAGACCCTGGAGAAGATTCAAGAGTATCAAATTAATATCCAACTGTTTATCGTTTTCAAGACCGCGTTGATATTGATACATCGCGTCATATTTAATTTTGCTATTTCTGCTAAACTCATTCTTAGGATGACGAAGGAGAACGCTCGCTACCACAAGGCGATTCGACGCATTGCAGCTTCTTAAATATTCTATTGGAAAAGGTAGTGACAAACTCCCAGAACAACAGATAACACAGGTTCTCACCAAGGATACTTCGATTAAGATGTTACGATGCCAATTAGCACTCTTACCAATCGCTGTCTCTTTGGGCTCGTATAGAGAAGAACTGCAGATTTTGTATCACCATCTTTATCCTTCTATTTGGTGTGGATTCGCGAGCTATATCAAAGTTCATCCTAGAAAATAATTTTTTAATGTACGAGTATGGTCTTTACATTCTCATTTATGGCATGCCCATTTCTTTGACCACATTCAGCGCTTAAGATGGCTAGGTCATATGAAAGCAATCAGCACCAAGGTACCAGTCTTCGATCCAATATAAGAGGGACTACAGCAGAAGCAACAGACCAAACCTTCGATGGCACAGTTGCAAGCACATAACTAGATGTTGCTGTAGAAAAGCTTGTTGTTTGAGGCCCGGAATGTAAAAAGCCTATTGGCGATGAATGCAAAAAGCCTATTGGCGATGAATAAAAAAGAAACTCGCATCTTGATAGGCGCGCTAACAGGACACTGCGTGTTAGGGGAAATGGCTGCTAGGCTAGGCATCATCACACTCTACTACTGCAGGAGCTGTCAAGATATAGAGGAGACAGAAACCATCAAACACTTGATGATCTTCAAAATTGCCGCCTCCGCCATATGGGAAACAGGCTTTTTGACGAACTAGGGGTTCTTGTACAAGTTCCACTTACTCGTAGGAACATGATAGTTTTCATAAAGAGCGCAAGCTGGTTTGTAACAGATCCGACCGCAAGACAAAGGTATTAAATATAGGCTCCACATAACAGAAGGAAAACACAATGGACCGTACGGCCCCCGTGATAAACACTTAGGTGCACTTCCCTTCAACCTAACCTAACCTAAGGTATGCTCCACTGCCGTTCCCCAATTACTCGTACAATTCCTGTGAAAGCTCCTACGTGCGTTATAGGTATTACAGTATTCCAGCCACAAAGCTCACAAAAACCGAAATCCAAATCAAATTTCAAAATGAGTTTGATTAGAGGTTTCTGGGGATTATTCCCAATATTGGAAAATTATATTCAAAGGTTGGTGACCACCGAGTACTGGGTATAGGTGCGGCAAAATTGGTTGCATCGATCTCTCTCTCATCTCTGATTGTGGTGATAAATCAAGTTACGTTTTGGCTTCGCAGTGATAGCTTTTAATTAAAATATTTTGGGGATTTCGAATGGAATGAATAGAATACTGTGGAATACGGTTGCTTTGTTCTGATGGCATTCAGGGTTTAACAATAAAACTGGTAATTAAATTAAATTCTTTTGCGGTATCATACTCATTCTGAACCTACACCGGCAGTTCATTTTAAAAAAAAGCACAGTTTCAATATCGAATATTGAATTTCATGCAATGAATTGCGATTGCAATTGTATAATGCTGAAGTGTAGGTACTCGTAAACAACTGATACGCCATACCACATTATTTTCGAAAAATTTCGTAGTTTTCTACTTTTCGTTGAAAAAACTTTTTTCCTTCGAAATTAGCATCAGTTGCGTTTCTAGATATTTAACGAGAACAGCTGTGGTTGCCATAGGAGGCAGAAATGAAAAAAAAAAAACCCGACGTAGACATTACTCCAACTAGGCACATAGAGCTACGACGTGTAAATGGGGAAAAACAAATCCAACGAAGAGAGCATTTGAATTCCAATCCCTAAGTTTGAAACGACAAAAGCATGGGCGACCGACACTGATGTCTAGTCTAGAGGAACTGGAAGGATGGAAGCCCGACCTATTTTATGCAGACAGTACCTGTCTTGGTCATGTCATGGTTCTGCAACCCGAATCTCGAAGGATCTCATTCAAGGGATCGTATAGTTCATAAGTCTAGATCTACGTTCGCCTTGTAGCTCTGGATGTTAGATTTATTCTAGAAGAATATCGTTCAGTTGCTCTAGGTATATTCAAAGATGTGTTGTTACTCTAGAAGTTGTCAGGGAGAACGGAGTCGTCGTCGAATATCCGCTTTCTGTAGCCATGGAGAGCCGGTCAATCCGATAAAATATAAGAATAGTGCTTGTCAGTCTCGAGGCAGAGGTTACAAAATGTGACAGGTGGGGAATTTTTTTTTTTTTTTTTTGACAGGAGGCTATGGATACTGGTCATTCCAGCCAAAGTTATTGTTATTTAGATTCATGAGGAATTTTATGTTCGGATTTAGGGCACAATCTTTAATCTAATTTGAGTATAGATAGGCTTCTGATAAATGAATTAATGAATTCCATCGGAGTAGGGCACTGCACCGTAGCGGCCAGTATCGAAGAAGACCCAGAAATGTCGATTCGGCGCCGATCAGCTGAGTTGGGCATTGGATTTGGGCCTATATCCGTATAAGATTGTTCTGACGCAAGAATTGAAGCCGGACAACGCTGTGAGTTCGCTGGAAATGTTGGCCGGAGATCCAGATTTTGGCCAAAAAATCATCTTCTCGGATGAGGCCCATTTTTGGTTCAGCGGTTATGTCAACAAGCAAAATTGCCGTTATTGGAGCTACCACAATCACACAGATTGACTGTTTGGTGCGGTTTATGGCACGGCGGCATCATCGGAAATTAATTCTTTCAAAATGAGGAAGGAGACACCGTTACCGTCAATGGTCTTCAGTATAGAGCAATGTTAACCGACTTTCTGTGGTCACACCTCGACAACATCGATATATCCGAGCTGTGATTCCTAGAAGACGGCGCTATATGCCATACAAGCGACCCAACGCTCGAATTGGTGAAGGAGAAATTTGGCGACTGGGTCATCTCACGGCGAGCGTTCATCAATTAACCGCCGCGATCATGAGACTTGACACCCCCCGATAATTTTCTCTGGGGCTACGTTAAGTCCTTAGTCTACGCTAACAAACCATCCACTTTGCACGAGCTCGAGGCCAACATTCGAGACGCTATTGCCGGAATAACGGACGTATTGGACCGAATCATCAAAAATTGAACCGACCGCTTGAAGCCGAGGCGGCTATTTAAATGATGTGCAATTCCATACATAATGGGATGAATGTAGCTTCAAAATAAAGCCAGAATCAATTTGATATCTCACACCGTTGTTGTTTTATTTAAATTTCTTTTCCTATCGTTCTTATCTGGTCACCCTATAATAGATCAGTTGCGTGTCCTTCTAGCAAAAGCACATCGTTTAACTTACTGTCTCCCTGAAACTTAAGAACCTGCATTGGGTCTAAAGTTAGGAGGTATCTCTTCTCTATCTGGCATGCTTTCAGACAGATTACTTTGCTATGAGCTCATGCTCATTATTTAGAATGTTATCTGGAGCCCTCTGCGATGAAATCAAACTGTCACAGATTCTGCTGTAACAGTTGAGTGAAATGTTCTGAGAACGATTCGGCTATCTGAGAATAAAAAGATTGCGAATTTGCAGCGAATGTTAGAACTGCCTTTCCGACAAGACAGACAAGTCATATAGATGTCAGGCAAGATCGTATTGTGATGAATAGGATTTGAGATTCTGTATACTCTCCGACATATGCGGATTATATTGCCGTACTTTCTTTTGGATCGTCATTACCGACTCCCTGCACTAAGGCTCGCTTGAACCTGCCTAGGCTTGATCGGCGAGTAGACTGGATTGTCGGTAAATTCTCTCAAAACTGATGTTGATCTCTTTACGATAAACAGGAAGTTGATAATCCGACTTCCCAATGCTAATTATTTAGGAGCTATCATAGAAAGAAAACTCCTTTCGTCACCATATGTTGATTCGAAGATTGCCAGACTGCTGTCAATTTGTAGGCAATGCAACTGTGTTTTGGTGGACACCGTGGTTCGGTGGTTAATCAGCGATCAGAAGACTTGAGGTTCGATTTCCGGAAAACATTAAAAAGTTTTTTCACTGTCGCACATCTTGCGAACGTCTGACAAATTGCCTTTCAGAAGTGGCAGAAAATTATTGATCCCTACCATGCCTGTGTTGTACAGCACGAATGGCTGTGAGACGCTAGGCCAGGTCCTTTTTCAACTGTTATCGCCAACATATTTATCTTTTGAAACAATAACAAGAGAACTTGTTCAAGGCTACTTTTGGCCAGAATTTGAGTCAGGAAAGTATTAAAGTTACATTTTCATAAATGGCACCACAACAAGTCGAAGGTTTTGTGCTTTTCCGTCAACGACATTAGGCCTTACTTCTCGTAAGGAAAGCGGTCATCTGTTTTTTGGAAGGTTTGATGTATCTACACTTAAAACCTTACTCAAACCTTACATCACTTCTAGAAAAATCGAGAATTCAATACCTCTCTGATTTCAGCCATAAGTTTTGTTATCAGATAAGAGATCAGAAGAACTTGCTAGCAAGACTCAGAGGAGAACTTCTCAGGATCTTCCTGGGACCCCCGTCAGTGCTTTAATTGACGGTTAGCGGAAGGACTCTGCAGGATGTAGACAGACTAAACAAATTGTACCCATATCTCTCAGCAGAAAACACTGCACAGGAGGTCAAAAAAAATTGTATTTACAAGCTTCTAGTAAAAAAATATATGGAAAATGAGTCTCTAATATACAAGGACTAGTTTCTGTAGAGTAGTTTACTAAAAGATCCGTTGAGTGCTTGAAAATTCCACTTTCTTTGATCTCCTTCAAATTTTCGTTTTTTTTTCGGATTTTACAGGGGCAGCGACGAAATGAGGTTTCTATATTTCCCGTATCCATAGCATCAGCTTTTTTCTTTCCAGTAGCTTGGGGCCATAGTAGCCTTAAGTAGTTATCTCGCAGAGGTCGTTAAAATGTTTGATAGGTTAGTTTAGGCTGAGGTGGCTGTCAGCAGAAAGCCAAAACACTTAGTCCAGTAATAGGTCCAATGTGATACCACATGGGTTTAGGACGCGGCTTCTAGCCTATTCGTTGAACCATTTGGAGCTTCTGATGAAGCGTAGGAGGTCCCTAATGTCTATATTATTCTGATCGTTTAGGTCGTTGAAACAGAAGGCTCCTGGAGTTTGAGCAGATGCAAAGGTGAAGAATAGTCTCTTCCTCTTCCTCGTCCATGCAGCTTCTGCAGAAATCGTTTGAGAAGACGCCAAGCCTTGTTGCATGTTTGCCTATTAGACAGTGTCCAGTTATGACACCCGTAACAGCGCTGATATGCTTCCTATTGAGAGAAATGAAATTCTTAGAGCGTTTCAGATCCAGCTTAGACCAAATCTCTTTTGTCGCTGGACAAGTTGTACCCCTTGTCCACCTAGAATTTGTCTTTACGGTAGCATCCAGTTTTAATTTAAGTTTACACGTAGCGATCGGCATACCCAGTAAACTATTGTCTGGAAGGATGGGCATATTGTTGTTCCATGTTCAGCCTTACAATTCCCTGGAATATCCCTATGCCCTGGCATCCATTTAGGTGAATATTAAACTGCTCCGCCATCTCTATAAGAGACGATCAAGAGCTGTTAAAGAATTTGTTTAGGATGATTCCAAGGATTTGATTGCTGCTTGGCTATCTGAAAGGATGCGGATACCAATGGACGATATGATGTTTTTCTTTAGCCAAGACAAGACTTCTCTTATTGCTATTAACTCCGGGAGACGAAAAGAGAGGTTTAAATTAAGCCTATCAGAGATACCACCACCCATCCCGTCGTTAGTTTTTGAACCGTCGGTATAGAAATGTACCGACTTGTCTTCTGTAAAACCACCTTCTTCCCAGAATGCTCTGGAAGGGATGGTAACTTGGAAGTTTTTGTCAAAACTTAACTTTGGTATGGTGTAGTCAATGTCTTCAGGGAAGATATTAAACTTGTTTAAGATGAACGCGTGGCCATATACTTTCTAGGTGCACTGTAAAGTAGCTTTAACGCGAATAGCTAAGTTAGCTGTCATTTGCCTGCCTGTTAAGGGGTGTTAAATGGAAAAGAATGTCCATAGCTGCGAAAGGTGTCATTCGCAGTGCTCCGCTAATGCACTGACAAGCTGAACGTTGGACTTTGCTTAATAACTTCTGGTTTATCGCCTTGTCCAAGGCAATCCACCAGACAACTACCCCGTACATAAGAATCGGTCTAATAACCGATATATAGAGTTAATCTGGGTTGTAAGCCCCATTTGTTTCCAATGGCCTTTTTGCAAGAAAAGAGTGCGACAGTGGCTTCCTTAACTCTTTCATGTATGTTTGCTTTCCAGCTAAGTTTCCTATCCAAAATAAGACCCAGATAATATTGCTTCGTTGGAGAAAGTTAAGTTTGTTCCATTAAAAAAATGTTAGATAGCTTTTCCGAGATTATGGATGTAATAACGGATGCTGAACTTGTTTGATGGACGCTTGGCTACCAGAGTCGATTTAGGTACTTGTATATCCCTTCCATATAGTACCTACAAACGTCTGCCTAAGCGACAGTTGCACGACTAAGAAGTGAAATTGGTTCCAATTTCCAACTTTCCTGTTAATGGATTGTTATATCAATCCAGGATTACAAGAGGACAGCCGGACGCATTGTATCTACTCAACTATAAGCCGTCCAAAAAGTTCAACACAAAACGATTGACGACACTGCTCTCTGCACAAAGCCTTTAACAGCTTTATACCTAGGACAGTATAGCATCCGCTCTATCCATTCAACCTATTTTCTAAATTCAAAACTCAACGTCTATTTCAAATGCAAAGCCTCACAAAATGACAGTATCTGTCACTGTATACTTTGATGTGTGGTCTAATGCTAAAGTCTTTTCATCGATATGGCATTGTGTTATATTCCCCTAGAGAATATTAATCCAACCTTCCCCAATAACATAAAACATCTGACACTCAAAAGGGATGTGAAGTTCTGCATGCCTTTCGGAAATGGCTTCATTTCCATAACCCAGCTGGGAACAATAATATGATATTTCGCGGAAAAACATTTCACAAAAATCCTCTTAAATCAATTAATACTACCTTTGAACCAATTGCAAAAAATATTTCATTCAAAACTGACCTAAAACAAAAGAAATAATCCCAACTAACCCACTCCTGATTTAATTACTCCAACTCTCTGGAATAAATCATCGGAAGTCTGTTTATTGTCCACGTAAACAACAATCTCCGTTCATATCATACTCGTACCATCAAAATCAGATTAACAGATATACCTACAATTCTTCTTTTCTCCTTTTTCAAATTATTATTTATTGTTTATTTTTTTTTTTTTTTGATTCGAATGTCCTTTATGAAATCGATAAATGGGATTACAATAAAAAAAAAAGTCATATTGCGCCCCCAAAAAAACTATAAAATCAATTCTGAACGAAATAAAAAAGGCGTTTATCACAACATTTAGTTTTCATGTGTTTCTGTCTGAAAATTTATCGACAACAGCATAACGAAATAAATATAAAATTGAGAAAAAAAAAAAGAAGAGAGTGAACAAGAGAGGAACCAGGACATTACTGGAACAGCAATTGCTGGAAATCGTATTTTTTTTTTATCTGTCAAGGGGCGATGGCGAAAATTTCATGAATTTGTCTTTTGTTGTCTGTCGACGAGCAGTTAGTTATTCTATTAAAACAAACAAATATTGACAGAAATTGAAAGTCACTGGAATGGAGCCAATTTCTGAACGACTTAATTGCTTAAAATTCCAAGAATTACGCCCAGCAATTTCAGCATTTCAATTGATATCAATATGATTACCTCAGCGAATAGTAAGGCATGGAATGATACGAGTAAATCATAAATTGACAAACATCGAGTCAAAACAAGGACATTAATACGTACGTGTTATTGATTTATGAATACATTGATCACTTCTCTGAGAATCCATAGTTCGCGATGGGAAAGGGTTATTCATTTCGAGGTTGGGATTTAACATCCCTGCCATATGTCATCTGTCAAATCCATCTGTCATCCATACTGACAGGTACTCGTAGTTGCGAGGGCAAGGTGAAAAGTTCTCGGCCTGACGCAGAGATGGCGTCCCAATCAGCACAAATTTATGTTTCCTGCCTGGGTGCGCTTCTCATTAGTTTGTGTGACAAGTTTCAACTTGTTCTCTCAAGAATTTTTGCAGTAGACGTCTTGCGTGTTTTTCGTTAAAATGGATAAACTTGAATATCGTGCGGTGATAAAATTCTTCGTTTTGGATGGGTTAACCCCTAAGGAAATTCATCCAAAGTTGACAAAACTTTACGGGGACTCTGCTCCTTCCATGTCAACCGTTAAAAAGTGGGCAGCTGAATTTAAACATAGTCGCACGTCCCTCGAAGATGACCCACGTGAAGGACGGCCAAAAACCACAACCACACCCGAAACCATCGAAAAAGTGCATGATATCATGAAGGTGAGTGAGATAGCTGAGGCTGTGTGTATGTCGGAAGAGAGGGTGCGAAACATCTTGCACAAAAACTTAGGGACGCGAAAGCTCTGCAGAAGATGGGTGCCACATTTGCTGAATGCCGATCAAAAGCAAATACGCAAACGATTTTCGCGGCAATCTTTGGACCGATTCAATAGGGATCCGACCGATTTTGTACGGCGATTTGTCACCATGGATGAGACATGGGTCCAGCACTACTCGCCAGAAATGAAACAGCAGTCGAAGCAGTGGATGGAAGCCGGTGGTTTAACGCCAAAGAAAGCGAAGTCGATCGCATCTGCCGGAAAGGTCATGGCCAGTGTGTTTTGGGCTGCGAAAGGAAAGGGATCCTGTTAATTGATTACCTTGAGAAAAGCAGAACAATTACAGGCGAATATTACTCCAACCTTCTTGACCAGCTGGATGCCAAAATTAGCGAGAAGAGGCCTGGCTTGAAGAAGAAAAAATCATCTGTCACCAGGACAATGCACCTGTATACAAGTGTGCATTGGCCATGGGAAAACTGGGGGATTTGGGGTACGATTTGCTCGGCCATCCCCCCTATTCACCTGATTCGGCACCCTCAGACTTCCATCTGTTCCCAAACTTGAAGAAATTTGTTTCTAAGAAGTGCTTCGCATCCAATGCAGAAGTTGAGAGGGCCGTAGATGAATATTTTTCCAGCCTACCAGACTCTCACTTCCGAGAAGGAATACTGATTTTGGAGAAACGCTGGACCAAGTGTGTTGAAGTCGAGGGAGATTATGTAGAAAAATAAAATCATTTTTTAACTGAAAATCGCAGTCTTTCATTGTCAGGCCGATAACTTTTCACCTTGCTCTCGTAGTTCTTGTCGCCATTTTGCCAGATGGATCGTTTAACCATCGCTCAACGAATTCAAATTGTTGCATCTTACAATAAAATGCGCAGAATACATACCGCGATTGGGTACTGGGAAATCAACAAATTGACGCAGATTTTTCGAACAAAATCTTCTTTAGCGATGAGGCCTGTTTCTCACACGGCGACTATATAAACAAATCAAATTGCAGAATTCGGGGTTCTGAGAATCCAAATGTGGTCATTGAGAGACCATTGCATCCACCACAGGCGACAGTTTCCTGCGCACTATAGGCCGACGCACGGCCTGTATATTTGACGTACTTTTCTTTTTGAAAATAACGAAGGCGCAACTACTACGGTGAATTCTCTGTGATATGGTCAAATAGTAAGCAACTTTTTGCGGCTTAAGATTGAAGACATTCATGTGAGCGACACGTGGTCCTGACGGTGTCCCTGCCTTAGTACTAAACAAATGTGCGAATTATCTGACATAGCCCCTGACTACCCTTTTTCAACTTTCAATATCACAAACAATTTTTCCTCAATTATGGAAGGCCGCTTACATTACCCCTATCCACAAAAAAAGGGATACAAGAGCGTAGTTTCTAATTATCGCCCTATTGCTAAGCTCTCATGCGTACCTAAGCTCTTCACGATGTTTTTTCCCTTCCCTACGTATTCGTGTCTAGTACACTGAATGCTTTAGAAGATGGCAATGAAGTTGATGTCGTAGCCACAGATTTTAGTAAGGCTTCTGACAAAATTTCTCACCAAATTATTCTATTCAAGCTAAAAGCCCTTGGATTTCAATCGCGGTTCATCTCATGGATCAGATCATACCTAGTGGACCTAGTGGACCGTCAATACAAAGTTCGTTTCAGATCAACAGTATCCGGATCCTATTATAGCAACATCGGGCGTTCCTCAAGGCAGCCGTCTTGGACCACTAATCTTCATCCTTACAATAAATGATCCTGAGCGTACCATTCGGAACTCTGATCTTCTGGTTTACGCTGATGATATGAAAATCTTTAAACGCATTTCATCTGCCACTGATTCTCGTTTTCTGCAGGATGATCTAGATAGTTTCTCCATCTAGTGTATAAAAGAATGGCTTTAAATGGTTTAAATGCCACTCCATCACCTACTATCGCAAGCGTCTCCCACCACCTCCCAGGATCTACTTCATTCGTGATGAGCCTGTTACCCTCAGTCACGTCAGCACGCGATTTGGGCGTCATCTGCGATAGTGAACTCAACTTTCGATCACATATTGACAATATTATTAGTACTCGTGCAGCCATCTCAGCACTTGGATTTGTAAAAGTCTGGCCAAAAGAGTGCTTTGACCCCTACCTAAGAAAATCCCTATATCTTACTTTCGTTAGACCCTCCTCAAGTACGCAAGCCAAGTATCGTCGGTTGATTCGCTCCGCCTTACTTGGTCTGTCTTGGGCTGATAACTTCAACCTGTGGATCGTCTTAGACTGATTACGAGTAATCTTCAGTCATTGGAAAAACATCGTGATGTTGCCAACATACTTTTATTCATCGGTTGAAACATTAATATGCCCTAACCATACTCTCTCCCTTCTCTCCCTAGCTTTTAAGTCTTTGTCCTTTCTAGCTTTAAGTTTAGATTAAGTTATGCTTGTACTAAGCTAAATAAACGCCGGTAGAGCCGTCGCCAAATATAACAGGACGGGGCTACGTGGCACATAACACAGGCAAATTTGGCTCTATTGCACGAAAAGTTGCTCGGCCGTTTAAGCCACCAAGTTCGTATGATCTGACCCCGTTTGATTTCGTTTTGTGGGGCTATGCTGAAAACTGTATGTACCTAGTACGGACAGTAGTACTGTTACACACTTTATTGCTATAAAACAAAGACCTCAAAGGATAATTTAATAAAGCTTTCAGGATTTATTTAGAAATGTATTTTGAATATAAAAATCGGAATTTTATTTAAAAGGACTTCTCCTAGCCTTAATGCAAGTCTTTTGTCATTTTGGCCATTCATCAATCACAGTACGCACCTCATTAATTGGGAAATTGGCCACAGCTTCGATCAGAGCCAGCTTTAAGAGTTCCATGTTAGGGAATCTTTTATGGCACATAATGACAGTCCACAATTTGTGATCAAGTGGATTAAGGTCTAGGGTGGTGGAAGGCTAGTCTTTGTACCAATAAAACGGGGTACGATCTTGCTGGAATGATCCTTCCTTTTTTTTGTGGAATAGAGTATAGTTTAGAGGTTTCACAGGGTCCTTACAATGGCTTGCTGGTACAATTTGGCCTATGTTTCGATGCCTTTTTCGTAAAAATACAGGTTAGTGATAGATAGGAGACTACCCAGCATACCATGGCTAACTCTGAGGGGTGTCTTTTACGGACCCTTGAGGCTGGCTCGAACACGTCCTTAGATGACCGTGCACATACCCTATCACTTTATTTGTTTAATTTCTTCTGCACCGTGAAGATTTTCTCATCAGTAAACATAATTTTATGTTTTCAACTTTTAGGGACTTTTTTGGGCCTTAAAGGTTTCGATGACTTGTGGCAGGCGGCCTTTAATGTCGCCCGTATCCCTGAAGAATTTTGTACACCGATAACCAAACATTAGGCTAATGCCTAGTTTCTTGAAAATCAAATCTTTGTTCACACCGTGACGAAGCGCTACGACAGTGATGCGGTTCACTTTCTCAATTCATTCCAAAGCGAAAGTGTAAGCAAATTTGAATTTTTTTTATAAAGAAACAATTGTGACGTTAACTGCTACAAATGTTATGTCAATCTTTGGGTACGCTTAAGTCTTGACCGCACGATGGGTGCAACTAGGTAGACAATCCCCAAACTTTGGAGCACTTAAAAATCAACATCCGTGAAGTTATGGCCGCAATACAGCCAGAAATGTGCCGAAAATTTATCGAAAATTAACACTCCTGTGGCGGACATTTAACCGGTGTATGTATTCCATACATAAGGGCATAGTTCAAAATTTAAAACAGTAAACAAATTCCATTAAAATCTTTAGTACTTCTTATTTCATTTAAAATTAAAATCCTAAAACACAAAACAAATAATCCTCTATCTAAAGCTTATTCACTATAATTTCATTTATTTTTCATCTACGAGTAATGGCGTGAGATGCTTTTAGACCTTGCAGCATTGAAAAGGTTCGAAATAAGTCCTTAATGACTTGCACTTTAGCCTATATCGATTTGGTTAACGTTCACTACCCCTTTCACGATGAAATTGGAAAAAACTTTTACTTTGGTTGCTATGAAGTATTTCAGAAGAATTTGCCTCATACGAGAGCTGGAAGGCATTATTCCAAAAAAAAAAAAAATTTACCCAAACTGGAAAAGCACGATGATTTGACGCAATTTGAAGTGAATACTTTAGAGACTGCCTGCGGTAAAGAAACAAATGTAAACATTTTTAAATAGTACGAGTATACCATGGCAAATTATATTTCATATTACATTCCTGCATTCCTTACCACAAGCGAGATGACTTGTATTGAAGTCAGTATTGAAAATAAGGGTAAGCCTTATTTAATAATAGTTGAACAATATTAACGGGTTCAGTGGATTTTTGCCTTTCGAAAACGGTCACAGATAGAGGGATGAGACTTATTTGTGTTGGGCGTGTACTTCAGTGTGGAGCAAAGGAAATTAAATACGACAAAAATCGTTGATTTGAGACATTTCATTCGACTTAAAGTTTTTCCATTTGTCATGGGCTTTTCACAAGGTGAACTGCAAAACAACTGGACCAAGTTGTTCAAACTAGGAACGAAACCATATCAAGTGTCCGACGGTGGTTAACATCAGTCGGCCTCACGCTAGCAGAACACAAAACAGAGGCGGTACTTATTACTAGTAGAAAGCAACTGGAAACTATCGCATGTGGGTGCCGCCATTGCGCGGATTATGCCGAATATAGGAGGGCCAAGATACAGCCGAAGGCTACTCTTAGCTAAAGTAGTCACATCCGTAGTCCTATACGGATCACCAGTTTGGGCCGGAGCTATGAAAGTGGCTTCATACAAAAGAAGAATCATAGCAGTAAACCGACTATGTGCACTAAGAGTGAGTAGCGCTTTTCGCACAACCTCGGACCATGCAGCCTGCGTTATCGCAGGAATGTTCCCAATTGATATATTGGCGGAAGAACTGCAGAAAAAGTTTTTAGAGTGCAGACATGACGGGCGACTAACACACACACGGGGAACCGGACACTATAGGAAGAAGCACAATTTTGATAGAGTGGCAGCAACGCTGGAGCCTTTCTTCCAAGGGCCGATGGACTTACCGCCTTATCCCGACCTTAGAGACTTGGATAAACCGCAGACATGGTGAGGTTAACTTCTATTTAACACAACTGCTTACGGGACATGGTTGTTTCCGGTCAGAAGAGAAGCATAACAAACAGCACTGGGAGAAACACCAACTCTGGAGAATTTAGTTAATCACATGCTAGAATCTGAAAACAAGTGGAACGTAGTGAGCTCTTATGCCAAGGATGTATGCCAAGAGCTAAGGAGACTAGAGCGAGAAAGAAAAGAGAGCGAAGAAAATGCAAGAAGCAACAGAGAGGAAGCCAGAGGGCTTCTTACGCAGATGCAAAGACAGGCGGATATACGCGCATACATGCGGCCACAATGGCACGCGAACGCGTAATCATCATTTTGAGCCAATTAGAATGCTGGAACGTGAGAGAAAAGAGTCAAAGGGACTAACACGAATCCAGATGACAACTATTTCAGGTATAACGGAGATAACGGTCGGAAGAGAATTGGATGGCAACATGTTCCTTCGTAACAACTCTACAAAAAGAGCTGCGGAGAATAGAAAAGCTAAGAACAGCAACTGAAGCAGCGGAAGAAGCTGACACAAGAACCATAGCATAAACTGCTAACCAGCCCCGCGAAGTAATACCTAACGGCAGTCCCGCGGGGAGAGTGGTTGAAGTGTGTGTTTAGTACGTAGGCGTATTCCTGGCGTCAATTACTCAGGTTTGCGAATCGTGCATGCTAGTAGCACTCGGGCTATTAGTATCTATGAAGATTACACATCCCTGGCGCAATCCAAAAACAAAAAAAAAGCATAGGGACCTCCCCAGGCAGTACTACGAATTACTGAAATCCTACGTTACGAACCGACTCTTTAGAGTACGGTACGACCAAAATTACTCGGAATTAAAGAAAATTGAAGCCGGTGTACCACAAGGAAGTGTCCTAGGACCAACCATGTATCTGTTATATACAAGGGATATTCCAGTGGACATCAACGCTATCATGGCCACCTTTGCTGATGATACTGCAATATTGGTACCAGATAAATCCGTTACGAAGGCTACTCAAAAATTGCAAAATGCCTTCGATAAAGTAAGTGATTGGACGCAAAAATCGCGTATCAAATTAAACGAAACAAAATCGACGCATATAAACTTTACAAACAAAAACATAAACAATGTTCCAATTTTTATAAACAGTACAGCAGTACCTTACTCAAATACCGCCAAATACCGTGGAATGACCTTGGATGCAAAGCTTAAATGGAAAGAGCACATCAAAAAGAAAAGATAAGAATTTAACTTGAAGTACAGAAAAATGTACTGGTTACTAGGAAAGAACTCTCACCTATCTATCCAGAACAAACTAATGTTATATAAGCAAGTACTGAAACCCGTTTGGACATATGGTATCCAACTATCGGGCTGTACAAAGAAAACAAATGCTGAACCCATCCAAAAAATTCCAAAGCAAAGTCCTTCGTGGAATAATTAATGCCCCTTGGTATATAAGAAATAGCGATCTACATCATGACCTTCAAATTGAAATGTTTACAAAAGGTTAAAAAACACGCTGTATCACACAATCAGCGACTGCAAAGTCATACCAACTCCGAAATGGAGACCGTCTTAAATGTACGAAACAATGTTCCGAGATTAAGAAGAACCTAGCCCCATGAGCTGATGGTCTAAAAGCTATGGGAAAGTGTTATTTTTTTTTATAATTTGCACGTGTTAAAGGGGATATGAATACCCTTATACTAATTTTTTAGAACACGTGCGTTTTTGCGGAAAGGGGAAGAGACAGAGAGAAAGACAGAATGGTGTGGTTTGAAACTCAGGTGGTATTAAGTTTCTGTAAACTCCAAGGGTGGCTGTCCAGATAACTGGGGAGTATTTTGTTTGTTTTCTCTATTATTGTCATTGCTTATGATTCACAGTATTTTTTCCCGTCCTCCTGATGTCACAATCACGATCAAGTTGCATTTTAGCCATTGACCACCCTACTGCCAGTGTTATGTAGAGTTGACTTAGCTTTCACAATTGATCGACTTTTTTATTAATTTCATGCGAAATAAATAGAAGATTCTTAACATAACGATTCGAACCCTGAACCAAGAGCGTGACAAGCGATGATGTTACCACTACACCACAGCCACTTTAAACTTCCCCCCCCATGCGATTTATAAATTAAGAAAGAATAATTATTTGTCGATCTTTCATAGATTGATCCTGATTCACCGGTGGTTTTAGTGCGGTAAGAGTACCACACTACTTGGTACTGATTCTTACCGAGTGTCTTTTGAAGATTTCCGTCGGATAAAAAATTAATAAAAATTAAAATTTTAATAATAAACGTTAAACAAATAACAAAATCAAATTTATTTATTTTTTTGGGTTTTTATCCTCCCTAAACTTGTTATTGGCTTAACAATCTTCCCATTGACACTTTTTTAGTTTCCCCTTTGAAGTATAGTTCTCATTCAAATTTATTATAAAATCAGCAAAAATGTTTAATAAAAATTCAATAAAGGTTTTCCTGTTTGTGAAATAATTACTCGTACATATTCGTATCTCACAAAACTCATGCACTCTTCAGATAAACAATAAATTCTTTGCATAGCAAGCAGATACAAAAAAAGAACCAAATGAATAAATAAATAAACACGCACTAAAATCATTTTGAAATCAAGTGAAATCCTTAAAAAAAAAAAATGTCTGTGGACAAAGCAAAAAAACAAAAAAACAAAAAAAAAAAGGAAAAAGGACATTTTTTTATTATGTAAATATCACGAGCGAATATCATCAATCAAAATCAGGATACTCCAACAGTGCACACAAAAATAAAGAAAAAAACATAGAAAATCCTCTACAAGGATTAAAATCGATTATTTTCGATACAACAAGGTACATATAGATTTTGTTTGTATAAACCTGTAAAACACGTTTCGGTAAATTGCGGTCATCCTCTTCAGTGATTTGTGTTCGATATGTAGGCCGTTCAAATACTGGTGGATTATCGTTGACATCTTTGACATGGATTATGACAGTTGTGTAGTTTTCCTTGAGATTATCAGATGCCGCTAAACGAAGTTCATACTGCGATAAGGCGGTAACATTTTGATGGTAATAAAGATGATTGATGATGGCCAAGGCATATCAATGGCGTGTATGGCGGCGTGAAAAGGACACAAATTGAGAGAGAAAAGAAATTTTTTTTTTTGTTTGAATAGATTATTCGGGAAAAGTTCGACAAGTCGAAAAAGAAAAAAAAAAACGAAAAACTTTGCGGAAAAAGTCCTTAAAAAACAGCTTAAGAACTTAAATTGATGTATTCTGGGCGGTATCTGCCTTGAAGTGCATTTTTTGTGGGCAGGGTAGTAGTCAATCAAGTCGATATCTACTCGTACTTGGCTTTCATAGGTTTTGCATCACAAAGTCATAAGTTAAATCTATATTGAAACGTAAGTACATCTACATATAGACCACACTTCAAGTTTCCGGTCAATCAGCGTCACCATTGTGCTCTGCATTTTTTGAATCTACTCGAAGTTCAGTGCAATTATAATTTCTCATTGGTTAGTCAAGTTTTTCGTGTCGAAAACCGAACAAAAGCCACCAGAGCAATTAGTATCTGTTCATCGCAGAAAAGAGTGCAAAAATGTGATTATCCTTTCGTCCACTGGTAGCACGCTGCCGCTGAAGTTCTTCATTTGGTTTTCTGAGTTTTTTTTTTTTGTAACTCTTGTCACTTAAAAGATTTTTTCAATAGTTCACTCTTTTTTGTGTGCCGTGTTTCCTTTTCATGCTTCAGCGAATTTTAAATTGACGATGTCCTTAATTCTTTAACGAACAATGGAACCAATGATTTGCAGTCCGCCCACAGGTTCAAATGAAGCCATTGCATCTCTACACAAATATGTAAGTCTGTCCTTTACGATTAATGAGCATATTCGACCGTTCTATTGTGTTTGATTCTGTGATTGTCCTTTTTTTACGGAAGAAAATAAAAATGTTATATTTGAAAGACGAATATTTTTCGCGTCATATAAGGACATTCGAGTATTGTATATCAAAGGTATTCCATTACCACCACGCATTTTTGTTTTTATTTGTTTCTGTTGTACTGTTATTATTGGTTCTAGAATTTCAAAAACCACAGCGCAGGATAAAAAAAAAAAAAAAAAACAAATAATGTTCCTGCAAAAATTTTATGATTTTTATGACACTCCACGGATGGGTGAAGCCATCAAATCGGAATCCAAATAAATGACTAAAGTATTCACTTACCCGTCGTCTTGTTTCATAGTCAAGGGCACCAGCGACATAAATGGCACCCGTCATATTTTTTACTGCAAAAGCGCCACCTATGTTACCGCTTGTGATCTCGTATCGAATACGCGAGGCTATAAAAAGAAACGGAAAAGAATAAAATACACCAATAAGTATGAATAATAATTAGTGTTCTTAAAAAAAGAGGAAGTCATTGAGTTTTTTTTTTATGGAAGGGAAAAACCATCAAAGGACGAGAGAGAGAGAGATTTTTTCATGGAAAAATGAAATAAAATTGATAACCAGCAATTAGGAACTCTAGATGGCAAGGCTATAATTGGAATTTATTTCAGCTTTCAAAGAGATGGTTCACAGAGAGTTATATGGATGTATGTACATAGCTCAAAGTATCAGGAACGTATTTTATTTTAACCATTAAGTCACAAACAGAACGAGGCTTAATTTATGCATCGGATGTAAAGCAGTACTGGGAGACTTTTTTCACAGTCGTCGTGGTTGTTCCCGGTAGCTATATGTATAAATTAATGGAAACAGCTGCCACGCCTCGGAGAAGAAATAGACAAAATGATAGCTCCAACGAATAGTTTCTAATCTATGAAGGAGGAACCCTTTTAACTCTCCAAAACATTATATAGTGCACCAGTGGCGTGGCGTCCATACAAGCCGATTCCTTCCGGCTTCCCTTTTCAAATATCAAACATTTTTATTTTGCCACTTGCCAACCATCACATTCAATTATTTGTTCATCAAACCATTTTTCATAACTTTATACACGCTCGAAGATGAAATGCTGCTACCACTTCGGTTGTTTATTAATTTTTACTCATACACAACTCGCACACATAGGCGAGACAAGTATGAACTCCTCTAGCGAGAGAGCGTGCAATGAATTTTTTTGAGAAGCCGTTCATTTTCCGGCTTATGCATTCATTTCTTCACAGTAGGAACTTTCAACTCTATTCCTTTCTGGCATATAGTAGAAGTTTATTTGCGATTTCTTTGTCTAATATACATTCGCTTATGAGGAAAATAACCCGGGATTTCTCGGCTTTTTTTTTGGATGAACATTGGTGGAGGATTTTTTCGAAGGAGTTTTTTGTTTATTGTAGGCAACAAAATAAGCCGACGAAAATCGGGTTATTAGGTGATGTAGTGGTTCGAACGGCGTTTGAGGTTTTTCTTACTTGTTGGGTATTTTTTTTTTTTGCAAATTTGAAATAACGGTTGCAAATTGGTTGTGTAATTGTGCGTGATTTATTGAAAATTTGGATGCAAATTTTTGTGATTTTTGTGACTGCTAATTATTCGAAAATTTTAAAAATTTAGCAATTACATATTGGTAGTTAAGTTAGTGTTTAAAATTATTAAATTATTACAAAATAGTGAGTGAGCTAAGTGAATAGTTATTAGCTATATACCAAGTAAGTAATTATAAATCTACTCAAGAGTTGCCCCATTGAACATTCTTATTATTCTTAGACAAGATGTCTCTAGTTAATTTTGAGTGTTGTTTAACTGATTTTCTTCTAAAAGAAACCCACGAGTTCAGTAAGCTTTCTTTTTTGTAAAAAAAAAAAGTTATAGAACTAGGTCGCTCGACACCATCAATGAAAATTGATTATACGCGAAAGGATGGGTATCAGAAACATTTTCATGTGTCTTTTTACAAAAAGAATCCATGGCTGACTGGCAGTTGTAAATTAAATAGAATGTTTTGTTTTCCTTGTCTTCTTTTTTCTAATTCTCCTAGTGTTTGGAGTCACACAGGTTTCTTTGATATAAACAATTTTATTAATTTTTCCAAAAAATTTATTCAAACGGAAAAGCTGCTTGCATTTGCATGAATATGGCGAATATCGCATAGAGACCTCTTTAGGGAATTCCTACGAGGCTCATAATAGAAAAGTTGATCGCAATCGCGATTTAATGAAGCGTTTCATAGACACTGTAGTTCTTCTAGGAAAACATGGCGGATTACAAAATATCTTCTTTAATTACCCTATTTCCTGTCATTTTTAATTTTACTACTTTAAAAAATGAACTCAAAGATTTATACACTACCCCTTCACTTAAAAAATGTTTCAAATGATGTTTTTCAACTTTATAAGCATTTTAATCCGGAAATGCTTAGAGATACTTTTTCTCAAACTTTAACATTGTGTGAAATCTTTTTAACCCTGTCTTTGACTGTATCCTCTGTCGAAAGATCTTTTTCAACTTTAAAAAGAGTGCACTCTTACTTAAGAAATTCCCAAAAAGAAGAAAGACTCTCAGAGCGGTCACTTTTATCTATCGAAAAGCACCTTCTTTTAGAAATTAAAAATAACTCAAATTTTTATGAAAGAGTTTTAGCAGAATTCGTAAAAAAGAATCGTAGGATAGCTTTAGAGTACAAATAGGTAGTACATAATTGTAATTGCTAATTTTTTATATTCAACAACGCTCCGAGTTATCAATAACTTATATAGATTACTTTGCCCAGAACGGCTTCTTTCGAAGCCACTTTTTTTATGCGATGAGCTCATTGTCTACGTAAATTCCAATGACTTAAATTATAACAAAGGTGGCTTAGATTGCATATCTTAAGTCTGTGTTTCGAATAAGCACCAAAATGGTAAGTCTTGAATAAAACATTTTACTTAAAATTTGTTCGGCTTCCCTCTCTTGAAATTTCACCCCACGCCACTGTAGTGCACCCGAATGATTGTCGCTTTACTATCAAAATGTAAGAGGACTGCGCACTAAAACTCACAAGGAGACGATTTTTCAGGGCGCGATGTTTTACTGCTCCGAAAACGCAACCTTCCCATATTGTGCTGCTATATACACCCACCTCAACAAATTGGTTTAAATTGTTCAAAAAATATAAGTCTGAATTGTATAGAAGCCGGTTTTGCCAATTGCGTCGCGAGTATGATTTGAATCGCAGATTTCAAGGAATCCAAAGGGGTTTTAAACTTTTTTGAATGGTAAAAGGAAGGTACATGGTATTCATCAAAATATGGAATACGAAGGTGTTCTTTCTTGTAGCACTAATTCATCATGCGAGTTATTTGCGAAGTTTTTCGAATCAGTATATGTCGACTACTCTAATCTTAATATATCCCTCGAGGATAATGTTACTAGTTCCAACACCTCTATAGGATCCTTACATCTTTCGATGGATGATGTTTTCCAGGGCATACAATCTATAAACACCTTTCAAAGTGCTGGCCCTGGTCGTATTCCTTTTGATGTGTTAAAAAAATGCAGTTCATCTCTGTCTTTGCCATTGAATATTGTATTCAATTTGTCATTATCTTCAGGCACATTCTTAGATGAATGGAAATTGTCATTTATAACTCACGTTTACAAAGCTGGGCCCAGGCAAAAAATTGAAAATTACACAGGAATAACTAAACTTTCAGCTATTCCTAAACTTTTTGAGTCTATAGTTACTAAAAAAAATTATTTCAGTATCAAAGAACAGATATCTCTGAAACAACATGGATTTATATCTGGTAGATCCACTTTAACAAACTTGACTCTAGTCACTAAATATCTATTTGATTCTGTGGAATCAGGTTACCAAGTTGATGTTATTTTTACTGATTTTATGAAGGCATTTGACTCAGTATGCCATATCATTCTTATTAACAAAATTAAGTCTTTTGGGATTCATTCCAGCTTGCTTAAATGGATCTCTAGTTATTTATTGAATAGAAAACAGGTTGTTAAGATTGGTTCTTCTCAATCTAGAGTTATTAAGGTCTTATCTGGTGTTCCACAAGGTAGCCACTTGGGGATCTTTACTGTTTAACATGTTCACCATTGTTGTTTCATCGTGCTAACGGTCTGTTGTATGCCGATGACCTTAAGATATTTCTACGTGTCAATAACATTTATGATTGCCTAAGTCTTCAAAATGAATTAAATGTAATAGTCGATTGGTGTCGAATAAACTGTCTTTCATTAAATATAAATAAATGTCATTCTTTTTCCGTTCATCGTACATTGATACCTATAATTTACGACTACACAATTTCTGGAACAGCCCTGATTCGTAAAACTGAAGTTAAAAATCTCGGTGTGCTCTTTGACACGAAGCTTACATTCTCGTTTCACGTCGATTATGTAGTTGCTAAAGCAAACTCTATGCTTGGCTTTCTTAAACGTTCTTGTGCTGAATTTTCTACCCCGTATACTCTTAAGTCCGCTTATATGTCTTTAGTATGTCCTTTCCTTGAATATTGCTCTATAGTCTGATGTCCAAATTACTGTAATTCTATAATGCGATTGGAAAGGGTCCAAAAGTCTTTTACAAGATTTGTTGTAAAACAGTTGAAATGGAATCTTGATGATATGCCCTCGTACTCTACTAGATGTGCTTTGATCGGTTTGGATACCTTGGAAAAAAGGCGAAATGTTCATTGTATATTGTTTATTCATTATGTCTTCCCTTACCGTGTAATATATCCTGATATACTTAGATACTTTGAATTCTATGCACCGGAAAGAATATTTCGTACCAGAATTTTTTTATTAAATCCTAGGCATGTTTATAACTATGGTCTCAATGAGCCAATAACGAAATGTATAACTCAGTGTGTACCGAAATTGATTTATGTTATGATAGGTTCAATTTTAAATTACTATTATTGCATATATTTGCTTCTACTTGAATTTATTTATTAATTTATCTGATATCTGTTAGAGTTAAGCTCGGTAGATGGAATAAAGTAAACTAAACTAAAAAAAAAAATTGGGTCCTACCAGTTTGCAGTTGACGTAGGAGATTCTCTATTTTAAGTCGTGGATTCAGTAGATTATGTATTAATCTTGGGTGATTGTAACCTTTCTAACCTGCAATGAGATCAGTCGGAAGATGAGTCCCATTTTGTCCCAAATCCCACCTTTGCCACGGAAATCGTAGTAACCGATAGTTTTTTTGACTCCGGCCTTTGTCACGTAAGTGGAATTAAAAATAACTTGGGTAGGCAACATGACCTCATATTCTCTTCCGATGGCGATAATTCTGTTGCCTCTTTGAGCAGTCATTACTAACCTTTTCGTACGAAAATGCATACATTAGTCTTTTCGTAAAGCTGACTTTGTTAAACTCAATAATTTGCTTGGTAACTTAGATCTCAACTTTACTCATATTTTCATTGATAAAGGCCTCGTTTCATCCAATCAGTTCCATATTTGCACCAGAAAAACTGTTCATCATATCCACCCTGGTACAACAAAGAATTACGCTCACTTCGTAACAATAGAATGAATGGCAAGTATACCATAAGTCGAAATCTACTGAATTACCGTCACGCGTATACCCATTTTTCAGAACTCAGAAACCTTGATCGAATGCAATCTCAGACAATCCTCGTAGGGTGGTAAGTTATAGTAATCAGTTCAAGACAAACCGCGTAAAGCGAATTACTGCACAGATTCAATTCTTTTGATATGGGCACCGTAACATGGCGACCATACTTGGCTGGTATACTCAAGAAGGTTATATAGAAGGACTTTGATTTATGAGGATCCAAACATTCCTTACACCAGCGTTTTAAAAAACCAATTGCTGAGTTGGCAATGCTTATAGAGTTATCAATATATATGATATGAAAAATGATGACACCCAAATCACGTGTTGAAGTAACTGAGGGTATGAGATCATCACAAATAAAGTAGACCCTAAGAGGCGCTAGAAGGCGTTTACGGGAATAAGTAATAAAGTCATATTTGTCGACATTTAGTTCTAAGAAATTTGGTTGAAACCAGGAGAACCTATTAGTAGATAATATGAGTTTATTGATTTTCATGTCATCAGCGTGGACAGATAGATCAGAGGCCCTGATGATACATTCGGCATCGTTTATAGCTAAGATAAAGATCAATGGTTCAAGATGGCTACCTTGAGGGACCCCTGAAGCTGCTATAATAGGATCATACTGAAAATCTAAAACAGACTTTGGATTAGCACTCATCCAGATACGATCCACGAAATAAACCTCGGTTGAAAACCTATAGCTGTTAGCTTAGAGAGAATAATTTGGCGAGGAATTTTGTCAGAAATCTAACAACATCAACTTCATTGCCATCCAACACTGCGCGGAGTGTATTTGACATAAATTCAGTTAAGTTAGTGGTTGCCGATCTGCGATACGCGATGCTTTCAAAGAGCTTGGGAACGCATGTGATTTCAGTTTACAGTCGTTGGAAATCTGTCGCGATATTGCCGATATACTCTTTGTGCATCAGTTGCTAGCAGGAAACATTGATTGCCCCGTCAAATTCCAAATGATTTTGTTTCAAAACTTATCTCCGCAACCTAAAGTCTATACCTCTCTTTCGCTTTGTCACCCTATGCAAATGCAGTGCAAATAATTCGCTATCTATCTTTGATTTTAATAGTAGCAAAATCTCACTACGGAATTATTAATTTTTTCCTAATTTGTTTTCCTCGTTCATTAATTCAAAGAGTGATGGAAATCCACTATCATTTTTGTTAAACGTCTGACTGTCTGTGTGTTCCCAAATGCCTTACTCAACAACTCTTGAACCGATTAGAATGACATTTTTCTTTGTGTGTACGTTTTTTTCTGAAATGTAAGTGGTTTCGTCCAAAACTTGTTAAAATCGGATGGTGAATGGGTAAGATACGAGGTAGAAGTTTCAAAAATCCCTAAATCATCTTTCTGAGCCGCCTAAAGCAAGAACATCCGAACTGACTTGCATGAAGTTTGGCTTGAGTGTGAGTTTTTTTGTTAAGCAAACTTCTGTGTCCAGCTTTCATTTGATATTTCTTATAAATTTGATACGGAACTCAATGTAAAGGCAGGCAGTAACATCGAAGCGCTTTAATATGGTATTAAAAGACATGGCCTCGTTAATCACATTGAGAATGGTGAAAGGTTGCGGTTTTCTATAACACCAACCGCCTTGTCACAGGTGGCAGTATAGGTAGCGTAAGCCCTATCTCTCTGAGTACGCCCATGTCTGAACATGTATACAAAGTCGCACTTGGCTGAATATGAAAGCAGCTAGCGATGCTTCAATAAAACACGTCTAGAACTGGACACACAGAATGTCTACCTAAAATATAATTGCAGCGTTTTTTACGTCTCGATGCATCGATGTCGTAGCGAAATTCGCGTATGACAAACAGTTGACAAAAAATTGTGTGAGTTGACACTTAAAAGTATATTCCAGTTGATGGGAATCGTTTTTAAATGCGAATATCTCAAAAACGGTGCTTCATTTGAAAAAAAATATTTTGGCCGACATTTTAGGCTTTCAAGGTACGAGTAAGTATTGAATTTTTCGAACTTCTCAAAAATTGTAGGCAATCTTCCAACATGTCTGACTTAACCCGGAAATTAATGAAAATCGAAAATCATATTCTTATTACCTTTAAGAAAAACCCCATTCTTGCAATAAGGCTTCTGTTCGAATTTGATCATACGGTTCCATGGCCTTGAGTGTCTAAAGTTCTTTTATAATACATCATGACGTAGCACGTCAAAATTGGTTTCAAATTTCAAAACAAAGGCTGGTATACTTTTTTGCCACCCACGTATATTTTTCCTCAAATACGAGTATATATCATCTCATCTGCCAAGCAATGTCTTCTTTTGGTGAAACTTTAAAGAACCAATGTAACATACTCCCACAAAGTAAAGTGGTAGGCATGGTGACACGCCCTTCTTTAATCAGCTCCATTGCTGGTGACATTTGCTGTCTTCCAATTAAAGTGTACATGATTTATAATTTAACACGTGTGTGCTGTAAATTTGTTAAAATTGTACGAAGGATACAATTCTAATTTTCCTGTCAAATTTAACGGAAATACGAAGGAAGGAGCGCATACAAAAGAAAAACAAAACATCCTTGTAATATTAATTGCATATGTCGTGGAAAATTATGAAGAGAATTGCCTTGGTGCACCCCTTTGTTACGTTAGCGAGTATTTTCATTCCTTGAAGTGAATCTGATGAAGAAACGGAAATAAATCTCTTTCGTGTCCTTTGAATAATTTATTAAAGGAAAATATTTTGAACATTTTTCTTTGCGTTTCCTCTGAGAGGATTGCGGTATGGATGAAACCATCCTTTGATTCATATATATTTGCGTGATGGTATGGTTCTTATTCGAATTTCCTTTTATACAGAATGGTGCCAATTACAAAAAAACGAGAATGAGTTGTACCAAATGAGAAGAGTGTGCCCACCACAAGTTAAATAAAGGACCCGACTGGGTACCATGTGCTTGCTGTTGTTCGATTATAAATTGCAAAGATTTCAAATTTATGATATGTCTGCAAGAGTCGAACAAGTTTTCTAAAAATTCATTAAAAGGTCTACAAATTCGTCCATGTCCTTACCTATGTGGAAAATGACTTAGATATCAATTTCAGGTCAACTCGTACAGCAGTATTCGGGATAGAGCCTGCTACTACTCGTAAGTAAAAAATTGTCCCTTAGTAGCGTTATTTGAAGTTTGAAGTTAATCCTTCTAGCCGTTTAGGCTTCAGTTCGAGATACAGGTGGTCAGACGAACAAGATCGTGAAACCCAGTTTTTCGAATTTCTCGATGCCCAGGTTTTCACGAAAACAATACTTGTGAGGAACAAATTAAAAGGTGCGGGTAAGTTTTATACGTTAGTGGTGGTTACTCTTTTCCGTGTGTACCCGTACTCACTAAAATTCAGAACTTCATCGATAAAGTACGTTTTTTTCAATATTTATAAATTTACAGCAGCCACCAGCAAAAAATGAGAGGAACTCAGCTCAGATACTCTGACCACGCCAAATACCTGCACCTTATACAGAGTGTTTTTTGTGACATTTTTATTATGTAAAAGTTGGCAGTAGTGCTCAGCTGTCAATGCCATTTCATCATGGGGAGTCTATCGCCACAACAGCGTGATTTAGTGATTAAAACATTTTATTAAAATGGTTCATCAATTATTGTAACACAGCTTGTAAAGAGCACTATTCAAAAAATTATCCACAGTTTCGAGAACCTTTACACAGTAAGTGATTTACTGAAGCCTGGACCACGTCGTACAGCGTGTACATATCAAAACATTGATGCACTGAGGAACAATGTGAGTGAAAGTTCGGAAACTTCGATTCGTCATCGTGCTCTCAACAAATTGGGATTTCTGCAACTTCTATGCATCGCGACTTGCATTTCTTTCCATACAAAATTCAAGTGACTCAAGAACTTCAAGAAAATGACCACCAGGGACGACGGGACTGGAGTGCAAAAATTGACCAATTGATTATGAGTGGTGAGGCGCATTTTGACTTGAGTGGAGTTGTAAACAAACAAGAGCGGAACTGTCACGAACAATTCATGGACAGCCTCTTCATCCTCGTAGAGTGACTGTTTGGTGTGCGATTTGTGCTGGTGGGATAATTGGAAATAAAAGATCGTGTGATCGATATCGAGCGATGTTACACAATTTTTTTTCCTTGAGTTGTTCAGCTTGTCTCCGAAACACGTGGTTTCAACAAGACAATACCACATGGCTCAGACAGATTCACAATGGAAATTATGAAACAGGCATTTCCAGGCAGGGTCATGGCCGCCGCGCTCACCATATTTAACAGCCCTCGACTTCTTTCTCTGGGGTTACTTGAAGGACCAAGTATACGCTAACAAACCAACAACATTGCAACAATTGAAAGACAATATAATGATTGAAAGGGCACACGTTTGTGCTAGTGCTAGAGGCGGCCATTTGGCCGACAATATTTTTCATCATTATGGAATACATACGAGTAATACATTTATAACAAACCCCAAACATTTAGGTGTTTGTTTTTTAAATCATTCCAATTTCAAATGGGCCGCAGTCACAAAAAACACTCTGTATTAAACAGGAAGCTGGCCTGGAAAATGGATATATATGAAAGTAATATGAAGGCCGCTACTGCACCATACTTCTAATAGAGCCTTGGGCTACAAATGAGGTATTCGTCCGCAAACAATGCACTGGCTATATACTGCAGTAGTAAGTCCGATACTTATGTACGAAATCCTGGTCTGGTGGACAGCACTGGACAAAGTTAGTTACATCTCTCGCATAAATACGATTCAGAGGTCGGCATGTGTCCAGAGGCAATTTAGACAACTCCTACAGCGGCGCTGGAAACAGTATTGCACTTCCTTCCATATATTTATGGGAAAGATGGGGCAATGAAATCGGCGTTGCGACTGAGGAAGTCATCACAGTGGCACAGTAATGACACAGAGTACGTCAAAATTGTAAACCTAGACATTACAAAAATAGAAGTCACGCACTACTTAACCCCGTTCCCAGACTTCAATATTAAATATAACACTAGTATTCCTAGTCGACGGAATTGGGCTGAGAATACGATCCTAAAAAATTCGGAACTGGAGATCTACACTGACGAGTTTAAGGGCACAAGTGATGATGTAGGGGTCGGAATATTATTGGAACCACTAGGCATAAGCCAGTCTTTTAGATAACCGGACTATGGCAGTATATTCCAAGCAATTTGGCCATTTGTAAAGTGTCTACTTATCAAAATCGGTAAAGCAATGTCCTGTATCCCTGAATGGGATATCGATCGGTTGCAATATTGCTTTGCGCTGGGTTCCTGGTCACTCTGACATTCCTGGAAATTGCAAAGTAGACGAATTAGCCAGATATGACACAAAGCAGGAGCCCTCGACTATGGAAAGGGAGCCCCATTTAAAGATAGAATCGGCAAGTTATATTACAAAATCTTTACACTAGCACTGCAACAAGCTAATGAGCGATGGCGTAAACTTGATACGTGTAATCATGCAAGACAAACGTGGCCCCCCGCTTAACCGGAGCAAAACCATAAAACTGCTACGTACTAGCAGATCACATATAGGTACCCTGATCCGGATACTAATTGGCCACTGCACAATAGGTAGACAAGCGAAGAGATTGGGAATCCCAGCCAATGACTTTTGTCGCAGCTTCATTGACGAAGAAAACGAGGAGTCACCTTTTCACCTATTATGCAGCTGTCTAGTGCTATCCTCAGCAAGAAAGCAAATTCTGGGTGAATACTTCTTCGAGGAACCAACATTAACTGTGCTTCCTGATGTCAGATAAAGTAGCTTCAATCCCTCCCAGAAAAATGTTCAATAGCTGAAAGGAAACTACATTGAAATCGGATCAGCTATTCTCAAGTTATACGGTACGAAAGCAAACTGAAATTCAAAGCACTACAAATATGTAAAGTGCTATTTGTTAGTTATCTAGTGATCTTAGGTATATGTTCTTCCGGACTTTTTTGTAGATCTTTTGAACTTTAAAAGTCTCGCATACCCTGTTCGCACAGTATTTATAGTTTAGCTGTTATTTTGAATTTAATTGCACCGCACTGATGATTTTTACCCGACTTTGGTGCACATACAGCTTCATGGCCCAACGTGTTGATCCAGACCTTAAAAAATAGGCATATTGCCAAGGTAGGTGCTCATAAAATGCTTCAATGCACTGAAGAAAACCGCAACAAAATTGATTAAGTGGTTCTTGAAGTATAAATGGTCACACAATACAGACAGGCAGAGAAACATTATCAAATTTATAATATGTAGAGACACAGGGTGACGCAAAATGACCTTTAAATTAGTAATAACTTTTTTATTTCAATATTTTTTTTAATTTCAATCATTGAATTTTATTTTGAAAAAAAATAAATTTCTGACGCAGCGTGCATATCGTCGATATTTTAATGTGCGGACCGCACCCACAGTGCCACAGTTCCTCGTTTTCGTCAAAAAGGGTCAGTAAGGAACAATCGTGGTACCGGACGACCACGCATGGCAAACACGGATGAAAATATTGAACATGTACTGAAAATTGTGCAGGATAGTTTTGAAATTTTCAACAAGGAGACGTTCAGAGGATTTTAGCCACATTGCCCGTCCAGGTTGTGCACGAATTGAAGCCGACAGACTACGAGCAAGGGATTGCTTATGCTATTTCGTTGCGGTTAAAAGCAGAGCAAAATCTTAAATTCATCCACAATTTGAAGACGAACTATGAGGCTCATTTCCAATTAAATGGCTTCGTTAACAAGCACAACTGCAGGATATAGGGTACGAAGAATCCAAGAGCAGTTCATCAACAACAATTACATCCACTTAAGTACTGTTTGGTGTGGCCGATCATTGGCCAATACTTCTTTGAAAATGAAGCTGGTGCTGGTGGTTACAATCAATGTTGCTCAATATCGGACGATGTTGGACAATTTGTGGAGGCCAGCAAGATAGAGCCACAGCGCATACTGCATGGGACGCAATGGCTCTGTTACGCGACATCTTCGACGAGCGCATTACGTCACGTAGCAGCGACTTTAATTGGACACCGCGTTCTCCGGATTTAACCGCTCCTGACTGTTTTGTTTGAAAGAACGAGTGTACGTCAATAAGCCAGCTGTAAGCCAATATTCGCAATGAAATCAGTGCCATAACATCTGAAATTTTGCGAAAGATGACGGAATATGTGTTGTGAAAAGCACGAATGTGCAAAACAGAAAATGGCCACCATTTACGAGACGTAATCTTCCATGTTTAGGCCAATAAAATTGCCCATAAAAAAAAATGTAGTTTACTCTGAAATAAAAAAGTTATAACGAATTCAAACCAGAAATGCCGTTTTGTGCCACCCTGCATGTATAATTTTTTTTGCTCACAATTCGTTAATAATTTATTAATCACACTTTACCCTATCAACAAACAAGAAACAAGAATTTCTAAAGGAAATATTTCTTAGTAAGGAATAACACATGTACTGCGTATGTATCTTTTTGTTGGCATTCTTTTCAGGATATGGTATCCTTGCCATTAGGATAATTGAATACTTACACTCATCGTGATCTTTGGCGGTGACAGTGAGTACGGTATGTTGAATGTCTTCATTTTCATCGACTTCCGCCTCGTATAGGGACTTGTCAAAATACGGTGGGTTGTCGTTCTTGTCAGCGATTCCAATACGAATGAATTTAGTCACTGGAAAGAGAAATACATTTTTTTTTTTGCTTATTAATTAATTGTATACTGTGGGGGTAATGTGATTATTTATTGATATTATTATGCTTTGTTTCACAAAGGATGCTAATTTGAGTAGATGTAGACACAAAGACGCTATTTGGTTTTGAGGTTTGTCTTTGAGGATTATGTTGTTATAAATGACGTTAATGGCGAAAAGGACTTATGTTCTGGTTTTGTGATATTTATTATCAAATTTAATAATGAGAACTATGATCACAGACTAATAGTTAAAAATCTTTTCTCTTGGTTCATCAGGTTGAAAGACTTTTAAAGGAAAAAGGATCTACAGGCAGAAATGGGAAAATACATAAGACGTGATAACGTGGTATACGAAGGTTGTGAAAACTATCCTAAGCAGAGAGGACAGCATCAAACCCAAGATGAAAAGTTGTATTACTGTAAATAATTCAAAAGTTATTGCTACTTTAAAAAGCGAACTAATCGAGACAGCGAATTTGTTTTAATTGAACACGTAGAAGGTTAAAGTTTTTATATCATACCTGTACATAAATAGTATAAAACTCGTACCGCATCATCCAAGATTGCAGACAGATGCGATGTACCTATCTATCGGTTTCATGTCACTCTCAGGTCACATGAACTTCAAAGGTAAATGTGGCAATAGCTACTTTTTATTATTAGTAGGGTGGAAGTCAAAGTTCCACCACCTTGTCGTCCGGTGAGATACCACCACAAGTTGCTATACGAGTACTCCTATGCTTCATGAAGTAGTCGTGATTACATTTCAGAACTTGGCAACCGGTAAAATCAAAAAGTCATAATACCCGTACCCCCTCCTGGGATCAAATATGGAAGTTAAGTCGTTTCCACTTGGTTCTCTGGGGATTCAGTCGCAGGGGTTATAGCATGCAAATGGCAACATCAAAAACACAAGGCAATTATCTGCATGCTCATCTGTTGTGGAAACTAATATTAGTTTCCACAAGCTCGTGATTGAATTTTGCAATATTAGAGATCTAGGATTTAAAAAAATGACCATGAACTGCATCCATCAATATATAGAATGAAAGAAACCGCACATATTGGTCCTAGACGAAACTTAAGTGAGTTCAGCAATCGATATACTCGTATGTCCTCGGCTACGAACTATAATACATACCAAGTTTTGGTTCAGAGGTGGATTCGATGGAGAATGATGAGTTCGATATTATATGGCTGAAGTTCGTCCTTCGTGATTCCATCAAGTTGTTGTGCAGTTCTTTATTCCTCTCCAAATGACGGCTAATCGGCCAGACTATTTCAATATCAAAACATCATTCATTCAAGTCCTCGTCCACAATTCAACGAAATACAACCGATGAGTCAAAAAGACGAGCTCATGCCTTTGCGATTAACAGCAGTCTCACTCAGCATACAGAAGAGCCCACACGATTTCCAGACAACTGACATCAATGATTGGATAGCAGGATCACAAGTTTTCTTCGAGCAGGTAGGAATTCCAAGTAAGCTATTGCTGCCAAGAACAGAGCCTATAGACAATGGCGTTCCAATCCCACAGAGAAAATAAGATCTAGATTTGACAGCGTATAATGTAACGAAGAAATTCAAAAACAGGCTCATTGACAAGCTTATCAAAAGTGATAAGCAACAATTTCGGGTCAGCCATTGGGCGTGACGAGGAATCAAGAGTCATTGAACTAGATGCGAGTATATTAAAAGTATTCGATCAAGTCTGGCCTAGTGCGCTATTAAACTAAAGGGTTTTTCAATAGGGATATAACAATTTTGTATTTTAATACAAATGCACCCTTAAACTTTTTTTATAATCTGTCAATGTCAATACGTCAGCCAAGGTTTACGTTTTTAGTTCATGAAGGAGCAACGTTGGAAATTATTAAAAAAGTCTACCGAAATTCTAACTCGGTGGTCGCAATTTTAAGAGCCCTTACTCCAATTTTCGGCCGTAATAATCGTCCCACCAGACAAGCTGTGCGTGCTATAAATTCGGGTCAACATATTCACTTCTGAATGTTCCTGTGCCAATGAGATAAAGCACCGGTCGAAGTACCGAAAATATCGCAGCCGTAACTGCTTCAGTTCAAAATGAGCCAAATCAGTCGATTAGACGTCGTTCACAGGAATTGAGAATCTCTCAGTCCACATTGTGGCGAATTTTGCGTAAAGATCTTGGCCTACACCCTTACAAGATTAAACTAACCCAAGAACTGAAGCCTCTTGATCATTTGAAGCGCGGAAACTTCTCCCATTGGGCTCTGCAAAAGTTTGAAGAAAATCCTTAATTTCATCGAAAAATCATCTTCAGCGATGAGGTTCATTTTTCGCTTAATGGCTTTGTCAATAAACAAAATATGCATTATTGGACAGCAACAAACCCACAAGTGCTTCAAAAGACTCCATTGCATCCACCAAAAGTGACCGTAAGGTGCGGATGTCATGCCGGAGGTGTGATTGGACCGTATTTTTTCGTCGATGAAAATGATCGCCATGTTACGGTCTATGGTGTTCGCTATCGTGCCATGTTGGAATTTTTTTTTTCCAGAATTGGATGAACTTGACATCAGTGATATGCTGTTCAAACAAGATGGTACCACATGCCACACAACTTGTCACACAATTGACCCATTGAAGGGGAAGTTCGGTAGTCGTGTAATCTCGAGAAATGGTTCTGTCAAATGGCCAGCTCTCTCATGCGGTTTAACGCCGATGGATTTCTTTTTATGGGGTTACGTTAAGTCGTTGGTTTATGCCAACAAGCAATATCGAACGCGAAATTTCCAACGTTCCAGCCGATATGTGTAGAAGAGTGGTGGAAAATTGGGTCCAAATAATCGATCTCTGCAAACTTGCTTGCGGTGGTCATATGAACGAGATCGAATTCCATACTTAAATTTAACATGTGTACTATAGGTACACCTGGAATGCATTTCAGCCCGATATCTAAATATATGGACTACTGGAACAGCTCTGTGGCTGTGTGGGCAATCAATTCAATCCAAGTTATGGTCGAGGGTGTCTCTTCCGACTTCTTTGCTTTACTGCCTTTGGATTCATAATTTCACCAATTCTGCTTCTATTCATGAGTGGATGAATAATAAGATCTTCAATTTAACCAATGACTGCACCCTAACATCATTTTGTACGAATAAGACTCCCCTGAATGCATCCATGTACCTACCTCTCAGCATCAGAGGTGCGAACATATCCACTCAATAAACGAAAATCTAAAGAACTTAGTTCTTCAATTTGAAAGAAAACCAAGTTCATCGCCATTGGCAGAAAAAACACATCTTCCATACCAGATCTTCAAATAGACGACCAAATTATCCGACGCAAGGAAACCATCCGTCTGTTTAGCGTTAGTAAATATCACAAGGCCAGCGTTCATGAAGTTGATCATCCTGTTTAGATCAACGTGATACTTCATAGAAAAACAGCTCCCTTCTGTGTACCAATTCCGTAAAATCCTTTCCTAGAGCGGTATAGCGTGACACCCCTTCGTTATTGGCGATGGTCAAGAGTTTTGACGCGCTCGTTATGAGGAAGTTCAAAAAATTTGATCTCTGATGACAAAGTTATAATGTAAACTCTGACGGATATTTCTTGTATTTATTCTGGCGCAGTCCATTCAAGGCAGAGTTACTAGATACTCGTAAAGTAAGGAATGACAAAGACTTTAATTTTAATAGAACGAATACAACGGGTGATCCAATACGAGGTACTTTTTTTAATAGGGATTCTCGGATATAGCACGCGTGACAAATGTCATGTTTTGTTCAGTATTGATTGACATTTCATCATGAATAGACTTAAGCCTGTAAAAACGTCTACAAATTGTGGAAATTTATTTTCAAAATCAGTGCTCAGTGAAAAAAGTTGTTCGTGCACTTCGACCATTTCATGGTGCTCATAATGAACGCACTATCGCTAAACTTCAGTCGAATTTTACATTATTGAACATTCATCTACTGACTAGAGTGCATAGAAGCCGCTCCGATTTGAATATTGCTGCTGTAGCTGATAGTGTGCGTGAAGACCGCGTTCAGTCGATTCGTCGCCGTTCTCAAGAATTGAGTCACTCATATGGCACATTGTGGCGTATTTTGAAAAGAGATTTTGGTGAAAAGGCAAAATACAGCTCGTTCAACAATTGAAGCCACCTGACCTTCGTTTGAGTCGTGAATATGGTAATTGGGCCTTGAGACAGCTCCAAATTGATCCAAAATCATCGAGTTATTGAGAGACAATTTTCACGTAAACATCATCTCAATAAATGGACCCCTGAATTGGCCTTCAAGATCATGTGATCTGACTTCGCTGGATTATTTTTTGTGGGAATATGTGAAATCGATTGAAGCGAACATAACACGCGATATTAACGAAATACCGGCCGATATACTCGAGAGAGTGTTCGAAAATTGGACCCACAAAATGGACCATCTGAGGGCTCGTTGCTGCTCAAATACAATTTTCGATTATTTATTAGATTTTTATGCATTTTATTAAAAAAAAAAAACTTCAGGAAGCTCTTATTGGATCACCCTTTATATGTAGCCCCGCACTTCATAACATGTCTGGAGGAAAACGGTATACGGGACGGGAGTGTTAGGATGTTTTAGCCGAACAGGTCATTGGCAGGATTTTTTTGAAATCTTGCCCGAACCCCCTAAATGCTGAGAATAGATGAAAAGGGACGCCTCCCCGAAGATACTTAAACTTTCACAGTTTTTTTTTCCGAGGGTAAGCTAAAATCTTCCATAAACACTATGAGCGAGCGCGTGCTCATAGTAGTGTGAGATTTCGCAGGTGTCTTTCCTCCGGATATCGTCATTTTTTATGTCATTTTATGGACAATTTTTCTTAGCACTTTGATTTCGAAAGTTTTTAAAATAGTGGCATTAATTTTCTTGGTACAACCCCAAAGTTGCATACGATAGGTCCGCACAGGCTTCAACAGTTGCTTGTATAAGAGCAGTTTTTTCTCACGTACTCGTATCTTTTTTACGTACGACTTCCATTTCAGCTTTGTGTCGAATGTCATTGCGAGGTATTTAGCCTCCTTTGGGAACGGAATACGGACAGGCAAGTTGTTCATCTTCTTACAAGTGAAATGAACAGATTTGGTTTCGTTAAGGGCGATCCGACAGGCCTTTGTCCATTAATTCACATTATTCAGAGCACTTTGCAGTTTTACAGGTGTTTTCTCGATCGTTTTACATAAATATTGGTAGAATAGCAGTGTCATAGGCAAATGTAGCTAAGACGGTGCCTTCTTGTTGCGGTGTATCGCGGGTATATAGAAGACACAGAAGCGGACCAAGAACGCTTCCTTGCGGTACGCCACCTGAAATTTATTTAAATTGCGAGTATTCATTTCCGTGTCTGACATGAAAGAGTATATTCCACAGATAGACATGTTGTTATATAGACGTACAGGCAGAATCTGTTGTAATTTGAACTTCAGGCCTTCATGCTACACCTTATCAAAGGCTTGTGACACATCAAGAAATAAGGTTTTTTCTTCAAGAGCTTTCTCAATTACGTCAGTGATTCACCGAGTTGAAACTTTCCCAATGTCAACAACGTCTAATAAGGAGTATGACTGGGTCACACGTACATGCACCATATTGCTGTTCGCTCATATATTTTACAGATCTCAAATTCAGGCATAATCGATAAAAAGCGAATAAATTTGGATTTTGTAAAATGTGCTCAAATGCCAAACAAAAAAAAAAAAAAAAACAATTTGACCACATGTCTAAAATTTGAATGCTAGATATCGATTTCGAATGAAATAGTCTTAGGCTAGGTGTGCATGTACGCTTGCTGATTATGTTCTACCGATGACTGGTATACTCGAGCATTACCCGATTTTGCACATGAATGAGTCCGCCGATATGACATAACAAATATTTATTTCATAGAAATAGCATGTCAGAGTTCACCAAAAACGACGATAGACTTTGGGTTCTTCTTGTATAAAATGTTGCTTTGTTCGATTAGATTACTGGTACTGCAAATCAGTCACAATTATTGCAACAAAGTACTGACAGTCAAAAAATAAAAAAATAAAAGAATTTCCTTTTCATTAATTGGATCCCACTTATATAGTTTAGCACATGTGCTGGTACTCGTATCCCAAAAAGAAAATACCAACAATGACTAAGTTTTACGAATTAACTTCACGTAATTTGAGTTCACTTTACGAAACACCACGGGGAGCATTGTGGTCACAGATGCGTAAGTTGTAATAGATTTATGTTGTAAGTTTCTGATAGACACAGAGGGATATTTTGTATTACATATTATGTTCTAGGAAAACATACTCATATGTACGAGTATATATCTTCATTTAGCAAATGTACTGTGCGGACATTAATCACTCCATACGTGCAGGTACTCACCTGTTCCATGAGTATTACTTTTATGGAGTTATTAACAATAAATTATCATGAAGTTTGACAGAATTCTATGATTTATTAACTCTAATGAGAATTTTGATCATGCGACATGGATGACGTGACACTGGAGTACCAGAAACTCAATACACATCGGAAGCCTTGGACCTGGCAACATTATATTATTGTGGTTACATAAAAATTGAATATGGCCTAAGAATTACGGAATGGAATGTAAATGGATTGCTTAAACGTCGAAATGAGCTGCAAGTTATCCTAGATACGGAAACTCTAATCTTTGAAGCTCATTTCACTAGGCAGTCATTTCAAAAATTACGAAACCTACTACTCTCCACATGCAGCCAACATCGAGGTGGAAGTTCTGTTGTCAAAAAAAAAGCAACACCACGAAGGAGAAAAATATACTTCAGAAGAACTTCAGGTGACACGTGTTTCGGTAAAAACAAGTAAAGAATGGATATCCTTAAGGACTCTCCATAGCCCCCCTAAACATAAATACATCTGAGCAATATAAGCATCTAATCCAAAAACACACAGCAAACTTCATTATGGGAGGAGACGTTAACGCAAAACACACTTACTGGGGATCTCGTCTTAGAATAAAAAACGGTTCGTGAGCTATACAAGGTAGCTAGAGAAATGGGATATGATTTCATATCAACGTACTGGCCAATTGATCTAAAAATAATACCAGACTTAGTTTACATCTTCATGGTAAACAAGATCTCAAAATATGTTCTCCTCATACTCTCATTCGCAATCATCTTAACTCTGAGTGATGATATTATTTCAGAAGAAAGCACCCCAGTATTGGCAAACAACCGCACCAACTGGGTCCTCTTCAAACAGCTACTAGATCAACAAATAAGTCTGCACGTCCTACTTAAAACCAGTGTTAAGCTCGAAGATGATATTCTTAAATTTACCCAACAAATACAAAATACAGCCTGGAACTGCACCGCAGTCCAAAAAAGGATAACAGTTGGTCAAAATTACCCCAAAGAAATATTAGAAATAATAGAAATAAAAACGGAAACTTCGGGCCAAATGGCAGCAAACTCATGCTCCTACTGATAAAGGACAGCTAAATAGAATCCAACAGCAACTTCGGCGTGAGTTCAAAGAAATAAAAAATGATTCTATAAAAAGTACTGACTACTCACTCTGGAAGACCTCCAAACACTTAAAGAGACCAATGGTACAAGCGCATCTAATCAGGAAATATGACATGCAATGGGCAAAAATGAATGCTGAAAAAGCTGCTTTATTTGCTGAACATCTTATACACATATACCTTTCAACCAATGAAAAGTGAGGGATATATGTTATCAAGAAGAAGCAGATAGTCCTCGGATTACTATCTCTGAACTTAGAAAAGAAACAAAGTGCAACCTGAAGCACAACATAGCCCGGGTTTGATCTGATCACGGCGGGAATATTAGGACTTGTAAAACTTAACAAATTAATGTAAACCTTAATCAGATTACAGCGTGTCCCTTCCCACTGTAAAGTGGCCGAAGTAATCATGATTCTAAAATTTGGTAAACCACCACATGCCAATGCATCCAGTAATGTCAAAACTTTTCGAAAGTTTGCTTCTTAAGCGCCTTAAACCTTTTACCGACCAAAAAAAAGTTAATACCAAGCCATCAGTTCGGCTTCAGAGAAAACCACTCAACAGAAGGTGGACAGAATCTCTAACGTCGTAGAGGATAAAAAAGTATGTTCTGCTATATAGTACAAGTTTTCGATAAACTTTGGCAGGAGAGACTGAAAACTTTTTCTCAAGGTCAGTACTGTAAAATACTAGAATCGTATATAACAAATCGCTTCTTCAGAATAAAGCAAGAGGACGCGTACTCCGTACTTTGTGAAATAAAAGCAGGAGTTCCACAGGGCAGTATCCTGGACCCTATACTTTATCTGCTCTTTACCATAGATTCACCTACTCCGCCAAAATAATGCAATAGATACTTTTGCTGGAAGACAGAAGAAGAATTAGCGCGAAAACCTCAATCTAACGTAAATGACATCGAAATCTGGATCCAAAAATTGGCACATAAAAATAAATGATGCCAAATCAGTCCATGTTGACTTCACCAACAAAAAAAGGTTGATACATCTCAATATGGATAAACAATCCGCAAATACCACAGCAAACAACGCAATATACCTAGGCATGACCTTGGATTCAAAACTACATTGGAGAGAACATGTATAGAAGAAAAGAGACGAACTCGATCTAAAGATAAGAAAAATAGACTGGCTTATTGGCAGACTATAAACAAGTTATAAAACCGTTAGGGACTTATGGCATCCAACTATGGGGGTGTGCTAAGAAAAATACCATCAAAATCATTCAACGGCTCGAAAACAAAGTGTTGCGCTGTATTCTCAACGCACCTTGTTACATCCGGAACAGTGATCACCATTGTGTCTTGAGAGTGGAAACTGTGACCAGTGAAATAAAGAAGTGTGCAGGAGCTTATGTGAAAGGACTCAGACAGCACGTAAATCAGGAGGTGCTCACATTTCTTAACCAAAACGAGGGAATCAACACTCAAAGCCTTGTTAGACTTGTTAGCGCAACAAATTTATGACTCCAATGGGCATCATGTAGTTAAGTTTTATTTATCCTTTATAAGTTTATATTATATACAAACTGCTTGTTAGTCTTATTGACTACTTATAGTGTCACTGAGCAAAGAAATTGTTCATTGCGGAAAGTCATGCGTGGCTATAAGATGCAAGCGATGCAAATTTGTATTTAAGTCAAGTAGCTAAACCTCTGGACTTATCCCACTCTCAATTTCTACCAACCTGCTGGCGGTAATTGAAAACCAATGCCTTTTATCGGAGAGCAGGGTTTGATGGAACTTGGGCTACAACGAAGCAAGATAGGTAACTGCTTAAAGGGAAGCGCACATCGGCGCGGTGGTAGGGGTCCTTTTGTTATCAAAGACCAACCAATACCAATTTCCAGATAATTGCAAAAAAAACTAGACAAAATGCTTTTTTTCTCAATTGTCATGCTACGTGGTCAAACGGACAAATAGTGCATGCAACAAAGGACACAAGACGGGCGCGATCACCAAATAGCTGCCACTTCCTTGAGTGGGCCATCTGCTGGTTTCTTTATAGATTACATGTCATTTTGACACTGACAGCTCTTTCCCCACTCAAAAAATTGACAGAAACACTTTATCATATTTCCGCGGTAAGAAGTGAGTCGATTTATGCTTGAATAGCGTTGAAAAATATGGAAAACTTATTTCCAAAGTGAGTGTTGTGTTGCCGAAACAGTTCGAATTTTGGAAAGAATTTCCGTCGAAAGAATGCACCAACCGTGCCTGTTATACGCAAGTTTGTTAAGAAACTTCGTGAGATTGGCATTCTAATTGGTAACACAAGTTATCCTCGTGTTCGTCCTGTGCGCTCAGCCGAGAATATTGCTGCTGTTGCTGAAAGTGTGCACCTGAACCAGAGAACCTCAACATGAAGTTTCAGCTCCATCTTTAGCTTAACCATCATGTTCTGGCACTGTGACTTACAACTCAGAGCCAACAACGTTTTAGAGATACACGACAAGTGGTTGCGACCTAGTAGGCAGTGAGATGAAGGCCGAATAAAGGAAACTTGTAAGCTCATCAAACCGCCCCGGGCTCACAACTGACTGATGTTTACCAACAAGCACACCAATATGTGCAAAATCTTTCAAAGAAGTTCTAATGGATGCGGATGGTTGCATCGAAGAAAGAGTCAGCTTTGAGGCGGTAATCACGCGCAGGGCTAGGGTTACCTCATAAAGACTACTGTAGAAAATGCAGGGACGGAGGGGAAATAGAATACGTTCGTAAAAAAAAACCGTGCTTTTGGCAGATACTTCTTTTCAGAGCTGGATGAGCTAGGTAGCATTGAGCTAAGAAAACTCCTGAGATTCATTTATCTGGGTGGTTTAGCCTAGCGGTCGAAGACTGAAATCTTTAGGTTCCCAGGGTTCTAAATATTGGTCTAAGTGAGCTGTTGACAACCCTGTCAACAAGGCACCCAGTCACCTACCTGCAGCAGAATTTTCCTAGAAACGATGTTTAAAAAGTCCACTGGCAACGAAACCAAGAACAACGCCTACTTCGCCGAAGAAGACTCAAACAAAGAGATCTGGATGCGAGTCATGGAGATTGAGTGCCTAACACTGAATCCGATGGACTTGAACTGCTTAGAGCGGTTTTGACATAAGTTAAAGTGAAGGCTTCCGTAAGATTTTATTGTTGACTTTAATATGTAGGTCGATGCATAGTCAAACATACGCAAATTGAATTAAACAGTTATAGGCTTTCGATGTACATATATTCGTTCATATTGAAAGTACAGATACGGTTTAAGCTGTCAAGTCGTGTGTGCTAATATCATTGGATCCAAATTGAAGGCACCACAGTTGGGGGAACATTTCAGCAGACTTCTAAATCCCGTCCAAATTTCGCCCGCCTTTTATTATGCGGCCCCGTCTTTCTGAACGCACCGATTTCTCTTTCGGAGGTGCTACAAGTCATTAAGATTGATTCGAATGTTTGAAAAGATCCGGGAGACGACCGCATCCCATTCGAATTCTACAAAAACTGCACGAATGAATTCTTTTTAGCGCTTACTGCGGAATTCAACATAATCTTTGAAACAGCGCATCTTCTAGTAGCTCCAAAAGAGCAATTATTTACCCATTGCACAAAAAAGGTGACTATTATGATCCAAAGAATTACAGGGGTATATTTTTCTTAAATACATCGGCTAAGCTGCTCGGAACTATTTTGTTTAAAAGACTCATTCAGTGGGTCTTTGATGCCAACATTTTTCGAGAATTCCAAGCGGGTTTAAGAAAGAAATACTCAACCATTGATCAAATTTTTCCGCTCATTAATATAGCTGCTATTTACAAAAGCCCGTGCAGCCTTCGACTCAATACCACACGAGGCACTATTCTATAAACTCCACTTAATAAGAATCATCAACATTTTAAGAGCAATGCATGACAGCAATTTACATCAATGGGGGTGCAGCTAGGTTGCATACTGAGCGCACTTCTATTTATCTTAGGGGAGGAATTGAACTGAACTAAATTAAGATCCCGGCTACATCGTCTTCCTCTGTGATACAAACAACGGGATGCCGTTGATGATAGACAGACTAGCTGAGTACTGCATGCTATGGAACGTAAGTAAGATGATGATATTCAGAGGTGGCAGCAGTGGGTATTCGCGCAACGAAAAGTGGAGCCTTCAAGGTGAACGTATTGAAACAGTGAGTGAATACAAATACCTAGGAGTTCCGCGGAAGCAAAACACGCAATATCTTCAGTTTGGAGTCGTTCTATTGTTAATAAAAGCATAACCCACAGCCCAAAACCGAAAATATTTTGTGTAATTCTGTGTAACAGCAAAATCGATTATTTTATCCCAGGTGTGGGGTTTCTACCCTTTTGGGGAAATAGAAAGGTTTCTTCGAGATTTCTTAAAACAAATTTTACGCCTACCTAACAACACGCCTAATTATATGTTCTATTTGGAGACTGGAGTACCTCCTCTTTTCCTGGACGCTCTACGACTGCACTTTGAATATATACATAATTAAATTAACCGAGATGGAACAAGGCAGGCTACCTAAGCTGGTGCTCAATCTTGTTATCTTTATCAAAATTGCGAACGTTTAGCGTCTGAATGCGGTTTCAATCTCAGATTAACAACAGCAGATCAGGGTACAGCCTTAAGATCTAAATTTTGCGCACTATTGTCATACATCGGACGAGATAGATACGAGAGATATGTAAACGACGCTCGAAGTTCGCAACATAGAATATACTACTCGCAACTTAGATATGATCTACAAGATGAAACATACTTTTTAAACAGCAACTCAACCGACAAAATAAGCCTACTATTAGTAAGAAGTGAGCTGATCGCACTTTATTTGTCAATCCTTTGCAATCTGTGTAACAGCAGTGCGAGAGAGGACGTTTTCCACTTTATAGCGATCTTATCTTAAAGGAATATCGCCTGAGATACTTTGGGGCGACTGTGCTGGATGAGGGGAGAACGTTGAGAATTTTAAATGCAAACTATGGGCGGAACGCGTTATATAATTACACTACGAAGGCGCTAATGTATAGAAAATGTATTATGGAGGAAAGTTTTTAAAATAGCATTCTCAATACAGTTACAAAATTGTTAAATTGTTTATGCGAATGTGTACTATGTAAGTGAACTCATATTTTATATAGGGAGCCTCTCGTAGTTGGTCAATAACGACCAAACCTAAATAGACTTGAAACCGTGTATGATAAAGTAACAAGCTACCTTTTTATAATATAAAAGTCTTAACTAAGTCGTGTGTGTCTATAAGTGCTCTTACGGACTCCCTTAAGCAGGTGTACGTAGGAAAAGAAAGAAATAAGGTAATTGGGATGCGGAAGTGCGGCTACAACACATCTAAAAAGATGAAGGCTATGACATTAAGGTAAATTCGTTGTACTTTTTACCCCTTTCTTCAGTTCGATGGCCAAAGCTTTAAAATTCAATAATAGCTCCTAAACTCTGAACCCCCCTACATCAGGAATTTTCACACGACGCCACCTGGAAAAAAAAAAAAAAACTCTCTCTTGATAACCCCTCTATGTCGACAGACATCAAATGGCACAATGTAAATTTTCCGTCCAACTGCGTTCGCTATTTGACTTGTTCGATCACCCATAATCAAATTTTCCACTAAACTTATTCCTACATCGTTTCTAAACGAAATATTCAATAAAATTCCATAATAATTCAGCACGTGCGTTCGTTGGAATTCAAAAAATCAAATAAGAAACAAGAACAACTTATTTTCGAAAGTATTCTTCAATTTGCATAAGTACATCCTTGTCATTCCCTTCATTTTCCGTTCGAGATAAAAATATATAAAAGTAATATCATCAGCTATACAACAATCGATAAATGTTAGAATGTCCAAACTCTGTCATCGCCACTTCGCACATTCGCATCTATTGGTAAATATAAAAAAGAAATTTTCCATTTGACTTAATTCATACGAGAATTTCTCCAACTGGAAAACTTATCACCTAAACATTTCCGCATCACATCACATCACATCATATTACTCTGGTCCCATTGGCTGCCCTTCAATCAACATTACAATCATGTGTCAAGCTCTAAAAGATACATAGATACGCAATGTTCTACTTAGTTTGAAATTGTTTTTTTCACACACGCCCAAGTCATGTAAAATTAGCAACGAAGATAGTTTTAACATACGAGTACTCGTATACTCGTAGGTCCTTCAAAGGATCAACAAGCCAAGCGATGGGGGAAATTTAAAGATGAAAAGTTTCAAAGTACAAAATATTGAGATGCATCCATCGTATATATAGAAACGAAACAGAATCTTTCGAAAATTGCTGTTTCGAAAACTGAAACATCTCTTAAAAGTTGAAGTTGTTTGTTATAGTTTCTTTGAAAACAAGCAAAACTCTAAAAAGAGCCATCAGGATACCTTCAATCCATTTATCCTTTCTTAGATGATTTCCAAAAAAAAAAACAACAAATTTTTGAAGTTTGTATAAGAAGATTCAAATTAAGAGTACTCGTACTTTGGTCCTTCTACGAGTAAGTCCTACGAAAATATTTAAAGTTTTTAAGGGTTTCACAGGGAATTATGTATAACACTACATTTTCCAGATTTTAATGATTAAAGCAGTAAGTTTCGTTTGCCAAATTAAATTGCGTTAATTGCATACTCGTACCATTAGGAGGTCAAGTACCTATTTGATGTCAAGAACACATCCTTCTTACGAGTACTCTATGTTGGGGCAATATATATCTTTTAAATGTTTGAATCGTATATTCTGGTCGATAATGCCAATACATACTCGTACAAGTGTTTGTATTAGGGCGAGGGAAACCATCAGAGAGGCATAGAAGATGTCCATTTCAGAAATTGGATTTTGAGTGCATGGTTGGTTATGATAAAGGATGCGGAATGGACTCGAACTACGATGATAATGATGGAGGTGACGATGATGGTGATAATGGATGGGAATGAGTAGAATTAGTTAATACAGATGCTGGTCACGTATGGCCGACAATAATTTCTCTGCGAGTGATTTAATTAAGGGGAATTTATTTAATTTTCTCTTCCTTGTGTTTTAGTTCAAATAGAAGTGGATTGGTATACCTAGGAGTTTTTTTCTTTTATTTCTCTTGGATGTTTGAACGTTTTAGTGTCCAGAAAAGATTTAATGAAAACGTCGGATAATTGGTTTTAATTGTACATGATGATGAGGAAGGACAGCAAATAAAAGGCGTTGTACTGTTTATGATGGTACCTATGTGAAATCGTTAGATTGACAACTAATGTATTATCCACTCAGCCGACATTTTTATATAGAAGATTCAATTTTAAGAAGGAGAGGTTGATCAAAAAGGGTGATAAGACTCGTTGAACTACTTTGTATCTTTTTTGTATATAAACTTTATCTAAGAGAACTTAATTCATGGCGTGATTATGTCCTAAGGCAAGCCAGTTTGAATATAGATTTATATCGAATATTAGTGCAGATTGACCACCTCCCCGTCACTCGTAGGATCTACTAGGAACCTAAGGAAAAATCATGAGAAACTTTCATAATTTGACACTCACTTCTGCAAACACTAAGGCACTGGCCGCAAACCTGGTTCATGTAATAAAAGAGTCTGAGCCAGGAACGGAATGTAGGCGCATTTTCACGGACGGCTCTGGTGCTGGTGTAGGCCTCACTTCTCATTGGGAAAACACACATCTGTCCTTCAGTCAAAAATATATATTATCCTAATGGCTGCGAACAATACTCGTATTGTGAAAAACAGGTGGAAGGGGCGATTGCTCAATCCTTTAACCACTTCCAAAGTAGTTCGAGAATGCAAAACATCCTTGAATTCGGTCGGAAGGCTGAACTCACTGAACCTTGTTTGGGTCACAGGACACAAAGGGATAACAGGAAATGAGATCTCTGACGAGCTTGCTAGACAAGGCTTAGAAGAGAATTTCTCTGGACCTGAACCCACCTTGGGTTTGCCAGCGTCCTCCTTTAGGGCTTCCATTGACGACTGCGTTTTCAGTGAACACAATCGAAGCTGGCATGACTTTCCAGGATGCAGGCAAACTAAATGTCGTTTGTAAGAAATCCGCGGCTTTCTTGCTATCTCTTAACAGAAAAGACTGCAGATAACTTACTGGCATTTTTGCGGGCCACTTCGCCTTTGCCAAGCACTTCCATGTGCTAGTTTTGAGCGCTACCCCTGTCTGCGACTCCAGTAGAGAGGGCGATGACACTACGGAATACTTCCAATGTGATTGTCCTGCCTTTGCTCGAATCAGGTGGCGGATCTTCGGTGCTGATATGGTGAGTGCAGATGACCTAAGCTCTTCATCACTGAGGTGTTTACTCGTCTTTTTACGAAAGACAAGAAAAAACACATTAAAATGGGGTTCTATGCCTGGTTGTACAATGGATCTGTTTTTGAGTCTAAGTACTCCAGTAGGGTGTACCCGCCCCGACAAAAAAAAAAAAAAAAAAAAAATGGAGGACTTGCGTGGGATAATAATGTACTACATCCAAGCAAAAGAGTCTAACAAATGAATCTATTAACAAGCTAGAAAAGGACTAAGCTCTACAGCGAGATCGTGATGGGTGTTCCCGTGCTGGTAATCATATCACCAAGATGGTGTCATGTCACATAAAATGTGGAGGAAAGTAGGAGTTAAATTGAAATCAGAATCACGTGAAGTTGACTGCTTGTGATGGTAAAATTTCGATAGACATTGATAAATTTAGCACTCGGCGTCATATCATATTCCGAGTCGATCGAGAAAACGGAAACTTGTGGAACCCTCTGGTCTGAATATAATGAGTCTTCTAAATAAAGGGGAATTTGTGGTATCAGACACGAAGTTAAAACACCACTTCACCACTTCAAAGTGGAATCTTTTGAATCTGGACTCGAGATTCCTACCTGCAAAATCTTTTACGTAAAGTGCACAGTTTAACTAAGATATTTATCCATGCAAAGAACAATCTTCATGTGTTTGAGTCTCGGCCACATACTAGCTGCGACGGTCTCACAAAATGTCGCAAGAAAGAAACAAATGTACCTATATATGATAGTTGGGTAAGTGTTTCCTAGTTATCCTGAACTTTGAAGGGAATTGGGGTCAATCTGCTCTTCTTTCTTCTTGGTTAAGTGGCTTCCACTACATTCCCTAACATGGTTTGCAGTCAAAATCTTTTCGCACGGTATGACCTAGTCTCTTATAAAAGTATTCTGTTGAGGTGCGATTTGTCCAAAACACCCGGAATACGTTTCTGACACGAAGATTATCAAACGTTTTCAGCTTTCTTGAAAACTCTTCATGTGCTGCATCCATACAACAGCACCGACCCCATGTTTGAACGAGCAGTCGCAGCTTGTTGCTTAAACTGGTTGTACTGCATCTCTAGATCTTAGACAAAACAGCTGTGGGCAAGCTGGGTTCTAAAATTGCCTTTTTTTAATATTGCCTCTTGGGATATATTATAAGCAAAAGTTTACAGAATATTACAGTGGTGTTAATATTCAATGAACACAGTTAGAAATTACCGGGATCCAATCTAAACCATACTCCCATTAGACCTGAGTAAGCATTTAGCTTTGTGTATTTATTGAAAGTTATTTGCTGTTATGAAGTACGAAACAAGCATGCTCCCCACTTAAAACTGTGCACTAGCAAATTTGAAGGAATTCGAGACATCTGGCACCATCTGCAATTTGTTAATTCCAGAGAAGGTCTGAAGAAAAAGTACACGCCTACCATGGAACGGTGTTAACGGAAACTATACTGACAATGGACATCGTTTCTTCTTTCGAAATAAGTCGGAAAGATATTACCAAAACAAATTTACTGCTAAAAGCCAAACTGTAGAAAAACGTCTGTTGTGCCCTTTCACACACGACGATTTTTTGCCGGTGAAGTGGTGCCACAGTCCTGTTTTTATCAATATTTCCTTTACAGCTACTTTATAATTGCCACACCTGAGTGAACACATCTCGAGGCAAATTTAAATAAAGTGCACGACGGACGACGAACTTGAACCAAAACTCAGATTAAAAAAAAAAAAAAAATTTTTTTCCAAGACTTTGAATAGAATAGCCCGAGTCACATTTGGGAACGAGCTAATTTTCGAAAACCGGTCAGTAAGTAAAGTACCGTTACAAGCATTTTTGACAAAACCCTGGTACGCCATCTGTTGGTACATGTTTACCTTTCACTCAAATAAAAAAATTGAACAAAATCATTGGATCTGTTTTGAGAAAAATCGGACATCACTAAAGTATCGTTAATTTTGGAGTTTGAATGAAAATTCCAATTTAGACTCGAATTGTGACCTTACAAACCCCAGATATGAATTTTGAAGAAAATCCGTCCAGCAGACATACAGACAGACAGGCAGAATTGAGAGACCCACTTTTTGAGTTCTTTATTACAGTAACATGTTTTTAGAACACCCGGTGTGTGTGAAATGGCACTGTTTGCGCAAAGCGGAATAAGCCGGACTTCACTCTTTTATTACAGTATCCTTAATATTGTCGCCAGCCAGCATTGAATTCGTTTCTAGAAACAATTAGCTGGCATTCGTCTTCAATAAATTTGTCGCATTTGGTCAGCGTTCGTAGAGTGTCTAACGAATACTTCTCTTCGGATCACCGTCACATAGAATTCGGTTTAGATGACCATTTTTGTTACAAGAACAATATATTCTAGATCTCCAGAAATTTTAACTTGCTTTAACTCCCAGTAGACATGCCTAGTGACAAACTGAGACCGCCATTGTGGTGTCCGGCAATAAGGCACTACGAACTAAAGGGTGGAAAATTTAAATTTTTACTGTTGTACAGGGTGGCGCATAATTAGCGTTAAGGTTTAGCTATTGAATAATATTTTTATTTAAGTATATATCTTTTTTATTTTTCCAGAATTAGCTTTAAAAAACTTGGGAAATTTAATTATGGAGAGACTCAGCACAGAGAGGCAGCATTCGATTATTCTGGCACAAAGATCATATCAAAATTTCTTTAATGTTCGAAATACGCCTAGTGCTTCAAAAATTTATCGATTCGTTCAGCATTTTCAGCAACAAGGGACTGTCTGTGATCTTCCGCATTCTGGAAACCTCGTGCAGTTGGAAATGAGGTAAACATTGCTCGGGTGCGAGGAAGTACTTAGAAAAATTCCGAAACTTCCACCAGGCGACGTTCTCAGCAGTTGGTGATGTGTAGGCGGTTATAACCTTTCCCTATAAGATGCAATTGGTTCACGAGTTAAAACAAAATGATCCACAAATACGAATTCAATATGCTCGGCGTTTTCAAGAATTGTTCCGAGAGCACAACGAGTTTATTCACAACCTCATAATGAGCGAGTAACCTCAGAAAGGATTATAAATAAAATTGGACCATATTTTTTTGAAAACAACGAAGAAGTTGCGGTTAATGTAGATGGCATTCAATACCGGACAATGATTGAACATTTTTTTAAGACCAGAGGTGGAGAACAATCCAGAATTGTGGTTCCAACAAGATGGAGTCACAGCTCACAGAGCCCGTCAAACTATGGCTCTCCTGAGGGAAATTTTTGGCTATCGAATAATATTCCGCATTTTCAACTGGCCGTTTGCCCGAAGGGTAAAATGTATGCAAATAAACCAAAAACTATACAACAGCTTAAGGCCAATATTTGAGAAGAAGCGAACGCTAGTTATGCACCACAATGTACTTTAACAGTCAAATCATTAAAACAGTTCGAAGCTAGACATTCCGCCATTATTAAAAAAATGGATCGTTATTCGCCACAACAACGCTCAAAAATGGTGAAAGTTTGACTGCCACGGTAACTAAAATATTCCAAGTGCATCACCTGTGAAAAGAATAATGAGAAAATTCGAGGAGACTGGGTCGATTACTGTCAGATCATCGACACTTGTTCGTCCAGGGCGTTTAGCAGAAAACGTCACGGCTCTTCTTCAGAATGTGGTCGAGAGTTCGGAAACACCCATCGGCTTCGTGGTCAAAAATTGAACATTTCAAGAAGCACTATGCAGCGTATTTTTATGAATAATTTGCGTCTTCATGCCTACAAAATGCAACTGACTAAACAACTCAAGCCTACAGACCATACACAGGGAAGAGGGTTCATCAATTTGTTCATTGAACAACAAATGAACGGTGAGTTTTCCAACAAAATCGTCTTTAGCGATGAAGCTACGTAAATAAGCTAAATTACCGCCTTTGGAGGGACAAAAACCCACATGTGTTTCATGAGAAGGAAATACATCCCAAACATGTAACTATTTGGTGTGGATTTTAGGCTGGAGGTATCATTGGACCATTTTTCTTCGAAGACGCTGCCGGGAATATACAAACAGTCATTGGCGAATGATATCGAGGAATGACAACCCAGTTGTTTGTACCTCAAATAGATGGTATGGATCTCAAAGACATGTGGTTCCAACAGGACGGTGCCACTTGCCACATATCATGTGAAACAATGGCATTATTGCACGAGACATTCCCTGGTCGTGTAATCTCCAGTTTGATCGTGCGTAACGCCTTTGAACTTATTTCTTTTTTGGTTTTTTGAAGTCAAAAGTTTATGTCAACAAGCCCACGTCCACCCAAGCCTTGAAGGAGGAGATTAGATGCGGAATCACTGAATTTTAGACACAGTTGCTTTATGATTAGATCAAAATTTAGGTAAAAAAAATTGTCCGCTCTTGTTGCGACACCCTTTATATGTGGCATTTCAATCCAGCCAGATGGATGCGCTAGACTGGCACTCATACAAAAATATCCTCAAAACATATAAAACAACACCAAAATCAAATAATCTTCTAATTCATCCAGGCTACGAAGAAATTCCACTACCCCGACCATCCACAGCTATTTAATGAAATTTTAAGAATCATGGATCTCCTTCGTTGAAGAATTCCTTTAAATTCTAATTCCAGAACTACATCGATTCTATTAGGTACAAATTGCAATCAGACCATCTTCAAACAGCTCAAATAGCCTCATTACCAATTCCAAAAACCTCTGGGCAATATGTAGCTATAGAAACTATACATGCAGTCAGCAGAGCTTGATAACACCCGATAAAATCCAACAGACATCAGATATCGTTCACTCTTGGCTAGAAATTGCGAGTATACGCACAAAAGCTAACGTCGTTCCCATACTTTAAACCAATAAGCCTATCATCGTCTCTTCTAAAAAACATTGAAAAGATTGATTGATACCTATCTCCGCTGCAGTATCGATCTCAGTGCACGATACATGTGCATCGCAGTGGTGCTAAAGAACTACTACCCCCTTCAGGGTTTCTATTTGTGATATCCATTCCTGTTCGAATATTCCACAAACAAATCCTATTGTGAATCAAGAATCCCGAAATAATAGAAACTAATTTCCTTTTGTGGTTTCCTTAAACACAATAGCCAGGCACGTATATGTACGGATATTGTGTATCTACTTATACTTTGTTTGAAAATATTACGACCAAATCTACATATTTCAGAAATCAAGTTGAAAACCCCCTCCATAGAAATAATAAAATTGTATATAATCCACCGCAAAGCAATTAAATAGACATTTGAAAATTTTCACAATTCATGTTAAGCGCTCACTCATTCACTACAGCTTTCAACCCATTTGGCTGCCGCATAAAATCTAAACAATTAATAAAACCCCACGTCATTTCATTCACACATCCTTTCGGTTTATTGCTTAACCAGGAAAAACCATGGCCAAACGATGACTCAATTAATTTTGTTCCCTTGACAAGATTGATGGTTCGCCAGTTTGCTAGATCCCTCAAGTGATATACAGAAATTTAGAACCGCAACTATCTGTTACCGTGCGCGCACCACCAGTAAGGATAATTTTAATTAACTTTCCAACAGTAATGCTCGCTCAGCGTGTGGCATGGCAATAATAAATAGCGCCATCAAATTTCAAAGAAAAAAAACACATCAACAACTAAACAAATAGCAATCCTAACGATATTAATCAAAAAGATAGTTCCCCGCCCCCCTCTATTCTCATATTTAAACAACGGAATCCAGATACGCAGAGGATATTCATCGTAGTAAACATGACATTTTTATTCGCAGAATTCTTTTGTTTTACCAAAACTATGGATCAAAGTTTTATATCCTGTGTGATTGTAGTGTAAAATTGTTACACTCCCCCCATTCCACAATGTTCCTGTCTTTCATTGTTTCATTTCCAACGTTAGATTGTTTTTTTTATTTGAAGGACCTCATGGGGAAATATTTGAGGGTATATGACCATTTCAGACATTTACGCTTTTATTTCTCAACAATAAAGTTGGGGGGTGGGAGAAAAATTCCCTGGTTTCATGTCCTTGTAAACCAAACAAAAGAGTCAACAATTCTATTCGCTGTTGCCATTAGTTTCTATGACATACCAACACATATCGATGTTTTAAATCTTTCTTGACTGCTTGCCCGCATAATGTAAAACTTGAGATCCATTCACAGGGTATGACAGACGACCGCACTATCCAATGAAATTCTCTTCCAGAATAGAGTGAGAAAAATAAAATTCGAGTAGCTTTTAGTAATCCCTGAAGGTTGTTGTGCAAATGCAAACCAATCGAAGTAGAGATGTCAAAAACGGACCAACAAGGACACAAAAAAAAATATTTCTATGGAAACTTTCCTCTCTATGCGGCTGTGTATAGAAAAACTGTCAACAGCGTGTATGGCAGCAATAATGACCACTACCACAGTTGCCAATGAGAACAACATCATCACCGAGGACATTTCATATAGATCCTGTTGTGCAGCGAATAGAACGTAATGATTGGATTCATGGTAGCATGACCACAGGAAGTGTACTCTCCGTTCTAACGTATACAAGAGAAGAGAATTCAGGCGGATGGTGGGTTTCTATTATTATGGTGACGGGCGCGCTATGTGCAGGAATAACGACAATAATAACAATAATGCAGTTGCAATAACCACACCAACTACCACCCCTAGCCTACCGTCGGTAGCAACACTACGGTCAGTGCTTGTCCTTTAACCACCATCTAAATAAAGTTATCCTCAGCTTCTCTCTTCTCTCTTTGCTAGCACTTTACTTTATCCATGTTTTTTTTTTTTTTTTTTTTGGGAGTGGTTTTCCCGGTTATGAGTGAAAGCAGAACAAAAATTATAGATCCTCATATTATCAGGATGGCAGTGTGGTGACTATTATTGTGTACTGCAACTGCTGAAAATGGCAAATGTATTCCTTTTTTCGTATCCGTTTTACGATTATTATTATATTTTTGCTTTTTTTTTTTTTTTTTGCTTCTCTCACTTCACCATTACCACCGCTGCTACCACATTGTTGATCCTTAAATAGGAATTTAAGCGATGCGTCGTCATGGGTTTGTGGCAACAACTGCACGATGTGGATTTGTGGGATAAAGTATTATTCTCCGTCGGCTGGACAATGCAATTAGGCGGTTGCTTGAACCGGGAGTCATTTGGGCGCACCACTATCGCCACCCGCTCTGCCGTTGTGTGCTCGTTTGTGACAGCAGCGCCAGCCAGTGAAATGGGATGACGAGTGGGCGCGCTGGTTAATGGCAAGAAAAAGCACTTCTGGATTGCTCCTTTTCATCTATTATTCCATCGTAGAGGATTTTTGTTCGTTTTTTTCTGTTTCCATGGATGAACTTACGAGTATTTCTGGCTTTTTGGTAAAGAATTTTTGTTAGCCCCTTTTTGAGATACATTTTTCTTGTCATTAATTTTCTCTCTTTCGGTTTCAAAGGAGCAACGTAGAATTATTCTCCTTAATTAAAATACTTCTTGTAATTAATTTTGGAAAACGGTGAAAAGATGTCTACGTGTAAATCTTTTTAGAATGTTCTCTCACTCAAGGGAAATTTAGTTTATAAGTTTTTCAATGATTCTATCTTTTGGTGGAATTGTCTTTACCCGAGGAATCGTAAATTTACTTTTTACAGCTCAAACGCTAACAGATTGTTATTTCATTTTACTTTTCTTATTTAGTAGTCCTTGCTCGACAGAATTTAACCTAATCATATGAGCAGTGTTATTAGAGAGCTGCTAAATACAGTAGCGTCTCGTGTATACTTGTGTGTACACGAGACGCAAGTCTAATTTTCGACCACTTTTTCGAGCAACTGGGGCCGTATATTGGCGATAACGCGGCGAATGTTGGCTTCCAAGTCATCCATCGTCTCTGGTTTATCGGCGTAGACTAGCGACTTCACATATCTCCACAGAAAATAATTGAAACGTGTTGAATCATACGACCTTGGTGGCCAATACACAGGTCCATTACGCGAAATTCTGGGCTCATCGAATGTTTCCTTCAATAAATTGATTGTGGCGAGGGCTGTGTGGCATGTTGCGCCATCTTTTTGAAACCACAGCTCTTTCACATTAATGCCATTAAATTAGGGAACGAAAATGTCTGTAATCATGGATTTATAGCGCTCTCCATTGACTGTAACGTTCTCGCCGGCATCCCTTTTGAAAAAAATATGGACCAATGATTCCACACCAAACTGTGATTTTTGTGGATGTGACGGCGTCTCAATAATGGATTGTGGATTTTCTTCACTCCAAATGCGTCAATTTTGCTTGTTGACGTAACCATTCAACCAAAAATGAGTCTCATCGCTGAACAAAATTTGTGTGGTGAAAATGACAATCAAGAGCAATCTCATTTTAGATCCATTCACCGATGGTCAAGCGGCTTCAATTCTGGCACGAGCTGAATCCTGTAAGCTCGTAAACCAATATCCTTCCGCAAAATCTTCCATAAAGTGGATGGACACAGTTCTAATACTCATTCGGGTCCTCCTCAATACCGCAGCAACACCGTGCGCACTGTACGACGTCTCTGCGGATGTGTATTATCAATTAGAGTATGCGTGGTGCATAAACGATTCATGGTTATTCGAATTACTTGCTCGGATGGACGATTATGTCAACTGTAAATCGGACGTAGCCCACGGTAAGATTCGCGAACTGAACCACGATTTTCGAAATAAATTTGCACAATTTGCAAGCGTAATTCCGGCGAGTCTATTCGTGGTGAAATGACAAACCAGACTGAGCACAAATCAGCTGTCAGCTGTCAAATTGGCTGTCACAGGAAAAAGTATTGCCAATTCGAAAAATAAACCTCTAAAAAAAAAAAAACACCCTTTTATGTAGGTATAGTGCCTGTTCGTATAAAGCATTCACGACTCTGAAAATAAATAGGGTTCAGCAGCGATATTGATGCAATTACCAAACAAAGTTGGTTTGTCAATTCTGTTTCTCTATCTGTGTATATGTATGGCCGACTGCAGCCTTAACGGCTGAACTGACTTTATTTATACTTCATGTCTGGGGGCTGTGGGATGACCATTTGAGGGAAAATTTAAATTTGAATCTTACCCCATAATTAAAGGATTTTCTTAAAAACGGGTCAAATGATTTTCTTTAAATTTAATGTTTGAGTTGGGTTAAATATTAGCCACTAGATGGCGTAGACAAGTTTTGAAAAAAAAACTAAAGTTATTAACGAATATTTGAAAATTGGTTGTTTTGTTGATAATCGACATCTAGGCAATATTTGCCATAAAAAAGAGTATGATAGGTAGGAGTGGCGGTTTGGTAAAAGAACTCAATTAGCACTAGGTGCCGTTTTGATACCGCAACTCATGTGACCTGACTGTTGAGGTATGTTGATGAGAAGTCTCCAATCTGTGGAATTTAAGAAAGCTATTAGTTTTTTAATATTTTTCCCCGAGACCTCCTCGAGTAAATTGAAGAAGGATTTGCCTAATGCTCGTTGTCTGGGCCTAACTAGTGTCGGACAGCGCATGTATATTGGAGAAAAGTTTATTTTTCAGTTGCGACATTGCGACTGCATTGCGGCAGTCTGTGTTATGTGGGATACCTAGTCTGACTGGAAGGTCTCCTATCGGCCAGTGTCCTAAGGTGATCGCTTTTATTCTGGCGATGTCTTTACGCATTCTGTTTAGGAAGTGACCATCTAGTGAGGCTAGCTCATTTCGACATTCTTGTACTAGTTTGGAGGACGTAAGTAACCGAGGCAATAGCTTTGATAGCTGCTTGGATATCAATAAATATGGCGATCTTTTGCGTTGGTGTTATATTTGTATGTAGTTTGATCTGGCGACAGGGTCACCAAGAAGCAAGCAATTCCGGCTGCAAAACACTGGTGGTATCCGGTAGTCTATACGATTTTGAGATGTTGAAGGATTCAAAAAATACACCAGAACCTACGCCATAGTCCATCTTTGAACCATCTGTGTAAATTGTTAGATCAAAATCCTTAATCACCTGTCCATCTTGCCATTCTGCATTTCTGGGGAATCGAACGTCGAAAAGTTTAGTGAATGCAATGTAATCTGTTGGAGTCGAAATGAGTTCTCTCGATACAGATTCCAGAATATTACTACGGCCGTAGGGTTTCGCAGCCCAGCACCTACACCCTCTGAGTCTATACGGGCTATGTGCTGTAATATTTGTTAGGTGTAGATCTAAAGGTAAAAGATGCAGAAAAACCGTTAAAGCATCTGACGGTGTTGAGCGTAGAGCGCTTGTGGATATTATGGGACACATGCATGCGTGACGTATTCAAACCGTGAGATCGTTAAGCTCAGTAGGCCACCACTGATTCAGTCCAATCCCAATTAGTCATCAATTAGGGTTCAAAGTGAGTTAAGTTTCGATGTATCAAAACCCAGTGCTTTTCTGTTTCTAAACTTTTCTAAAAGCGTATTATTTATTATTATTAGTATTATTATTGTGTAAAGTTATCTTGCACTGCGCCCTAATGGTCCACAGTGCCCCCTGCTAATACCTAGGAGAGGTTTATTCCCTCAGAAAATAATTCCTTCAGAATTGTGTTCGAGGGGCAAATCTACTTACTTTGCCTTGGCAAGGATAGTTCGCCCTAGAGTACCCTCTCTAATGCGATTTCTCGTAGGAATCTGAGAATGAGAAGTGGGTCCATGGTTGATATATCCTCATATGATAGTTGGTAGTTGCCTAAGTATTTCAATCTCTTGTGCGCCAGTGCCTCACAAGGTTCCAGAAGATGTTTTGGAGACTCGTTGGATTCTTTGCAGAATCTACAAAGGCCTTCGTTTGTTATACCTAGTTTTCTTAGATGCTCTCCGAGTTTACAGTGTCAAAGCCTGTTAGTGTACACCTTGTTAAGGCAGATGCACGTTTCGAATCTTTTCCAGTAGTCTTTTAGCTTGCCTAAGACCTGGAGTATTAATCCAAGTTCACGCCCTGTCTTCTTTCGTTATCTTCCTGATTTCTTGGCATATGGTATGATTTCCTATTCCGCAGAATAGTTCAGGTCCAATGAAGGATTCTGCTGTTACTTGTCTGGTCAAGGAGTCTGCTGCTTCTTAACCCTTTATACCGACGTGGCCGGGTTTCAATAGAGGGTTACCTTGTTGCTACTACCCAATTCATTAAGTTTGCTATCGAGCCGTCCCACACAAGCTTTAATTTAAGGACACGGGAGTCAAGTGCCTTGATAGCTGCTTGACTCTCTGACAATATTGCTATGTCGCAGTTATTGTACCTTCTATCGAGATTGAATTGTACACATTTATCTATAGGGTATATTTCGCCTTGAAAGATGCTGGTACTTTTGCCCATAGTTTCTGAGTGTTTTGTTCTTGGCCCAAATACACCTGTCCTGTTCCTTCTTCAGTTCTCGAGCAACTTTATTGCGTGGTTACTCAGTCTGTATATTACAGATTCATTGCTCTACTCCTTCTTGTTACTCAATCTCGTACGGAATTTTTTATCAAAGTTATATTTCCTGATACTATCGTACCTAAGGATTGCTAGAAGGGAAAGTTTCTTGAGAAGCACATCATATTCTTTCGAACTGATGAATTTCTCCCTTGCTATCCTTACGATCGTCCGCTTTGCGTTTTGCTCAACTATGATGTGAAGCAGAGTTAGTTCCAGGAATACTTCCATGGCTGCAGTTGGACATTTTCTCATGGCCCCAGTAATACAGAAGCAAGCAAGTCTTTGCACTTTAGTGAGTGTCTCCCTCATTGCGGTTAGACTAGTTCGTTTTACCTTACTCTTGATCTGTTTCTGGGTTACTAAAGCTCAACTCTGGTCTAAGTTTCAACTTTCTACGTCTGACAGTTCACAACCTAATAGGAGGCTATAATAGACAGATGCGACAGATGAAAAAAAAAGTCTCAGGGTTACTTGAAGAATCGATTATACTCAGACATACTCAGCAAGTGAAACCTTATTTTTACGTCGATTTCAAGAAGGAGTATAGCTTTATCTTATCTTCCACTAAACTACTGAAATCACTAAACTATTTCACAAGTAACCGCAAATAGCTATGCGTGGATGACTTGAAGCAAAAGCTGCTAACAATATCTTACAGCATCAGCGATGAGAAAATAAAAAAAATATTTTGAATCTAATGGGCACTTTCGCCTTTGAAATATATCCTTTTAAATGTTGGCTGGTAAGTCGATTATTTTGTAAGTACTCGTATCTCCTTTTCCGAACTCAAAATTTTGCCTTAAGTTGTTGTTCTTTCGCACAATATGGTAGATGAATACTTTGGAGCTATTAGTGTGATGCCGAAGTGCTTAAAACTTCAACTGCATAATACCAAGTTACTAGCACTAAGTTTAGATTAAAGTACGAATGGCTATTAGAAGCTCATTTTTGATTGTGATTTGTTTGAATCGTTTGACGTCTAACATTTGTACATGGAAGTGTTCTTATATCGACTGACGTCTCATCAGTTTTCCGCAGCGACAGATCTTCAAAAAGAGGACAAACATTAAGAGTATGACAGCAAAATATAAATCTTTGACACGACTGTAGTTACTTTTGCGTAATTAGCTTGAGCTTAAATTGCTCTTCACTGTCTTACTCAATTTATCAAATTATATTTAATCCAGTATAAAAAGTTACAAATTGATTTTCACACTTCCTCCGGCCAAGTCAAATGAGTCATTCCATGAAATACCATATAGATCTGCCAAAAAAAGAAAGAGAAAAACGCACGTATTCCCCTTAATTAACCATAGAAAGGAAAACAAAACCATAAACTAACCGCATAATTGAAATGGGTTATGAGATACACTCGCATCGTTCCTCTTCGTTACCATGACAAGAGATGGGCCAGAACATCCGAAAAACTAAGAAATATACACACTCGTAACTTTCGCTTTATGTTACTCGTAGTACCATCCGAAGGAAGGATGTACGAGTATCTACAGAGTATAAATGACGATAATGCCTTAGAGACTTTCGGTTCCTTGAATTAATGTGCGGTGATTCCTAGGTAAACCATACCACGGTGGACCGCGTTCGTGTTGTGTTGAATTGTAACAATGTATATTGTATGCTGTTAGTGCTGCTAGTGTGCGGCTTGGTTGAAGGTGGAAACCAAATTTCATTGTGGTATATGAAATTTATTACATTCTCTATTAGATTCAGAAACGGATTATAAATAAATATCTAAATCTGGTCTGGTTATTACGTATACACAGCCACACTTACACACCCACACAGATGATGCTCTTTCTGTGGTTTGTTATGACTTAAGTAGATAGTAAGTGGTGGGGGGTTATTCGGAGGGTGGGGGTTTCATTTGTATCGACCTAGAGGGTAGCTTTGGTTTCCTTCTTCTTCTTAGAAGGGTCGGATTATTAAATTCCTCATTACTGGTAAATGGGTGGGATACAGTCTGCAAAAGTTTTCATGCAATCGAATTGTTACACTGGCCGAGCCCTGAGGATGATTATGATGATGACCCTAGGAGTTTTAATTGGGGAGGGTTTTAAAATTAAATTTAATGCGAGTTTTATGTTCGGGGACCTGGTTAATGTGGTTAAAGTGATTAAATGTGTTTTCACATTGTCATTAAAATTGTGGAGACAGTATATTTAGGGGGGCTGCGTAGGATTCTAGGGGATTGTGGTGACATTTGGGAATTCGACAGATGATAAGTTGATGCAAGGGGGCTAATTCTTTATGGATAATCGCACATCAGTGGAAATCTCTTAAATACTTATAATCTTTACCTCGCTGTGCCAAGATAACAACTCAGATTTAGTGTCCTCTTCCATAATATTTCTACCCATGAAGGATTACTCTGACAGTTTTGATTTGAGATTGCCAGCGCCGTTTTGCTCAAAAGGGAACTTTTGCTGCAAAATCACGAAGCTTATATATTTTTAATCCACTCAACATAGAGCATTAAATAAATATGTTTACCCATCGACTGACCGCGCCTTTGAAGCCATATATGTGAGGGTATGCCATACTACTCGTACATGAGTAATATTACTGACAGACGATAGACTAGGACATATAGTAGACTCAAAGTAGACCACAAAGTGAAGGAAGTATCTGTGATACTTTAGGCAAACGAGTGAATCGCTTTGATCTTCCTATAGCTCCCAACTGCCGCTATTAAAACCCTACTCAACAGTTAATACAATATGAGCTAACCCCACAGACTAGAATGAAAAGAATGCAATGGCTAATACGAAGGCAATGCTCACCCTCTCCTACCAATCAACCAAGTATTATTGGTATTTTTCAGGATGAGCTCCATGCCACGCCTTTATACACATATTCTTAGATAGATAAGCCGCCCTTACAGTGCTAGGTTCCTGCTCAATAGAATCTCGGTTAGACGAGTATTGCTTGAGGCCCGTATAGGCCCGTATAGCTTTTTTGGATTTCCCTTGAAACATGATAAAGCAAACTTGGCGGAACTATATATTTTTGAAATCAGCGCAAAGTTATCTTTCATTTGATACCCATAATGTATTTATACAAAAAAAAGTTATTTTTTTTACTTTTACTCTAACTTTCAAAACTTTTTTGTTTTTGAAATTTTACAAAATTGTACTCTTGATCTGTTTGCGTGTTAGTAAAACTCAACTTTGGTCTAAATTTCAACCTACTTCGTCTAAGGGTTCAAAACTTATAAAGCAGTGACAAATAGAAGGAACATTCCGACGGATAGACTGACAGACAGACAGACAGACAGATAGACTACTGACTCCGACTATAAGAGTTCCGTTCTTCCCTTTTAAGTACTGGGACTCTAAGAAAAATTTTAGTGGACATACTGACTGCATTTATGCCAACAAAGGTTAGGTTAGGGTGGCTGTATGTACATATGTACCTCTGTACAGACACACTTAGACCAAAGGAGGTCCATTGTGATACCACGGGATCTATTGCTACTCTAACTACCTAAGTGTTAATTGAACCAGCCGGGGCTTCTTGTAAAGCAGGGAATGCTTCTGACGTCAATATTCGCCAGGTCGCCGAGATCGTCGAAGAATGGAGCCCTTAGACGGAACAATTTTATTCTGGACAGGACTGGGCAGGTACAAAGCAAATGGAGGATCGTTTTCTCCTCCTCCTTGTCCCTGCAGCTTCTATAGAAATCAAATGAAAAGAGGCCCAGCTTTTTGGCGTGTAGACCGATAGGACTGAGCCCCATGAAGGCACCGATGACGATGCTTATCTGCGACGTTTTAGCAAAACCAATCTATCAGAGCGTTTTTTTATCTAGCTTGGGACAGATTTGCCTAAAGACTCTGCAAGTAGTAAGAGTCCCCCATCTGTGATTGGCTTTTTTGATTGCATTTATTATAGCATGAGTAAATATTTACATATAGCGAGAGACATACCTAAATTTTGACTTTCCGAAATATTATAATTCTGAGGGTTGTGCCTTTTCTAGCAAGCTCGTCAGCATGTATCTGTGGTTTGACACCCAGCATAGGTGAATATGGAATTGCCTTTGAAGTGAGTGAGCATGATACTAGGGACTTTATTGCCGCTTGCTAATATCATACATTACACTTCAGCTAGGCTTCCTTAATAGAGTGATCTGGAAGTCGGAAGGAGATGTTCAAATTGAGCTTTCCGCAGAAAACACCTCTACCCACCTCATTTCTATATACCAGCAAATAAATTGACTGAATCCGAGCAAAAAACATTGAAATGATACCTTATGGGAGGGTTACGCCTCGCTTGGCTATCTGTGGTTTTTTCGTCGATTGAGATAGTTTTTTTTTTTGTTTTAGATTCATTACAACATTTGCTACGCATCAATTGGAATTTGAGGGTGGGTTACGCCTCTCATGGGAACTGCCATTTCTTCAAACATCATCGTTGCCAGCACTAAAAAATGCGTCAATTAAAGGAAAAATTGTCTAAATCGGTGAAAGGGGAGATATAAACAATTTTTGAAGGTTCGGTCAGCCTGAGCCCACAGAAAACAGACCCTCCACAGGTGTGGCTAGCCCTTCTGTTATAGATCTGTGTAAAATGTTCGCATTTGAGCATAGTCAAACTCATTCAACAATAATTACGAGTAAGGTTAAAATTGTGTGTGGTATAAAAAAAAAAAATCATTTGCGAAGTACCTACCTTAAAATTTCAATACTACTCCTACTCCTAGTAAATCTAGTACCAACTACAAAGGAAAGATACAATTTCCCAGAGGCATTTCTTCAAAACAATCTTCCGTAAAAACTTGACTACTGCCTATCGTTCTCTATCCCTCTATTGTATACATAAAAAATAAAAGAAAAACAAAGGACCCAACTCGAGATGGAAGCATAAAGTAAGTAACACTCACTACTTAAGCCACCCTCCCAAAGCAAGCGCATAATGAATAAAAGAAAGCCGCCAATTAAGAGTCCTGCTATCCAGGTTTTCCCTTATTTTTTTTTTATCACCTCAGCGTAAAACCGACGTAATGGCATAACAAGAAGAGCGTTGAATTGTAGAGACCACTTTTATTAGTTTGGTCAGAGCTGTTAACTCTGTTAGAGGTCAATTAAAGTGCGGTCGTCCTTTTTGTGCGGGAAAAATTTACATGCACATACTTTTTATGGATGGCACGACATTAAAATAAATTTACATTTCTCCTGGAACGTGACGAAGTAGAGCACGCGACAATGACGCGAATCTCCTGATGATATTAGTGCACGAAACACTTCAGTGCATCTGAAAGAAATTAGCGTTATTGATTTAGGGACACGTAGGGTATTTTGTAGGGGTTTCGTATCGTTAAGTGACAACATTCCTTGTATTCTTCGGTGTGCGGGTTGAAACCTTAATTAACACAACCAAAAGGAATTCCCATTGAAGGATTTTAATTAATTTGTAATTTTTGTAATGAAGTTTGTAGGTGCGTGCTTGAGTTTTAAATTAATATATTCCAGTCTCAGGATGGACAGAATGTTATTAGAAAATTTTGCAGATAAGAAAGGTCAAGACTTTGTCATCCTTACGAGTATAATGGAAAACTACAGGGTGTTACAAAGCAGATTTGTGATTTTGTTAGGAGAGGAATTTTTGGATCTAAAGATATTTCGCATTTTTGAATGCTTTTGCACCATTAATATGGCTTCAGATGGTGAGGCTGATTTTAACCCCAGCGGCTACATTACAAAACACCAACTGCAGCCTTGTCCCTGTGAAATACGTTTGTGGTGAATATTTTTAAATTCCCAGGATCCGTTGCCCATTAATGAATTATGGGAAATTCCCGCGATTTTTAACTCTGGATTTTTTGTGTTTAAATAATAAAAGTAATCAACCTAAAGATGGCTAAGCCAAAAAGATACGAATTAAGTGAAGCCGAAAGAGCCTAAGTTGTCCGTCCTTTTGGTCTTCCAAGGCATGTCCCAACAAAAAATTTCAAAAACTCTTAAAACATTCGCATGTAGCGGTTCAATATGCCTTAAGGCTATACAGGGAGACTGGAGAGTACATTTCTAAGCCGAGTCCAGACAGAAAAGGAAAGTCTTCGGCTCGTGAAGATCGGATTCTTGTTCGGGAGTCTTCAAAAAATCGTCTGAACTAGCTGCTTCGTTTCAGAGACGCCAAAATGTTACGCTATCTGCGAGAACGGTGAGAAGAAGGCTAACAGAAGCCGGCCTAGAGGTTGCAAGGCCAGAAAGAAAGCCTGGCTTTCTGAAGATAACAAGGAACGACGTCTTGAGTGGGCCAAAATGCATGAGGATTGGAGCAATGTCGTGTCGTCAGACGAGGCAAATTTTGAGGTAAGTAAATTGTATAATTCTAAAAACAAAATCAAGAACGGATTCACGAAATTATTGCACTTTTTTTTTTTTTAATAAAAGTGAGTCCGAACAGCACACTAAATCAGAATGTGTATTTACAGATTTTCGGGACTCCTGGCACAGTCTACTTTCGCAGAAGGAAGGGAGAAGAGTACCATCCTGATTGTATGGTACCCACAGTCAAGTTTGGTGGTGGTAATTGCATAGTGTGGGGCTGCATGGCGGCAGGAGGCATACGAGAGCTTTACTTATTGATGCTTCAGGACCTCCTTAAAGGCATCCTATTGTAAAATATTTGGGAAAAGGTCTCACTGAAGTATAATTTAAGTTAATGCTCCACGCATTGATACAACGGCATTTTATACATTTGCGTAGGGTTATTTTCATTTATGACCAAGGCTGTATGCGTGTATAGGTATATGTGTTTGCACTCACACACCCGCTCTCAACTTTCCGATAGTGCAATGTAGGCTCAACTTTTATGAAGCCGCCCCAAAAAACTAATTTCAATGAAACAACGCTACCTGGATTCCCCATGGCGATGGGATAGGGCCAAGTTCTGGATTAGAGAAATAAGAGTCACTGTGAGTTATCATTTGACGATGAAAAGGACAACTTTCGCCAACAACTACAATTTAACGTAAAACGGACACATCACCATTGTGATGGAGGACTTCAATGTAAAACTGGGCAACGACAATGAAATGCTGAAACATGTCAAACATGTGGCTTCGGCGACCGCATTGACAACGATGATAGGTTTGTTGATTCCTACAACGTTAATCGCCTTGTCATAGGTGAGGTGACACGATGTTTGAGCATACATTTTGTATGCCACAAAGTAAATTGGGTGACAACTGATACGCAAAGAATGACCCACCAAACTTATCATTTGGTAATCAGTCGACGTTGTAGAAGTTCTTCTTGGACGGAGGTATGAATCGTAATCACTCAATCAATGGTAGCTTCTATATTGAATCCTTTCGAAGGTGCCGTACGTATAATATAGATACAATACGGAATCCGTCAACCCGCTTACGCAAGGAGTACACAACCAGCAGCTGAATTCTTCCAACTCTCCAAGTCATTCAGAAAAATTTAGTAGAGACTTACCTGACGATGGATGAGCAAAACGTATAGGAATGAAAGTTCGAATGGCAGCTATAACAGCCTTAAGGAAAAAGGAACTTAAGACCCAATATCGTTTGAAAATAGCAGAGATACACAGAGTAGGTGTGACAGCTGAACTGTATACAAAGTCAATAAAGAGCTCGAGCCAATATCCGATAAAAGGCTTAGACGGTTCTTTGCTTAGTACGAACATTTCTACAGTTCTTATCTGTGTATTTGCCGGTAATGTACCCATGTGTTAGATAGACCTCACCAAGGCACCTCTTAAGTTTCGCGAATTTGCATCATAATTCCCAGTAAAGAAGACATTGCTTATGCGATCAAAGCCATCAAGGATAACAAAGCAGTAGGACTTGACAAAATACATTTGCCGAAGATGGGAAACAGGGAATAATCGGAAGCTACGAAAGGAGAAGGATTTGAGTGCTTCCTGCAGTTGCAAAGGTAACAATAAGAAATAATTTTGGGTCGATTAAAGGAATCTCTTGAAGGTACACTCAGTGTTGAACGAACAGGTTTCCACTCGGCTAAATCCATCTGTGTCACTGAGTAATGCGTTTAACTTATTGCCACTTCACCTGATTTCGACAGTCAATACGAGTATGGTGTTCATTCCGCTTATTAAGGCTACTAATGAGGGGTCGAAATATCACGTTCTGAGCGGAATTTAAATTCCAAACTGGGATCCGGCACGAATGAATCGTTTCACCAGCAGCACATAAAAAGTGAGCGCAGCTTAACAGAAAGCTACAGACGTATGTGAATCGGTGTCAACGAACTCCTTTGTCAGAGGATGGATCAGAAACCAATAGGTACCAACATTTAACAACGGCTATGAACTTCAGACCTATAAGTCTGACTTCCTTTTTGCTGAAAAGCACGTGCGAAAAGTTGCTTCGAGACTACATCCTCTATTGGAGATGCAGCATGCCTATCAGAGCGAAAAACCTTGCGAGACTACGCTTCAGAATCTGGTTGCTAGGATTGAATGCACGCGATGGGCATCTTCATCGACATCGAAGGAGCTTTCGATAATGCCATTGACTACATGTGTAATTCTGCCAGGTAACACGGGGTAGATGAAACATTAGTGCTGGGAATTAAAACAATGCTAATGGACAGAACTTTGGCTGTCTCCACTGTGCTACGGTGCATGGTGGTAGACTCTCTGCTGAACACTCTCAATGGTTCTAACGTCTACGCTCAGGTACGAGTATATGTGGATGATGTTGCCGTACTTTCTGTCGGACTATGCCTAGAGACTGTCTGTGCTAACGCCAAATGGTTCTGGATATGATCCACGAATGATGCACTAGAAATGGGCCTCTTAACCTCTCAAAACCGAGGTTGTTCTCTTTACGAGAAGGAGGATCTGGATCGGTTTAACTCAGTCAGTGCTAAAGGACGTCACTATTCAGATCTACAATGGAGCCAAATATTTAGGAATAATCCTTAATAAAAAGCTCCTTTGGTCAAAATATGTCGAGTGGAGGACAGCCAAGAGGCGCTCTCAGTTTTCTGCCAATGTAAGGGTGCTTTCGGCAAGACATGAGGCGTCGGTTGATTGGAAGGGGCTTTCGCGTAATTATGTGACTGAATTTTCCACTAAACTCCAAAGAACAGCTTGTCTTGGCTGCACGGGAGGTTTTCCGAGTGCGCCTGGCTCTGCTCCTACCTTCTCTTGATACTTATACCATAGGCAGTTCTATCAAAGCAAGCTATGGTCTTAGGCGAGGTTGCTTTTGGTACAACCCACACTGGAGTTTTGATGACCTTGCGCGACACTTATCCTACGACCCCTGTCTTATGGATATGTCGTCTGACCCAATGACACCAGAACTTCGGTTGTTGCGAAAAATTTAAAGTCAACTTCCCTTGTGTTTAGAACTGGCTTCGGCCAGAATCTGAACCATTAAGGAATTGTAGCCTAACCTTCACGGATGGCTTTAAAACCAGTCAGGGGTACGGTGCTGGTGTCTTCTTGGAGAACGACAATATCAGGCTGCATTTTCCGTCAGGCAAATATGGGTCTGTTTTCCAAACGGACACTTATGCAATCCTAATGACCATGAACTATGTTGTAAAGAATAGGGGGAATGATTGGAGTATTTGCGTCTGTAATGACAGTCAGGCTACGCTTGATGCCTTGCTCAGGTAGTTCTAGAATGCAAGAACTCTTGAAGCCTTTACTCGACTTTCTCCGGGACACGAGGAAATTCCATTAAAATGGGTAAAACATGGTTTGCTTCTTGTTAGTACAATAGGACCATTTCCATCTGAGTGCTCCAGCGTTTCCTGACCCAAAACAAAAACAAAAACAAAAAAAATAGTGGAAGTGAAACTACTGACTCGCTGGTCAAGACCTCTTTGCCAATTGGTGTCCCTAATTGACAAAGAACCTTTATCTTGTGTTAGCAAAACTTACTTAAAAGCAAAGCCATAAGTAATCAAGTAAGGTCTGGCTAGCTATACTCCGGATCAAGCATGTACTAGTCCCTGAAATTCTCCATAAACAAATCCAAACTTCTGCTAAATCTTGACTGTAAAATTCAGTAGCTACAGCGCACTAATGCATACTAAAATATGCTACAGACCCACTGTGCAGATTTTGCCCTGAGGATAATGATGCATACGAGTACATGCACTATCGCTTTGGACATAAAATTCTTGGAGGAGACGTCGTTTTAACAGCAAACCGCTCTACTATCCTGACATCCCCCCATATTGGACGATATGATCTAGAAAACTAAATGGAATGGTACAATAAGCCTCTTTAAGGATCTGTAGTTCCTGAGCTGCTCAGAAGCTCTCATGCCTATACAATCCGATCTATACTAATGGCTAACTGTGCAATGCGGTGGAACACGCTAACGTAGGATGGCAGAAAGCCCACCGAGAAACATTTGGCTCATTACTGGTGAAAGCCACGCACCATAAAGAAAATTTTAAAATCGTTTTTCAGAGGATACATTTTTATTTATTTTTATTTATTTATTCAACTTTTCAACAACACTTACAATAGACTTTAACAGTCTTTAAGGCATAAATGTTGACATTTTCATTACATTATTTAAAATTAGAATTGAAAATTAAAATTAGAACTTCATGTTAAATTCTGAGGTTAAAATAATTTCAATAGAGAAATGAGAAAATTTTTAATATTAGATAGTATTATTTGTATCTGCAATTTATGTAGACGTAATATGCCGAAAGAGAGTATCACAAAAATTATTCGCGTCGTGGAGTCTTCTTACGCTGAGAGGAAGTGCGTTCCAAAGGCGAATGGCATGAATAAAGAATTGGCGTTCCGAGACCTGATAAGTAACGCGAGGTGGAACCAACGTCAAAGAACGTTGTGATTGTGCGAATTTTAGTTTTTCGTATAAGTATTGAGGCTGTTTGGTGGTTATGACTTTATGTAAGTACTTGATTGTGCAAAACTCAAGATACTTTTCTAGTGTACAACCAAGTATTTTCTTAGCATAGGCGGAAACATGGTCGTATCTTATTAACCCAAAAACATAACGCGTTATATTATTAAATGCAACATGTAATTTGCGTGTTATAATAGCGTTATTGCAACAGAAAATTTGACAGCTGTATGTAATTAGGGGCACGAGTAGAGTTCGTGCCAAAATTAGTCTTGTATTTGTCGGTGTGAAGTTTTGCGATAAAGATAGATTTCGGAGACATCCATAGATTTTGCCAATTAAAGTCAAGATATGGTTATCCCAGCACAGCGTTTCAGTGAACCAAACCCCCAGATTTTTGGCTTTGTCGACAAATTCAATTTGAGCATTTCCAAGATAAATAGGGGGTAAAATATTTGCATCATGAACATTTCTGCTGATTACAAGGCATTTGGATTTATCTGAATTTATACTTAAAAAATTGTCCTTGGACCAAGTAAGGATATTCTTCAGATCCTCATTGTGTTTATAAGCAGCATTATCGATAAGACCGCATGCACTACTTATGTACAGTGGCACATCGTCGGCATACATATGCACTGCGGAGTTGTGAACAACGTTCGGGAGGTCATTAATAAAGATGGTGAAAAGCAGTGGGCCCAATATGGATCCTTGGGGGACACCTGTGAAACTCGTTAAGAATTCGGATTGGACACCGTTTACGAAAACTGCTTGTACGCGACCTGTCAGGTAGGAAAAAATTAATTTTCCAGCGGATGAGGAGAAAGCAAACAAATTTTGAAGTTTTGCGACAAGAAGCCTATGATCAACCGTGTCAAAAGCCTTTGAAAAGTCTAGCAAAGTTAGAAAAGTAACGTAGTTTTTATCAGTTGCTGCCCTTATATCGTCCGTTACTTTAAGCAATGCTGAAGTACAACTGTGATGCTGCCGAAAACCAGACTGGTACATACAAAGAAGGTTGTTTTGTCGAAGATAAACAGACATTTGATAGTGGACAGTTTTTTCTAAGACTTTGGATAAGTATGGAAGTATTGCGATAGGTCGGTATTCTGCTGGGGCTCTTTGTGTTGCTTTCTTTTTAAGGATTGGGATAATCTTTGCAGCTTTCCAGGATTTTGGGAAATTGGATGTTGTTATGATTGTGTTGAAAAGATGAGTTATTGCTGGAAGGATGTACGGTAGAATCATTTTTATAAAATAGGGGTGGATCCCGTCGACACCAATAGCTTTCGACTTTATTTTGAGGACAGCTCTAACAACATCCGTTTGCTCAACCCTGGAAAATTCAAAGGATCCGCTTGGTGCGATTACCGGAGATATTCCAGTGTTTGTCCATTCGGTTTAGCTGGTTTGGATCAACATTATCAACTCCTGAATCAATTTTACCACAAATGCCTTGCTGCCGTAAGTTCTTCCATAATATCTTGCTGGGAAGTTTATAGTTAAGATGCTCACTGTAAAAAATACGCTTGGCTTGCCTTATTTTTGAACATACAAGATTTAGTGCTTTATAAGACGAGAAAAATTCAGGGAGCCTAAAATATTTCCACTTCATGTATACAGCATCTCGTTCATTTTTTAATCTGAGAATCTCTGGGGTAAACCATGGATTGATGTTGCATTTTGCAAGCTTAGTTCTAAAAGGAACATGGCAGTCAAACAACTGTGTAATCACGCTTTGCAGATATTCAACTTGCATGTCGGTTGAAGGTTCCGAATATATTGGTAGCCAGTTTACACGTTGTAAGTCTAGCTCAAGAATATCCGCTTGCACATTTTTGAAATCCCTGTATGAGTATTTCAATTGTTCTATACAAGTGGCGATATCAAAACAGGCAAAGAGGAGATCGTGTTTAGAAAATACTGGCGCGGAAACTTGGCTGTAAAAAGCATTCCGAGTGTCACTTGCAAGAAATAAGTCCAGGAGGGTACTACTTGAGTCAGTGAAATGAGTCGGAATGGTAGAATTAAGAAGATCAAGATTTAGTGCTTTCATATTTTCAATTAGGGAAAACGAAATAGCAGGATTTAAAATATTGCAGTTGAAATCACCACAAACAATAATTTTCCAAAACGATGTTGTATTATTTTCAAGAAAGCAATAAAGCTGTGAAAGGTCAATGTAATTTCTTGGTCGATAAACGACACCCAGTAGATATTTCCTTCTCTCACATGCAAGTTCAATGAAACAATACTCGAACGGACTATCAGTAGGTGAGGTTGCAATTAGCTTTACAGGCAGCGGCCTACGGACGTAAATTGCAACACCACACCCATTCGATTTTGCCTATCATCGCGAAAAATGTTATATCCTGGCATTGAGTATGCACAATCAGGTATTTTCGGATCAAACCATGTTTCCGAAACACATACTATATCAACATTGGAACCGACAAACAAACTTCTAAATTCATCAAAAATGCGTAGAAAAATTCCCACTGTCTATACTGGATGTGGAATAGTAATGGTAATCACTTACTGCGTTATTTGCTAAAATATTATACATATAGCCATACCGCACTCTCCGCAGAGCATTGACTTAAGAATTCACAGAATTAATATTTACACAATTTAAAACTTTGTTGTACTCATCATTTCCCGGAAAGAGCCAAATTTATTTCAGCTTAAGACTTCGTTAAGTAAATCTAAAATCTTCCAAAATATTTACCTGAAAAGAAAAGAAAACACAAATTAGCTTTAACTCATAGTTACGAATATTAAATTATTTTCTAATTTTAAACATTAATAGAGATTAGTAATTCATTGGATATTCATTTGCCGGAGAATAGAGCCAGTAGTCCAAAAGTCATGTCTTCACATTTACAAAAATTTAATAAAAAATTCTTGAAATTCTTCAAGTTTTCGAACACCACTTAGTTATTTATTCCCATCACGTGCATCATCCTCAAAAGGAATTTGAAACGCGAAATATCTACGGAAAACCCCAAAATGCTTAGTCTTCCTTCAATGAGAAAAGCTGAAGTTTATTAATGATTCCCATTTAGGACGGACGGCTTTGGGGCGATAGTTCCTTTTACTGCTGAAAAATTAATTTTAAATTTCAATTTTCTAGTAGTTTTTCTTATGTACGTACGAGTACTCGTAATGTATGTCAGACGAGAGGAAAAAGGAATCAAATCTGCATCAAAACAATTTTTTGGAATGCCTCCAAAATGTACTCGTATCTCAATATTTCAAAGGAAAAGTGGGAGTGAGTGACTGAAAAAAAAAGCACCAAACCCAGCCGTCTAGAAACTTCAGATAAAATAGCAAACTAAATGGGTTCATGAGAATAAAATACTTGTTCCACGTTTTTCGAGAAACATACGGATACGAGTATGTACGAGTACATCATACGAAGAGAAGGGTAAGGAATTTTTATGGATGCAAGAAGTAAGATTAATCAAAATGTGTAAGTACTCGTACTCCTATGTAGTGACTGCAATCTGTGCGGCAGTCTATAAAGATGGATTTCCAACATTTTAAGAATGAGGATATAAATTGAAATTCATTTACTTGATTTACAAGCAAAGACGATAATTTAGTTCTTTCTTTTTTCGTCATTATGCAGGGATAACGAGTATCTTTGTGTATTTTTGAACAGGATCGAGAATGAGGGTGAACATTACGATAATGGTTGGATATATGTCTTCTTAAGTGACGAAGTAAAAACCTATGTTTTAAGTCTGACAGCCCTAAAATGAACTAAGAAATTTCATACAATTTCATTCAGATGATTAGACGTAATGTGGTAATAAATAAATGAACCATGTACATTAATTGATAAATGGTTTTTTGGGGCCTGCCTTTTGGTAATGGAAAGCATGGATGTGAAGATGTACATACATACGAGTATGTATTTGAAAAAAAAAATCGCAGGATACCATGAACACAAAATATCGTTACTCTTCGAGTCACAAATGTACCGCACGGTATACAAGCTATTAGATATCAAAAAATAAAAAATAAATAAAAATCTAACACCTTGAGGGTGGGTCAATAAGTCCCTGAAAATTAACACAAATTGTGTCGTCACCTTAAATTTAATTTTTTTTTGTCAAATATCATCTTTCAAAAGAACCCACCCAAATTTTCAGACAGATCTGTCAAATAGTTTTGTTGTGGCAGCCATTTTCGCATTTCGTGGCATTTTCGTTAAAATGGAAAAAAGTGAATTTCGATTAAACACTATTTTTTGCGAGACAAAACTATCACGCAAACCAAATAAATATTATGGGGACTCTTCACCATCGATTGGAACCATTCCACTACTGGTTTACTCAATTTCGGTGCGGTCGTTCAAGCGCAAGTGACGCCGAACGTTCTGGTCGCCCAATTGAGGTCACCACACCAGAAATGGTCGACAAAATCCATGGTTTGATAATGGACGATCGGCGAGTGAAAGTGCGCGAGCTTGAAGAGGCTACAGGCTTATCTCATGGCTCAGTGATTTCGATTTTACATAAATATTTGGACATGAAAAGGTTTCCGCAAGATGGGTGCCGCGTTTGCTCACAACGCATTCGTTTGACAATTTCAAAGGTGTGTTTGGCGATGTTCCAGAAAAATTCGGCTGAGTTTTTGCGCCGTTTCGTAACCGTGGATGAAACCTGGATTCACCACAACACACCAGAAACCAAGGAACAGTCAAAACAATGGACTTCTCCTGGTGAATCGAAGTCGAAGAAGGCCAAGGCGGGTTTGTCAGCAGACAAGGTCATGGCGACAGTTTTTTGAGATGCGCGCCGTGTTATTCACATCGATTACCTTGAATAGGGTAAAACGATAACCGGCCGCATATTACGCAGAGCTGCTGGATCGATTCCAAGCCGATTTGAAGCAAAAACGGCCGCATTTGGCGAAGAAAAAATTTCTTTTTCACCAGGACAACGCACCGGCGCACAAGTCCGCAGTCGCAATGGCAAAATTGCATGAGTTATAGTGGAGACAGACTGTTGGTATTGATACCATGGTACGAATACCATGGTATAGTGAATACTACGACCCCTGACACACTGCATTTCGTAGTATTCGATTTGTTGTCTGTCATAACAAATAAAAATAGAAAATTCAAGACAGGATGAATAAAAATAATTAACTTTTGTGCCAAATGATGAATAAAAAGAAGATTTAAATACTTGAAAGCGAAAGTGCATACCTAAGAATTGTCAAAGAAGCTACGAAGACTAGCCAATAGAGAGAAATTGGCGCTGCAATCAGTAAGATGATGGTATACCAGCAAAAAATTTGCGAATCTCAATACCAGGTATCGAGAAATCATATTATTTGGAGGGCATCAAAAAATTGGAGAAACGTTGGATGGAGTGTACAGAGCTAAAAGGAGACTATGTTGAAAAATAAAATGTTTTTATACCGAAAAGAGTGTTTCTTATTTAATTTTTCAGGGACTTATTGACCCATCCTCGTATGCCTTTAGCTGTGAGATTTAATGAAGGACGTAGCTGTCTACGCGTCTGTTGTTTAATGTAACATTTCTAGTGTTTCTATAGCCGAGGCCACAATAATTATAGCGTCGCGAAGATACTATTATTTGCTGACTACTCGATATGTCCGTGAATTTGATGCAAAATGGCGCTCAGATCGCATTGATGATTTTTTTCTGACATCTTTGGCATACAGTGATCAAAAGAACTTTGGTTTGTGAGATGTGGTCAAAATGGAAAAAAAGTTAGTTTCATGTTTTATTAAAGCACTACTTTTTGCGCGGTAAAACCAATAAAGAGGCTGAAGACAAACTTAAAAAATATTATGGAGACTCTGCTCCCTCGCATGGAATGGTACACAAGTGGTTCACTGAATTTCGTTGTCGTCGTACGAGCAGAAAAGACACTGAGCGCCCAGGACGTCCAAATGACGTTACAACAGAAGAAATGGTCAACAAAATCCACGATATTGTGTTGGACGATCGCCGGGTCAAGGTTTATTTATTTATTTTATTTCAATTAGCTTAATACAAGCGGTAAAGAGACTTATAAATTATTGTTTACAATGTTTACTTAATAGCTAGTATACATAAATTTAAATCAAGACCTGAGCGACTAGTGAGGAAGGGGAATAAAGGGAGTTTCTAAGTGAATTTTTGCTGCACTGAAAATCAAAAAGGTTATGGCAGTGATAAGCCATGCGTAGCATTCGAGACAGAGGCTCATTACATCCGTAATTCGTACGGTGAAACATGAGACGGAAGAGAGGTACTGACCTCAGAATACGCGGATTGGTGCTGAGTGAGATGGTTTGGAGCAGCATAGGACAGTCAATGTTGCCTGTTAATAACTGATGTACAAATAGCGGCAACTTTTCTACGCTTTTCAAGCGATTGCATGTTCAGCAAGTTCAAGCGAAGGAGGTAGGTTGAATCTGTCAGGCCACGGAAGTTCACGTAGAGCAAAACGGATGAACCTCCGTTGGACACACTTAATTCGATACGAATGTGTATCGAGATAGGGAGACCAAACTTGGCAGGCATATTCTAGAATTGGTCTTACAAATGTAAAGTACAGAGATTTCGTGACGTAAGGATTTGAGAATTCCTTGGACCAACGTTTCACATAACCTAGCGCAGAATTTGCTCTGCTAATAATATTGTCAATATGACTACAAAAATTAAGCTCACTGTCGCAAATGACACTCAAATCACGCAGATAGGTGACAGTGGGAACAGGCTCATCACAAATCACGTACGTTCTAGGAGCTGTCGGAAGACGCTTCCGGGAATAAGTAATAGCTTGGCATTTATTGACATTCAATTCAAGAAAGTTTTTATTACACCAAGTAGAAAAACTGTTCAAGTCAGATTGAAGTGCACGGGAGTCAGTGGGAGTGGAGATGTGTGCAAAAATGTTCATATCGTCCGCATAAACTGACAGCCGGGAATATTTAATAATGCCATCATCATTAATTGACAAAATGAAAATCATGGGACCAAGATGGCTACCTTGAGGGACGCCAGAGGGGGCCATAAAGGGATCAGATATAAAGGATCTAAAAAGGACTTCATATTGACGTTCATGACGGTAGGATTTGATCCACGCAATAATCCCAGACTGAAAACCGAGAGCTTTGAGTTTCAAAAAAACAATTGCGTGCGAAATTTTATCGAAGGCTTTGCTGAAATCGGTAGCAACAACTTCGACTTCCTTGCCTTCCTCCAATGCGCACAGGGTGCTGGATACCAATTCAGTTACGTTTGTGGTTGTTGACATTCCCTTTAAGAAACCGTGTTGGTGAGGGGAAAATATAGACTTACAATGGAAAAACATTGCATCGTAAACAATACTTTTGAATAGCTTAGGTATGCAAGAGAGTTTAGCTATGGGATGATAATTAGAAATTTAATTTTTTGGGCCTTTTTTATGAAGGGGAATAATAAAAGAGCTTTTCCAAAGCCTAGGGAAAACGGACTGTGAAAGCGACAGTTGGAACAGAGCCGTAAGGGGTTGAGCTAAAGAGTCTACACATTTTTTTAAAACTACGGCAGGTATATCATCTGGACCAGCGGAGTATTCGCATTTAAGTCTTTGGATCTTTTCTTTCACGAGAGTCACTGTTAAACCGATTGAAGTTAAAGAGGTTAGGGCAAAATCTCTCATGTAGGAGAAGTAAGAATGGTCGGGCTCTGATGTGTGGTTAGAGAATGATTGACTGAAGAAATGGGCGAATAAGTTTGCTATTATTCGAGGATCGCTTGACGATGTATTGGAGAATATCAGAGTTGATGGGTAGCTGTATGACTTTTTCTTGGTATCAATAAAGTGAAAAAATCTTTTGGGGTCAGCGATGACGTCAGATTGAATATGGTCAAAGTATTTGTTATAAAGAAACTCATAAAGTTCGGAAAAATGCGTATGTGCAAGGAGGTGATTGGAAAAGTTAAAATCAGAGCGAAATTCGAGGTAGATACGTCAGAGCTTATTTCTTCTGTCGCGAAGTGAGCGTAATTCCTTAGTATACCAAGGTGGAGATGACGAGAAACTCTTTTGGGGCATGTGTGGGACGGATTGATAAAACAGCTGAAAATTTCAGAGTAGAACAATCCAAGTGTATCATCGATAGAAATGTGTATACTATTAAAAATGCTGTTGAGATTGATAGCACTTAAAAGGTTACTAAGTTTTGTGTAGCCTGCCTTGCGAAAATTAAAGCTATACGAATACTCTGACTGGACAGTATTATTATCGTTATTGTAAGACAATGTAAGGGATAGAGGAGGGTGGTAATGATCCAATTTGGATAAAAGGTGGTTGCTTGCTGAAACAACGCAGTTATCGGCATCCGACGAGAAAATAAGATCAAGTTGTCTACCAAGGAGCTGGAGTCTGATAGACAGTCAATGAAAATGACTTTTTGTCTGAAGAGGGGTTAGTTGCTATATAATGGGACTGATCGTATGATGGACCTCATTGGAGGTCGGGGAAATTAAAATCCCCCAGAATTAAAACGGTGTCGCGAGGATCAATAACATTTAGCAGAGAATCGAACGCGTCTATGGCAAGCTGGTAACTCTGCGTGGGCTGAGATGGTCGAATGTAATAGCAGAGGATAAAAATGTTGTGGTTTGAAATAGTTATTTTGACACAAATGTACTTAAAATTGGATGTGTCCGAAGTTTTAACTAGTGTCGAGTCAAGGTGATTGTGTACTGCCAGAAGAACACCTCGACCCGAGGACCATCATATCGAAAGACGTTAAAATCGGACGTAAACAATTCATTGTTGTAAAAATCTTGAATAAGATTAGTTTCGTTAAGGGCGAAAATGTCATAGGGGAGCTTTTGGGAATTAAGGTATATAGAGGATGTCTTAGTTCGAAGCCCTCGGACGTTTTGATAGTATACACAAAGACACTCAGGGGGAGTTACACACAGATAAGGAATATCTAAATGAATACTTAAACGTTTTTTGGATGCGACGTTACTGGTGCAGGTACTGGAGTCTTTATGAATGAAGTATTCTTAGTCCGAGAAACATATTCATGGACTGAAGTTCCATCTGACCAAAATTCTCTCGATAGTAGCAGTTCAAGGTGAGAGTCAGGAGTTAGTAGTTTAAAAGATGCTATTTCGCAGGGTTCCTTAAAATTATATATATATAAGGTTCCTGGATACACTACGCTAGAAATGAAGAAACAATAAAAACAATGTACTTCTACAGGCGAACGTGCTTAAAAAAAGGAGAAAATGGTTCCGTCGGCCGGATAAGTCATGGCAACGGTTTTGGTACATTAAATAATTCTATATAGCAGCATACCATAAAAAGGTTATTTTTTACTGCTAATTACCCAGTTGTTTAAGAAAATGTCGGTAGAAGTAATTTAAGCATACTTTTACAGCTCACAATAAAAATAACCAAAATAGCTATTTTTCATAACTAATCCTTCTATTTACATTAAAGCTGCAGTTTTTAAAAACGTTATTTAAGCACAGAATGCCACTATATTGGTATGGAGTAATTTCCCTTTTTAATCCTTGAGGTAACTTTGTTATTGCTATTGTATGGCTTTTACCTTTCATCTGACAAACCTTTGGAGTAAAATTGTCACTAAATATAACAAACCACATGACAAACGAATAAAGCTATGATCTGTGACTAAGCTAAAAGTAATGCCGCCATAGTTATGATAGTCAAGGTTTTGCATCAACACCTTGTTTGTTGTAAATTCGATTCATCGCAAGCCATGAGTCTTTTTTCTGATATTAATTTATTTTAAAACAACTAAAACAGCTATTTAGGATAGCTATAATAGCTATTTTTTTTTTATAACTAATCCAGTCATATACTTTACACAGGAATAACAAAAATAGCTATTTTTCACAGCTATTCTCATATACAACAGCTAATTAGGAAAGCTGTTAAAGATATTTTAAAGAAAATAACGACAGGTATGGGCCATATTCTTCTCTACAATATACTCGACTGCCGCATTGGTATTGTTACTATTAAAATTGAAATTTGTAGTATAAATTCATACGGTTCTTGCCAGTTGTCTGTAGTATAATAAATAGCTCACACCGCTATTTTTATAGCAGATACTTGGAAAAAAAATTGCTTGTGGTACTGCAAATATTATCAGCGCAGATGGTATCAAAATATTGGCGACAATTTTTGGAATCGTTACAGGGATCGAATTTGAAAATTCAAGAGGGTTTCTGAGGTCCAAAAGAAAGCCTTACATACGAATATCTTTTTCGAAAATGATTTAGATATCAGTTTTCTGTAATTGTCTGAGACACATTGAAGTAATAGCCAATTTTCGTTAGTCCGTTAGGAATAAAGTACCGTTATTAGAGCGTTTACTAAAAACCTGAGTATGTTTGCAATACTCGTGTTAATTCAGATATGAATTTGAACCCACGGTGAAGAAACAAAAGTGGCACCTAATACAGGAAACTGGAAAACATCTCCTAGAAAAATACAAGATCTTGTCAAGATATAGAATACAGAACGTGATGTCAGGACAAGAAGTTACCAACGTCGACAGATGCGGGACACAGCACCACCAACGCCCACACTTAGACTTAATCTGCGTCAGACAGGCAGTATTGTTATAGAAGTTCTTATAAATTACATCAGGTAATGCCATTGTACTCATATGTAGAAAAAAAGTGGATAATCTCTACGGGAGTCATCGTCGATGTAACACCGCTAAAGAAGCAATCATAACGATCTTTCCACTGAGACCTAGTTTTAATCTCTAAAGAAACATCTCTTCTTGAAATCTCTAGAGATAAACTTCATTTATCCACGAATCCACAATAAAAATACAAAGCGAACCATAAAGTGGTACGTATAACCTTGAAAAACTGTACTCTTACGTAATCAACTAAAATCTAAGTTCCTCCAACTATTACCACAACAAGGGTCGTTTCTGCTTGGTACTACAATGATTTAGAAATTTTAATTTTTTATTTCTTTTTATATGAAAAAAATAAAAATCCAAAGCAAGAACCAGCAACCAATATCCATGATATGCATCGCTTTTGGAACAACCACAAACTCAAAGCCGACAAGAATGCTGCCAAATGTCGTTTCCTTAAAGTATTTAATTTCTGATCTGGCTGCAATTCAAAATACTTTTGTAAATTGTCTCGTGCATCTAAAGCCGTGAAGAATGTAGGTAACTAATGGAAAAACTTCACGTTAACTGTGTCTGTAACTGAATCGTTCGAAGAAATGTTCTTTGCCTATGTCTACATAGGTACTTTATAGTCTTCCTTGCAAATGGTGCTCCAATGAAATAGTAAATTGCATCAAGGGAACAGTATTAAGTGTTAGTGGAGTGTTTCTAGCCAAGACGAAAAAAAGAAGAGAAATTGGACGATGCAAACCACAAGCAGTGATGCAGAGATCCTAGCAAACTTAGTACACTTTTTGGGGAAAAAATTACTGAAATGCTCATTCACTACTAATATTTTAAAATTCTAATTATCAAGTAAGATGTATGTAAGAGTATTTCATGGTTCACTGCAAGGGATGTAAGTAAACATCGTATATGAAAAAAATTATAAGAATTTAACTTTTGCCACACTTTTCTCCTACAAAAAACAAGTGGCAGCACTGACTACTCGTACAAATGTACATATTACTCCCGCCCTGTACTAAACATTATAAGGATGGAACAACGATATTTCTCCCTCTGCGACGTTCAAGACACTTTAAAGTCCTATTAATTAACCCTTCGCCTTAACCACTCTGTTTAATTTGGTCTCCCTATTTCACTTTTAGGTTTTCCAGATTCTATGAGCAAACAATTAAATTAAAACCATGGCAGCATTGTGTCGTGACAATATATTTAAGTACTTCTAGCTTACAGCACTTTGAAAAGTTGTTGAAGTACATATACACAGGTACATACGCGTATGTATCTATGTAGGTAACATTGTACTACGCCCAAAATAGACGACTGTATCCCAAAGGATTTCAAAGTTAAATCAAACACTGTAATTGACAATTATAATTTTAAATTGACCTAATTTCATTTGAACTTCTCTCTTCATAATAGCACAGGTAGAGTATGTAATTACACAATACAGCCAACAATTTCTCCTAGGCCCCGTCATATCCCCACACCATATCTAAAATTTACTAAAAGATCGATATTTCAGGATTTAAACCCAGACAAGTAATAGGCACTTCAACTTCAATTACCCATCAAGCATCGCAGATATTCAGAAAAATAAAAAAAAACACACAAACGTAAAATGTATGGAATTTTACCGCAAAAGCAAAGAAAGATATAATTAATGGGAAAGTTAAAAGCTTAAGGGATTCATCTGCTTTTTTTGTTTTCGAATGGTTTTTGGATGATTTTTTTTTTTTTTTTTTTGTATTTTTTTAAATTACAGGAATGTCAAATAGCAGGCACAGTGTGCCACTGACAGTTACATAGAAAAATGACTTTGAGAGCGAAAATTAAAATGATGACAGTCAAACCCTTCGTTCCTGTTGTCGTTTTAATTAAAAGAGAAATAAAAAAAAAAGAAATTAATCTGATTAATATTTGGAAATCATCAGTGGCATACCCCTTTGATTTACGGTTATGGTATATTTTATTTAAATAGATTGAGAAGGAGGTTGTCGCAGAGCAGCCACCACCCTTTGATACAGTACGTACCAATGGGGTGAAATTCTTAAATTTGTTTTTTAAGATTAATTAATGAACAATTTTGCAATAGTTTGTGCTTCATTTGAACATTTTTGTATCGGTACAGACAGAATGAAAAAATGTTGGTATGGCTAAATGAGGATAAAATAAATAAAAAATTGCGGAGATTCTGAAATGAGTTGAAGAGATACATATGTATCTGCTTTCGATTACAGTACAGTTGTCACTTGATTACAATTTAATTTATCAAATTACGATAAATTTGAGAACTGGTATTGCCAACATACAGAAGTGTATTTAATTAATATTAATACAAAGCGTACGAGTACTGTGAAAAATTATAGACTCAAACCGAAATTTTCATTTTTCTTGGAATGAGTAATGATTATTTATGAGGGGGGGCGGCTGATAAATTCGCGGCCTGAGATACTCAACAATGAGTCATCTTTTCATTAGTGATAGCACTACGAGTAACTGTGGCACTCTTTACTAGTATAAAATCATCTCGTTTCAATAACAATCTTATTTTGTTATTATCTGTGGTAGGATAAACATCACCATGTCTCGCAATTTTGAGCAACGCGCCGTGATAAAGTTCCTCGTGAAAAAACGAAATTTTCGAAGACATGTCATTGACTCTCTTCAGGGTTCCGGGTCAAAAAAAGGGATCGCTTATTTCAACAAGGGCGAGAGAGAGCTGTGAAGACTACCCCACCCAGGGCGTCCTGTGTCAGTGGTCTCTGAAGAAAACGTCGGAAAAGTTGAAAAATTAGTTCTAGTCGACTGAAAAAAAAATGTGGCAGGTAGCGGACGAGTTGCACATCAGCAAAGAATGGATTGGAGAAATTTTGCAAGAGCATTTAAACATGAACAAAATTTATGCGCGCTGGGTACCGAAACTGCTACGCCGTTCGACAAGCCATGACGACTCGAGTGCTGCAAAGATTTTTTGAAGTTATCCGGGAACAATCTGGACGAAATTTGTAACCGAATCGTAACTGTAGATGACATTTCCGGATCCGGAGTCCAAACAAGAGTTTATGCAGTGGATTGAAAAAGGGAAGAGACCGCCGAAGAAATTCAAGGTGGGAAAGTCGGCTTCGAAGCTTATGGCGATTGCGAAGGTGTGTATGGTCAATATTACTCAAATTTATTGACTCAGGCACGTGAAGCGGTCGCATGGAAACGACACGTGGACAACTCAGGCACGGAGTGTTGTTTTTGCAGGATAACGGGCCTGTTCACACGAGTTACGCAAGCTGATCAGCCACATCCAAAGCAGACGTGTGACCGGATGTATAAGCAATAGACCTGCAGTCATTGACATAGTCAATTTTACTTTTATCATTCTTAGAATTAGCTCTCTGTTAAAATTGCACTTTTTCTTTTCCAAGAAATATATTTACATTGTCAGCTCAATACCTGTTCCAAGAATTGCATGTTATTCGAATCAATAAAGAATTTTCGTAATTTCAAATAATAATAATTTCAAGATATAATAAAATTGTTATCCAAACCGAATAGACGTTGTTTTTTTTACGCTCCGCAAGGTTAGAACATGTAATTCACGCGGCGGGTTTCGAAACAGGCCTTAAAAGACACAGACTAGGCCCCGAGCGACTTTTTTCTTTTTTGCAAATTTGAAAAAGAAGTTACAAGACCGGAAATTTGCAAATGAGAACGAGATCAAGGTGGCCGTAGAAAGTCATTTTGAAGGCAAAAAAAAAAAAAAAATAATATTTTTTCAGTGGTATTAAGGCAATGAATGCCTGAGAAATGCATTTAACTCGAGGGAGATTACATTGAGAAATACAATGTTTTAATCGGATCTCGTCTTTCACTTAATGCCTTAGGCCGCGAAATTATCAGCCGCCACTCATATGATTGGTTTTATCCCAAAATATCGCCAACCGAAACCAATTCAGGGAAAACCCTTTAATGATTTAATTTCCTTTTTTACCAGAAAAGTTTTTTTTTTTTTAAACTCAAAACTCTATTCGACGACGCGCTTAGTTGTAAACGCAGCTAGACTTGATCACTATTCTTAAAAAAAATAGTGCAAATGTGCTTTAGTGATAATGAACTCCGTTTTTTTGTACAGTGATTTTTTTAAAGTTTTAATTATGCCACGTGGTAAACAATTAACCGACATTGAAAAGCAAAGAATACTCGATTTAAAAAATAATAGAATGACGCATAGACAAATTGCCACTAAAATAAATCGCTCCAAGGAGTAAAGAAGTTTCCACATCTGGAAGACCAACAAAAATTTCGCCAACGGTTCTGGGCAAAATGTCAAAAACAGGAGCCAAATGGTTCAACGATTTAATTAGGACTCCGATTCTAGCTTTGTCCGATCCGGTAACTTAGAGGATGGCCATGGTGTTAACATTATCGCTTGTCACGCTGTTGGTTCACGGTTCGAATCCTGATGTCAAGAATCATCATTTCGCATGCGAAATAAATAAAAATGTCGATCAATTGTGAAAGCTTATGTCAACTCTACTGCGAAGGCATACTCGTAACACTGGCAGTAGGGTGGTCATATGGCTAAAATGCAACTTGATCGTGATGATGACATCAGGAGGACGGAAAAAACACTGTGAATCATAAGCAACGACAATGACAGCAAAACAAAAACACTCCCCAGTTATCTGGAAGCCACCTTTGGAGTTCACTGAAACTTAATACCACCTGAGTTTCAAACCAACTACACCAATCTGTCTTTCTCTCTGTCCCTTTCCACAAAACGCCCGTGTTCTAAAGAATTAGTATAAGGGTATTCATATCCCCTTTGACGTGCAAATTATTAAAAAAAAAAAAAAAAACTTGAAATACCGAAAGTGCTTGAGTAAACCACAAGTCAAACTGCAACATAAGGAAATACGCCCTGAATTTTCAGGACACACGTCCAATATAGGAGATGAAATTTAAGCTTAGACGGCTTCAAGTACTATTGGCATTATCTCAGGAAAGAAAGGAAAATCATGTCACATGAGTTATGGTGTGGGCAGTTTTCATCGGAAATCTGAAAACAGAAATTGTCTTCATTTTAGGAAGAATTGACGCCAAAAAGTACCAAGAAGTGTTGAGGCCCAAGATGTTATTTTTCAACAAGACAACGCTCCTATTCTGCTCCTATAATGTGGTTTCAAGAATATGGAATTAATCTTTTAAGTTGTCCAGCATTAAGCTCAGACATAAACCCCATTGAAAACCCGTGGGGGATCTTGACAAGGGCGGTTTATGATCACAAAAAGCCAGAAATTTTAAATCCGGAAAAACTCAACAACAATTTGTTACATACAAATTATAATATAAAAGTCTTGAGTTTATATCTTTTCACAGGTGAAATTTGAGTTTTTAAAAAAATCCAACCATTCCTGGTAAAAAAAAGGAATTAAACCATTAAAAGTTTTTCCCTGAGTTGGTATTGGTTGGCTATATTTTGGGACAAAACCAATCATAAAATATTTATTACACTTTCCAATAAAAATGAAAAATTTGATTTGAGTCTATAGTTATTCATAGCACTGTATTATTAATGATCAGCTAAATAATTAAACGACCAGCAACAAAAAAAAAAACTAGGCGCACAGGGTGTCGCTGAACGACATTTATGGTTTAAATTCGTTATTTCTTTTTTCGTTCAACATTTTTCTTCAGAACCAAATTTTAAGCTATGAATAATAATGTGAAGTTACGCATTCCGTTCTGTTGTTTTTCATATATGTATACACGCAGTTTTCTTTAATCCAAATCACACACAAAATTAATGCAATTTGCTTTCCTTAACATGAAAAACGTGAGATGATTTCTTAAATGATGCAACTAAAATTTTTAAAACTATATTTGAAGCATGGAGAAGAGAGCAAAGTAGAGAAAAAAGGACAAAAATACTACCCGCATAAATGTGTAAGTGGGTGGTGCTAAAAGGGATATTTTTTTTATGGCTATCATTCAATCGAACAGCCGTAAAAGATTTTATGACCAGGAAATTAAATTATTTGATTAGCAATTTAATAGTTTTTTGATCATCAGAAAATATTGTTTTGATCTGCAGAAAATTAAAAAAAAAATACAAAAACCAACGGAACATGTAAATATAAGCAAAAAATAAATTATTTAGTCAGCAGAATATTATTTTTTGATGAGCAGAAAATGTAGAAAATCTGCCAATGGATCATCTGAACACTTTTTTTTTTCAGGAAAAAAATGAACTATTTTATCAGCAGAATTTTTTTTTTGACCAACAGAAAGTAGAATCCCAACAGAAAAAAAGGAAATAAATAACCAGCAAAAATTTAAGATTCACTTATGTATGTGCAAAATGAAAAAAAAAAGACATAAATCTGGAACGGATCGAATCCTCCATTCTGATACGATTTTTAAGTTTTTTGAAAAACTGAATTCACAACAAAGTGGCAGATTCTACTTAGAAATATGCAATAAGACTTAACCATTACCATAAATAGCTTCTTTTTTTTTTTTTTAAAAAAAAGTGGTACTTTGATGAAAACGCCTCCTAAATGTGGGCGTATCCAGGTACAATGCATGGACGAAATGTAGAAAAAGTCGACGTCTAAATATTTTATAAAAAAAAAAAATATTTTTCAGTTTCCAGCCAAAATATTGAAAAAAAGGACAGTTTTTGAGAAGGGAGCGGATTTAAATTGTTTAAACTTGTACTGCTTCTAATTGTACAAAGCTTCACATTTCTAGTCCAAAAATCGGTGACATACGGACAGACGGACATGGCTAAAACGACATAACTTTCGATGCTGATCACATAGATGTACTACCTTGATTAAAAATTTTCAAGAAATTATTCAGAAAATTGAAGATACAAGTTTATTCCTGATAATCGATATTGTCCCCTTCAAAGTACTCTCCAGCGCTTGTTCAAATCCTCGAAACATTTTTTATAATCGGATTTTGGTACAGCCATCAGAGCTTCGATTTTTCTATTATCTACTCTCGGCTGCTAAAACGCGTTCCACGGAGCGGTTTCTTGAGTCGATCGAACAGGAAAAAATCGCAGGGAGCCGAATCAGGCGAATTCGGTGGCTGTTGGATGGTATTTGTACTGTTGTTGGTCAAAAACTCACGAATAAGGATGGCATTGTGCGACGGTGCGGTATCGTGTTTGTTCACAAATCCGGTCTTTTTTGACGAATTGCTTCACGCAAACGTCTCATAACGCCAAATTAATAATAAACCTTTTTGACTGTCTGATTTTGTGGCAAGACACACACGAAGGCAAATGTACTCTCGACAGCGTAGCTTTTACAAATGTCAAACTTTTTGATCAAGGTAGTATGCATGTGTATGTTCTACGTTACAAGCAATGAGTAAAAGTTAATATATGAAAAATTATTCAAGAAAAAAACTTCAGCAATAGTCAACAATTCGCACGACTAACTGTTTCTTTTTCTTGTGGCATTGTTTCATGCACGTATTACTGCTGATCAAATAAATCATTTTTGCTAATCATTTATTCTTTCTGCAGCTGGTCTGTTTATTTATTTCCTGCAGATTAAGAAAATATTTTCTGCTGGTCAAAATATTACTTTTTGCTGATTGAAAAACGATTTTGGTTTACTTTTTTTTTTTTTTATAATTTGCACGTGTTAAAGGGGATATGAATACCCTTATACTAATTTTTATAACACGGGCGTTTTTTGTGGAAAGGGGAAGACCCAGAGAGTAAGACAGATTGGTGTAGTTGTTTTGAAACTCAGGTGGTAGTTAAGTTTCAGTGAACTCCAAGGGTGGCTGTCCAGATAACTGGGGAGTATTTTGTTTGTTTTCGCTATTATTGTCATTGCTTATGATTCACAGTATTTTTTTTCCGTCCTCCTGATGTCATCATCACGATCAAGTTGCATTTTAGCCATATGACCACCCTACTGCCAGTGTTATGCCTTCACAGTAGAGTTGACATAGCTTTCGCAAGTGATCGACTTTTATATTTATTTTATGTGAAATAAATAGACGATTCTTGACATCAGGATTCGAACCATGAATCAACAACGTGACAAGCGATGATGTTACCACTACACCACGGCCACCCTCACCCTACTTTTCTGTTGGTTAACTATTTTTTTTTCTCCGAGTATATTTTGCTTTTAATTATTTAGGTGATCACTAATAATTCTTAATCCCTTCGCTGAACTTCTTTGCCGAATGCTATTTCTCTCGATCGATGGTTGTTCGTAGGTATTTTCTTTTAGGGTCTACAGACAGTAATGAAGCAGTGTCCACTCCACGTAGCAAAACAAGCTGGCTGAAATTTAAAATCCAGCAGCCTACACTAATTAGACTGGTAACCTGTGGTTAGATATTATCTATTATTCGTACATAGGGATATTAACTGAAATCAGATGTTGTTGGCCAGATGACCGGATAATAAAAATAATTCAAAAATAGCGAACTAAAGTAATCAAGACAGCGTCAATAATGATGAACGAGCAAGGTTGAAACAAGTAATGATCGAACCATCATAGATGTCTGATATAAGGTGCGCCGCTACTGATGATTATCAGCCTCTGGGAAATGATGTAGATAGAGCAGAGTTATTTTTAAACTCAAACAAGAGTACTGGCAGCAGTGTATACTTCAATCCGTTTCAACATTTTTTAAATCGAATCACCATGGACGCAACCATACCACGCTTGACTATGGAGCACTATTTCGTAAGATTTCAGAGCAATATTCTTTGTTCATGATACATATCGATAATATGAGCCTTGTCGTCATGTTTGGTAGGAAATATAAGTGTATTTCCACTAGAGGGTCAAATTGGAAATTCCAGATGATTCTCTTTTTTCAGAATTTCATTACTCGCAATGTCTTGTACAAAGGCGGCTCTAGTGTACAAGTACAGTGTACTTCTAGCGGAACTGGAACTGGTTGGTATTTCGACAATGAAACCAAATTCCAATTCGGAGTAGCAAACTGGATAATTGAAGGGAAATGGCACGATAGAAGTATCAGCATTTGTAGTGACAGGCTGTACTGTCACAAGTCACTCAAGGATTGGTATAAAATGTAAGAATAGACTGAACAAGTTCCAAATGGAACCGGGTCTATCTTATTTGGATACCGGGTTATTGGGGTATTGTAGGCAACAAAATATCTGACGCGCTAGAGAAACAGGACTCAGAGACTACTAATCTAAGTCTGGAAACAATAATTTACAAAAATTATGTACTAGATCGACATTCCCATGGCTTCTACTATATACATGAAGAGATATTGTCTATCTTACAAAATCACCAAGTGTATTGCAAAAGAGGCCTGGTAAAGGCACTGCAAAATTCCTTCTCAATTTGGGGGAATTAGAGGACGCAGCACATGTGGTTACCGCATGCAATCAACATTGATATCAATGAATATCCTACTCGTGAATCCTGTCTCGAAAGGGAAGATACAATGGAGAACGACCTTTGTCAGTGCCCTGCTTTCGTGAGAATGAGATTGCAGGCCTCGGTCAAATATCCTGCGTTTCACTTCAGGCATTTGAAGTCAGACCGCTTTGTCTGAGTGCTTTGGAAAAACATTTATCCCCACCCCTTTAGTTTATTCATTCATTCTCCGCCGACCGCCAGCGGTATAAGTACACAACGATAATGGGACCCACGAGCCAAAGGTATTTCGTGAATTTATAGAAAATAACTGGCCAACAGCACAACAATTTATGAAACTCGTAAAAACCAAAAAAGGATCTTGAGATGAACCATCCCAGCTATGCGAATACTAAGGAAATATGGCAGACCTACAATGTTACAGGAAAATATTCTACGAATTCCAAGTACTTAGAAGCGATACTTTTTTGTTTGTACTACAACTTTTAGCCTATAAAACTGAGGAATTAGAAAAAGTAAATCGAAGCTCCCCCTCGCAAATATTTTACCATCATAATTAACCTTAAACCCTTCATGAATGAAGAATTTCAGACATTTCTGATACTCTCCTTTGTATCCTTTCCTCTGTCGTACTCGTACATAAAATTTCTACAAAAGGTTATATTACTCTGTGTACTCGTAAGCCTATTACATAAAAGTTAAAATTCCTTTTCCAAAAATGTCCTTATAAAAATAAAAAAAAAAAACCGGGAGAACATATACCACACAATATGACATCATTCCAAGAGACAAATATTTTCGTCATGTAATACCAGCCTTAAGGTTTAAATCCTTCATTGACTTATTGATTTAGAAAAGAGATTTCAAATGAGCTCCTTCTGCTTTGGGGCTAAAACGTAAATCTTCCCTTTCATCCTTCGTGCAACAGTGATCAGAGATTTATAATTCTATTCCCAGCAACAATGGAGATTTATTGTTATTGTTTAGCTCCGAGCTGAGAGGAATAAAATGAAATAAAAGAGACATAGACCAAACACAAAAGTATGGTACGTCTTTCAAGCATATCCTTCAAAACATATCCTTTTAATATCACGAACAAAAAATAAAATAATAGAAGAACAACAACCCTTCTCTCTTTTTGCTTTATCGTTAGTGTCGTGCAGCTTATCTTGGATAAACAAATCTCAACTCTTATGTTGGGGCTTTGCCAATTGAATGGAGGCGGTGTAGGCACTTTTCTTCTTTACATCGCATCAGGGTTGTTTGACAAAAGGATGAATGAATTGAATTCAGGACACAATAGCCATGAAAAGATGAAAAAGAACAGACTCTTAATAGTTAAGTGATCGTATCCGTTGTGTGTTTGGACCACATGTTGATTGGTATCATTAGCTAAGGGCATGCTGTGAGCTAGTGAAATTATAGGTCAATAGTTGTGTCTCAAACAAGGTCGAATTGAGTAACCTAGATGCTTTCAGTGGAAACTGTACCTAGGCATGAAGTTCAATGTAGAAGTACACAATGGACCCCCCCCAGGACGATGGGTTAAGTGAACTTCATCCACTTAACCTAACTCTAAGAAGGGGGAACGAAGGATTGCAATGTGTATGAATGCTCCAGCTGAAACAAATTAAAACTGAAATTTTCACATCAAAGGATATAAAGTGCCAACACTTGCTGTCATCAAAATGCATCTATGCATGCATATGTATTTATTTATGTACCCACCTAAATAAGTGCTGTTTGTGAGTACCCAAAATATCTTTAATGGATCCACCATAACTCCTTCGAGGATATGCTGCACAACTAGTCAGCAGCAATACCAAAGGTATGTAATTAATTTGCAGACGTTGCTGTTGACATGTTTACGTAAATTTCGTTTCTGCTGATGGTGTCCTTGTTGATGTCGTATACTTGTAAGATGATGTCGATTCTGTTGCTGCTGCAGATGCTGCTGCTGATGATGATGTCGTTGTTTTTGCTGGTTCTTGGTATGATTACCAATGGTATGGTGTTCTATATTCACAGGATTACGTAGCGGAGTTTCACACAAAATAACTTTATTAAAATTTTTCATAGTAAATATGAGAGTTTCTCACTTCTTCGACATATAAGCAACTGTTAAATAGCACGACGCCTGTACAGAGTGATGATGTCGATGTGTAGCTACGCTTGAGTTACTTAATTAATGTAAAAGAAAGGCGCCACGATTTGTCTGGGTAGAGTGCTGAGAGGAATATTAATTTGTTACTCTGCAAGTTTAGAGTGTGAACAAACTTATTTATATGGAACACATAAGCATTAGCAATCTGAAGAATTATTTGCGAATTATAATGTGCACATGCACTTCCGGTGGAATTAGGAATCAAAATAATCTCTGAGCGCAGTCGTTAAGTTTCGGATACTCGTATATGTCTCAAGTCAATTTGCCTTCAGTTGGAAACTAAGTTTTTTTCTTCACCTATTACCTATGCCTTTTCTATACATATCTGGTTTCGAATATCCGACGTCTGATATCCGATTTTATATAATCCTAGTCATTCATCCGACTACACCGGAATATCGGACACCGTATATCCGATATGTGACATGTATGAAGCGGTCGACATATTTTTATTAAATATTCCATCAGTTTTCCCATATCAGGTTCCGCCAAGTTCTCCTGCAACTTACATGAAACAATTTAGAACACTTTTACGTACCTCTTAACTTGGCTCCTAATAACGATAGAATACCTTCATATATGCAATGTTGAGATGAATAATTTGAGGAACCTTAAGAAATTTAAATTTTCTATACAATAATTGGTTGCTGAGTGGGCGCCATGACTCAGGGATTAAGTGCGCGGTCACTGAGCGAGAGGTTCAAGGTTCGAATCCAAGAAATCACAAAAATAAAATAAGATTTCTCACGGTCCCACCTCTTGCGACCGTCTGACGAGAGTCTCTCAATCGAAAAAAATGTCCTTCGGAAACGGCATAAAACTGTAGGTGGCTGCGAGAAGCTAGGCCAGGCTCTGCATTGGGCTGTTAGCGCCAAAGATATTATTATTAATTGGTACAAGACCTCAAAAAGTCTTATTTTGGGACTCACTCACTCACTCATTGGCCAGGTTTGTATGATACTTCCCGTGAATATAGCAAAATCAAAATTGGTACAAAGGTAGTAATTAGTGTATAGATAAAGGAAAACAAGATCTAATAGGACTTTTCTTAAAAATGGGCGGGACGAGTCCATATTTTAATAATTATATGAGGTACATATATCATCACGCGGCATATCATTTTAAAGGCATTGATAAGTAGATTCCAAAACCGTTTATTTTATTTCATTTGAATTCAAGAGTTAATAAGAAAATAGTAAAGGAAAGACTTTGCAACAAGTTTAAGATTGAGTATGTGCTATACTGTAAAAAATGTATACATTCACCTGGAGATTGAGCACCGGCATTTCAAGAAAGCTGCAAGCATTCCAGCCTTAAAATAGGTCAAAGAACGAGTCAGCAATATCACTATAACTACATTTTGGCGCTAAAAGTATGGCTTGACCTAGCTTCTTACAACTACCCATGCTCTGCGCCATACGAATGGTTGAGATCTACAGTTTTATGCTATTTGCGAAGAGCATTCTTTTTCCGATTGTGAAAAGCTTCTCAAGAAAATTTTACTCTCGGATAACTGACAGACGATCGCGAAAGATGGGACCTTGGGAAAACTTTTTGATTCCGTTTTCTAGGATTCCAATGTTTGAATCTCCCACTCAGTAAAAAAAAGTGTCAAAAAGGTTCCACGGCAACTGGAAAAAGGTGTGTACAATAGACCTAGAGTATGTCGTAAAAGATCGTCAAATTAAGTCGTCAATTTCTTTGTTTTAAGTTGTAACGCTGTAACTCTGGAACTCCTGTACCGATTTTCATGTAGTGTTTCTTGTTACTTGAGAAATTTCTCTAGGAAGATTTACAGATACCTGAACAAAAATAAAGTTTTTTAAAATCGTAATTAAGAACAGAGTTTTGTGTGTTAGATAATTTTTTTTTTGCAAGACAATGAATGGTGAGTGAGAACTTTTTGAGAAATGCCGTGATAGCACAAAGAAGAACAATAATAGCGACCCACGAGAGTTTTATAGTGAACTGCTTATTTTTTTTAGAAAATACGAACACTAAAAACTCTGTTTTTAAAAACTGAATTTATTTTGGGGTACAATAGTCAGTCACTAATACATGTGGTTAAGCTGACAGAGTTAAGGGAAATAACCATTTTTTTTTTGTTATCTCTGTCAGATGATTATCGAATTTTCGTGAATCAATTACTCGTAACTAACTTATGAACCTCAGATTAAAAATTGATCTACATATGAAAGCTCTGTGATCCTTTGTAGACGCTGAAATTGTTTAGTGTACAGACTTCATGTCAAAATTTCCACATGACCATTCCCTTTCAGGAGAAAACGAACCTGCAGAATGCAGAGACATTGGATGCAACAATGATGCATTAAACTCAATCAGACTAAGTGAACTCACGATAACTCTACCAGCACGCGAATACACACTCTCCCTGTTTTCATCAATAATAATCAATGATAGTTTTTCCAATTGTTATGTGTCAGCAGCTGTCAAAGTTACTAATGACATCTAGCTGTCAAAACATTCAGTAAGGTTTGCCATTTCATCGTGCATCGTTTGACGCTTCCCAAACGTGTGGAAATTATTAAAAAAAATTATCGAAATTCCGGTTCAGTTGTAAATACGCAACGTGAATTTCATCGTGAGGACGGTCGTCATCATGGCTTCACTGCGCAGGCAATTCGTCTCACCGTGGAAAAGTTTGAGCGTGAGTACACTTTTTTGGACCTTAAGCCACCAACCAGACAAAGATCGGTGCGAAGTGAAGAAAACGGGTTGGGGTCAAAATCCCGAAAACTGAAATCCCGAAAATCCAAAATCCCGAAACTAAATCAAGAAAAATTATGCAAAATTAAAAAAAAAATTATACTGCAACCCCACTGCTTGGGGTCACTGTAGGATTTGGAGTGGGTGCGAGGTGTTCACTTTCATTTTCGGGAATTTGGCCTTTCGGGATTGTGGGTTTTCGGGATTTTGGGTTTTCGGGATTATGTTTTTCGGGATTCTGTCCGACTCCCGAAGAAAACATAGCCGTCGTAGAGGCCAGTATCGAAGAAGACCCAGAAATGTCGATTCGGCGCCGATCATCGCCAGAGAGTCAACCAGGCTTATTTTGTGTTTGGATTTGAGCCTACATCCGTATAAGAACAGATAATTAAGATGCAACTTTATTATCTGTGGGTTAAGATTGTGCTGACGCAAGAATTGAAGCCGAACAACCATAGACAACGCCGTGAGTTCGCTAATTGGGCACTGGAAATGTTGGCCGGAGATATGGAGCGACCACAATCCACAAGTGTTCGACCAAGCATCAATGCATCCACAAAGATTGACCGTTTGGTGCGGTTTATGGTACGGCGGCATCATCGGACCTTATTTCTTTCGAAATGAGGAAGGAGATACCGTTACCGTCAATGGTCCTCGGTATAGAGCGATGTTAACTGACTTTCTGTGGCCAAAGCTCGGCAACGTCGATATATCCGACCTGTGGTTCCAACAAGACGGCGCTACATGCCATACAAGCGATGCAACGCTCGAAGTGGTGAAGGAGAAATTTTGAGACTGGGTCATCTCACGGCGAGCGTTCATCAATTGGCCGCCGCGATCATGCAATTATTTTCTCTAGGGCTACGTCAAGTCCTTAGTCTACGCTAACAAGCCAAACACTTTGGACGAGCCAACATTCAAAACGCTATTGCTGGAATAACGCCCCATATATTGGACCGAGTCATAAAAAATTGGACCGACCGCTTGAAGCACTGCCAGCGAAGCCGAGGCGGCCATTTAAATGATTTGCTATATCCATACATAATGGCATGAATGTAGCTTCAAAATAAAGCCAGAATCAAGTTGATATCTCATACCGTTGTTGTTTTATTTAAATTTCTTATCTGGTCGCCCTATAATTAAATTTCAGTGAAATATAATACGTTTTTGGCAAAGAGTAAGTACATATGTATATTTCTATCTTCGTGAATTCTACGGTATCTGGCCTTTGTGAGACAGTACACACGTTTCGGTCATACTCGATTACCCTCTTTAAATGTTGGGTTACCGTGCTATCCTAATTGCTTTTCACAGTCATTTTATAATAACCGCTGATCTGCACACAGTTTTTCCACTGCTCTAGATTATCTATTTTACGATGACATAAAAATTGTAATTCCCCAAATCCCCGGGGGCATTTTCCAATCAAACCACAAATGAAAATCTTAGCATTGTAATCAATCACTGTAATGAGTTAGATAACCCTCAAACTTTTATATTAACCTATCCACAATGTCGAAAAGATTTTTAGGACGGTCCTTTCTTTTCGTTTGTCCCCACAGTAAAAGGGGATAGTAATTCATGTTTAATGTATTCAAGAAGTTTTTCCACAAAAGAGATTTGTATTCCCGCATCGTTTGTTCAGAATTGCTTTAGTCAGACACTATCTGACACTATCGCAACGTGACAAGACTGCCTCATGTCACACTGTGTTCCATTCCAGAACTGATTCAAAAGTTTTTCCCATAAAACATGATTTATACCCAAATCACAAAAAAAAATAAAATCCACCCACACAATAAACAAATAAATGTCTCTCAGACATTCATCTTCAAATCCTGGATACTCGTATCTCTCATCTAAGCGCTATAACAATGGACAAGCCCAATCGGAAATGCTTATACAATAAAAAGCATTCCGTTGTTCCAATAAAATGAAAATTTATAATTATTTCCCCTCAGGCAGGATTAATATTTTAATCTTTTATCTAATTCCAATGCCCCGAAGTGAAACACTCCAGGACACTACATCACCGTCGCTAATTTTGGTTTCCCTACGGAAATAAAAACAAGGATCTATCGGATGAATAGATGATGAAACTCTACTGCCGCCAATAAAGCCCAAAGGAAGTTTCATTGGTTATTTATGTAAATGTGACCCACACACACGCGCATTAATACCAACCGTGACTATCATTTTTGAATACAGATTAACGAAGAACAGATCGCTCATGTTGTAGCGATTAATTCGACGAATCAATTAATTATTTTGTGCGATTTATTATTTTTATGCAAATCGAAGTCGGAAACACATTTCCCAAGAATTTAAGTGGCAAGCAGTGGGCGTGCGGTAATTAATTATAATTTTTGTTTCGATTTATATGTTAATTGGTGCGAATTAATTGCCAAGGCACTAACACGCTGGGAATTCTAAGATCGAATTAGCGCAAATAGCACGGTGGTGGTGTGGGGGAGGGGGGCTGTGAGAAGTGAATTAAGATTTCTTAAGTACCATAGCCGCCGCCACTCAATGAGTGCTCAATCACATTGTCATTTATTTGCGTGTAATCATCGAGTGTTCGATGAGATTTGGGAGATATCTCGCGGCGATAAATCCAGTGCCTACCACATCCGCAAGTTTGAAACATTAGTTGAAGTTGGTGGTGGCCGAGCAAATTGACTGGAATGTCCTTAATGAAGTCATAATTTATTAGTTCGACCAATGGTCAAGGGAAATGTAATTTTAATTGCAATTTTCGTGTGGGTTGTGGTGGAATGCGACTGGGGTATGATGATGACAACTGTAATTGATGTTCGAGTTCAGGAATGATAATCCATGAAAAAGGGTCTGAGGACGTAGTGTGAACGTGACTCGCATTTGGGAAGAGCATCCCCATAATAATTGATGACTTTGTCAGTTAGTTTATGAAAGGCAGTCCGTATTGAATGAGATTTTGAGGAAATCAATGAGAAAATGTGAAGAGATTAGGCGGACGTTGGAGCAATAGAATAATGCAACTGAGTGCTAATCTCAATTTGCAAAATGCTTTTGTTAAAGAGGAAGCCAATTGTAATCCACACTCATTAATGACAGTGAAGCTGATAATGATGTATGTACGAGGAAAAGGTGAAAAGTTATCGGCCTGACAATGAAAGACTGCGATTTTCAGTTAAAAAATGATTTTATTTGTCTACATAATCTCCCTTGACTTGAACACACTTGGTCCAGAGTTTCTCCAACATCAGTATTCCTTCTCGGAAGTGAGAGTGTGGAAGGTTGTGAAAATATTCATCTATGGCCCTCTCAACTTCTGCATTGGATGCGAAGCACTTCCCAGAAACAAATTTCTTCAAGTTTGGGAACAGATGGAAGTCTGAGGGTGCCAAATCAGGTGATGGCCGAGTAAATCGTACCACAAATCCAGCAGTTTTCCCATCGCCAACGCACACTTGTGTACAGGTGCATTGTCCTGGTGAAAGATGATTTTTTTTCTTCTTCAAGCCAGGCCTTTTCTCACGAATTTTAGCATCCAGCTGGTCAAGAAGGTTGGAGTAATATTCGCCTGTAATTGTTATGCCTTTTCAAGGTAATCAATTAACAGGATCCCTTTCGCAGCCCAAAACACACTGGCCATGACTTTTCCGGCAGATGCGATCGACTTCGCTTTTTTTGACGTTGAACCACCGGCTTCCACCCACTGCTTCGACTGCTGTTTCGTTTCTGGCGAGTAGTGCTGGACCCATGTCTCATCCATGGTGACAAATCGCCGCACAAAATTGGTCGGATCCCTATTGAATCGGTCCAAAGATTGCCGCGAAAATCGTTTGCGCATTTGCTTTTGATCACCATTCAGCAAATGTGGCATCCATCTTGCGCAGAGCTTTCGCATCCCTAAGTTTTTGTGCAAGATGTTTCGCACCCTCTCTTCCGATATACACACAGCCTCAGCTATCTCACTCACCTTCACGACATCATGCACTTTTTCTATGGTTTCGGGTGTAGTTGTGGTTTTTGGCCGTCCTTCACGTGGGTCATCTTCGAGGGACGTGCGACTACGTTTAAATTCAGCTGCCCACTTTTTAACGGTTGACATGGAAGGAGCAGAGTCCCCGTAAACTTTTGTCAACTTTGGATGAAATTCCTTAGGGGTTAACCCATCCAAAACGAAGATATCCATTTTAACGAACAACACGCAAGACGTCTACTGCAAAAATTCGTGTAAAGAAACTACTTGAGAGAACAAGTTGAAACTTGTCATACGAACTAATGAGAAGTGCACCCAGGCAGGAAACATAAATGTTTGCTGATTGGAACGCCATCTCTGCGTCAGGCCGAGAACTTTTCACCTTACCCTCGTATATGCAGTATTTCTCGATAAATATGAGCGTATACTTAGCCTGGCCTAGCTTGATGTACCTTACAGTGCGCCCCTCTGGGCCTTAAACTCTCCGTTGTTGTTGTCTCAAATAATAAGACAACTTACAGATGCTTGCATCTATCCGTACTGCGAGGGAAGATAAAAAGACGTTGAGCATATGTATTTTCAATGCCCACGATTCCAGCCAGCTTCAGAGAGAAATCCTACAAAGGGAACTAGAAGAAATACCAAACCCTGAAAAAATAATAGGGCACATGCTACAGTCGCAAGCAAAATGGGATGCAGTAGACACCTACACAAAATACATCTCGAATGAACTTACGACGACTGGAGCGGGAAAAAAGGAGAGATGGAGAAAGCAAGAATTGCTAAATCCTGCCCCGCAAAGGAAAGGTGTATAAAAGGGAGGTGGTTTTAGTCAGTAGAAATCTGGTATACTAACCAACCGAGTATTTCGTCAGTATCTTTTAGATATTCAAGTCTCGGATAGGTATAGGCTTTGTAAAAACTTCTTTATAAGTTTTTAGGAATCTTTTGCTTTGGCAAAATCTGTAATCTGTTAAAAGACTTAATTCGAAGAAAATATTTTTTAGATTCTACTCAGAGAGCTCTTTTCAATGACTTTTCAGTGACTTTTGCTTGCCCTGTAGCCACCTATAATGCAACAGTATTTTAAAAAATGTCACTGCCATTGTGTTTCGATCATTACTCTGCATGACTTGTGTGAAAACAGCTCTATAGTTTAGAGCTAGAAGGGAAGGTAGCGGCAAACGAATGGACGGGCGGACGCACTAGATAAAGCAATACGGTTCCGTGGTCTATTTATCAATAAGAGTCGTGCTGACAGACAAAAGTGCTTGCATGTCGCCACAAGGCAATTCTTTACGAAAAAAAACACCTTTATAGGCATACAGTAACAACGATAATTGCAGAAGACAACAGAAGTAATATTATTGCAGATCAGGCATACTTAAGCTTCAGGCATGATGATGATTCTCATTAAAGCTAACCTCGCCAACACTAACATTATGAAGTCTTCAGACGAATGAGTCTGATTTCTTACTGAAGGTTGGTCTGCACGTGCGCAAAGTTGCTTTGAGGTTATATCTTCTTTCTGAGATGCAATATGCCTATCAATTTGGAAATCCTACGAGACTGTACTTTACAATCTAGTTGGCAGAATTAAATGTGCTTTAGATAAAAATGTGTACACGATGCATATATCCACTGATATTGAGTGTGCTTTTGACAGTTTTTGCGAATCTGCTAGGCAGAACGAACCACTAGTGTCGTGGATTAAAGGAATGCTAATGAATAGAACTTCATTTATGGATGCGAATTGTGGCCGATATGCATTGGCAGGGGTTAACAGGGGGTGGCCGCAAGGTGGCATTTTTATCTTCACAGTAATGGTGCATGGCCGTCGACTTAGGGTTGCCAAATACTCTCAAAAGCTCTAAAGTTTACGGTCAGGCATAAGCGAATGATGTTTTTGTTCATTTTATCGGATTGTTGTTTTGGACGGCTTCAAGTCTGCAATTCACCAAATAAATGCTGAAGCACCCAAGACCATTGTAGACAGGGTACAGAATCGCAGCGTTAAATTTTATAAGAGATAGAGACATTGTGAACTCCATACATTCACTTGAACACCGTCAAAATGTCACGTGTTTTTGCCTATTTTATTGCCTTTTTAAAAAAAAAAAATGCTCCAGTTGAATAGCCAGTTGCATTCCTTTCCTTCAAAATTTCACCGGCAATACGCGACATGCTTCGAGTCAGTTCACCACAAAACCCAACTTCGGTCGTACTGTCAAATATAGGGATTCGTTTATAAGCCGTATGACATGAATGTGGTATGATCTACCAGGTTCTGCATTTCCCCATCACTACAACCTTCAAACATTTAAAGCCAACGTACACAGGCTTCTAATCTGTTCCTCTTCCCCATTTTCCTAAATGACCGCACCTTCAAGACTGATGCTAAGCTACACAAATCATTTTTCTGACAGAGAATGTCGTCACTTTAAGGTTAGAGAATTTGAGTGCTCGGTGCACACGTTTAGCTATCTGAGCTATTTCGCCTGCAACACGTATTTCATAAACACTTTTGACTCAGGAAGTTGTTTTCCTTCGACTTGAAGGGATTTTAAAGTCTACACCCTAAACAGGACATGATGACCTTAGTAGCTGTGTGTTCATCGCTGTCATTCGTCGTTGTCTTATGGTCCAACCTATGTGTAGGTTTTCCATGCATATTTTGACAAACATCAAATGGTCATAAAATTTAATTGTATGCATCTGGTGTTTGAAACGTTAACCGGAAGCTCACTCCTCATCGGTCTTAAACTTCTAAATAAACATCGTAAAAATAGTTGATCATATTTATGGGTCATTTGTCGAAAATAATATAAAACATTGAAAAGAACAGGGGACCTGCACTTATATGATGGTACTTCATCACAATCCCCCGCAAATTGTCAACATTTGCTTAACCTAAGCAATAGCTTAATGTCCTGCAAGCTACACAGTTTTATGTCCTCCACATCCTACAAATCAATATAAATCATTAGAACCATTAAGAAAGAGTAATATAACTCTCGGTTACACTCGTATAGGGATCTTTTTCTATTTTGGTGAATGCGCTGCGGCTACGGTCGGTTCATGCTCATGCATATGGTTATTTGCTTTTTTTTTCTGTAGAAATAAATCATTTATTCTCTCTCTCTCCAGCAAGGACATACTCGTATCCGTATAACCCAAGGGTGGCTTCTACACTCTCCCATCTCCATTCCTATTACGTTTTATTTGCTTTGCTTTCGTTTTTATTTATTTCAATGGTATATGTATGTTACCCGCCTCCATCATACTCGTAGCATCCCGTACTCGTATTTGAATTTCCTTAAATTTGATTAATGAGCCAGGACGAAGAAGGAAACTTGGCAACAGCCAATGACCGGACCGTTAACAATAATTCAATTTATTCCGGGGTCGTGGTGGGGCCAAATGTTTTGTGTCTTCTCAAAAAGGATAGTTCCTATACACATTTAAATTTTGCGATTTCACCACTCCCACTTACTTTGGATTTGAAATTATTTTCCAGTGTGCGCATCGTTGCTTTTTGTGTCGCTATTCAAGGAACAAAAAAAAAGAAAATTCGTATACATATCCAAAAAAAAAAACGAGCACAAGGAAAACAATTGAAAACAATTTGGTCTATTTCCGGCATTCCAGCGCGTCTCTTCTTCCTTTATCCTTCGCTACTGCAAATAGCTTCCTGTTCGCAAATAAAAAGCAACGATGCGGCGTTATCCTTAAATGTAAAGTGTGTTCCACAGAAAAAAAAAAAAACTCGAATTCGTGGCAAATGTATGGCATAAGATGCAGCACATCTACCAGCATGCATACTTAAGTTATTGAATAGTAATGTCTTTTTTTTTTTGGTAGAAAAGTACTGCACACACATCTAAGCTGAAAATATCGACGGGAAAAGTGCATTTTGTGCATTTAAGTTACATAAAATAGCGTGGGCACGAAGAACATTCTCATCTAAGTTGGGCTTCGCATGTATCTGGATTTTTTCCATATGTAGTGCAGCACTCCTTCATTGCATGCACATCTGCATGAGTTTTTCAATTAACTGCCATCAAAAGAACAATTTTTAGTTTTCGTTTAGTTTTTGTTAGTTGTGCGATGAAAATAAGAGTAGTACCACTTAGAATGCATATCCTTGAGTTTTTTTTTTTTCTTTCTGCCACGATTTTCATTTGATTCGCGTATGTGTTGTGTATGGTATGTGTGGCAGAAAATTGAATGAAAACGAGGAGGAGGCAGCAGCGTTAGTGCATATTCTATTCATGACTTTGTTCCTTAGGAAACTAAGAATTAATAAAGGAAACAATTATGGAGGGAAACACAACTATGAACACAGTAAATATACGCATCCTCAAAAGAGGAGGATGTAGGTACAATAGGACAATTTAGTAGGCAGTAAGATGTATGGCTAGTTAAGAGAGTTGTTCTTTTCATTTTGAATGTGCACTTATGAGTAGGTGTCCTTAGATGTAACATTCTTGATTCAAAAAATTTTCAAATGAAAGAGCAACGCTAAAAGGTGACGTAGTGAATACGTTGTACATGTGCATGCTTCTATTAATTAGACTATTTACTCGTATGAGTAAGATCCTTTGAATAGATCCTTTAAAACATGTTAGTCTTGACAGATAATAGTACATACCATCCGAGGAGCTGAAATCACATTTGAGTATCTCCGCTACTTGTGTACCTTTACCAAACTATTTCAAGAATATACAGAGCAAATTGCAAGACAATTTGAGGATACAGGCAGTCGCCTGGGGTATACCTGTCATCAAGTTATGATGATCATCCTTAAGGACAATAAAGCCAATAAATGACAAGTTGAACTATCATAACTTGATTCGTGTGTTCATTGGCGAGAGAGAAACGAGAAAAGACGAACCTATAACGCTATGACAGATCTCTACCTACCCATCTGCCAAGCTCCGAAAAGTAATCGCGACTACTTCACGAAGGGTATAACAAGATGTGATGGTACCCCAAAAGGTTGTCACCTTTTTTTGGTGTAGTGGTTGCATTTTATTCGTTTCTTCTTTATGCCCCTGTGGCTGTGGGTTGCTGTTCCCCGATGGGATTTGAACCATAGTGCTGCGACTATAGATTGTGTTTCGAGCTCAAGTGGGGGTCGTTTTTGGCAGCTAATAATAGATGATAGTGTTTCTAGAAAGGCACACTTCTTTCCTCCCATCCAGAAGATTGATAATACTCCAGACGAAATCAGAGTTTGAGTCAGGTCAATCTCGCTCCCAAGGTCTTATGTAGAACCTGCATAAGGGCTTTGAATTAAGAACATGTGCCGGATGAGATCAAAATGGATCAGCGTCAGAACTCGTATCACCAAATGTACCTACTGTACAGTATACACTCATACTAGGTGAAACGGGCTTGGGTTTAATCTTTTCAATTGGCGACCATAAGCGAAGTAACACGGACTATGGGATATTTGAATGCTTACCGATGAAGTCGAAGACCTTAACAAAGAGGAATTTTGCGACCTATGCAGTGAAACAAGAGTAAGCCATACTAGGAGACTTCAGCATCAAAACTGGTATCGAGTTCATCTTCCGATATTTGTTCGACCAAAGCTACTTGTAGGATCCACGAAATAGAAATGGCTTCCGAATAATCGATCTTAGATGTCAAGCAAAAGGTCAACTCGACAAGGAAAACCTTTCTACCTTTATACATCCGTGTGAATAATGTTCGGATGTAGTAAATGTCCGACTGTGACTATTTCTTGTTTGCAATCGATCTAGAGTGTACCTACGATAGACACCTATAAATTATACAATATGTCACCGAATGGGCTCGAAATCTACAACCCACTGTTACAAAACATAACCGAGGCTATATTTGTCTACCACACATTACCAACAAAAAAGCACGAAGATATGCTGAACGGTGAACAGAACTGAAGAGACTCATTATCGAAAGACCACGCTGAGATTCTAAAAGAAAGCCTAGCAATCTAAGGATTTTCTTGCTGAACAAGCATCTCGAACGAACAGATTTATATGGCAACATGTCAAGAGACTATCCACAATGCGACGATAATATAGGCAATGGATTTGTCATACTATAAAAATAACATTCTGCCTTGCTAATGTGCCATTTTGTGGGATAGACTAATCCAATCCGGCAAAAAGAGCCAAATGTAGGGCAGTATGCTTCAAGGAGCCCCAAAAATATTGAAAATGAGTTGAAGAGAGCGAATAATTCCGAACATGACGTAGCGCAGGCATTGTTAATAGGGTATACATATACACAATCTTCAAAAGGATGCTGTCTTCTATAGATGCTGCAGGTAACTCCAGTACAGGGAGCAATATTTGCATGAGTCAGTTGGGTAGGTTGCATGAGTCAGTTGGAAGAAGAAGTTATAGCAGCTATAACAAAACTCAACAATAACACTGCCACCAGATTTGACGGCCCGCAATTGGATCTCATTTGATCGGATGGAGAGGTTACGCTTTAGTAGGGACATCAAATCATTCCTGATGACAGGTATACCCCACCTACGAAGTGGATCATCGTTTAGCTTTTTCAGCTTTCTTCACAAATGACATCCTTATGGCGACCGGACGAAGAACCTCTGTGAAACCACCAATACTTACTCAGAAGGTTCATGTTCTGTTTTGCTATCGCCTATGCTATTGCCATGCTTTTTGAGTTTTATTGTTCAAGAAGCTTTATCCAAAAAGTTCAGGGATGGAATATTTTTTTTATGGGCATAAAAGCCCTAAAAGTCCTCGCAAAAAAAATATTTGATTGTTTTTAGTCCACGACGTACTATTTGTGTACAAAATTTCAGCTCTCTGGGTCGAACGGTTCAAAAGATACAAAAGTGTGATACACATACGAACAGGCAGATAGACAGACACCGAGTTGAATCCATTATGGTTCCGTTTATACTATTCTGGTACGGAGAGCACTTAAAAAAAACGAAAAATTTCACTTCAATTTCAAATCTGAGTATTTTACAAATGAACAGCACATAATACGAGTAGCAACCCGGTCGTACTTTTTACTTATTTGGAAGTACTGCTGCAGCATAGATTTGCTTATCGATGGGAGTGGGAGCTAACACATATGCGAATCTACCTTATAGCCAAGCATATTTCTGCGCCAGGTGTATCGACCTCTACACACTTCACTCCATAATTTACAACTGTACTTTAAAAAAGAAAGGTCCCGATGACTAAACTCTCAAGGTTTAGAAACCTTTCGGTCAAGATGTTTGCCAAGTTAATCTGGATGTACCGTCATTTTCAGGTCGTCTTCTATTAACATTTTTTAGGATTTGATGGACTATAGAACACCACAAAAGCTTCACTAGAAGTGATTAACCTATCAAAGACAAGACTGGTAGGATACTTACAAGCCATGAACAGCAAATAGCTAGGTGGACCGAGCATTTCAAAGAAGTTCTCAACAACCCACTCGGACTGTCAAATCAGTTTTACGATGACGAGCAAGATACTCGTATGCCAAATTTCCTTCGTGGTATATGTGCCAGCCCTCCGACTAAAGCTGAGGTAGTCGATGCCACCAAAAGTTTAAAAAACGACAAAGCACCTGGAAATGACAACATACATGCTGAATTTGTCAAGTGTAACATAGAACATCTGGAAAATCTGGGAGGATGAAAAGTTTTTCCTGATCGATGGAATGAAGGAATTCTAGTTAAACTTCCACAGAAACGCGATACTGCAGACAGTAACAATTTTCGAGAAATTACACTGTTGCCTATTCCTAGCAAAATGTTCGCCATTCAGAAGGAATCGATCCTGCGTAGACCTTATTAACACAGTTAGAATCATATTCGAGCAGTGTAATGAGTTCAGATCATCTGTCTATGCGGCTTTCATTGATTTTAAAAAAGCCTTTGACAGTCTCAACAGGACATTTTTGTGGAATGTTTGTTGCGCAGAGACGTTTCAAAAAAAAACAAAAATCGTCAAACTTATTAAAGCAATGTACACCAACTTCAGATGATGCGTGCTGCATAAAGGTAGGCCGTCAAAGTCTTTTGAAGTCAAGACTGGTGTGCGACAAGGATGTATTCTTCTCCCCTTGCTATTCATACTGATTGTAGATGAAGTGATGCGAGCAGCTCTAACAGGAAGTGAGGGCATTCAATGAAGTGTATTTGAAAAACTGGAAGATATGGAATACGCCGACGACATATGCCTCTTTAGCAGCAGACTTAGTGATCTTCAGACTAAACTATGTTCTCTGAATAGGCACGCCCTCCGTTGGGTTAGAGATAAGCATCCCGAAAACTAAAGCTATAAGTAGCGGATATAGAGTTGTCGTAGACCCTGATTTTAAGTTAGGCAATGAAAGCATCGAGTGCGTAACTAGTTTTACATACCTACGAGGAGGTAGTATTGTAATAAATACCAGCGGAGCAGAATCCCGAATTCAACAGGTGCCTTCGTCAAATACTTAAAATCTGGTGGCCAGATAGGATATCTAATCTGGAACTTTGGAACCGCACAGCCCAAAAGAGAGCCGACACCGAAATCAAAAAACGCAAATGGTCCTACACCACGGCAACCAAATAACGACGCCCTGGAGCTTCAGCTAAAACGTGGCGAAGGACAGTTGAGGAAGAACTTCTACGTGCGCAGTATACATGGAACGACATCTCAAGAGAAGCACCAAATAGAGTCAGATTCAGAAGTATCGTGGAGGCCCTATGTTCCACATAAGGAGGAAGGGATGATAAGGAAGATGGTTGGCCACTGCCATAAAATCTTGAGATCCATAGGCAACCTAAGGGTCCCTAAGATTAGAGGTTGAAGTCAGATAGGCACTTCTTTCTTGTAGATTAGTGGTTGAGGTTATGTAGACGAATACTTCGTGCAGACTAGTGGTGCATTTCTGGTGAGGAAATGAAATATAGGTATTCGCCAGTTTCTTAATCTTCGAGACAAAGTATGTATGTACGTAAATATCTGAGAGGCTTTTCTGTAGGTGGTAGCAACTGGTAAAGAAGTCTGTTTGCGTCACGCTTGGCCAATGTCAGAAGTTATTTGTTCCGGTCTTCGTCTGAGAAATAATTGAAGATGCTGAGGTTCGAATCGAGGTATCCTATGTAAACTCTTTTGCTAAGGTGAGCATAAATTTGTTCAAGTATATATGAACCTTAAAATCAGCTGAATGCCCTCGCACACTACTCGGTGACCTTAGAGACTGAAGACAACTACAAACGGTTGCGAAATAAAAAGTAGAAAAAATTCGCAAACCAGCACAACCACAAATTTCATTAGTTAATATTCCGCGGGCAATACCAACTAAGTCCTCAAAAAACTTGAAGCTCCCGAAATGAAAGCGTCCATCCTGCGGATGGTTTGCATTTATATTTGTATCTCTTCCATTATGGAAAAGTTTTAAATACTTTTAAAACTTAGAAAGAACATTTTTCTGAGGGAAAAAAAATATGAATTCAAATTTTCTCATCTCCTGAATTAATCTTCCTGTGAAGGGGCAAATCTGTTGGAAAACTTTATGAAATCAAAAAAAAAAAAAAAAAACTAAACTTTCTTCAAATCATTTTTTAATATCCTTTGTTGTACCCTTTAAATGAATTTGGAAAAACAAAAACCCTGACAATGTTCTCTTTGTCTATATTTAATTTCCTTTGCACATCCTTGGTCACCTCTACAACTGTTTGCAAAGGGGCAAAGTTCCTCTATCGGTGTCCTTTACTTAATAAATGTTCCTTTACCCGAAGATTTTAGTTTCACCTCTAGACAACCAAAGAATCTACTTTCAGATTTCTTTTTTTTTCATTTCATTGTACTCGTAGAATATACAAAAGAAAACTGAAAGACAAATCCGTACAGGATGACAATTTTTATAGTCCGAACGTTAAGAAATAAATAAAAAAAAAAAAGTGTTTCTTATTATTCTCAAAGTTCAGATAAAAAAAAGCTTATTTTTGCCATCATGTACGCTTTTCGACCCGTTCGTTAGCATTATATCAGCAAATATTTGCCTCTGGCTAGGAGAATAACAATAAAAGGACGAACGTTTCCGTGGAAGGGCGGTAGCTGGAAATCACATTGCAAAATATAGTGACAACGCGAGGCTGGCAAATTCTTCCTCGAATGCCATAACTGACCCAAATAGTTTTACTCACAAAGCTATTATCATATTTTATGTGAATTCGTCCACAGGACGAATGAGATGGACAGTGTTTGTTGCACATTGCACTATGGTTACAATTTACGGAAGGATACACTCCTTTGGAATCTTCTCATTCAAATATTTCAATTATCTAACTATTTGAAAAGGCATGTGTGTTTAGATGTACTATGCATACATATAACAGAATGTTTTGTTTGTTTCTAGTGCGGACGAACTTATGGCAAACACTGGAATGCATTGGTGTGCAATGTAATTGTAGGGGAAACAAACAAAAAGTCCAACGATTAGGGTGAAACTTCTCGGTAAACAATAGAGAGATCAGTTGTACGGAAATTCAATTTCCTTTCAGAGCTGAACCTTTGATTTTAGTAAAAAGGACAAAACAATGGTCAACTTCCTTGAACTGATGACTCTGTTTTGACTTTGTTGTAGGACAAATACATATGTATATTTGGAATAGATTGTTGTATGGTAGCTCTTCAAACTTTGAGGAAAGTGGTATCGATATAGTACGAGTATGTCAATGGGAGGTTTCTACGAGTAGGTAGACTAAAAAAGTTTTCCTTATTATTGGGGAGCTGTAGAGGTACCATGGATGTAAGGATTTGTGACATCGGAGTACTCGACTGCTGACGAGTAGTTACTCTGCATTGTATTTTATCAGTTTGTAGTCCCTCAAGATGATTTCGTTGCTAGATTAGCTAGTTTCTACTGCGCATCCTGCTAAGTACAGTGGTGCTGTAAAATCTACGTCAACCAGTGGCGGCTTTTCCACAGGAGCAGGCGAACCCCAAAAAACCCCCATAAACATTTTCTCTTTTTTTTTCATTTACATTATATTGGCAACAACTTATATTATTGCAGAATGGATACTGGAATGGAATGAAATAAAATCGTGGAACATCCTTCCACTAAATGCCTGGAATAAATAGAATGGCAGGTGCTCATTTCAGCTTAAGGTTAACATGGAGTGCGCTTGTGTCTGCCAACATGTACAAGTACATATGTATTGTAAAGGCTTTGCCCTATCTTGTGCAAAATAAAGGAAAGGATAAGAGTTCCTGATCTCCCTATGATTGCTGTATAAAGCGCAGCACGCTAAAATAATGTAACAAGGATGCTGCAGTTGTAGAATCAAAGTCAGTGTTTGGCTAAGATTGATTTTTATTATTGACACTCATTAAATACACATTTCTATTCATTCATAATATGGTTCTACTTCTAAATTGCTTACTGCGCTAATTACAAAAGTTATCAAACAAATAAATCAAAGAGGAATGATAATGAACCTCTTCCAAGTGAATCACTGTCGCCACCGAGTGCATGCCATTTGACACTTGCAAACAATAACTGGGGCAATTCATTTCGATGAGGTTATTGCATAATTGTCTCTTGCTTGTATTTACACTACAGAAAGTTTTCTAAGTTCCTTTTACATACAAATTTCACGCAATATGGATGCCAAATTGTTTGAAAATTTTAAAAATTGAAGGTAGACAATCTTCCGTTCTACTTCACCCGGAAGTTGATGAAAATAATCGTTTTTGAGTGCGAATTCCTCGCAAATGGTGCGTTATACGAGCAAAAGTATTACGGTCAGAATTTTAGGCTTTGCAAATCTCTACAGCATGCATGCTGAACTTTTTAAAAAAAAATTAAAAATTGAAGTTAGGCAATATTTTAAAATGTCCACCTTCACCCAAAATTGATGCAAAAATCGTTTTTTAGTGCGAATATTTCGCAGACGGTGCTCCCTGCGAAAGCAAATTTTACGGTCGAAATTTTAGGCTTTGTAATTCTCTATGGCATGGGATGCCGGCATTTTCAAAATATTTAAAATTTGAAGGCAGGCAATATTCCAAAGTGTCCGACTTCACACGGAAGTTGATGAAAAAATCGTTTTTGAGTGCGAATGGCTCGCAAATGGTGCATCATATGAGCAAACGTATTACGGTCAGAATTTTAGGCTTTCCAAATCTCTACAGCATGCATGCTGAACTTTTAACAAAATTTCCCCGAATTTGGTGCAAAAAATCGTTTTTTAGTGCGAATATTTCGCAAACAGTGCTCCCTGCGAAAACAAATTTTACGATCGAAATTTTAGGCTTTGAAATTCTGTAAGACACATATGCGGATGTTTTTTTTGAAAATTAATGACTTCCCCACAAGTTAAATGAAGCAGTTTTTGAGCTCGAATATCTTAAAAACGGTACGTGGTATGAAAAACATTATAGGATTTGAAATTCTGTAGATGATGGATGCCGAATTTTTCAAACTTTTCGAAAATTGTAGGAACGCATCTAAAATGCCAGACCCTACGGAAAAATTGTTACAATTAACATTTTTTGATTTGGTATTTTTAGAAGGTGGTGCTAAGTTTTTAATTTTTTCCGAAAACTGTGTAAATGTTTCGAAAATAATTTTTATTTTGTAATGTTCATGTGAACATATTCGGGTACGTACCCGAGCCCATATTATAGGAGCAGCCATTGACACCAACATCAATAGTTTTCTTTTGAAGCAATTTAGAAGATAGCTCGTCTAAGGGCAAAGAATTGAAAGGATTTCCGGTAAAATAGCAGCCTGCGTTTTACAGATAAAACAACTCTAAAAGGTTTCTGTTGTTTAGATTCAACGATCTAGGATTTGGATCTCATCTGTATTATAAAAAAAATATTATAAACAAATCGATTATGCAAAGTGAAGCCAATGGACACCACATGACATGAATAAAACAAACCTAAAGAAATTTAGTAGGGGATTATATTCCAGCTTTGTTACTTAAAACGGGCAAGAGCCACAACAACCAAATATTTTGCAGCTCAGTTAATTCCCAGCTCCACTTGATTCCATTTGAGAATTTGTTGGAAAATTGCCATTGGCAGGAAGTGATTAGCGAGTTTCCGGTGCCATACAATAGATTAAGTTTTGCTTAAGTTGTAGCATTGTCGCCCAACAACATGTAAATTGAAACATCTGGAAAGTTTCGAAGCGAAAAACATAGCCTCGGACATGAAAGGATATTTGACTGACGACTATCTGCCATCGAATAAAGACTATTAAGGAATTGATTTCTTCCAGAATTTGAGAGTGAGAGCCCCAAAAGGGGAGACTGTTCCAACTTACCGACTAGGAACACTATCTTGCTCAACTCTCGTCTGGCGCAGGACCCATTCTATTTATATTGGCATGCGAGTGACCGGATATTGATAGAAAGATTTCAAGGTGAAAATAATTTCCATTATTCAGTGTCACGTCCACAGAAACCGGGTGAGTGTAAGAAGGTCAACTTATACAATCAGCTGCCTCGCATAATTGAAAACCTATCGGTGACATCGTCATCGTTATGGAGGCTATACGAGTAATTTCCAAGGTGGGAAATTCAAGGAATTAATGACTATTAATGGCAGTTTATTGAACTTGTTTGTGGAAAAAGGATCCGATAATGCCGATGTGTAGAACTTTGTATAGATTTGCTATTCCGTGGAAAAAGACTTGCAATTGTCATTGAATGGAAGAGAGGCGGTATTCCAAAAATATTATCGTTTTTCTACTCTAAGAGCATTTCTAAATCATATGGAATGCTATCTTTTTATCACTCAGTGGTTCAGTTGGGTCTCAATCAATTTACAGGGAACTTTCAATCAGATTGGTCACTTGACCTAGCCAGCGCCGGTGTAACAAGCGTAGGGCCGACATTGGAATGGTATATGAATTTATTATACTCGTAGATTTCATACGAAACAATCGAACGGCTTCAGGATGCTGTAGTGCACCAATAATTTAGGCACTATCTCGCCGTACAAACCGAAGCAATCAGAAGCTCAGTACAATGGAACGTAGGGGATCACTTGACATATGTGAAAATCATTTTTTCAATTGGTGTACAAAATTTTGCAATATTAAAGCAGAAGCACCACAGCATAGTTAGAACCGAATCTGCACACACCCGAAGATGTATCGAAAAGTGTACTTATCTCACTTAAAGCTCGAATTACTTAGCAGTGCAGGATGTCGAGTACCACGTGAATAAGAAAAACGTACAGCTACAGCAATCTCTCTGCACAGGAAAGGTTGTCTGAGGAATTCGAGATCCAAAGTGGGGTAAGGCAAGGCTGCATTCTTTCACCTGTACTATTTCTACTGGTGATTAGTAATGTACTTCGAGCAGTTTAATCGATGGAAAACGGAGGAATTCAATGGACTCTTACATCCCAACTGAAATATCTACGTTGACGATGTATGCTCACTCTCTCACAGAATTATGGACCTCCAACAAATGACAGCAGATGTGGAGAGGAAGGCTGAAATTAATACGGCAAAAACTAAAATTATCAGCCTTAGAACAAATTCATCAGCTCAAATATGCATTGCTGAACAACCGGTAGAGAGACTCGAGGATTTGCAGTTTTATAGATAGCAGTCTCGACCGATGGTGGTACTGAACTGGATATAGCCAACAGGATTGCCAAAGCAAAGTCCACAAAAGCAAAGCAATCAGTCTGAGCACCAAGCTAAAACTATTCCGCTCCAATGTTGTATTCGTGCTGTTATATGGATGCAGCACGTGGTGAGTGGCCATTACCATCACGAAAAAGCTACAAACGTTTACTAACAGGTGCCTACGCAGCTTCTTAAGGATTTCCTGGCCCAAACGTACCTCTAACGAACACCTCTACCAGAGAGAGAGCCAGAAACTAGTAGGCATAACCATTTAACGACGGAAGTGGCAGTGGATTGGTCACACGTTCTGAAAAGGTTACAGGTCAATAGCATAGGATGGCAGAATATCTGGCGGTCCGAGGAAAATATGGCGCAGAATAATCGAAAAGGAGGCACGGCAGTTGGAAAAAGTCGGGAAGAGCTGAGACGTATTGTCAGAAACCGTACCCGATGGCGTGCAGGAGCAGTAGAGGCCCTAGGAGCCACAAGGGGATACAGGACATAAGTAAAGGAAGTACAGCAAACTCTCTGTGTATACAAAGGAGACAAGAATTTAAAAAAAGAACAGCAAAGGGTTTAGATGGTTCCCTGCTTATGTCTAATGAAGATAAGCTCAAAAGAAGGAAGCAGCAATTCACAGTAATACTTTACTAAACTACCCGCAACCACAGACTTCTGCATAAGTACTTAAGAAAAATAAAATTGCGGGGCTTGATGGCATAGCTTCCAAACTTTTCTGTCTTAAAAATAAAATGCATGGAAAAATGAAAGCTTGCCGCAAGACTGGCAAAAGAGGATGATTTATTAAACTATCAAAGAACTCTTCAGGTAGTTGCGGGAACTGGAGGCGTGATTTCTTCCTGCAATTGCCAAAACAGTATCTAGAATAGTTATGGATAGGATAAAAAAAAAAAAAAAACTGGATCCAGCTCTCGATGTTGAACAATCAGGTTTAAGTATCTAGAATAGTTGTAAACACTTTGCGGATTGTCACAGAACAGTGCGTCGAGAGTAGACATTTTGCTATTTATCAACTTTGGGAATGATCTCGGCAGTCTAAACCAGGATTTTATCCCATGTGTCTTGCGCAGAAGAGGTTTCTACAAGAATTTATAGATTTATCAAGGAAGGTAGTTTGCATACTCCATCTTATAACTATTTCATAACCTTCTACAAAACTCCCTAAAAAAAAAAAAAATAGAATACAAATGAGAAAGCAACCATTTTGACAACAGTTTTCTACAATGCGCAGCACTTGAGCTACTTTGACATGCAAATCAAATACAAACAAAAAGCAATCCTTAAAGACTTAAGCCAACCTACAAGTAATAATAATATTCTCGTCAAACCCACAAGTATCCTCCAAAGTCTTTATTTGAATGCTTTGTAAACAAATTTAATTTTCATTCTCACAAATTGAAACAAATCAACAAGGACATACTTTCATTTTACAAAAAAAAAAAAAAACAAAAAGGCAGTTTGGAAATTTATAACAATTTTTGAGTACTCTTTCATCTTCATTGTCAATTAATGAAGTGGCTAATTGAGAACATTCTTCTCATGTTTACCATTCGATTTGAACAAAGCCAGTTCTTGGAAAATAGGGACCTCTCAAATTTTCTATTCTCAATAAATAGTCCTTTTTGCGGAAAAAGTCTGTGCCGTTGCTTTATCTAATTAATCTTAATTAATGCTAATGAAAATCTCTTTAAACGAAGTAATTAATCCTTTGAATGAACAAAAAAACAGAACAAAAATGGTTAAAGAACGAATCAAATGGAAATTCCTTTCCCAAGTAATCAAGTCACAAAGTTGTATTGTCAAAGTGGGTGGGTATTTCTTTTTTGTTACCCTTTAACTAAAAGAAAAGTTCAAAAGTAAAGTTTACGAGTAACTTCAATCCAAAGTGGACATTCTGGTATGGACGCACATAGAAGCGTATTTTTCTGTTCAAACTTCTCATCGAACTATTGTAGGAGATTACATACATAAAGTTTGTACGTGCAGTGAATACACAGGGTGTATCTTAAATACGGCCAAGTAGAGTATTGAACTCCGAGCAAGAAATACTCGTATGTTACAAGTGTGGGTTCGACTTTTACCATTACCATTAGAGAATGATATTGACAAATTTACTTTTAATTGAACAAAATTATAGAACATTTGGAAAACATTTGACGTACAGTTGCCGTGTAATTTCGACTTTTTGGATTTCATTTATATTTGTCATCTAAATACTATTTTGTTTCATAATGTGAAAGATAGTTAAAAGGACTACAAATTACATTACAGAGATTTTTATGTAAAGCTTAAAACAAATTTGAAACATCACAAATGATAGAGTCAAATATTCAAAGTGAATAAAGTGGAAAATTGTGTGACATTTCACTTTTATTTCTTATGCATCTTATAAAGTATAGGTTTTGCATAAAAACTAGCTTAACATAATTTGTAGCTTTTTTAATTGTCTATTATATTGTGAAACAAAAAAATTTCATTAATTATACATTTTTTGTCAAAAATGTATGTTAAAGTGGAAATATTGTGAACAATTTAATATATTACAAAATTATTAGGTTGTTGCACATGAAATGGCCGTTTTTGCAGATTGGTAATATTGTTGACGTTTTAATACACAGGCCGACAAATTTCTAATATATTCCACATATATTTATGAACCTATTGTTTTATTATTTTTTTATTTCCTATCACTAAAGATGTTTTTATTACCCATATCCTGTCCCCCATTCCATCTCTTTTGTTCACGTTATTCATAAAAACAATAAAATGCTCTGCAGTGCAAACGACACAATTCATCGTACAGCGATTGATTCCGTTAGTTTTTCTGTTTGTAATTACAGTTTTAGCAAAATGCATATCATTCTGTATTCAGGCCTTAGTGAGTTAACATCTTTTGCAAAAAAAGTGATCATGTCAGTTCAACAAAGGCGAAAAGAAAGGACCCAAGATTTCCGCCAAGTGGTAGTAGATTTGTTTTCGAAAGAAGGCAAATCGCTAGCAGAAATTGCACGCACAGTGGGAAAAAGCAAATCAACTGTGCAGTACATCGTAGAAAAGTTCAAAAAAACAGGAAGTGTTGAGTACGAGCGAAGAACAGGCCGTCCACGCAAATTAAATGAAAGGGACGAAAGGGTCATTCTGAACATAGTGCGAAAAAACCCAAGAACTAATTGCCCTACCATAAAACAAATAGTTGCGGATACATGCAGGACAGACGTCAGCACGCGTACAATAGAAAGGACCCTCAACAGACATGGGTATTTTTCAAGAACACCAAGGAAGAAGCCACCCACAAGTGAAGCGAATAAGAAAAAACGTAAAGACTTTGCCACTTTACACAAGGACGCTGATCTTTCTTTTTGGAAGAAAGTTGTGTTCAGCGACGAGAGCAAATACAACATTTTTGGTCATGATGGTCCTGCAAAAGTTTGGCGAAAGAGCGGCACTGAAATGGAAGTTCAAAATGTAAGAAGAACAGTGAAGCACGGTGGAGGTAGTGTGATGGTGTGGGGGAGCATGGCTTGGTCTAGCGTAGGAAAGCTGGTGTTTATTGAAGGTAACATGGACCAACACATGTACCTCGACATATTAAAGGCAAATCTACGCCCATCAGTAGAGAAATTAAGTTTGGATCCTGGCTGGATATTTCAGCAAGACAACGATCCTAAACACACCGCTCGAAAAGTGAAGGATTGGTTGTTATACTATGCTCCAAGACAGCTTAATTCTCCCCCTCAGAGCCCGGACTTAAACCTAATAGAGCATTTGTGGGACTATTTGGACAAACAACTCCATAAACACCGGATTTCGTCAAAAGCGACTCTTAAGGAAGCCCTCCAACTAGAATGGGATCGTGTACCCGAAGATTTTACGAAAAACCTGGTCTCTTCTATGCCACGTCAACTACAAGCAGTCCTTAAATCTCGTGGAGGCCCAACAAGTTACTGACAGCCCGATTTCTTCAAAAAATTAAAGTCGAAACTAGTCGTACGAAGAATTTAGTCGTTTGAGCCAAATGTGTTTTTCCTTTTTGTTTAATTTTTAAGAAAATAAAAAGAATTTTAATTTAATCTAATATCTAGATAATCTTTGTTTTTTGTTCTGATTCTTAAATCCTAGTCCTTTTTTGATTGAACTATGTAGGTACCGAACAACAGCGTTTATATGTGTCGTACGATGAATTATGTCGACCTGTGTATATAAAAAGAACAAAACGAGACAGGTTTTATATGCTGAATCCTGATCTCCGCTACACTTCACTGTACTTCACTGAACTTCACTTGAAATAATGGATAAGAACCGAATACGGATAATTTTCTTTTACGAGTTTAAACTTAGACTGCAGTAGCAACCAGAAACATCAACACGACATTTGGAGGAAGTACAACTAGTGAACGAACAACTAGGCGTTGGTGTGAAAAATTTCGTTCAGGAGATGCAAGCCTTGAAAATGAGCCTCGGGGTCACCCTGAAGCGGTCATAAACAACGACGAGCAAAGGGTTTTGGTGGAATTCGATGGACGTCAAACAGCTACAGATACTGCGTAACAACTAGGCGTCCACTATTCAACAGTTACTCAGAGTGAAAAACCTGGATAAATAGCTTCCACAAGAATTGACGGAACGGACACGGGGTTATATTGCTCCCACATTATTCCCCGGACCTTTCCCCAACTAATTATCATTTGTTTAAGCATCTAGATTATTTTGTTGAAGAAAAAATATATACGGACGAAGCAGCTGTCAAAAATGCCTTCGAAAACTATATTGGCTTCAGGAATCCTAATTTTTACAGAGAGGCATCAACGCATTATCATCTCGTTGGCAAAAATGTATCGAAGTCAATGGCGACACACCCTTACAAAGAAACTGTAGGCCATATGTTTCAAAATGTTGCAAAATTTTTTATACTAAAAGTATAATTGTTGAAAATGGTGAAGATTTAAAAAGATCGTAAAAAAAAAACTGGCAATGGTAATTCGATGCTCTACGAGATCCCAACGTAACGACCCCTATTTAAGAAACACCCTGTACAGTAACAAAAGTCAGACAGTAGTTGAATGGTTAGCCAAAAAAAGATCCTTCGACTTTCTCAGTTTCTCGCATAAAATTTGCAAACTGAATCCTTAAGTTTTGCTGTATGGAAAAACCAAAATTGTCAGCTAAACTATCTGACTAATTCAATTGATTGATTTGTTCTGCTGTTAGAATAGTTTTGTCTGTCCTGGGAAAAATTTCACCTGTTCAACAAAAGTAATCGGATGCAATTGGAATTAATTTTATTTTCCCCCCTAGAGTCGAGGGATTCAAATTCTTTGAAACCTTTCAAAAGTGGATGGTGTACAATTGTAACTACTGATTTCCACAAGGTCCTATCGGATGTATCCTATAGCGTATCCTTCAGCAAAGAGTTGATTATTATTATCCATTCAAATGCATACCTTTACAGTAGCTCATGGGAAGCCAATTACTTGTGTCAGTATTTTTTTTTTTTTTCAAAGCAACTAGAGTTACATACGAGTATAATAAAATTGTTGGTCCATGCAAAAGGATACAAGTGGAAGTATGTGGTAACTTTTCCAATTTTCAATTAAAATTCTAAGTAACTAGAGGAGGAAAGTTATTTCGTCCTCTGCTGGAAGTTATTCAATGTGTGAAAGAGGCTGACATGATGTAAGGTGAGGGGGAGTTTGGGTATTGGAAATATTGACATTTGCATACATAAAAATTATTATGCCGTAGAGTGTGGACATGAATTTAGAAGTAAAACTGTGCTACTTTCTTGCCATTTTTGACGATTTTGTATGAGTTTGCTACCATTATCATTTCTAGACTGTGCTCCCCAATTAAACACAGAAAAAGATAAAAGTCTCAGATTATACTAAATCAAAGCCCTTTCTACCTTAATGCTCTCCTTGAATCGTAGGATTATGTCAGATGTGAACTTATAAAGACGGCCATTCTTGAAACATAAATACCCACATATTGTATATTCTATAGAAAACGATTCATTCCAATTTACCACCCGGGCTTACAAATGATTCCAATTCCTACAAATCGTATTCATGGATCAAAGCAAATAATATCCACTTCCATCACAGAAGTTCCAAGGATAACCTTAAGCATACGCAGCTGCTGTATTCACCCTTGAACTGTTTGTTGTTTATCATTAAATTGCTCTTTTCCATCAAAATTCGAATCGGTATTCGAGAGAGTGCCATGACATTCCTTTTCTGTTTCTGTCTATGTTCATTAATATGGAAATTTATTAGTTGAATTAAAACAGAACGCACATCCCCTTGACGAAACAAAAGAAAAAAATAAAATAAAAATCAAGTCTATTCAAATTCGCACCTCTTACGACTTTTGTAGTTGAGTGGGAATTTTAAATGGAATGCCAGTGGCTGCGCATTAAATAATTTATTGTTCACCCTTTGACCTTTTTCACAATCATAAAGATTTTAAGATGATAAAAAATAAAAGCGGATTAGTGTGTGCGCATACTTTGAATTATTTATGAGCTGTCATATGAAAGGGAATAGAATGGATCCTTTCTCTACGTCCTTTCAACAATGGTTGAGAGTGAATATTTACAGTTGACCATGATACTTTTTTTCGTTAACAGTCAAAATCAGTGCAAATATTAGCAAAAGATATCGACAGTGCGTTGTTTGGTGTACATGCTGGCGTTGCAATTTGTTTACTTATTCAAGCATTCCGAAACTCCAAAACTTGTGCACTTGTGCATACTGTCCGAAATAACTTCCATTTACTTCGTAGAGTTATAGTCTTTTGTGCCAGAAAGCATTGCCATGTTGCATTAATGCTGCTGCCGAAGCAGTACAAGTGTAAAAACTGTTAAAGTCCGCTCACAGACACTCCCACTTTATAAAAAAATACGTTGTTCTCAATATATTTGCTAGGAACTGAAAAATATCTAGACGTTGACTTTCTATACATTTTGTCAATACATTATACATAGTCAGCCCACTTTTTGGGAGCGTTTTCTTAAAAAAAAAGAACAACTATATATTGCCTTTTCAAAGCTATTTACAGTTATTATGAATATCTCATCAGAATCCGTGAACTTCAGTTACAAATTTTTGGGAGCCACGCCCATTTCTGATAAGAAAAAGTTGTAAGAATAATTTTGTGATAATATTTCTTTAAAATCGCGGAAATATCCTCTGTATAGAAAGATATCTTTGCATCTGTTTCAAAATTTCACAACGCCATGCTCACTTTAGTGAGTGAGTGAGTGAGTTAGAAGACGGGGAATAGGGTTTCATACGATCGGCTCTAGACGGATTGTAACTTTCCTGTATTTTTGTAGTTTTTACTGTAGTCTTTTTGACGTTTACTCTCTTCTGCATTAGAATGCGTACCTACTTTTCAAGGTTCCGTCACTTACAGGGTAAAAAAAAGAGTAATAACTGAACTTTTTAGGCCCGGGCCTTAACGGAATACCACTAAAAATCTGGGAAGGATAAAAAGGCCTTAGGTAGACAGATAGATAATGGTATTCGATTAGATGGATCAATGTTGCTGGTGGCTAAAACAATATCTACGAGTACAATTGTTCCCTGCCCTTGGATCAAATGTTTTCCTCTTTGTACAATTCTCCAATGTTTCATTCTTTACATTGCCATGGACTCTTGGAAAAGAATGACTTGTTGGCTGATTTGTTGTTATGAATAGAAATTAATAAAAAATATAAAAAAAATCATTCATGCCGACGGGATTCCAATACAAGCATATAGACAACTCAGCTACGCCGATGTCAAAAGCGTGCAATTCATAGTCACTTGATAAGGAAATAATCATAATGAAATAAACTAATAGAAGTCTATTAAGATACCGCGATAGAGCAGGTATTTCGATCCCTACCTACTCTTGTTGAGCTTTTTCCACCGCATCAGCGTGAGTCATTGTCTATATGCCTGCCGTTTGTACCGAGTTAACCTTATTTAGCTAATTCATCACCTGCACTATTTCCCAGCTGCACTATTTCCCAGATATTATACTGTTTAGATTTCTCGTTAAGAGATGAGCCTTTACTGCCCTAGCTTTCACTGAGTTATCTAACAGGAATCTGATATCTGCTTGGCTCTCGATGTAGATTCAATGTTAGTCCGCGATATTCGATTCATTGACGATCAAATTGTAGCCTAATGAGCAGTACAGACTTCGACTTGGAAAACACAACAGTGGTTCAGTAGGTTGAAGGATAGGTGCATGTCTAGCCCGTAAATTTGTCTTAGCACTGTGAAAGACGTTTTAGTGTTCACACACTTCTTTGTTTGGTATTAGATACTTGAAACCCAATTTGAAGACAATTAAAGTGGGCAATAAATCTATGGCACTAGGAAGATGTCACTTAAGAATTCGATTTAAGCTCTAGAAGTTTATATTTTACGAAGAAAGATTATAAAAAAAATATTCTTGTTCGAAGGAGCTTTCGGGGCATAATGTATCCCAGGAAAAAAATATATTTTTTGCAGTAAGCCAGAGTTCTAAGAAATTGAATTTGTTTTGGATACAATTTGTTGAACAGAAAATCTTCAAAACAACCCGCGTCCTCTATCACCTATCACCGAAAGTCGCGATAAATTTGGAAAACAAATTAGGAGTTTGTAAAGTCACGAAGAGGTTATGCGAAGAATATAAACGTCTCCTGACATAAGCCGATTTTTTGAGTTGGAAGAACGTTGGGCTAAATAAAAGTCCATTGCATAGTTCTTGAATTAGATGTGTGAGAATGTTTATTCTCAGATCTTCTGCCCACATCTTACCCCAAATTTATCTGATTTAGATAATTTTTAGGGAAGATAACTACGACCTTACGAGCTGAATTTCATCAAAACCGGTTCGGACATTCTTGAGTTAGGCGGACAGTAAATATGATGTATATAGTCATACCCACTCTATTAGATTTTGGCAATAAAATAAAATTTCACCAAAATTTCTCTATCACTCTCCAAAGAGACATGTGGGAACAAACAGACGTATAACAAATGTTTGCTTTGATCTGTCCCTTTCAAATAGGAATGACTATAGATACTGCTTTTCTCTGGATCACGCGAGACCCGATCTGCACTTGACAATTTGTTTTGCTTGAGTAAAGGTTTTTTGGTAAACATTCCATCGAAACAATTTGGCCTAAACTGGATCTGAAACGCTCTAAGAATTTAATTTGTCTCAATAGATTGTATATCAGCGCTGTTATAGGTGTCATAACTGGACACTGTCTAATAGGCAAGCATGCAACAAGGCTTTTCGTCGGCTATAACGATTTCTGCAGAAGCTGTAGAGACAGGTTAGGTTAGGTTTGATGGGTTGACGTAGAGTGTAAAACAAACTACGCCACACTTAGATCAGTATAGATCCATTGTGATGCCCAAGCAGTGAAGCGTCCCCACTCGTGAACTCTATGGGTTCTTAAACCAACCCGATGCATTTATAAATTTGGTAATCTTATTTACCGATACATTTGAAATTTCTTCTAAGCTTGGAAGAAATATTTCCCTAGTATTTTGAATCTAAGGTGGTAGAGTCCTGGACAATGGCACAGGAAGTGAGGTGTATCCTCGTGTACGTCCTCATTGCCACAGCCTCTGCATATATCTTCTTCGCTAATTCCCAATTTCTTTGTGTGATAACGTAAAAAGTTGTGTCCAGTTATCATCCCCACTAAACCAGATAAGATATATCTGTTGAAGTGTAGGATTTGCTCTGTACGATTTTTATCGTAGAGCGGCCAGAGTTTTCTTGTAATTATACAGGATTCTAATGATCTCCATCTACTATTTGCTATGGCAATCATTTTATTTCTAAGTTCTAGGTTCAGGTTGCAGGGTGGTGTCTTAACTGATGGGTCAGTCAGCTCGTTCAGGATTTAGAGCTGAACCCTCCCTTGCCAGCTCGTCAGCTTTCTCATTTCCTGAAACTCCATTATGTCCAGGTACCCAGCAGAGGTTTACATTGTGTTGCGTACCAAGAACCCGCAGTTCTTCGCGACAGCAGCGCACAAGCTTCGATTTTATTTGCGTGGCGGAAATCGCTCTTATCGCTGCCTGGCTGTCAATGAAAAATGTAATATCATCTGGTGGTATAGCTTTCATTGCAGCGCCCCGGGCAGCAGTTCCCACCGCCAAGACCTACGCTTGAAAAGCACTGCTATAGTCTGGAAGCCGAATTGACTTGCTCAAATTGAGTTTTTCAGAAAAAATCTGGATCCATCAGTGTAGATGGAGATGGAGTTGTCATTTAGCGGGATATTAGTTTCCCATTCCTCTCGACTCGGAAATGAACTAGAAAACGGCTTATGAAAGTCTAAATAGGGCACCATGTAGTCTGTGCTAACATCTCCGCCCATGTATTTGCATAAAATCTGCGCATGCCCCGTCAGGCTTGACCTCCAACCTTCAGATTGGCTTAATCTTAGAGCACTTCTAGCTGCAGCACTTCCAGCACAAATAGGTCTAAAGGTAATAGATTGAGTATGGTCTCTAATCCTGCAGTTGGTGTGGTTCTCATAGCTCCTGTGGCACCAATGCACGCAATTCTTTGTACTCTGGTTAGTATCTTGAGGTTTGTGCCCCTACCTGCGGCTGGCCAACATACTGCCGTATGTCAGTATAGGTCTCACAACTGCTTTGTAAAGCCAGAAAATGACTTTTGGTTTGGGCCCCCAAGTTTTTCCAAATATTCTGCTACAAGTATAGAGAGCTATCATAGCTTTCCTTGCTCTCTCCCTTGTGTTTAGTTCCCAGTTTAGTTTCTGGTCAAGTATTAACGCTAGATATTTAGCTCTATCAGAAATTTTAAGAGGAGTGCCTTCAATGAATGGAATTTTGAATTCCGGTATTTTCCTCTTGCATGACCCCATTCAATGCTACCAAGGAACAGTCTCTTTAGAAACGGAGTAGAGACAACTATTCAATTTCTTTGCACCTGCCCAACTCTCTCCCAAAGAAGGAAACTCTACTTAGGAGCCTTCTGTTTCAACGACCTAAACGATCTGAAAAAAATAGACGTTAGGGACCTCCTACGCTTCATCAGAAGCTCCAAATGGTTCAATGAGTAGGCCTAAGACCAAATCTACGTGGCATCACAATGGACCTATTATTGGTCTAATTGTGTTGGCTTTCAGCTGACAGCCACCTCAACCTAACCTAACCTTCCATCGAAAAATCACCAGTGTGCCTCGAGTACACAGATGCTTACAGGTTTTGATTAAAAAAATGTTGAACGCAATCTTTACTATATGGTCTGCCACTACGGGGACGCCTCAAGGTGGCGTTTTTATCTTCCTTTTTCCCCAAGTCGGCTAGGTAAGTAGTTGCTAATAAACGCAGAAAGGGAAGACTGCAAATTCTTTGAGTATACGGGTGAATGTCATCTGAGAATTCTACAAATCATAGGTAAGGCGTATAAAACTGAATTAGTTCTTGTCACCTAAAAATACGGGTTCAAAATTCCTCATCCCTATTTAGTGGTCGTTCGTGGTTTTCTACCAGACTATATAAGTTTTCCTTCACTTACCCTAGAGAAAAAAGAGTGGAATAGCTGATGTCAAATCGCATGATCTTGGTCTTCGGGTATCGTTCCCTTTTCGAGTAATGACACTGCAATATCGCCAGTGATTTCATTGGCTTAGTTGAAATATCATCCAATTCAGGTCAAAAGAAGTATTTCATTTCAGAATACATTCACCATATCACTTCGAAATGTGCAGTCATGTATACTACAAGCCTGTACCAAGCAGTGACTCTTCATGGATTTATTGTAACCAAAATGCGAGTTTCGTTTATTAACATACAAGGGTTTGAAGCTGAAATATCTCTCATTTGATTGCAATTGCTAGATCGAAATCTATGTGATGTGTAAACCTATCTATGTTGATGTATAGATGTATCTTATTTCAGGCATTTTGATAAACTTTCAGCGGTTGGAAAATTTTTGGAATAGACCCGACTCTAATGGCTTCTGCGACAAACTTTAAAATATGCGGTCGATACCACTGTCAACAAGGATAACAAAATTAAATCCAAAACTTACAGAGTTCAGTACGTGAGGCAAAACTAAATTGAACTCCATTGGAATACTCGTACCAACAGCCTAAAAACGTGGCTTAAGAGCATAAATCTCCCCAGCCATCAACTTTTTTTTAGCATATCATAAATTCAAGCCAACTGAACGTGGAGTCAACTAGGGAACACTTGGAGTAAGTTACAATGCATAGTCACGGATTCCAGACCTTATCGCGTAGGCATTTCAAACCTAGCGCGCTCGCATTTCAAAATCGAAGATAGAAAAAAGGGACCATCATCAAGTCATGTTTTATAAATAAATTATAAACCCCATACCAAAAATCTACCACATTTTTATTACACCCGCCGCCACATGTGTATTGTGTAACGGCCCTCGAGTCTTCAAATTTATTGCCAATAAAAACAAAATACACTCACAAAATTCTAAAAGAGGCGTCAAAATGTATCCCTCTGTTAAATAAACAAGAATAATGTATACAATGGGGGGGTTGACTGTGTGAAATTAAATGTATCGAACAAATTAATGTTTAGTGAAAAAATAAATAAAACAAATCGATTGAAAACTTTTCACTTTATGTCAAGAGGTGGGGATTGTTAGCTCGCATCAGCGAAATACTTGAAATATTTTCTATCTCCCAGCACCAGACTTAGGCGAGAGAGAAATCCTTCGAAGTCAAAACGATATTAATAAACATTTTAGCTGAGGAAAGAAAGCTAAAAAAAAAGAAATACATATCAAAATGTCATCAGTCGTATATTAAACAAACAAACTGGTACTGTGATGGGGGATGGTGGTTGATTCTAAAAAAAAAAAAAAATTACCTACAAATCCCCCACCTTATCAAACTCTAAACTCCGACACCCGTTTCGTTCTACGGCCCCATTAAGTTTCCTACTTGTCAGTCGCTTTTTGATATGAGTTTTATTACAGTTTTTCATCATACTGTCTCTCAGTTTCAACGTTGTATGTTGCCATTTCTTCATTGCCTGCCGTATACATTTGTTTTTTTTTTTTTCTTTTCTATTCCGTGTAAAGGACGAAAGGACGATGGGTTCATACATTGCCCTGAGTATGAAAAAGTTGTTGCAAGTAATTTCGTGAACACTGTTCGTCTCTTGTGTATTCAACATAGATACAATTATTTTCATGTACCTACATAGTTTCCTTTTTATCTATTTTTCTTTCCTTAATTTTTTATTTTGCTTCTAGATTTTCTGCGTAGGGATACGAGTAAGGACGAGTAAATAAAAAAAAACTTCTGATTTTTGAAAGCCAATTTATAAAGTTTCAGGCACATTTAGAGATACAATTTTAAAATTTTGCATTCAAAAGAATTAATAACTTCGCTGAACGTTCTGACATTGATCTAGGTTGGTAAAGAGTTGTAGCAAAGGAGGTTCTGTTCTATTAGAACGAAGCTTATTATTTGAATAGAAGAGAACCAACAAGTGCAACCTTCGTACACATAGTTAACTCAACTAAAGTTGAAGTCCAAATCATGAATATCCTGACAGTGTTGTAAAAGATGAGATAACTTCAAAAGAGTCAAACACGAATTGCTAGCTCTGAATTGAGAACCACATAAGACCAACTATAGCTTGCCAAGATTATTGACAGCAAATGTAGCATTTTTCTTTTTTTGTCGGTGTAGGAAAAACTACCGGACCACTCAGACTCGATAAAGGTCCACTATACTACCAGGAAGCCACCTCCTGTTATTGAAACTTCTCTGTCTTTCGTACAAAAAAGAGTAAGAGCTTATAGTATCAACATGACACGAGCATAGGCAGAACATTCGTAGGTAGAGGAAGTGTCCCGTAGTATCGTCGCCCTCTACAAAAGCATTGCAGATGGTGACGTCACTTAAGGTAAGCTTGGCAAAAGTAAAATGGCCCGTAGGAACGCCAGCAAGTTGTCTGCAGTCTTTTCTGCTGAGGGACAGCAAGAATGCCGCGGATTTCCCGCAGACGTTCGGGAGCATTCGCTATATCCTGTCTATACCCTGGAGACTGCTGCCATCCACGACTATGTTCTTAGAAAATCCAGTCGTCAATGGAAGCTCTGATTGAAGATGCAGGAAGACCTGACGATCTCTTCGCCAGTAATCCCATTGTGACCTGTGACCCAAACGAGACTCAGTGAATTCAGCCTTGCGACCGAATTCAGAGAGTTCTCGCATTTTCGAATTATTTGGAAAGTGACTAAAGGGCTGAGTTAAGCTTTGAGGGGAGCCTGGCTGACACAGATACTCCGTCCCCTCTACCAATTCTTTAAAATATATTTCATATTCATTAGGATTGCACAAGTGTCCGCTTGAAAGACAAACGCATGTTTACTTAACGTGAAGTGAAGCCTAACGTTTTCGTCCTCCAGGAAGACTTTTGGAGCCATTCGTGAAAATTCGACTACAATCCAGTCCGAAGCACTTGGAGTTCTGGCGTCATTGTGTCAGACGGGCATATCTATAAGATAAGAGTCGCACAAGGTCATCGAAGCATCAGGGCGGGTGTTGTACCTAAAGCCATGCAGTATACTACACGACGAAAGACCACTTCTGACATGCTATGAACGATTTCAACCGTTCAAATTTTTGGGACTTCTAAGGGTATCTGGCAATTTAGTCGACTCTCTTGGCTGTAGTCAGGCGACAAACCAGAACTTGTTAGTACGAAAGGACACATTTAAATCAATGTCTTACTGCTCATCATAATTTTAGCCAAGCGAAAGCCGATAGTGTGAAAGAGCTCTAAATGTAATCATCGTGTCATATATTTCGAAGGATTGCATGAAGCCCGAAACTACACAGAAATCCTGTGCAGAGGTGACAATGATTTATTTACCCAATATTCGCATATACAATACACTCATCAATGGCCTAAGGCTGATTAATTTGACCTAATTTCTTTCTACTCTCGGGATAATCTTAGATCTCTACATCAAGATTTAATGGTTGACAAGGCACAGTTGGGACGTAGCTAAATGCAATTACCATCGACAAATATATTTCAATCAAAGAAGGAGCCTTCAAGAACACTGAAACACACTCGATTATCCGTGCCCTACTCTGGCTAAATATTTGCAAATCTATCCGGTGCATTACGTGGATATGTAGCAGCTTAGTCTGAAGATGTGTCAACCTATGCTATTCACTTTCCTCTAAAACTTAGTTTTTACGAGAAAAAAGAAGATTAAGTTTGCAATATTGTGGTATACGCAGTGCGATGTGGATATCCTATTCGATCTGAACGTTAACGCGATCAAAACAAATCCAGTCCTGTTTACTAGAAGTGACAAAATATCGGGTAACTCAGGCCTTGCTCTAGTTACTTGAGTCCTAGACTGTCATGAAGAAAAACATCACTTGACGTGCCAGGAAATTTTTGGTTGACCTTAACTAATCCACTGGTTGTCTGTGCTACTCATATACAAGTATTGTGGATGGCTTTGCATGGAGTGCCTCAGGGTTCTGTGGTTTCACCAACTCTGTTTCTACTCCATATCAACGATCTTCTAGAGTCAACAAGCAAAAAGGTCTTCAGTTTTGCCAATGACCGTCATTTATTGAAGACTTTATGAGGACCACAGACAAAAGGTTTAGATTTTGGTTAAAAATTGGTAGAAATAAAAATGGGCTAGATTTGAGTTGCCCTGGCTAGAAGTAAGGTTAATTTTGTTCGGGTTGGATTTGCCCGAAAGGGTTAAAAGCCCGAGTTCTGTATGGGAGCTATGCCCAAAAGTGGATGGAGCCCTATATAAAGAGTCACATTTACATGTGTGGAAAAAAAGTTGTCAAAATTGATTGAGCCATTCAAGAATTGTGCTGGAACAAACATTCAGACAGGAAAATAGTCAACAGAAGATTTATTTAGGTATATGATTATGCAACATGCTCTGAGCAGAGCGTAACTCCTTTATAAAGTAAAGAAGATACGAGTAACGTTAGGATGTTTGCATGTGTAGGTACAATAGAGTGGAGGGAAAAGTATGACTATTTTTGAAATCCAAAATGTCTATATCGTAAAAAGATCGTCATTCACCCACGGAAATAATTACTACAATTTAAGGTATATGTACACATATCCATAGGTTAAAGTTAAAGAATAACGTCAAGACGTTAGTATTTTCTGGGTATCCTCTTATTAGTGGAGCTGCATTTGCAGCCCAATCTACTAGTTTTAGCTATTTAGTTATTTATAAAGCTAATGTCGTGAGTGATTAGTTCAGTAATTTAAACATCAGTTAAGTATGGTAGCAAATAAAATAATTAATCAGTGGAAAAATAAATCATCCACAAAAAATAATTTTCCACCCAGCAAAAAATTATTTTTTGATCAGCAGAAAATAATTTCTTGATCAGCAGAAAGAAACAATGCTTCAAGGATAACAAAATGTATTCTTTTCAACAAATAACTTATTTTTGCTGAAAACTCAATTTGCAGACAATGTATTTTGTCCAGATTTTAAAGTTTTTCTGCTGATCAAAATATTATATTCTGCTGATCAAAAAAGGATGAAATCAAATAATTTAATTTTGCTGGTCGAAAAACCCTTTACTATTGGTCGGTTAAATGGTAGCCTCGGATACCATTTAATCCGAGAAATTCAACAATGAAGAATGCAAATGCATTGCCACATATATAACAGAGAAATAGTTGCCTGAGTTTTATGTTATTAGGGACTATTTGGGGATTATGTAGACTTAAGTGAATTCAAGATGGATTCCTTCATTAAGTATAATATTCTCATCCCCACTCTTTTAATCGATATCCCTGCAGAATTTACAAAACTTTTGAATCAATAGATAGAAATGTTTTCGGGCTTATAAAATACTTTCAATAAGCTGAAACACTATTATGAGATTCAATGGATCGTGTGCTTGGTTTCCTAATCCTGTCTTTATATGGGATTATGTATACCTATGCAAAGTGCGTTTTATTTTACTTCACCTTGTCGAATAATACCACAGACTAATAAACAAACTTTTCCAATATCTGAATTAACTTGTATCTCTAAAGTATATTTCTTACCGACTTTGGAATATCTTTATATCTTTAAGGATAGTTAAAGAAAGTTGCCCGACATTGAAACTGGTTGCATTTGAAGAAACTTTTCTTTGTGATGGGATATTTGGAATAAAATTAAAATGCAATGGTACCACAGTTACAACGTCGCCATGGGAAATAACAGAAATAGTTTGTCACTGTATCTAAGTATAGAATAAATGCATTCTATTGGCATCTGATATGGATACGCATACGAGTACAATCCGGGACAAAATAATAAGACACTCCCAAAAATCTGAAGAAAAGATAAAGGGATGTACGAGTATTTAGACCGCACTGTCATAAAATAATTTTTGGATTTTTTTGTTTTTGGAGAAAAACCGAAAACTGGGTGGGTCAAAAACATAGGGCATGTTGATCATTTTGCGCCGATACCTCGTTCAGTAAGGATGTACGAGTATTTAGGTAAGCATTGGTATACGTATAGATTGAACAGCAAAGGGGCTAAAACTGATCCCTGTGGTAGGCCATTGTTTAGCTGTTTTGGCTTACTATTAGAGTTGTTAGTCTTGAGAAGACCGGTTGCTGAGCATATTGTTTACAAGGTTTAATATTGGTTTGCATGAAACCACTTTTAGAAGCTTATAAATCATGCCTGTGGTGCCATACAGGTCAACAAACACTACGGCATTAGTGGAAATAGTTGTGCTCTTCTTTTATTATCATTTAGTGTTAAATTTAAATTCAGCTGAAGTACAAACAATTTGTGAATTTAGGAGTGCAGGCTTCAAATTCTTCTTTAATGGTTCCAATCGACATATAAAATGTGAGGAGAGTTTTACAACAATGCGAACATCTCCAAATGTGAAAACTGCTTCAGAAGCCACATTTAACCGAAGCTCACAAAACGTGCCATTTACAGTTTGCTTGTAGACATTGCCATTGAAAGAAAAACTGAAGGACACAGATGAAACAAAGTTCAATTTGGATGGACCAGATGGCTCTGTATAGAGGAGCTTCTGTAATGGTATGAGCTGGTATTTTCTGCAACGGAAGGACTGAAATAAAATGTGTCAGTGGCAGAGTTAACAGCACCAAATATATTGAATTTATTAAAGAACAAATTGAGAGGTTTGCTTCAATTATTGCCGAAGGAAACTTCATTTTTCAACAGGATAATGTTGCAGTCCATTCTTTCCGCCAAGTCAAGGAGCACTTTAACTTAACAAACAAATCCCTTTTTAAGTTGGTCAATTAGAAGCAAGATCAGCTGACTTGAATATAATTAAGAACACATGAGGAGAGCTTGCCCGATCACTATACGAGTATGTAGATGGGGGACAGTAGCACAATATAGAATGGGACAAGATGGATCAAAAATATGTTAAAAAATTGTCTAAAAGTATTCCTTAGTGAATGTTATTATTATTTGTGTAGGGTTCTTTTGCACTGCGACCTAATGATCTATTCTGTACCCTGGAGAGGCTTATTCCCTTATTCGAGTTTCCTCGGAATATAACAGCTTCAGAATTGTTTTCGATGGTCAAACACTCTTACTTTGCCTTGGCAAGGATAATTCGCCCTAGAACACCCTCTCTAATCCAGTTTCTCTTAGGAATATACCTAGTTTCCTTAGATGCTTTCCCGAGTTTATAGTACTTCGTTAGAAAGTTTTTTTTTTTTTTTGTTTATTTATCCACTGAAACGTTATAATGTACATCATGGTTTAAATAAACTTAAAAACTACAACAATATTTATGATTTATAGTAACTGACCTTAAAGGTTCTCAATACTTATACTATGATTTTTATACTAACTTAAGTCTATCTTATATACATATTTTTTTTATCCTTATTCAGGATTTACAATATGTTATTCTTTTTTCTATTTTAAAGGAATGTGGAAAAACCTTTTAAAAATAAATAAATAAATATTTGGCGCAACAGCTCTTTAAGTGCCAGGGCCTAGATTCTCGCAACCACTCGTGTTGTGTGCGTTATATTTTTCACACGAATGGAAGGGACCTACAGTTTAGTGCCGTATCCGAAAGGCAATTTGTTTTGAGAAGCTTTTTCAAGACAACAATACTCTCGGATGTTTGTCAGACGTTCGCGAGAGGTGGGATCGTGACAAAAACTTTTTGGTGTTTTCCGAGATTCGAACTTGGAACCTCTTGCGTAGTGATCCGACACACTAACTACTACGCCACCCACCAAAAACCTTTTAGAAATATATATATCATAAAAAAAAAAAAAAAATACTAAACAAGGAAGTGAAATAACTAAAACTAACTTACACTAACCTAACCTACTGTAAGTTTGGGCCCTGATATGCGATCTCCAGACCGTCGATACGAATGTCCAGCAAATGGTGAGTACATTTACTTAACCACTGCATCGGCGAACCAGAGATCATATATCAGGGCCCAGTCCTACTTAGCCTAAACGTTGGCTTCAACCCAGTCGAGCCACCAGTATTTGTCCCGAATAAACCTTTCAGCGTTAGTTATATCCCTTTCAGGTATGCTAACGCAGTATCTTAGGTCAGCATTTCCATCACCAGACTCAATAGGTTCATAAAGGATGCGTTTATCTGTCGCCCTTCTAGCTAGATGATAAATAATTGGCACGTGCGTTGAGTCTGATAAGTACCCGTGTGCATCCAGATATAAAAATGCCTCCGGTGGAATGTATCCACTCTCCATAGTATTTCTGAAATACCCAGGATTAGGGTAAAACACTTCGTTAGAAAGCCTGTTAGGATACGTATGTTATTCGTGTTAAGGCAGATGCACGCTTCGAATCTTTTCTGGTTGAAGTATCCCAGAAGTTTCATAGCTTGCCTCAGATCTGGAGTATTAATCCATGCCTTCTTTCTCAATCTTCCTCAAATCTTCACATATGGTATGATTTCCTATTCTGCAGAATAGTTCAGGTACAATTAGAGCCGAAAATAACTGTCAACCTTTTCAAAGGTTTTTAAATTACTCTCTGTTGTTGAGATTTTGAAATAAGATCACTTAATAACCGATTTGCATCACCATAATTTTTTCGTTCTCGGTCGGAGAGAAACCTTTACTTTATTTTTTTTTAGGTTCTGGTTAATCAATGAGAGATATCACTGAGAGAAAAAAATAAATCTCATTTGTAACAGGCGAATGTGTGTGTTGCTTTAATGTCTTTATGACTTTATGCAATTATGAAAGTTCAGTGGAAGTGAGTGCAAGTATTTGTTTAGTTGCTGTATTATAATTTGAAAACAATTTACAATGTCTTGTGCTCTACCTCCTACATAGACGCATATTAAAACAATCCGATAAATATATACCTCCACTTGACGTTTCCACCAGATGGAATTCCACCTATCTAATGCTCAAAAAGTTACTTGAAATAAAATCATTTCTTGAGGAACAGCACATGATTGAAGTAACAATAGATTGGGAATTCGTAGGAGAGTATATTGACTCTTAAAATGTAACAAGAGCAGCTTGTTCTAAGTGATTTTTTTTTAAAAATTTGGATAGAGCTTAAATTGAACTACGAGAACAGCCCATGAAACCTGAAAAGAAAATTACTAGATTCCCTAAATGGACTTGAAGGTTTGCTTCTGGAGAACGCCGCAATGTTGAGTGTAATCTTTTTGGATCCTCGGTTAAACTTGGTTTTGACCAATAGTCAAAAATCATTGGCAAAAACTCATTTAAAGAAAATTGCGAAGTATATATTTAACATGAAACAGGTACAAAACTAAATATCAATTTAAAAATCGTTTCTTCCATCTATGTTCTTGCTTGTTTCGTCCTCAAAGATCTCAAAAAATGTAATTTAATTTAAACCTTATATGTATTATTTTCTATGTAAAGCTTTTCCTCAGTTCTTCAAGAAACAAATACAACACTCCGCGATAATATTGGAACTACTTCAACTACTCAAGTTAACGAGGCATCGGCAGATGACTCACTTCTAAGCTTGTATTTAGATAGCATTGAAGAACAAGAACAGGATGCAAATCGAAGCAATGACATTAATAGAAGTAGCGAGATTTTATCAAAAATATACGCAGATGTTGAAAATTTTGAATTAGCGTACCCACGTTTGCTAAAATCTCCTGATATTTTTGAACTCGCATTGGTTGTGCTTGGCGTTCCGGCGACGCAAGTAACTGTCGAAAGAGCTTTTTCTTCTTCGAATTTTATTTTAAGCGAGTTCTAAAACCCTTGAGACTTTGCTATTAGTGAGACTAAATTCTTAAAATATTAATTAATATTATTATTTTTATAATTAATATAATAATTCTTAATACCCTTTGACCCTATGACATCCCATGTATAAAGCGTTCTTCTATACTTATAATATATGTAAAATAAAGACAACGACTGAATTGTATATCTTGAAGATTTTTGATTTATTCTCGACAAAAGAGGTTTTATGTTGATCATTTCCATTTATTTTTTATAAAAAAAGTCAACAGATGAGAGATATATTTGAAAATAAAAAATAAATCTTAAGCGAAGTGCGAAAAGGAGAGTATATATAAATATATCTCGGAGCAAGACCTAAATGTCAATACCTAATGCAATATCTCTCAGTGAGAAACCAAATGAAAATAAGGGTTGAGAGTTATTTTCAAACTCTGGGTAAAAATGAAGGATTCTGCTGCTCCTTGTGAGGGTTAGAAGTTGTAGAAAAAATTCTATATTGTCCACCTGTCCTATGTTTCTGTTCCACTTAGTTTTCGGTTTTTTCCAGAAATTCTTTCATTCTTTCTTTCATTCATATTTTCGGTCTAACTACATCCTGTTACCTAATGATTCAATCAGATTTGGCAAATGTTACGCACAATTTTTTTCTCTTAAGAATTTGTGGGGGTGTCTTATCATTTTATATCCCGGAGTGTATCTGTGTATCTTGGCCAAATTACAATTGCCGAAAATTCAAATTGCCTCGATAGTCTTTTCTAAAAATCTGTCTTCCAAGAAATAGTTCTCCTTCATCGAAATGTTTGCGTGGAGATTTCGTATCTACATACCTGCCTGCAATCCAACAGAAATGATTGCCTTGTTTTATAAGGATACATCATCTATACGTAGATTCTCCAATTACTCGTATATACGAGTACATGTACTACTCGTATTCCCCGTTCATGTCAACCAAACGATATGTAATTTTCTCTGAATATTTATCAAAAAAAAAAAAAAAAAACTGAAACCCTCATGTGACCTGTCCTTGCCACATGTACATAGAGTACGAGTACACTACCCAGAAGCGACATATCGTAGCTATTTCGTCTTGTGAACCCGTAAAGTGAATAAAAATTTATTTTTATTTGTTTGTTTTTTTCTTCCATCAACAAATGTCTACAATTTGCTCGTCCCTAGTTCTAGATGTTGTGATCTTCATCTTCATCGCCTTTTTTTCTTCGTCATACAAGTGGGTATATGCACATTAAGCAATTTTTTTTCCCTCTTTTATTCATCATCCTCTAAAAGAATGTTCGTTTCTTATATTTCGCATTCAAACTCAGGTCCTTGCTAAATGGTAAAAGACTTGGCATAGGTGTAGGTGGCAATGTATGTTGACACAGAAATGGTGAAAGGAGTCGTTTGCCTTTCTTTTTTTATCGTCGGGATTGGAAAACGTAATTCGAGCGAAGTTGTGGTGAATGTGTGCCCGGGAAAGGGGGGGAAACTTATGCATGTAGGAGTAGATAATTGGAGAAATAAAATCATAATGAGGACAGACCAAGTGGCACTACAAATATTGGTGGGTTTTGGGCGGAAAAAAAGGCGAGTAAAGAGCAGTAATTTCATGGATAAATTCCTCCATGTTGTGGAGGTGGTATTATAATAGAAAAATCGGAGAGAGCAGCATCTAACATGTGTAAAATTTTCACTTTAATTAGGTTCAACGCAGTGAAACTCGTTACGAATTTTCTGATTTTCGATTTAATTGGGACAGCAGTATGGAAATCGTGAGTATCTCGCTAAGGACGATACATTTTATTTTGTTCTCATTATTTATTTTATTCTTGCAACGTTCAATTGGGTGACAATATACAACAATCAGGATTTATTAATGGTAAATCTTAATTAAACAAAAATAACCAAGAACCCGAAAAACAAAATCTGTGGTTTGATCTGATCGGTTTCTTATTTTGTGTATATTTTATTACAATCGATTTAGTGGTGGTGGCAATAAACATTTACGGTATTTATTGCACCAAATAGCTGTCAAATCCATGTCTGATTTATTTGGGATTGTACCTGAAATTTCAAGGAACATCTATGCACTTATTGCAAACTAATTTAATTCCAACCTAAGTATCTAAGAAGACTTAAGAGCAATGCCAACGAATATATCTAGATCTCTTTGTTTCATTAAAATCTTCTGAATCATTGCACTGCTCGAAAGTTTTCATACAACGTATACATTTTGAAATTCGCCCAAAAACATGCCCACTTTAATACAAATTTAATTTTAGCACTATTTTTTACTAGAAACTGGAAAATATTGTTCCAAAAAAAATATATAGATGTTGACTTTTTCTATAATTCGAACATACATTGTAAAGAGCCACACCCATTTTTTGGGGGCGTTTTCTTCAAAAAACCATAATTTACTTTCTCAAAGGTATTCCGCGTGATGGTTAAGCATTGTCGTCAATATCTCATGAAAATCCAGTGAACTTCGGTTACAAAGGGTGGCAGCCACTCCCACTTTTTTCTAAAAAAAACTATTTTTAGAATAAGATCTCTTAAAAATCGAGGAAAGATCACTTTGCATTTGATTCAAATTTGATTGTATCTTTTCTGTGTATTTTAATATGTACATGTATGTGTTACTGCAGGTACGTCTAAGGAATGCAGTGGAGGATGGTGTGGTGAAATATAGGATGAGGGTTCACATTTTCAAAATTCTCAAGCAGAAATGATTTCTTTTAACTTCGGGTAAATTGTGGTTAATTGCATGTACCAACACATATGTAATTTTGAAACTATTTTTAAAAAAGGATTCGGTACTAAACTTGTAGAGAATTTAGAAACCTAAAATTTCGATTGTAATACGACCGTGCAAGCGTTATTTAAACCAGATGGAGGTGGATGGAAAGTATCATGTTATAGTTTAGTTTACTCAATTTCCTGACTCGAGTCTCATCCACCCACTTGTGGGAGATAAACTTGACTAAAATTTCCGTAAGGCATGTCACATATCGATAATAGAACTCCGAGAAAAACTGCAGGACCCAACTTAGGCCTTAAGTATTACAAATTTTTGTTGCGTAACAATGTTAATAAAAAGTGCTGCTGTCAACGTTATGTTTTTTTATTTTTCAAATGAGGCTGGGATATCACGTGCTCATGTACTTCTATGGATAAGTTACCACCGAAAGGGTATAACCCCTTAAATTAAATTGTTGAAATACATGACGTAAATTTGAAGAATAGAGTGGATACATGAAATGTATTTCGTGGATCTGTTAGGTAAACCCACATTTAATTCATTCCGCTTTCTATCGACTACAATCGGTAGAATTTTCTTTGAAAAATAATAAACTTTCAGCCATCAGATCAATAAGCAAACACCCTGACTACTACCATATAATCATCAATATTAACTTCGAATTCGAATAGCAGTCCAAATGGCTGACCGGATTTACACTTCATATCTGAGCTGAGGGGACAGCACCTTAAGAACTAAAGATTACTTCTGCGCCGTAATTTCAGGTTCAAATCTCAGTAAAAGACCAAAAAAGGTTTTCAATGGTCTCGCGGATGTCTGACAAACCATCGAAAATGAGAAGATTCTCTACATTACACTGTAGATTGCGACAATAGATTCATGCGAAAAAACAAGCACAGTACAACCCACTGGCCCTATAGATACGAGCTGTTTACTCCAAAGTCCAATTTTTAGTTCCATGTTCTATGGAAATGAAAGTATGGTAACCGTGCCCGAGATAAAGTCAGATTCTAGCTGTTCTTCCAGATACTATGCTCAAAATGTACAGAAAAGTGGGTTTCCGCATGGCGGTTGCGCTCTGACTGTTCACATCCACGTCCACGATATATTCTACACAAATTCACAGGACTATGACTTGGGATCTGTTGATTTTAGTGTGAAATAAATTAGCAGTTTTGAAAACACAATTAATTTTGGGAAATGCAAATGGTGTCCTCCTGTCATCGTGATATTGACAGTTGTGTAGTAAATAGATGTGAAAAACATGACGATGGACAATGGTTCTCTTCAAAAACGTGGAATGATTGTGTAAATTTTTTGAGGAATAATTCATCAGAGATAAGAATACAACTTGAACTCGTCGCACAATTCGACGCCAAGCCGCCCGCCTGGAAGAGACTGGCCCAACAAGAGATACGGCAAGGATTGGTAGACCAATAATCGGCCGTTTGGCTGAGAATATTGATGCTGTGCGCGAGGATGTGGAAGAGTGTCCAGAAACATCAACGAGACGACGGACAAAGAAATTGGGCATTTTCAGGCGGTCGCTGCAGCATATTTTGGTGAATGACTTGAAGATGTTTACGTATGAAACTGATGCACCAACAGCTACTTCCCGCAGACCACCAAGTCCACCACCAAGTATAAGCCTTAACTATGAGAAGGACAATTTTCCTTCGAAATTAATAATGAGCGACGGTGCACTTTTCCATCTCTCCGGACATGTCAACAAGCAGAATACTTGAAAATCAGCGTATTATTCAAGAGTCGTCTATGAATCACCGGAAACTACTATTTACTGACAATTTGTTTCCTTGACGACAAAATCCATTATAAATTTAGAGAGAATGCATTTTCGAGAATTCAAAATGAAACGCAATATTACCATCCTAAAATGTTTTCATTGAAAATCAACATCATTATGCGAGGGTAGGTAGGTAGGCACATTTTATGCCATTTTGCTTGACAGCAAAGTCTTCACAAGCTATAACATTGATAGCGGAATGGATTGAGGCAATGTTTAGCAGCAGAGTTATTAATTTACACATAAGCGAGAGTACTCGTACTACAAGGAAAACAGTTACGAGAGGTACCCCACAGAGAAGAAACAGTTCACCTCTCCTATGGCTTCCTGTCATTAACAAAGGAATAAAGACCGTAGGATACGCAAATGACATAGCAGTTTTGATAAATGACAACACCTACCAACCATCAGTGACATTATGGAATCGACACTAAAAAATCTCTCCTCATGGGCGGAATCCAATGGACTACAGGTCAATCCAGAGAAGACTGAACTGGTTCTGATCACCAGAAAAAGGAAAATCAAGCATTTCAGTCTCCCAAAACTTAATGGAATGCCTCTGAAACGCTCTAATGAAGCTAAGTATCTTGGAACTATTCCCGACTCAAAACTTACTTAGAAGCTGATCGCTGAGGAACGTGTGAAAATAGGGCTATGTGCATTGTAAAATGCACTATGGCCACGCATCCATACTCTACAGATGCAGAATTGTTGGCCATAAAAATAAGAATTACCAACACATTTACAAATGAACACTGATGGGTCTAAAATTGAAAAATGAACAGGAGCAGGAGTTTTCTGCAAGTCCCTACAAATCAACGACTCATACAGAACTACTCTCAAATGTCTTTGAAGCTGAAATTTTCACCATTTATGGAACAGCACTGACAATCCTTACAAGAGAAATAAATCTACCTCGTATTACAATCTTTGTAGACAGTCAGGCAGATATCAAGGCACTGGACGCTGAGACCATAAAACTCTGATTAAACTATGCATTACACACGTGGCTGTTCTTTGCTGGGCTTCCGTATATAGTGATATTGAAGGGAATGAACTGGCAAGAAAAGGATCAGCACATACTTATACACTAATGAATATCCATATTGGTGTAGTGAAAGGGATGATAAACCTAAGGATAAAGAAGCAAACCAACTAACACCACTTGGCAGTCCAGAAGTGATTGTGTAATATCGCGCAGCCTATGGCCACAATTGCATGAAGGAAGAACTAGAAGGAAATCTGCATCTTATCAGGTCATTGCGCGATTGGCTGAGTGATCAATAGTCTAGGCATATACTCCCTGGATTATTGCAAGAGCTGTCATCATGACGAAGAAATAGAGACCATCAAACATTTGAAAAACGTCGCCTTCGTCATATGGGAAACAGACTGTTTGCGGAACTGATGCACATCCCCCATAAAGTCTCATAAATGTTTTAAGATACATTAAAGTTAGATTGAGTAATTAATTGGAGCCAGACAATGGGCCAACTGTTTGGACCAAAGATTTCTTTTATGAATTTTGTTCATTAATCGTCGCAATAAAACGGAGAGTATGTAACCAAAATCCTTGACTACAGAAAGCAATACCTTTTGTGAAAAACAATGGAAAAACATCAGCGGTTGGCCAACCATGTAATATTATCAAAGGCATACAGTGGATTTTATAACTCATTTTTAATTAATATTATAATTTGATGTATTGAACATCTGTTACATTTGTGAAACAACAAAACTGACTCTTTCCCCGTAATGTTATGAAAAATCTAGCCGTGTGAGAAACCACATCATTAAATTTTATTATGGACACAAAAAAGCCCCTCACAGACTACACATTTAATTAACTGATTAAACATAAAACTACGACCGTAAGGACGTATCCAAAATTAACAATTGCATTAAATAGAATGGGTGTATCTAGTGTATCTAGTCTGTGGTTAAATTCGTCGACAACTGAGCGAGAGACACAAGTACGAGTTCCAGAAATACTAAAAAGTTAGCACGACAATTTCTTTTTGTCCCTAGTCCTACTGCATATGTAATCGCTGTCATCATGTCATTAGAAATCATTCAGCTGTATCTACGTAGCTGGAACTGTGCACTTCAGATATTTTAAAACATTTATTTCGTTGATTAGAATTGTGTAGCTAACTCCTTTTATTATTATTTTTGTAGGAATTTATTCTGGTGTAGGTACTAGTCAGCGAATAGATACGATGATACTGATCCAGTTTTACTCATTGGTTAGTCAGACTCAATATATTAACATTCTGATAGTAGTAAACAAAATTCGATCTACGAGTATATGAACTAAAAAGATACAATTAAAAATTCTCTTTGCGCTCAAAGCTAACTGACCCTTTGACAAAATAGCAAACTGAAGAGGCAATATCTGTAACTAGGAAATTCGTTCAATGTTTGCTATTCGTAACTACCCCTGTTCACTGCTTTGAGTATCTAACTATAAATTACCACGTTTTTTAGTACTTCGTGTGAAGCCAAATCTGGCAAACAAAAAAACACAAATTTGAAATTGCAATTTTCTGGAAAAAAAAAAAGTGTAATAATCCATATATATGGATACTAAACTTGGTACCCTCAAATTTGTATCTGCATTTTGTACATACTCGTATGTTGACTAACTCAATAGTTTTTATTTCAAAATATTCGTGTAATCACTTCGTAAACGATTAGTTGACCTCGATATGGTTGAGTCGAATTGAATCAAATTGAGTTTAAATATTAAATAAAATATTTTTTCGTGCAGATAATAATTTTAAAATATGGACAAGTGGACAAATTATTAACCGACATTATCCAATTATTGATGTAAAGTCTGTGGATTTTTTAAAAAAGTCTGTCTTTTGAATGAAGTTAATCAAAATTGTTTTTGAGAGCGAATACTTTGAAAACGTTGCGTTCTATGAAACACGATCGAAACTCTTTACAAGGTCAGCAGAGGGACTCCTCAGGGTGGCGTTCTATCACCGCTTATATGGCTCGTAGTGGTAGATGAGATTTTTCTGACGATGTTGTCATCCTGGTATCAGAGAAATTTCTTCTAGTTCTTAATGAGAGCCTCATCTACTCACTACTGCTAGTTAAGAATTGGATCAGTAGCCAAAGACTGGGAATCTACACTTCACAGACAGAGATTGTTCTTTTTACTATCAAAAGATCGATCCCTGTATTGAAACCGCCAACTATTGGAAGAGTTAAACTAAATCTTTCAAGGTAGATACTTGGGCGTAATTCTTGACTTTCAGCAATACTTGGGGCCTCAAACCAGCAGTGGTATACTGGTTTAATACAGCTGTGCTGAGACCCATTCTGTTAAATCCCTTTCGGTTGGATATCTAATGAGCTGGATTTTGGTCATCAGCATCATACCCTTCCATCCTATCCCGATGGGAAACTACTACCAGGCTGATAGAAACCGACTACGTGACTCTGACACTTGCTTTTGACGGGAAATTCAATATCAGAATTCCTGACAGAACCGACTGGAGTAACCAGGTAGTTACAACCAAAAAGGAACTAGCCTTCTACACAGACGGCTCCAAAATGGACATCGGTACAGGAGCTGTGGTGTTCTGCGAAACTCTAGGAGTATATCATTCCTTTAGAATTAACAACGACTGCAGTGTTTTAAAAGCCGAGATCAGAGCCATTATTTAGGCTGCAAATATTGTCCTAGAAGACAGTATCGTTGGGAAGATACTTATGGTGTACAGTGACAGTCAGACAGCCGTTAAGGCCTTGGACTACGCGGTAACCAGATCAAGACTAGTAAACACCTGCAGAAGACACCCAAATGAGGTATCGAGAGCCAATATGGTGACCCAATGCTGGTAATGAGGGCTTATGGACATTCCAGGTAATGAAATAGCAGACGATACTCGTATATGTATAAAGGCTCTCCCCTTTGTAAGAACTCCCATTAGCTCCATAATTAAGCTTATCGACGACGAAGCCACTGGCATAGTCAACAGGCGCTGGGTCCATTTGGATACATGCGTGCCACCTAGAACCCTATGGCCGGTCTATGACAAGAAAAAATTTCTTTCTCTAGTTAAGCTAAATCGTAATACCACAGGAGTCGTCTCCGGTTTTATTACGGGGCACTGAGCCATTGGCATTCACGCGGAGCTCCTCAGGGTTATACATAACGATTATTAGAGACGTTGCAGGAATGAAGAAGAAATGGAGTCTGTTCGTCACCTGCTATATGAATGTCATGCCTTGTCACCTCTACAAGGTGGCCACCAAATTTTTCCAAATCTTCAAAAATCAAAGGAAATTTTCCAAAATGTCCGACTTTACCCCGAAGTAACTGGTAGCAGTATTTGGGTGCAAATATCTTAAACACGTTGCGTCTGACGAAAAAAATGTCTACCAGTGAAATTTTACACTTTGAAATTCTCTTCGAGATGGGAACTGAATTTTTCAAAAAAAAAATTGACAGACTTTTGCCCGAACAATGGAAATCATTGTTGAGTGGGAACATCTGGAAAACTGGGTGTCCAAAGTACAGAATTTATTAAAAATTTTAAAAAATTGTCTGACTTTTGCTCAAAGTTAATGGAATTTTTTTTGAGTGCAAATATCTTAAAAACTTGGTCTCGACATTTAAGGCTTGCAAACTCTCTGCAAGGTAACTGCAAATCATTCGACTTTTACCCAAAGTTAATGGAAATTGTTTCTGAGTGAGAATTTCTTGAAAACAGGTGGGATCTGTGGCTTAGCGATTTATTCGCTGGGCTACAGTACTAAAGGCTCAGGTTTGAGTTCCAGTAAAAATACCAAAACGTTTTTTCGAGTTTCAACCTCTCGCGAATGTTTGACCAACCGTCAAGTGTAAAATTTTCACAACAAGCTCATCAATCTTATCGTTCGGATCTGAACAAATTTATATCTTTCGTCAACCATGCGAACCCGAGATTTCATTCCGTTGTCCATGATTACCTGCAGAGGATGCACATAGTAACAAATGTTGGTATTGGAAAATGAACCTTACAGACAAATTTTCATAGACAACTCAGTTGGTTAGAGTGTTGGTGAATAAAATCATAAATATCGCAGGCTTATACACTGCCCTTGAACACTTATGATGAATACTCGTACTTAATTCGAGTTATTGAAATATTGACAATTACGAATAAGTTAACACCAGATACATTCATCTCCCTGTACTTCAGCGGAAATCATCCGACGCGGACACCATGTATACACCTGAGGAAACGAATGACATAAGTAGATGTATTTAGAATTAAGTAGATAAAGTTTGATTTTGGCAATAAAGAAGGTATGATCAGTCTTCTACTGTGGTTTTAATAACTTAAAAATTTAACTTATATCAAGAAGTTATCTCTTTTCATTCATTTTGTTATGTGGATCTATGTATCTATTCATTTCTTGCGATCGCACAAATCGGAAATATCCGCACAGAATTCACCCGAGAGGAACTGAGCGGAGCCGAACGGAGACGAGCGGTTTCGAGTTGCTTCATTTAGAATAACACCGCCTGTAAACATACCACGCGATCATCGTTTGGTTTGGCTTAAATCAATAGCACTCGAGTCTACTCAGATTCTTTGGGATGAATTCTTATTTATTCCAGAAGACTTTTTTTTTAAGAAATACAAGGTTGCTACACCCTTTTAAGTACCTATATCAAGAAAATGTCTGAAAATCTGAAAATTATTTACAGAAGATACACTTTTCCGTAACCACCCCTGTGATTCAGTGAACGTAAAATAGTCAAGAGTACACACACTTTCCAAACTAATGACCTATCTAGCCGTGAACCTTTTCTTGTCGGCTTAATTTACTGCTTCCGATTCGTCCTGTTGCCAAATTCCCAATCAGTATCCCCCATTCGATATGCATACTATCCGTTTCGTCTTCATATAAATTCCAACCGATAAAACCAACCATCTTCCAAGTAAGACCACTCAAAACCCATTAATCTATCCGAAGAATAACCGTGTTACCCTTGCAGCAATTTATTTCAAAATAATATAAATCTAAGTGAAAATCTATTTGAAATTTCGTATCCTTTTCTTATCTCTCTCTTAGCCCGGATACAAGCCTGAATAAAACATTTAACATGGCTAAATCCTACGATACGAAAAAAAGTAGGTATTTCCAACTGAAGACAAATAGTGAGTAATTTGGAATGATTTATCAGAAACACGTAGCTAAGAGTGCTGGGCAACGTTGTTGTTTTTTTTTTTTTTCGTTTTACAGCCGCAGCAGCATCATTATTACCCACAGAAACAGGATCATTCCACAAATGTTATTTCCTTGTACGAGTATATCCTTCTCGACACAAACCACTTTACACTTTTTTTTTTTTTTCTTTCTTTACTATTACTTAGCTACAAGAGCATATTCTGTAATTACGATTTCATTTCCACTGATCACACACAATTTTTCTAACATTAATCACAGCGATACAACGGTTGTTCACTTTTGAATAAATTTCCGGCACGGAATACATTATTCATGGAATGGATCGTCGGTACACACGCGGGAATGAATTTTATTTTGTGTAATCCACAAAATAACTTAGGCATCCCCAGAGAGACAACCAGCTGCAGCACGTATTATCCTAAGGACTACTGGGGAGCTTAGCGTATCTCTGAGATACTTGATATCTCCTTCCGTTGTCAGTTGTTTTTTTTTTTTTTTTTTTTTTTTTTAACTTATTTTCAATGGCAACAAAAAAAAAAAGAAAAAAACCGAAAGCCGATTATCGAAAATATTAAATTGTACCCACGACGAAAACGACCGAACAAAAAAGGAGCTCCAGGGTGAAAGTATCCTTGAATTATGACTAAAGGAGCAAAAATTCTACGCGATACTTAAATTGACGGACTTTTCTTTTTCGTTAATTTCGCGCCTTATTGGCTTTTATAGCGCTCCTGTGTCTCTTCTTACTACGTACACGCACGCACACACTGTGCAAAGCGATATTTCTTTAGCGATCCTTTGCTACTAAATACTCGTATATAAAAAAAAAAGTGGATGAACACGCGCGTTTGCGATGACTTATCGGCGCTTACTGATAGCGTATCCTTGAATTGCCTTCGATTTTCGTGGGGGGATGCTGTTGTTTTGAAGCAAAAGGAAATACTGCTGTGCAGACAAAAGAGAAATCATGCGCGGTCTACAATGTGGATTCGCCTACAATTTTGTTTTGAAAAGAAGGATGCTTACATGTGGAATCTGTAGAATGGGCGAGGATGCAAAATCCTGCAAAGTATCTTTTGTCATCCAGCGCGAGAGAGAAAATAAATACTTCTCTTAGAGAAGCTCTCTTGTACGCTAGTGTTTTATGTTCAAGCATAAAGTTTTGTAGTGCAACTAAAAATTTACGACAGAGAGAATATTTATGAACTTTTTCGGACCATAAAAAGAGTGAAAAGCAATTTTATAGGAAAAAATATTTTTGAAGTTTGATGATAGTAGTTCACGGTTGGTTGGATTTACTTTTATGCTATCCGTGACCGTGATAGGTGTCCGAAAGGATACAGCATACTTGTTACGTGGTTTACGTGGTTCTCTTCGAACTGAAATTGATAAAGCGCAAAAGAAGTGGGAATAACTAGGATTACAAAAATTGAAAGGTTGATTGGCAGCGTACGTGATTAAATCTGGGTTAGTTGCATTTTGAACGATTTTTTTTTTACGATGAATTCTCTTCCACGGATTTGACACGTTCGGGGGATGGCAAAATGTTGAAAAAGATTTTTTTTTTTTCAAATAACTGGCCGTGCTGATCTGAAATATCTGAAAGATAATCAACGTTTCAACGTTTTCCAACAGAGAATGGTAGTCGTTCATTTCTACTACTCATGCAACAGTTATTTGCCACCTGTGAATAGAACAGAAAAAAGCTGAAAAGGATTTGAATTCAATTTTCGTGAAACTAAGAGCAAAAAGTCCACCAAAGGTCGATCGATCGAAATTACAACCAACTTATTGAAACTGTTTGGGTCATCAGAAGAATTCTTTGAAGGACCAACGGCAAAGCTGGCTTCATAAAGGTGCTACCATTATGCTCGTTAGGCTAATAGCCTCACTACGTGAAAGTTGATAAACCACGCAAAAGATAAAACGACTACGATATAACTATTTGCGGGTACAGTCTTAAAAGTCTTCAAATCTACTCACTGAATACCGAACATGCATCGTGTATATGTACTTCTATATTTTAGTGCTAACAGCTCTTAATGGGCCTGGCCTAGCTTCTTACACCCACTCATGCTGTGAGCTGCAAGAATGGTTGGGACCTACAGTTTTATGTCGTTTCCGAAGGGCAATTCTTTCGACTGAGAATAGCGTCTCATGACAATTTTACTCTCGGATGTTTGTGAGATTTTTTTTTTGTTTGTTCTGTTTTCTGGGATTTCAACTTTAAATTTTCCTCTCAGTGATCGTGTACTTAACCACTGAACCACGACGCATACGAGCAGACATCGTTGCCATACAAAAAAATTGACGAATAGGATCAACTACCATATAAAGAGGAACATGAGTTCGAGTGCAAATTTAGTTGTTGATCGCAAGGCATTATTAAGTTTACAGCCTTTAGTCAAAAACTTGCAAATCTCGATTAAAGGGAACACTTTCCAACACTGGGGAATGCTCGAACTAAAGAAAATGCTGACGAGATAACAAAAAAACTATAAACTCCTCAACAAAGTGTCGAAAATCTGCAGGTAGGTAGATGGCTGCTCTGTGATAAGGAGTCGTGGGCTCAAATTATCTACGTATTCCAGGCATTCGCAAAGGGACTGGTAGGTTCGACCAACCTAGATAAAGTTATATGTTTCAAGGGATCTCTTAGATCTTGCGGGGTCCCCTACATAGCTCATCGGAGAAGCCTCTTGAAAGAGATTTCAACGTTTTCTTAAAGCAAATGATCAAGAGATTCAATTTTCTAAGCGTCCACTGCAGCTCCTATATTAGCTACTGCGGATTATCTAATTAACCTCAACCTACTAACACAAAATTGTATGACGAGTAACCTGTAAACATTGACGATACTCGTAAGTACATGTTAGTATTTGGGTACATAAAGGTGAGGAGAGAACCATCTCTAACAAGTAGAAAAGTGGCAGTGTTTACGCGTTACATTATAGAGTCCAAAAAGCTGGACCGATTTTAATGAAAAAAAAGGTATCGAACGATTCATGCTGATCCTGCTATTTGAGAAAAGGTGAATAGCAGGACGAAAGATGCTTTGCTGTAGAAGTGACCATTTCTCCTAACCCCAAAAGGGTTTGGTATTGGGTTCACTACTGTGGAATGTTATATATGATGGGGTACTAAATCTGCCTATACCAGAAGAACCTACAATTCTAGGTTTCGCGGACGATATTACGATAGTCGTGTTCGCCAAGCTACTGGAAGAAGTACAAGTAGACAAGAATCACAGCAGCCTTGCGATCGAATTCAGAGAGTTCTTGCTTTCTAGAACTACCTTGAAAGTGGTTAAAGGCTTGAGCAAGGCCTTAAGCGCAGTCTGACTGTCACTACAGACGAAAATACTCTGAGCATAAGTAAAATAGACGCATATTTGGCTAACGGAAAATTCAACCTGATATTGTCGTCCTCCAAGAAGATACCAGCACCGGAGCCCTCACTGGTTTTGGATCCATCCGTGAAGTTTCGACTATAATTCCTTCCTGGTTCAAATTCTGCTCGAAGCCAGTGCTGAACACAAGGGAAGTCGACTTTAAATTTGCGCAACAACCGAAGTTCTGGTGTCATTCCGTCAGATGGCATATCCATAAGACAGAGGTCATAGGATAAGTGTCTCGCAAGGTCATCAAAACTCCAGTGTGGGTTGTACCAAAAGCCACCTCGCCTAAGACGATAGATTGCTTTGATAGTACTGCCAATAATATGAGTATCAAGAGGGGGTAGATTGAGCAGTGCAGCCAAGACAATCTTCTTCTTCTTCTTCTTCTCCTTACGGCGAAGTTATGATCGGGAGTAGACGGATCACAACCCTTCTACTTTACTGCATCCCTACTGGTCAGCCTGTGGGGTTTGGAAAATTCAGTCACATAATTACGCGAAAGCCCCTTCCACCAAACAACCGACGTATATGGTAGGAAAGGTGTTATAATAGCCGTATAGACCCAAAAAACCTTTTTCGGTGATAAGCCGGATGTGTTGCCGAAAGCATCATGTCTTCCGTTTTCTACTTGACATGTTGTGACCAAAGGAGCTTTTTATCAAGGATTACTCCTAAATATTTGGCTTTATTGGAGATCCGGATAATGACGCCCTTTAGTTCGTGAATAAATCTGTGAAAATAGTTATTTCGAATCTACAGGGATATTCAGCTATTTTATTGCTATTCCCAGGATTGAATAAGCTTCATCTTATTTATTCTAATTGTTAAGCTATTCATATGTTTCTGGAAGTCACATCGTGGTAGATAATGTTAGAGTTACAGCCCGGTACAATTAGCTGCAGGTTCACGGTTCGAATCCTGATCAAGAATCATCTATTTATTTCGCATGAAATAAATAAAAAAGTCGATCAATTGTCAATTCTACTGCGAAGGCATAACACTTGCAGTAGGGTGGTCATATGGCTAAAATGCAACTTGATCGTGATGATATCAGGAGGACGGAAAAAAATACAGTGAATCATAAGCAACGACAATAATTGCAAACTGAAACTTAATACCACCTGAGTTTCAAACCAACTACACCAATCTGTCTTTCTCTCTGTCACTTCTCCTTTCCACAAAACGCCCAATAACGCGGCGAATGTTGGCTTCCGTCGTCAATCGTCTCTGGTTTATCGGCGTAGACTAGCGATTTCACATTTCCCCACAGAAAATAGTCCAAAGGTGTTAAATCATACGATCTTGGAGGCCAATTCACAAGTACATTAGGGGAAATTATGCGCTCATCGAATGTTTCTTTCAATAAATTGATTGCAGCGTGCCCTCTGTTGTGTCGTCTTGTTGAAACGACAGCTATTCCACATTAATGTCATTCAATTGGGAAACGAAAAAGTAGTGCTCTGCATTGACTGCAACGATATAGCCGACATCGCTTTTGAAGAAAAATGGACCAATGATTCCCACCAGCCCATAATGCCACCAAACAATGACTTTTTGTGGATGTAATGTCGTCTCAATAATAGTTTGTGGATTTTCTTCATACCAAATGCGGCCATTTTGCTTGTTAACGTAGCCATTTAACCAAAAATGAACCTCATCGATGAACAAAATTTTGTGGTGAAAATGAGGATCAAGAGTAATCTAGTTTTCGGTCCATTCACCGAACGAGCGGCTTCAATTCTTACACGAGCTGGATTTTGTAAGCTCTTAAAAAAATCGTTCTCTACTCCAATTCATGTGCACGAAGACGAAACGACTCATTCGGGTCCTCCTCAATACTACTCTCCATAGCAGCACCAGCTTCTTCGGTGTGCTCTGTACAACGTCTCTGTGGACGCGTACTATCAATTGTTTTTGAATTACTTGCTCGGATGGACGTTTATGGCGATCGTAAAGTGGACGTAGAGCACGGTAAGTTTTGCGAACTGAACCACGATTTTCGAAATAAATTTGCAAAATTTGCAAGCTTCAATTTCAATTTCAATTTATTTCAATTAATCATACACGTAGATACGAGTATAATCCATAATTGTGCAGAGTTATGCAGTGGGAATTTGAAACAATTTAAATGATAAGTTTAAAACTAAAATATAATATTAAACGAAAAGATAAACGATTAGCCCTCATGTAGTCAAATGCTGTCTGACCCTTCTCGTGAAGTCACCGATTATATATTGGCTGAAAGAGAGTTCTAAAGTCGTTCTGAGTACACAAAGAATTGTTTTTCGGTCGTGTTAAATCGAAAAGTTGGCACAATTAAGGCTCGACCTCAATCAGAGGTAGCGAACTTTATTCTCCTTGAGTTTGAACAAAAAGCCTAGAACGTTAAAATTTAAATAATTTTGGAACTCTTTACCAAGGAAATATTTTACATATCCAGAGATATGATCGTGGCGGTGTACATTATACACAAATCTCATAGCACTATTTTCATGAACTAAAGCTACTGGGATCACAGAAAACTGGATGTGCATAAAGCAACAATGGCAGAATTAAAGCTTTCATCAATGTCGCTTTTACCCTGGTTGGGAGACAGAATCTAGATTGGTACAATGCCATAAACCTTGCCCACATTTATTTTAATATGATCGTCCCAGGTTAGATTCTGATTGACATTCAAGCCTAGATTTTTAACCCTCTGAGAATACTCAAGACGACAACCGTTTATTTCGATGGGGCGAAGGCAGGACATGTCTAAGTTGGTACGGCTGATAGCTTGGCTTTTACCAGAATTAAGTCTAAGCTTGTTTATGTGGGCCCAGTGAACAACTAATTTTAGGTCTTCATTAATGCGCGCGGTAGCAACTTCGATCAATCCGAGAGGGTAGCTGATATATAATTGGACATCGTCGGCATACATCTGAACTTTACAATTTCTTAGGATTGAAGGTATATCGTTGTTGAAACGAGAGAAAAGTAATGGTCCCATAGTAGATCGCTGTGGGACACCGGCCTTCGATTCAAGAAAAACCGACATACTACCGTTAGCAAAAACAGCATGAGTGCGATTCGAAAGGTAACTTCTTATAAGCTTTATGGCGGTTACATCAAAGTTGAAGTAGTGTTTGAGTTTAAGCATAAGAATTTCATGCGGAACAGTGTCAAAAGCCTTCGAGAAGTCGAGCAGCTCTCGATCTATCGCAGAGTGAAACTCATCAACCAGATTCAATAGTACAGTGGTGCAGCTATGTTGTTGTCTGAAGCCTGATTGAAATGGTGATATATGTAAGATGGAATTGGTTTAGGTATGAATATATTTGAGAGCTCATTAGCTTCTCAAACACCTTGGAGATGAATGGATATTCTTTATCCTTGGCGACTGTGTTTTTAAAAACAGGAACTATTTTCGAAGCCTTCCATGATTTCGGATAAGGTAAGTAGGACAGAATGTTGTTGAAAATGTACGTCAGGGGAAACAATACTTCGCAGATAGATTTTGAGAAATTTTGGATGCATGCAATCCAAACATGTTGCTTCTGATTTAATAGCAAAGACAGCTTTGAGGACGTCCAGCGGATAGACTCTATTAAACCCAAAATAAGGAGATATATCGGGAGTTAGCAGCGGATTTATGGCTGCCTCCTCATCTGTACTAACTTGCCGACAACAAGGGATGGTCGATGCAGCAGAGAATTTGGCATTAAGATCTCTGACATCTATTTCATTAGTTGTTCCAGGCTTTTTTTGTACTTAATCCAGGCTTGAATTTAGAGGCAAAGAATTTTGATTTCGATAGTCTAATATCTTTCTTCACACAGTTTCTGATCCGTCTGAAATCATCTCTTAACTCAGGAATTCCAAACCTTTTCAATCTTTTAAAAGCTTTTTCCCTCTTTTCAATCAGTGATTCGATTCTAGGAGTAAACCACTCACAGCTTTTGTTACAAAGAACAAAGGGACATGGGACTCAAACAGACCGTTAACTGCAGAAGTGAATCTGGCGTAAGTCTATTCATGGTAAAATGACAAACCAAACTGAACACATATCGGCTGTCAGCTGTCACTGTAAAAAAGTATTGCCAATTCGAAAAACAAACGCTATACAGTGATATCAACATTGTACCCAATTATCAAAGGCACACTCAGCCAGATAGACCGAAAGAGGTTTAATAATTGAAACAACTAACTCTTTAAATAAAAAAAATTAAAAATTAACCTTTTACAAGTTTAAATAACACGTGTTCCTAATGTCTTATGATCCGGTAGCCCTAATGCTGTTACACTTTTTCCATTCCAAACGAAACGTAACACCCAGCTTCACACCTGCAAGCCATTGCCTCTTAATTACAGGTGACTCTATACCCTAAAGTTTGATGCCCCACATTCTGCGCACAGTAGCCCATACATTTTTTTTTTTTTTTTTTGTAAATTAACCTTCCCATAACACGTTAACCTCGTTTACCGAAAGTATTTACAATTAAATTCCCGTGATTAGCCTACTACGCTGCTCATCTACCCCATGTCTACATACGTATGTACTTAACCCACCCCCGCCTCAGTTATATCATAAAAAACGAAGTGCAAACAAACAATATCCCTGTTTTTTGTCGGCACTGGAAAACTCATTAAAACTCACCTTTGATTAAGATTTCAAACGCAAATTCACTCTGGTTGTACAGGGCGTTACGAATCCGTTCTGTAAAAGCATGTTCATGTTTTTTTTTTTGGATGTGTCTATATCCCTAGACTATCTATGTACCTCACTCTCTTAATTTAAAGAGGTACCGAGCTCGCAAAAAGGTGTAAAATAATATTGATTTAGCCCAAGGGTACAGTGTAGCTTGTCACAGGCGCGCAAAGCGCCTTATTAAAACAAAATAATTAGATAATATGCGCTGTGTATTCTCTGTGTATACAGCATAGCCCTTTCAACTTTGTGTTCTTTCAGTTGGATGAAGGTCGGGGTTAGGGCCACGAAAGAGTGAATGAGAACAAAATTCCTCCAATTTACTTAAGTGGATAGTACCTAACTTGTTAATTTATTATATTATAATTATGCTTTCAACACATTGGTCTGTTGTCATCGTTTTTATATTATCGTTGTAATACTTTCCTCTTTTGTATCCGGGTTTAATGTTACCATGAAAATGGAAGGATATTGCATAAGGTTTCCATTAAATTTTATTCGTTAGTCCTTGCATGTATTATCCCGACAGAAGCAGCGGCAGAGATCACGTATGTCATTGAAAATGGATTAGGTAGGTCCTTTCTGACTGACATGCTGCGCAACGAAAACTGTCATGTAACCCAGATCTAGATAGATGCCGATATAATATCTGCAACGAATTCGATTGGAAGTTCACATCGAATGATTGGTGGTGGTATGGTGTAAAAATCAGGATGATATTCGATACAAAAAAAAAACTCAACTTCTGATTTAGCTCCTGTGAAATAGTGTGACAGTTTTTGTATCTAAGCAGTTTGGGTAGCTTATGAATCATCCAATAGGATGCAGGACATCTGGCGTATCTAGGCAAATTCGTTAGCGAATTTCAGCTCAATTTCAATTGACGAGATTTTTATTCATCCCTAGTTTCTATTCCGGATAACTTTAGATAGTGGATTTGAGTAGCGAATAAACTTTACGCAAGAAAGTACGCATTGCAGGAATCTCATCTACAAGTTCGTGATCCGTTTCGTACTAGATTTGGGTACCATTACATGTTACGGAGATAACGCATGCAGATTGAGAACACCAGCAGAAGCTGTTTTTCTTTGTGAAAATAATGGTCACTTCAGTAAAATTTGTGTTCCGATGTTGTCTCGAAATGTAAGCCCACAGACCATAGATATGAAAAGTTTGAACAAAACTCGAAAAGCCATTTAGGCTGCAGTCGGCCATAGACATATCGAATTGGCGAACCCACAGGGTGTTCTTTTATGTTCCAGATCGATGTTGATTCGCCGCCATTTTGATTTGGTTGGCATTTGTCAGTTCTCATTTGTAGCTAAAGACTTTACAAACGTCGAGGAAAGTTTTAATCTCTCATCAGATCATTCACCAATAATCATGACAATAAGCGAGCGTCTAATAAAAAAAGAAGGGGCCCCTAGATTAACTACCAACAAAACAAACTGGGACGACTTTAGGAAATATTGTACAGAAAATATTGTTCTGAATGTGTCGCTTAAAACACCGTATGAAATAGAAGACGAAGCCGGCCGATTTATTGAAGTCATACAGAACGCCACGTGAAACAACACTCCCTATAGGAGGAAAGAAGTCGTAAATAGTGAAGGTAAATATCCGCCGGAAAAAAAAGATCTGATACGCCAAAAGAGGAGAACATGGCGACAACCCCGAGCTCCCCAGCACAAAACTCTTTTAAACCATCTGTGTAATGAACTCAAGAATGCAATCAAAGAGTTCAAAAATCGAGAGATCTCTACCAATCTTGAAAGCTTGACTGCCGAAAAGAGTTCAAATTATTCACTATCGAAAGCCATGAAAGGCATTAAAAAACCCCCAAAACAGTAGCGAATGGGCAAAACGAGACAAAGAGAATTTATTTGCCGTGCAGATGGAAGAAACGTTTAAGCCATTTGACAGACAGGCGCTAACAGAAGACCTTGGTGGTACGATTACGACATCTGACAACTTTAAAATAAAGAACGTGTCATTGGTCGAACTTTGCCAAATAATAAAAAATCGTAAAACTAACAAGGCCCCTGGATATGATTTAATAACCGGACAGATCCTCAAGGCATTGCCAAAGAAAGGCCTGATCAAGCTTCTGCGTATTATAAATGCCGCGCTAAGATTATTATACGGTCCAAGGCAAAGGAAAGTCGCCGAGGTTATAATGGTTCCAAAACCGGGAAAGCCTCCAAACGACAAAAATCGTACAGACCGACATCGCTCCTGCTGATAGTATCCGAGGTATTTGAGAAGTTTTTGTTAAAGTGCCTACAACCGGTCATTGAAGAAATACGTTTGATTCCTGACCATCAATTCGGCTTCAGAACAAAGCATTCCACAATTGTTCAGCTTTATAGAATAACAAATGGAATAGAGAAAACCTTAGAGGAGACAAAATATATGTTCTAGCGCTTTTCTGGACGTCTCCCAAGTTGTCGACAAGGTATCGCATGAAGGCTTTAAGTTTAAGTTAAGACAGGTTCTTCTCGAACAATTAAATGAGATTTTAGAATCCTACCGTGTTAAACGTGGATCGGAATACTCCCAATTTAGGGAAATCGTTGCCGGAGTACCACAAGGAAGTGTTCTTGGTCCGGTCTTGTTCTTACTGTACACTCGAGATATACCACAAGAAGAACGCACTGTCGTAGCTACGTTCGCTATCAGTCAAGTCAGCAACTGTAAAGCTCCATTGAGATTCGGACAAAATTTGCAAGTGGAAATGGAAAGTCGCACGAGCTTGAAAATAGATTCAGACAAATGTATTGTCTACTTGGAAGACATTCCATATTGAGTATACATAACAAACTGCTTTTATACAAGCAAGTGCTTAAACCCGTTTGGACGTATGGTATAAAACTTTGGGGTTGTACCAAATGAAGCAATAGAGATATCCTACAATATTTTCAAAACAAGTGCTAAGAGTCATAGTAAATGCTCCATGGTATATCAGAAACAATGATGTCCACAGAGATTTAGGAGTAACTACCGAAATACCGAACTTTGCTCGAAAACTCCGTATTCATCTTCATGGTCATTGCAACAACGTTATACTCCAAATTCTGGACGAGACAAACTTTGTGCGCCTTTTAGCAGGTGCTTTTGTTGGAAAGCTACCTGGAACATAAAAAACACCCTGTAGTGACCTCGATATGTAAAAGCTTCATGAAACTTGCCCTATCCCCAGTATCCCTGCCGAATGTCCCCCATTAAAAGTTGAAAATGCCCGGCTTTGGGTATACAAATTCAGCGAGATATTTTGGCAGAATACTTAAGACTTAAAAAAAAAGTCTCTTATCATTTATTACTTGTGCAGCTGCATTCAAATATAGAGCTCGAATGCAAAGCAAAAATAATCTGTAAAAGAACTTGTAGTTCAGTCAAATCAGATATAAAGTTCGACGTATAATCGTACATCTCGAAAAAGTTAATTTCGCCGTTGTTTTTACGATCTATAAAGGATCAAACAAAATTTCACAAAAAATTACAATTCGTCCAATGACTTCGTATCCGTAGAATACTTTTTATGGGACAAATAAATTGGGCGACATTTATTGTTTATTTTGTGACGTTGTAAACGAAAGACATTAACTAATATTTTAGGCTGTATCTTCAGATAGTGTTTTTTTATGTTTTAAAGTCTTAAAACTCAATCGTGAAAGACTGATTGAGTGCATGCACATTTTTGTACAGCGAACAAACTACAGCATAGCGAGATTAATTTACAACCCAAATTACCTTTTCGGTAAGATCCGCAGAGCTTATGCATCAAAAAGTTGGCTGAAACACCCTTATGTTGATTAGCTTAGTCATCCTGTTCAAAATCTGGATTGACATATTATGTAGAAGAGATTAATTGTAGGGATTCTAAAATTATTGGCGAATATAATACTTCTCTTCCTCGAAGACAATGCAATCACTGTTAATCGATCAGAATTTAAGGACTGTGGCGACGAGGTTTAATCTATCTTTCACGAATTTTGAGTCAGTTGGAGCGACTGTTATCTGTCTGCCAAAAATGTTTATCAAGGTGCACGGTAGTGTACAGAGAAGATCTCCAGTAACTTGTGCACTATTACCTTATTTTCACGAAGCAATTTCGAACATTTTTAAATCTGATCTACTGTGGTTCTGTCACAGAGAAGCAGCTGATATTTGACATCTGAAAATACAAAGCATTGACTTAAATCCCACCTCTGAAATGGGGAAAATTTAATCAACACGATTCACGTATTGCAAAATAATGTCGGTATTATAAATAATCGCCCATCTCGTGTAACTCGTGCCGTCGTTGATAAATTAATGGAAAAATTCAACCGAACCGGGTCAATGTTGGATGTGCAAGGACCAGTGCGTCCCCGTAGTGGGCGTTCACGTGTAAATATTGTCGCAGTGAATGACTGTGTTCGTGACAATCCATCGAAATCTAATCGCTATCGTTCCCAGCAATTGAACCTTCGTAAAGCTAGACGCAGAGCATTCTAACAAAAGATCTGCATGTGCATGCCTACAGGAACTAATTGAATCCAAAATTGAAGCCAGCAGCCCATGAAAAGCATTGTGATTTCGGTGATTAAGTTTTTAGAGAACCACCACGTTGATGGCGAAAATCATCTTCAGCGACGAAGCTCACTTTCATCCGAATGACTACGTAAACAAACAAAATTGTCACATTTAGGGTATTTAAAGTCCACGGGCTATTCACGAACAACTAATGCTTCGACAAAATGTCACTGTCGACATTTTATTTTTGGCATCAATTGGATGATATTAATATGGAACACACCTGCCACACAACACGAGAAACAATGCAATGTAAAAATTGACCACCATTCGAATTTTCCCTTTAAGGTTATGTGAAGCCAATGACTCCCAAACGATTCTAGGCTAAAGAACGAGATTTAATGCGTTATTTATGAACTACCGCAGGATTTATGGCGAACATTAATGGAAAAGAGTGGAAGTCTGCAAGGCGAGCTGTGGCGGTTACTTGGCCAATATCATTTTTCCTGTTCAATGACAATGTCTCAGCATTATATTGACATAAAAAAATGCCAGCAGTGTATCAAAAACTAATGACTTACTTCAAAATTGAAACTTTCCAATTGAATCACCCTTTAGAAGATATTGTTACGGACCTGGCAATGCTATCACATGGCAGTGCGATGACAGACAATTCGAGTCTCGTTGTGAGCGGATGAGGCTGGCTGTCAAATGCTAGAGTAGGAAGAGAAACGGTTTTGACTTCGGTTTTCCGTTTTTCTTGGATTCTGGAGGTTCCAGCAACGCGGACGCAGCCCTAAATTGAATCGCGAATAATCGAGTCCATCCATCGTAATAAATTAAAGAGAAATAAACCATTTTAACCCTCTCGGGAACCACAACTCAGTTTTCATTTCATTTCTCGTTTTCCGCTTAATTTTCGCCGATTTTCCCGCGTTCGTAACAATATCAAAACTTTTAGGGTACTTCTAGTCGACATAGAATCATCAAAATTTGTACAGAGGTTGGGAACAAAAGTTCATTTATGTGCAAAAATAGATTTAGACATGTGACAAATTTGATTAGATAAATATTACATGAAACAGAATGACTACAGCGGCCGAAGGAGCGGCCCTTAGGCACCACTTGCAAGCGAATCTCTACACTCGATCATACATAAACAGTTTCGGTATACAGACATGCATGTGCTCCCCAATAGTTCGGGGACAAAATAATAATCCTATCCAAATAAATAAGGAAAAAAAAAACGAAGAGCACTCACTCGATATAGATACCACCTTTTAATGAAAACAGAAGCAATCACGGTACGTCAAAAGGCATAGTTTTAAGTCTTAGGTTTAGCTTAGAGCGCCCGCATTGGGCCAGTAAGTTAGAATAACATAGTTAAGTTGACTAAGCTAGTTTTAAGCGTTTTTTTTTTTTTTTTTTTTTGTCTAATTGAGGTAATAAAAATGCAATTAAAATGAAAACAGAAGCAATCATTGACTTAAATGATCTTTGAAAAACGAAGAGCATTCGAAAAGCAAAGGGTTACCTGCAAGCAAGAGTTTTCGAAAGTATTTTTATGTTCGACTCAGTATGCGTTATAATCTTTGTCATCACAGCTTAGTATGCTCGAAACAATTCATTAAAATTTGAAGTCAAATGAATAATTTAAAGTCGTTTGTAGAGACATAAAGTGACTACCTTGCTGTTCAGTATTGTAAGTATAAGATGCGGACTTAACTTGGTACTGCAGGTACCCACGATATTCATTTCATATTGAATCCAATATTCATTTAAAGGCTGGGATTTCACATCCCTGTCATATGGCATCTGTCAAATCCATCTGTCATTCATAGTCACAGGTAGCTAGTTCTTGGCTTGCCATATTATAATATTGATCGTTTAATCATTCGCTCAACGCATTAAAATTGTCGCATCTTACTACAAAAATGACAGCTCCGTAATGCCTATGAATCACGAATTAATGACAGATTATGGTCGTCATAATCGCAAAACTGAGCAAACAATTCGAAACACAATCACCAAATTCTAACAAATCGGTAGTGTTTGTGATTTCGTAAGACCGGCCGATAACTTCAGTTCACCGAGTATAGTTTTTTTTAACCCTCGTCAAAATACCAGCCCTTAAACTCAGACTATGTACTTACTTTTAAAATATGTATTGTCATCTTACTAAAAGTTCTTTTGCTTACCTGAAAAGAGAAAACAGAAAAAATAAAATTAATTTTAATTTAATTTAAATTGCTTGTAATAGACTGCATTCGTGACAGCCTGTGTATTACCGTAAATACTTCAACCAATTTAAAAAAATGAATTCGAATGATACAATTTCTACTTCTCCATTTGACCACAAAGCCCACGACTCGATAGGCACAAGTGTAACAAACAATATTTGCCTGCTGTAAAACAATCTGAATGAGGTGAGGCTAATTTTTTCATTGACTTGGCACCATGTCCAATTGTCCTTTGTAAACCGACGGCCAACTCGCAAAGCCCACAAGGACTATTAAATAAATGAAATAACTTCTCCTCTACCATGCAACCGAAGACAATGGCTGTAGTTACATTCAGAAAAAAAAAAAAAAAACGCCTACAGACCACCATCGACACCAACGCAACAAAGACACTTATCAGGAGAAACGATGACGACAAAACTACGTTGGGTCAGGACAACTTTGAACAATGAAAAGTGAAAAACTTGAAGGGGATTTTTCAGTACGCTATCTCCCTGTATGTGTGTGTGTGTTTGCTTGCGGATTGTGGAATGCTTCTTCATTCAATTCCGAAGGACTTCCGATGACCCAAATAGTCCTTCCGGCTCCGGTCGAGTGCACAGGATTGGAAGAAAAACCCTCTGAGTGGAATAGTGCTTGTAAACATAAATCTTAAAACTGCACTATCTGCAAACGTGTAGGCCGGCATATGTTCTAACTGGTGGATAAGGTTCTGCAGACACCGTATAATGCGCCTAAACAATCGCACACATCTAAAGCTCATGGCTACCAGCAAATAGACAAATCAAAATCCCTTCATTCAGACAGGTATAATCATATCCCACAAGCAGTATAGACAATTCACACACACAGCCACCGCACCGATATGCTATCTATCCATCCTGCACAACGGACAAATACAAGACGTTAATTGTGAACTAAATTCAACTCTTTGAATTGTATTCAAACGAACATTGAACAACCACACAAAACAGTAAAAAAAAAAAAAAATTTAATTGAAGAACTAGAAGGAATAGCAAAAACAAAAAAAAAGTGTATCCTGGCGTACTCCTTCTATAATACAACATGCAATCACATTCGACCTCTTCTAATGCACTTGTGCCGCGCTATGTGAATCTCGGTTTGTGCTGCCATGTTCTTCCTTGTCGTTGTCCTTGCTGCGCTGTTGGTTTTCATCGTTTTTATATTTTTCTCATTCAAATTCAACCAAATGCAACATCAGGAAGAAAGGACGAACAAATTGGTTGAAAAAAAAAAACAGAAAACGGAAAAACATTGAGAAACAACAACAGGATACAAATCAGTAGTTCCCCCGGTGAGCATGCATTTTCCTGGAGTTTCTCTTTTCATAATATTTGCTTCTATAAAGGGCAAGTATTGTTTTCATGAAAAAATTCGATTTCGAGATTTGGTATTACTAAAGTAGCAAAACTCATCCGTAAGTCTGTCTGTTTGTCTGCTCGTCTGTAGCTGGGAAAGCAGTCTAAATGGTTGAACGGAACGGTCTGTGGGCTCATCGTGGTATGAGTTTAAGTTTAACCTTAAAAAAACCGTACTTTAAGGCCAATTTTGAAAAAAATGTGATTTTCTCGAAAACGGCACGATTTCTATTAAAATTCATATCTGAGGTAGGTACTGTGGATTTTTGCAACGAGTCTGCTTACATAGTCTTCGCTAAAAAAAATGAATAACGGTACTTTACTTATTAACCGACTTGCAAAAATTGGATACTTCTCGTCTATGGATACAACAATTTTATTCGAAACTCATATCGAAGACATCTTCAGTACATGCAAGGATATGCGATTAAAATTTTTGACTTGGTGGTCAAAATAGTCCTTTTTTTTGCTATGAAAAACCCGAACAATTTACTAACTAACAGCGCGTATGAAACAAGTACATGCGACCCAGTCGTGCCCTTTATTTTCCTTTTGATCCTTTTTTTATGGATACTCGGTTTCTCTGGTTGTTTCTACATTTCGTGTGAATGATTTAATTCACACACAGGGGAAGAAGATGGATGAATGGTGACAAATTGCACTGCAGATTGATTTACGGTTGACACAGTCTGCCTAACGAGAGAACATAATGTACGAGTACCAATGAAAATACGAAAAATCGAACAGTTACACATCTGAATTACTGTTGTTTCTTTTTTTTTATATATACAATTAAAAACCATAATCGAACTGTTCATGGAATGAGCCTATTTTCGAGGACTGTAGTCAGAATTACGAGAAATAATTTCAATTAAAGGAATACGCTAATCGGGTTAAGCAGTGTAAGAGGGAAACCGTGTAGAGTTCAGTTTTTTTATAGCTAACTGGCTGTACCCGCTTTCTTGAGTATCCTAACATACAGACACACTCATCCACTGGTGCGTTACTGATTGCAATGACAAGCGATTTTTTTTTGTGATTTTTTATTTCTTTTGAAAAATCTTAGATTTGCATTTACTAATAGGAACCACAGATTAATTATTAATATCTCAAACTCTTTACCAGTTAAGGTACTAATCAGAAAATTATATTTGAATCGGTTCAGAAATTTTAAAGAATTGTGTTTCGAAGCATACATGGGATTTAGGTTCCTGTTGGCTTCTTCTTTATGACAAATCGATTGATATATAATACGTTGGGGTATCGTTAACCTACTTACCCTCTGTAGTGGACAACCACAAAATATGCGTTCTAAAATATGTATCTATAGATAGATGCATAGATGACATATGTAGGTACTGGAGGCGCCTACCGTTCGTCATCTTATTTTTTCGAATAGCCGCGCACTTATCTCGTTTGATATCTTCTTCATAGAAATCAACTTTTTCCGTAGACTGATCATAGTACGTAAGAAAAAAAGCAACAATGAGCTATTTGCTGAGCATAGTATAAAAGTTTGCTGGTGAGACAAACTTATGTCTTAAAATCCGTTTTTAGGTCAATCCGAGACGAATGATTCATTCACTTACGTAGAATCCTTAAACAGGGACTACTGACTGATCATACTTATGAATTCTCTCTTTTGAAAAGAAAAACAGTCGCTTGTTACGATTTTGTACTTTATTTATACCTTTTGCGGTACATGAAGTACCAAGTTATAAAAGCTATCATCCATTCCCTTGCCATTTCTTACTTACTCTTTATAGTTTTCGAGAAATTTCTAAATTCTGGAACACTCAACATACATTGTACTACCAAGCAGCAACCCCTTTTCGGTGTAGTAGTTGGCTAAATTTAGATTTTATTCGGTTATGCTCGGCTGGCTCGAACCTACACAGTTCGAGTCAGAAGCAAACACTACATGTTGACTATCCGTGGATTTAGATACTCAGTGTTAGTGTTCATAAGAAGTTTCACTATTTTCGTATGAAATACTTAAAACGAATAACTGGTTTGAGGAAAATTATATTTAGGGAAATGCTATGTTGTATAAGTTACAGTTCAAACGTAATGCCTTGATGGCTCTTAAAATTATATGCACAGTTTTTGAACCAGGTGCCAACTGTGCATGTTCATACCATCCAAAGATGATCAGGTCCTTTAGTATGAATTTTGAAGACGCAATTCGCTTGAACAGACCTAGAGTCTTGGATGATGATACCTTGAGAAGCATTGTTGCAAAAAATCCACTTCACACTGTCAGATGGATTGTGAAAGGATGTGGGCTTACACATATCCGTTCCAAGGTATACCATTTAAGAAACTTTGATTTGTTTACATGACTGCTCAACACGAAAGATATGTGGCAACATGTTAAGGATGAATCAGGAACTTCAGACTACTGGGTATGAAATTCTGTCTCATCATCCATATTCACCTGAGCTGGCACCAAGACACTAACAGTTTTTCCTATCTTAGCAGAAGTTATTGCAGGGAATAATGTCAAAACCCCGACCATACAACGGTGGGCAGGACTTTCTTTAAACACTTAGAGTTGGTAGATCAATGAAAGTCATTGAAAGCAAAGCATCATGAACAATTTTGACGCTTCAGAATTTTGTTAACCAATCAAAAAAACCAGATCAAAAAACAAAAAGAAAATTATTCCCAGTAAATGTAAAAATCTTGTATGAAGCGTGCAAAGAAAGGTCCTTGTGATAATCCATGTCGAAGGGGGACAGCGCAATTATTAAGAAACCTTATTTGTATAAGTATAAATATTTTAGCGTTAACAGCCCAAAATAGTGGCCAAGCTTCTTGCAGCCATCGTGTAGGGGTAACATCATCGGTTGTCATACTGTTGGTTCACGGTTCAAATCCTGATGTCAAGAATCATCTATTTATTTCGCCTGAAATAAATAAAAAAGTCGATCACTTGCGAAAGCTAAGTCAACTCTCAGTAGGGTGGTCATATGGCTAAAATGCAACTTGATCGTGATGATGACATCAGGAGGACGAAGAAAAAAATACTGTGAATCATGAGCAACGACAAATGCAAAACAAACAATCTCCCCAGTTATCTGAACGCTACCCTTGGAGTTTACAGAAACTTAATACCATCTGAGTTTCAAACCACTACACCTAAACTTTTTTTCTCTCTCTCTCCCCTCTTCTTCACAATGCCCTTGTCCTGTAATAGTATACAGGATACGGGCGCGCGCAAATTATATAAATAAAAAAAAGCCACTCATGCTGTGCGTCGCACTAATGTTTGGGACCTACAGTCTTATGTTGTTTCGGAAGGCCATATCGATTTGGAGAAGCTTCTCATGACAATTTTACTCTCGGGTGTTTGCTAGTCGTTCGCGTGTTGCGTTTCCTTGGATTCGCTCAGTGATCGCGCACTTAACCATTGAGCCCACCTTTTCACTAAATTCCTGTTTCTTTAATTCCATTTTAAATTTTTAAACACGTTTAGATCACTTTATTCGCTTTAATATCAACGCTCTGCTTTAATGGGTAAAATCACTCACTGCCACATGAGAGCATTGTCCACTTACGACATAACTGCACACAATACCCCCAGTCAAGTATATCTACACACGAGAGCATTCATATCATGAAACGATAAATAGAAAAAAAAACACGAACATCCTTCCTTCCGGAGGAGTTCGTGATCTGTTTGTAATTTTGTTGAAGTTAAAATGCTGCTTCAGCTATTAGACTCCGTTTAATGTTTGACCAACCGCCTGTTCAACTCCCACTTGCCTTGGAAGTGAGTATACCTGAAGGAGTGTTGTCTTCACTCTTTTTCCATTTTTCGACACAAAAAGGACGACAACACGTACGAAACGTATGCACAATATAAAAGATTGTTTTTATATTCTCCCAAGGATATGCGCTTGAGGAAAACTCTCTTTTGTGCGTCTCCGCTGGCTATGTTAAGGCGACAGAATTGTTTTAGTATCCTGTATACGAGTACGAGTACACTTCCTTTGATTTTCTTGTCTTTCTGTGATACTGACCTCCTACACTCGCTTTAGGGGAATAGTTGTGCAATAAGGGGGATATGGTTTACATGGTACAGAAGGACCATAGTAAAAAAAAATAAATAAATATAAATTATAGTACATATATATTTTTTTATGATTACGATTATTATTATTTCTTTCATCGTTCCGGGTCGTTTTTTTTTTGTTTCTGATCTGTCCTTTTTTTATCGTCCAGCACGAGCATCCTCCCACAAAAGTTAAAATCATGCATTTAATTTTGGGGCAAAAGCTTTACGCAAACAGGATTCTCGTAAAATTGAAGGATTTCTCCATAGAAATGCCATGCATGATAAGAAACAGAAAAAAAAAATAACCTAAAAACGATACGAAGTACACGAGAATGTATGAGAAGGAGAAGGAGGTGTTAAAGTGAGCAAAAACAAACTTAACTTTGCCCCTGAATGAGTGTCCTTTTAATGAGTGAATAAAATGTGAATAGCCAAAGCCCAACGCCAACACGATGGGTCAGTTCAGTGCTTGTTTTTCTCTTATGAAGGACGTCATTTCGTAGGGGAACGTTTTTACGATCGCCTCGAGAATTTATTCATTTCGGGTGGTTTAATGTGGAACTAATATCCTTTGATGATTTGTTTTTCTCTCCTTTTTCGCTTGGGAAATGGAATTAAATATATTGATGGATTGATGAACTCCATAAAGGAATGTGTGTGTGGGTTGATTATTTCATAAAAATCGTCTGTTTTTGTCGTTCATTGTGGAGTATTGAAGTATTTTTGAGGGCAAAATATGCTGCAGTCGTAAACCTTTTTTTTTAGAGTTGTTTTATGGTCAAAACAACACACTCGAGTGTATTTGAATATTTATGAAAGGCTTAACGGCTGTCGTCAACTATAGGCTCTCAGAGGTATTCTAATTTCAAACATATAATTGGGATCATTTTGACCCGTGAGTTAAGAGAAATTAATAAACAAACACCAACACTAAGAAGTATCTTTCATTTTCCGAGCTAGAGAACAGATACTACCGCTGAAACGCATTCCGTATCTCCCTGCATTTGTGGAGCTTAAAAGACTATGCGTTTGCTGTCAACAAGAAATGTCCTCAAAACTATTTTCGACGTTCTAAGTCTTGTGGCAAAAATTACAAAAGGCGTGGAAAAAAGAGCAAGTCGGAGTTGATTAGATAGTGTTAATAAGTTAAGTTAGGTTGCTGGGTTAATGAGGGGAGAAAAGATTCAACTCATCCTACTCAGGTCCTTGTGGAGTTTCTGTACTGAGCTCGTACCTTACTGCTCGTTGATGATTAGGGTCTGCAACCATCGTGACGTCCTTAGAGACTTGGAACGATTGTTTAGTGAAACGTTAGATAGTTCTTGTATGTCCTGGAAGTAATGTTTTCCTAAAGTTTTATTTCTCAAGTGATATAGGCTTGGGCAGTGGCAAATGAAGTGAATATGCTCGTGAGCCTCTTCGTCACCACAGGCTCTACATATATATTGTCATAGTTGAGCTAAAGTTTCATTGTGTGGTTACTTAGAAGGTTGTGGCCAGTGAGCGCACTTATCAACATTGACAGCGATTTTCTGTTATTTTTTTAAAAGTGTGTTGCTTCTGGCTTTGCCGTTCCAAAGCTTCCTTGATATATCACAGGTGGTAAGCCAGTTCCACCTATTGTTGGTTGTCATTAGGATCTCACACATAGAGTGGAGGCTTATGCCATTGGAGTGCTCGATTGTGGTCTATTGCAGAGCTTTTTCTTGCAAGTTCGTCAGCTATCTCATTTCCGGCTATTTCCCTGTGACCAGGGACCCAGCAGAGGGTAATATTGTGCTGCGAGCCAAGATCCTTAAGTTTTCCGCGACAGTTAGCTTGGACTTGTTTTCAGTAGCAAAAATTGAATGGCGGCCTGACTGTCAATAAAAATGGTGATATCATCATTGATACCATACTGGATGCCTCTGTCACTGCCAGGACCTTCGCTTGAAAGACACTGCTGTGATAAAAAAATAAAAATAAAACTGAGAACAAACAGAAAGCGGGATTTTAAGAACCGCAATTTGAAGAGCGGAATTTTGAAAAGCCGGAGAAGGTTATAAAGTTTTTGGTTTATGTGTGCAAGATAACCTCTTGAGATTATTCCCAATAGTGGGCTCTAGTCCACCATGTGAACTTTAAGAAGAGTAGCAGCTAAGCCAATTTTTTTCGTTATTAAGGTTAGAGAGAATGGATTTATCCAGTGCCCTATGCCTTGCTCCAGCTCGGGTAGGATATTTGTAAAGGAAGTGGTCAATGGTTTATTCCCCGTTCACGTCCACACAATTTCGGTCGTGAGTGCTGAATGGGATACCTTGTCTAGCTGCATAATTTCCTCTAACCCAATATATCGTAACCAGTATGCGAACTTAACTGCTTCAGTCGGAATGTGAACTATTTCCTCTAGGGACACGTTAGGAGCAGAATCACGCCTCATCGGAATGTTCGTTCCCTTCTATTCCCCTATGATTCGGGACCCAGACTACTTTGGTCGATAGCGCATTTTGGAAGCGAGTTCATTCCTACACTGTTCTACTAGTTTGGTGGATGTAGTATCTGAATCAAGGTTAGTGACTGCGCACTTCTATCTGAATCAAGGTAAGTGACTGCGCACTTAACTACTGGGCCCACCAATAAAGACTGCAAGTGACTTCTAATGTATGAGTCAAAGCCTAGAAGTCAAATTTCATCGAAATCCGTTTAGAAGTTCTTGAGTTAGGCGGCTAAGATGATTTAAAGATTTTTGAAACTCCTACCCTACATCCTACTCAGGATACACGTTAATTATTATAAATTTCGTCAAAATCTCTGGTGATTCTCGAGCGAGTTGTGAGAACAAACATCCAAGCAGACATAAAATAAAAGTTTGACCTGACCATAGATACTCTCTTTCTCTGGATTAATGAGGAACCGTACTGAACACACCGCGGGAGACCCGATTCATATTTGACCAATTTGTCCGGAATGCTGTATGTTGTGATCTTATTCTGCAAAAGCATTCCATATAAGAAGATTCCAGATTTTGTTTTACAAGAACGTCGCGCCAGAAACTACATACTCGTACACACAAAAACTCCGGCAATCCATTCGCTACAAAAGAAAGGATCACCTTATTTACTGCATCGAAAGCGAATTAGTTTTCATTTGTAGGTGACATTTCGAAATCAGTGCGCACTCTTCAAAGGATGCAACCAAATTGATTACGTTACGAACGACGGGGTATGCATATAAATTGTCTTGATAACCGAACATTCCGCGGTGAAAATATTGACACAACCAACTTTTCTGTCGATGAATAGTGTACAGAACATCAAATACTCGTAAAAAGAGCCGGGAGCTGAAGGCCTTCCTAAGAAACAAAACAAAGTTTTATCAACAAAAAACTGTTGGCAGGTATGCAATGTCTTCAAATTGGATACAAGAAAAACAAAAACAGTTTGGTGAAAAAGTGTTTAGATACTCGTAAATCCATTTTCTTTTTTTCGAAAACTCACATTACGTAGTGGCGACATCTATTTTTAAATATTTTAAATGATTTTTGGCGTGTTTTGATTCGTAATCAGCTGGGATTTTTAATTTTTCGAAGATTGGTGCTCCTGCCTACAACTGTCACTCTCAAGAAGGGGCTATGTTCGTGAAGTATAGTACCCGTAAAAGTGGTAGCCAGTATTTAAAGTATGGACCTTATGAACACTTTATTGATGCGACGAATTTTCTGAAGACATATCACAATCAAAAAAGTATATATATCCGTTTCAAATTTTGTTTGAGAATTCTTGTTTCGCATGAACAGTGTACTAGGCTTTACAATTTTTCCAACGTGAAACCAAGACGTTTACATTACCAAGAAAGCGTCACACAAAAAGAGCAGACGAATTAAAGGAAGAGGTAGCGATGATTTTCTTAGAAGTGATCAAATTAGTAATAGAAATGAAAGTATTTATTTATAGTACGCGTAATATATTCAACCGAAAGGCGTACCAACGTCTAGGAATAAAATCACGCCACCTATCTGTGAGGAGTAGAACATGTCCTAGCCGGCTGGATTGGGTAGAAAAGAGAAGTTGTAGCCATCCGGTTGTTGTATTTGTTTTACATGTAAAATTTGACGTATCTGGCTGCCAACTAGGTTTTAAAAAAACACAGATCTGCTTCTCTGGAAGTTTCAGTGTGAAACAGGTTGTGTATCTTAAACAACTTCTAAAATATTAGTTGTGTGGTTTTGCGCACGACGATATGCATCTAACCAGTCATCAACTAAGAAATATTATTATCTGAACATCTATACAGTTTGAAGCTGAAAATTGGCAAAACATCTGGAGAACGTGAAAAGCCAAAAGGTACCTCTATTAATGCAAAGCACATGCAACTAAAATTGGCAAATATGAGCAGAAAGGCGTTTATACTTTTTCAGAAGAAAATTCTTCGGGAGGCTGTTCAAAGAGCTGTAGAAACTTGATGAAACAGCACAGGAAAGTAATAAATTTTAAAAAAGCACTCATTACATACAGAAAAGGTGCCTTCATCGCTTATAAACTTCAGCCTCTGTCATCCACAGAGAAATCTACATTTTAAAAACTGTCTCATATTAAAATACGTATATATTCGTAATATTCTCTCAAGAAGGTAGGCCATGGACCATTGTCACCTCAGAGGTAATCGTTTTAAGACAACAGTTTTATTACTCTCGACTTTGAAAACACAAAGGCGACACCTAAATGACTCCCGTGTCAGAACTTTCCCAAGATACCCACCTTAACATCGATCGTAACAAAAATAATCCTCCAACGTGTTTTGATTACCGCAATGTTGTTGTGCACAAAATAAACTTTGTCCTCATTAATTTGAACGGTGCGCAACCAACACCAGTTCCCATAAACTGAGCAAAGCTACCGTCGAAGCGTCACTTCCCCCCCACACTCATCGTTAAGGGTGCAGAACAAATAAGAAAGTTTAAATTAGGCCAGCAGCACTTACTTTTCTAATATCGTCCCTCGTTCTTTTTAATTCTTCGGCTGGAAACTTTTAAAATGCTGCCGTTTTTAACCTTAAAAATTTTAGTACCGCCAAACCACCAAGGAATACTCGTAGAGAATATATGTAGCTCCCGCTGGAAACATGGTGAACTAATATTTTGTTAATGTAATTATAGGTGAACAACAAAAAATCTTCTCAGTAACATTGGCCAACCGAGACTTATAAATGTAAATGAAAAGTGCCTTACCATGTTTTTGCGATTCGATATTCCAACACACAATGAGTGTTCAAGTGTGTTATGGCGAAAATCCTTTCGGTTGATGGTGGTGCAACGCATTTGTAAAATTAAAAATGGAGCACCCGGAAAAATATATGAAAAAGATTCAACTCCACATTTGTGAGAACACAGCGAAACGGAACCTTCATCATCATTTTACGAGTATGTACGAGTATGCCTGAATGTTGCCTCCCGCCTGGATGTGGGAGCTTCTATTATTTCAACACATGTTCCATGTGCTTTGCCTAATTTATCTGCGGTCTATGTCGGGGCAGAGGGAACCGGAGCTAGAATGTATATTACACACAAGCATACTCGTAGAGGCACACAGGAGGAGAGAGAGAGCACTTACTACCGGAGGAGAGTTTGTCGAACTGAATACAATGGAACATTAACCACTCGGGTATGGGGTTGGTAGGGTATCCTTAAGGGAGTTTCGGGTGCATTTTGAATAATGGTATCGCTACACATCCCTTGGATGGGTAAAATGAATTTTAGAATAGTCCGAGTAGGCAACGGGGTGCCTACTACTCGTATCTCCAGCCACTAGCATCACCACCTCCTGCTGGCTCGAACGAATGAACCGCACAAGAATAATTTAATTTGAAATAGTGTTACGGTCACTTTAACATTTGAATATTTTAATTACTCGTATACGAGTAGTGGTGTCTGTTTTTAAGTTTGCGTTTTACATTTAGTTAAATGCAACGTTGTGGACTGGTTACAAAGCTATGCAGCTCTATGAGTGGATGTTCTTTCTGTCTTGTTGAAAGGACATGGGAACTGCTTGCACAATTGGATAGGATTCATTTTCAAAAGGAAACGAAATTTGTAAGGAGTTTTTGACGTATGAGAATATTTATTTGGGTTTCACTAGTGAAATGAAGTGGAATCACTAAACGGATGCATGATGAAGACAGAGGGGGCTGGTTGCAAAGAGGAACTTCATCAATTGCTTGTTTTGGTTTGTAATCGCCAATGTCGGAATGTTTTCAATAAAGCTAGACGATTGCAATGTCGATCCACATTTCTGCAAACTACTCGTAACCATCAATACAAGTACACTAGTTGACGAATAGTGGCGTCTGTCAAAGGTTCATTGGAGTTTTAATACAGGTACTTTGGAATGGAAATGGCCCTCAATGAATACCTAAAATGGTAAAGGATTTGAAGCTAGCAGTACAAGTTTTGCCTTTGATATCTACTCGTATGTCCTTCTATTTGTGTCTTCACAATAATAATGAAATGAACAGCACATACGAGTACATATAGGTATGAATTTCAGAGAGTCTTTCAGCTCAATATCTTCTGTCGGAAAGGTCAGGACATATGCGGAGGAGGTTACAGAAGCGGACTGATTCAATTTTTTTTTCGTATCTGCATTCAACTTCTGCAGTAATTAATATTGATTACTCCGACATGGTCTTCGTCGTCTCTTGTTTTATTTTATAAAGGCGGACCTTTCTTGCAAGTTCATCCACTCTTTCGTTGTTTGAAATATTCATATACCCAGCACTAGAATATGCCACTTGTAGAGTTTTACTAGTCTTGGTAAGTAAGCTCGAGTATACGTCTCTATTTCAGCTGCTCTTTATTACCTTTGGAAAGTTTTGGCAATATAGTGGGATTTTATCTACTGTGTGCTGCTAAGGCTGTCGCCAATCTTCTTTCTCCTGGCGATAGACATGACACCCAAAGAAGACCCTCTGAAAGGCTAAGTCATTTGGACTACGCTAATGTGAATCTATTTCCTGGCAATTGGGACGAGATGTTCCAATCACTTCACGTGAATGAAGAGTCGGTCGGACTCAACGGCAAAAAGACAAAAACAATGCCCACAGGCCACTCAACACATCGAAGTATTAAACTGAAGCAGATGCCGATTGAAGAGGTAGAACAATTTAACTACCTGGGAAGTTTTATATCATCTGATGGCGGAACGGACCTAGACGTTAAAAGTAGAATAAACAAAGCTGACGCTGCCTTTGGTATCCTGTCTCCAGTTTGGCAATCCAGTCAAATCTCCTCACGCACTAAGTTGAGACTCTTCGAATCCAACGTTGTACGAGTATGTCTGTGAAACCTGGCAAGTCTCGGCAAACATCACGAGGAAGTTACAGACTTTCGCTACTCGCTGTATGCGATATATCCTAAAGATTCGCTGGCCGCAAATTTTATATAACCATCCATCTTAGATGGAGCGCACAGTTGGAAAGGGACCTCATCCAACTTGACGTGCGAAACTGGAGGCAGCTAGCAAAAGATCGAGCCGGCTGTAGATGTTTATTGGCTGGGGCACTAGTCTACCCCAGATTGTAGCGCCATCCAAAGTACGAGGGCAAGGTGAAAAGTTCTCGGCCGGACAATGAAGGACTGCGATTTTCAGTTAAAAAATGATTTTATTTTTCTACATAATCTCCCTTGACTTCAACACACTTGGTCCAGCGTTTCTCCAACATCAGTATTCCTTCCCGGAAGTGAGAGTCTGGAAGACTGTTAAAATATTCATCTACGGCCCTCTCAACTTCTGCATTGGATGCGAAGCGCTTCCCAGAAACAAATTTCTTCAAGTTTGGGAACAGATGGAATTCTGAGGGTGCCGAATCAGGTGAACTATGGAGGATGGCCGAGCAAATCGTACCCCAAATCCCGCAGTTTTCCCATCGCCAACGCACACTTGTGTACAGGTGCTTTATCCTGGTGAAAGATAATTCTTCTTCAAGCCAGGGCTCTTCGCACGAATTTTGGCATCCAGCTTGTCAAGAAGGTTAGAGTAATATTCGCCTGTAATTATTCTGCCTCTCTCAAGGTAATCAATTAACAGGATCCCCTTCGCACCCCAAAACACATTGGCCATGACCTTTCCGGCAGATGCGATCGACTTCGCTTTCTTTGGCGCTGAACCACCGGCTTCCACCCACTGCTTCGACTGCTGTTTCGTTTCTGGCGTGTAAAGGTGGACCCATGCTCATCCATGGTGACAAATCGCCGCACAAAATTGGTCGGATCCCTATTGAATCGGTCCAAAGATTGCCGCGAAAATCGTTTGCGCATTTGCTTTTGATCGGCATTCAGCAAATGCGGCACCCATCTTGCGCAGAGCTTTCGCATCCCTAAGTTTGTGTGCAAGATGTTTCGCACCCTCTCTTCCGATATACGCACAGCCTCAGCTATCTTACTCACCTTCACTCGCCTATCGTCCAACACGATATCATGCACTTTTTCGATGGTTACGGGTGTGGTTGCGGTTTTTGGGTCATCTTCGAGGGACGTGCGACCACGTTTAAATTCAGCCGCCCACTTTTTAACGGTTGACATGGAAGGAGCAGACTCCCCGTAAACTTTGGTCAACTTTGGAAGAATTTCCTTAGGGGTTAATCCATCCAAAACGAGGAATTTTATCACCGCACGATATTCAAGTTTATCCATTTTAACGAAAAACACGCAAGACGTCTACTGCAAAAATTCGTGTAAAGAAACTCCTTAAGAGAGCAAGTTGAAACTTGTCATACGAACTAATGAAAAGTGCACCCAGGCAGAAAATATACATTTTTGCTGATTGGAACGCCATCTCTGCGTCAGGCCGAGAACTTTTCACCTTGCCTTCGTAAGTAAGTAGACGACAGCACTAGGACTTGCAGGGTATTGAAATGCAAGATAACCATTACCGGTTATTTCTACTCATCAGTGATATTGATTGCCGGTCTCTTACAAAAATCCAGAGGTGCAACTGTAGATGCTTTGAAGTAAAGATCCTTAATGGAAAGTGAAAGTACTCAATTCGTACGCATAGCTTCACTAAGACCGGAAGCATCCTTGTTACCCACAAGTCAAAGCAACTCACAAAACAAAATTTTTGGCGCTGATATATCAACATCAATAACGAAAGATGACAGGCAAAGGTATCTTATCTCAGAAGCAGAATTTACGTTCGATTTTCACTGATTCATTAACGGAAATTATTTTTTCCAGAGCATCCTTTGCTTTTCATTCTGAATGTCATTTGCACTCTTCCTATCTTTTTCAAGCTAGACATGCAAATAGATATCAAGCAGATGGAAAGAAGTTCGTCCTTGACCAATTATCCTATTCCTTAAGAGTTCTCTAATATTTCCTCGTCAATTATCGTCCTTGCAAAATTATCCGATGGCAGTTAATTTTCTTCTAAAATACTTCCAATTGAATGAAAGCAATAGAACTTATAACTGACAGAAAATGCCAAGAAGTGGCCACAAAAAAAGATTTGCTAATTCAGGTTAACACAGCATGAACTGTAAAAAAAAAAAAAAAATGGGGGAAAAAAATTTCCAGAAAAATATGAATCACGTTTGCAATCTACAATAGTTTTCCCCACAGATTTCTCTTCTACCACGCCCGCTGCTAACCTCTTCGACTTGTTAGTGAATTGAACTTTTCAACGATGAAAAATGAACGAGTTTAATGGTTTCTGACAGCTCTATAAAGCTAAGCAAATCGAACACAAAAGCCAACGCCATCGAATAAGTTCATCCTTTTTTTTGTATCCCTAGCTCGAACGCGACCGAGATTATGTACTCTTTCTCTCATCTATATAGATTTCCCATGTGAAATCATTTCCATGTGCACGTACATAGAAACCATTCTATGTGCTGTGCATCTATCTCGGTGTTAGGGGGGCAAAAAAATGTGTTAAAACCCCAGCGGTTTGAATTGCATTATCCTGCTGCAATCGAAGAAAAGGAGAAAACAATTTCTGTTTTAATAAAAATCTCAACTCAGCTATCCCACATCCAACCCAACCCAACCCAACAATAGAGAGAGAGAGAGAAATGATCCAAAGCATGAATTTAAAAAAAAAAAAAAAAATATTTTTAAATAAAGAAAATATTTTTCTGACAACACTGTGCGTTTGATTTATTATCGAAGGATTAAACTCCAGAATATCCTGTTTGTGAAAAATTGAAACAATTTTAGGAATATATCGCAGAGTTACCTACCTACAGAGTAGCGCAATCCATTAGGCGGGGTGAGGCCTGGAATGAGTTTCACACTTTTTTCCAGTCGGTGTCATCCCGATGGGCTGGTTGGGATTTAAAAACGCACGTGTGTGTGAATTGTAAAAGGGATTGTTAGAATAGGATCAAGGGTTCCCCCAGTAATGTGATGTAATTTGTTTGTTTGCACATACACAGGGTGAAGGAGTGAAAAAAAATAATAAAAACTCTCAGTGGATTGATGTAATGAATGAAGGAACCTACTTAGGGTTGTAAAAAAAAAAAAAAGAAGAGAAATAAAGGACAAGCAAATTGCCCAGGATTAGCATTGTGACCCCGAAAGGGTTACTACCCAACAGCAGATGGATTGAGAGTCATTTTGGCCAGAAAAAGGATTATCACTTGGATTACATGAAAATTTAATGCCTCTGATGGCCTTAATTCTGGGAATCAATTCATTTGAGATACATGTTACATACACGCATGTTTAATTATTTATTAATTTGAATTTGAATTCACTAAGGGATCTGTATGAAGATTCAGTGAGATTTTTTTTGTTGCCAATTATGAGCGATTAAAAGATTATTGCTTCGTTGATGATCCTAGTTATGAACATGACAGTTGTGATCCCCTGGTAAATATTTAATTATTTTAAGCCTACTCTGTCGCTTTTGCGGCTCATCCTTACAATGGTATAACACTTAGGGATTACGAACAGAATGTATGTGATTTTTGGCGTCTGTATGTTGGCCATTGAAATTATTTGCGACAAACTAGAAGGCAGGCGGTTTTTACTTATATGGCGTTACAAGTCCGGAGTGGTAATGGGCCTCAAACAACAAGCGTCTTGTGCTAGCCGCCTCAAATTTTGCTCACGAAGTTGGCTGAAGTCCGTTTCCACTTGTGTGCACCACCTTAGGTCAGGTCTTCCTTTAACGTGTCATACCTCCGAGATGCATTCAAAGACTATCCTGGAGTTGATGTTCATTCGTTTTACATGTCCTAGCCATCTCAGGCGATAAATTCGAACTCTATAGTTCATTGTTGTATCTTTATCTCCATTCCCCGTCGATACAATCGGGACCAAAAATCACACGAAGAATTTCTCTTTCAAGACAACCAAAGGTGTTTTCATTCGCCTTATGAGGGTCTTACGAGTATATAAAGTCACCTTAGTTGTCCGTGAGGGGGTTTTGCTACAAAAGGCCTTCTTAGCCCAAAGAAACAGCGGTTGGCAAGAGTAATGCTTCGCTTGATCTCTGCGCGGGTGTCATTTTTTTGAATTTAAAGGGAGCCTATGTAGACAAAGTCCCTAACTACCTCAAAATTGTAGCTGTCTAGTGTGACGTTCTGTCCAAGTTGCCGATGTTGACTGTGATAGCGATATGATAGATCTTTGGAAGATCGCACCCCTGTTGTTAGCTTGAGAATTTTGTACAGTCCGCTCATGTACGATGTTAAAAAAATCACATGACAGTGCGTCACCTTATCGTAGTCCTTTTCTAACATCAAAACCCTCGGTTGTTAAAGACCTTGATGGAGCAGCGTACGTTCTCCATCGTCAATGCCAAAACTAGACTAGCTCTGCATAGCTCGTGCTGAGCATCGATTTGGAGTTCCAGGCTTTCATCAAGATCTGCCGCAATATGAATATCTGATCCATGGTGAACTTTCCTGTCCTAGAAAACAAAACCTTTAAGGCGTTCCACATAATATGGGATATGATCTTACACGCGATGTTGAGGAGTTGGCACAGTTCAGAGAGTCTTCATTCTTGAGGATCAGACAAACGATGCTGAAGTTCCGTTCGTCGGGCACACTTTCATTCGACCACCTTTTACAGATGAGTTGATGTGTGTGCTTGCCACCATATCATCCCCAGTTGCTTTAAATAGCTCGTCCTTGTTGGATTTAAGCTTAGATATTGCTATCTTCATTGCACTTCAGTCTGGTGGACGGAATTGTTGATCGTCATCATCCAGGTTGAATGGAGCATTCTATCTGACAGCAGAGTTTGATTCACCGCCATTAGACAGTCTGCAGAAGTGATCTTTCCAAATTCTCAGCACTAACTGTGACTCTACTGCTAGATGTCCTTCTTCATCGTTACACGCTACTGTCCGGCCTTTATAGTTGTGCATGCTCTTTTTACGTTCTTATAAAACTTTCGAAAATCATTCCTGCTATAACTGTCGTTAGCAGCGTCACATTATAAGCCTCTTGTTGGATGTTAAATTTTCTCACAGTACTTCTTTGGTGTTGTGGTGATTGGATTGTTATCAGGCATTCGCTCACATGTCTAAAGCTCAAGACTTCTTGTCTTAATCCGCCTCTGATGACAAATCCACATCCAAATAAATGCTGCTTCTGCTTCCTGTAGCAGTCACCATAGAGATGTGACAGTTTTTCATCCGCTTTTCATCCGGCCTATTCCACCGCACTTCTTGGATGGCGGTGATATCTGCTATTTTCCCGGCTACATTTGGCCTATTAAGGGTCCGGATAATCTACGTGCGTATCCAAGGTCGTTGTCCGTAATCGTATTCGTATGTGGAAGGATCTGTGAATTGCTTGGAACTGAGACATCGCTCTGGTTCATTTGAGACATTCCGCTGGTTCATCTCTGCAACAGCTATCTATTCTGTCTCAGATGCATTTATCGGGAGAACCCAAAATACATAATATTGGGTCAATTACTTAATTCGTGCGGTTTGCTACGAGATGGCGTAACTTGTATTATTCTATTGTTATTATTCCATTGGAACATGCGTTGGAAAGCTACTGTCATTGTACGTCATTTCAGTATATGTCATTCATTTGAAGGGTAAACAACAATAATTTTTTTTCACTCAAATATGTCGAACTTTGTGCCTGAAAAAGTGTTTTTGCGGGGAGTTCTTCTTCATTACTTTAATATGAAGAAAACTGCTGCCGAAAGTCATCGTATTTTGGTGGAAGTTTATGGTGAACATGCGCTAGCTGAGCGAACGTGCCAAAAGTGGTTTGCACGATTTAAAAGTGGTGATTTTGGCTTGGAAGACGATGAACGTACTGGGCAGCCAAAAAAGTTTGAAGATGAAGAACTGGAAGCATTACTCTATGAACATTGTTGCCAAACACAAGAAGAGCTCGCAGAATCTTTGGGTGTCACTCAAGCAGCCATTTCAAAACGTTTAAAAGCAGCTGGATATATTCAAAAGCAAGGAAATTGGGTTCCAAATGAACTCAAGCCGAGAGACGTCGAAAGGCGGTTTTGCATGTCCGAAATGCTGCTGGAACGCCACAAAAGGAAGTCATTTTTGCATCGGATTGTTACTGGTGATGAAAAATGGATCCATTACGACAACCCCAAGCGCAAAAAATCATATGTGAAACCCGGCCAACCAGCCAAATCAACGGCAAAGCCGAATATCCATGGCGCGAAGGTAATGCTCTGTATTTGGTGGTATCAGAAGGGTGTGCTGTATTATGAGCTGCTAAAACCGGGTGAAACCATCAATGGACAACGCTACCGAACACAATTAATCCGTTTGAAGAGAGCAGTAGCCGAAAAACGCCCGGAATATGCGACCAGACACGAGGCAATAATTTTCCATCATGACAACGCTCGGCCCCACGTTGCTATTCCGGTTAAGAACTATTTGGAAAACAGTGAATGGGAAGTTTTACCCCACTGAAATACGGTTCACATCAGAGCAGAATATCAAAAATTGGCTTGATTCATTCTTGGCTGCCAAGCCGGCGCAGTTCTTTTGGGATGGGATCCACAAATTGCCAGAAAGATGGGAAAAAGTCATAGCTTCAGATGGACAATACATGTTTTTCTTAAAAAAAAGTTCAAATTTTGACAAAAAACCGCACGAATTAAGTTATAAACCCAATACCTTCAAAAGATTCACCACAGGAAATCACCACTGACGTTCGTTATAGAACCCACTGAACAAATTATCAAATTAAAAATTAAAGACGAGCTGGGTTTCTATGCTGACGACTCCAAGACGGATTTCGGTACACGAGTCAACGTAGTGAACTCCTTGTAATCGATGCGTTATTTAGTATTATAAATGATTGCAGTGTAATTAAACGATCACAGCATGTGAGGTTGTTGCAGTGTCAGCCAGCTTGGTTCTAGTGTAGCAGATTACTTAAAGAAATTTCAACATTGAATGTATACTGGCGCACATGGATATTATGGGCAAAAAAAAGATCAAACATTCGCTGGAGAACTTCATTTCTTTAAAAAGAAGAGATGCATTCCTCTGCTAAAGCTTAGTGCCATGAAAGTATGCGAAGTGTCTAGCATCCTCAATAGGCACTGATTCATCGATATTCATGGGATACATAGGTAGCTGCTAAGCCTTCATCATATTTGGTTTAGAAAAGTCAACGTAGTCAACAAAGAATCGTTAGCTAAGTAAAATTCGATAGTCAAGACTTCGACCGGCTAAAAAACTCGCAACGCAGAATAGTGGACAGAAAAACTCGGCGATTAAAATAAAGTTGAAGTTCATAGTCATAAGCGCCTCATAGGCGACCCAAATTCACCTTGAATATTGAACACACTTTGCTCGAAACGTTGAAAAGCAAAAAAAAATCCCAGTCAACATACGCATATGTACGTAGATATTACTCAAACCTACTGAAAAACATCAAATGCATACAAAAAAACGGAACAAAAGCCGAAAAATTCAATGGATACGAGTATGTTGATGAATGGGTTTCCTTCTTGTTTGCAATATCCACTAACGAAAGTGATATATCTCCTCCGCTCTAGGACTGCATTCGTAGTCAAAAGGACGCGCACAACAACAATTAGAAAAAACAAACAAACTCATATCCTTGACATCGATTTATCTTTCAATAGACGATTGCATTTTTTTTTTATGCAAAAAATAGGATCCATTTGAAATGGATTACAAACGCACACGCTCCTATCCATCGAATCACCAAGCGGTCCTTTCGGCATTTACTAAAGTCCGTAAAAGGATTTGAATAAAACAGCCATCAACACGGCAAACAAATCGAAGGACATCAGCATAGAATAAAAAAAAAAATCCATTTGACAAAAATCGACAAAGGATAACGAGAATACAATTTCTGATTCAGTGTGTATATCTACTCGTAAACATGTATCATGCGAGCTGTTCCTTCTACATTAATGAAAATCGAAAGGATGTGCGTAGGGACGCATATAAGTTCAGTGCTTGTTGACTGTAACGTGTGTGTGGGTGGTGGATTTCAACAGAATATGTTTACAACCCACAACGACTTTTACCAAACAACAAACAATATCAGACGAACAGGATTCATATGCAGGAGCAGCACATACACGAGACAGAAATCAAAATCAGAAAGCAGAACACAAGGAACATTCCCGACCAAACACACATACGAGTAACGTACCATAACCGAGATATTATGACATTTCTCCATTTCGCCATCGTAATATGCTAATATTTGGCAATAGGATTCCATACAACATCGTTGTGTCCTTGTAGTTGACGTCGTCGTCATATTGCCGCACCTATTTCTAGTCAATGCCTTTTGGTAATCTCCCAGCTGCAAAGTTTGTTTGAATTACTTGTGCAGTTAACATTACATATGTGGAATATACTATAAGCCACCATCAGCGCAGCCCGACCACCGCTCCATTCCTTAGCCATTTGGCAACCGCTGCAAATGTCATCAGTATTTCCTGTATCTTCTCATGTCTCTCAACTGACAGTTTTGCAATAATTGTCGGGTGGATACATATAAGTACTCCTATCTCTCTCCCATAGACCACAGATATTTTATTTTACGGGTTACTTTTCATATTACTGTCATTTGGCACGGTGCGGCACTACAAGACAGGAATCAATGTTTTCGTGTCTGCATTTAATGTGAAATCTTTTTGCTTTTCAAAGCGTAACTTTCCAGCCGATCGTTTTTCCCCGTCTTTAGATTTCGTAGAAACTTTTTCGCAAAACCATTTATCAACCCAATTGCTCGCGTTGTATGTCATCTCTGGTCGGGTGTGGGACACATGAGCAAGTGATTTGTTCCAAAAAAAAAAAAAAGCAAAAATAGTTTGGAAAACTTTTCCTCGAAGTCGTTTCAAAATCGATTCGATTGTATTTCATGCGTCCGCTGTTGTAGCACAGCTGAGTGAATTTTTCAATGTCAGTTCGAAGCACGTTCGCATTGGGGTTGCCGAACACGTACTAATGACAATACAAGTTTTTGAAATTACGCGAAATGCGAGTTAGATTTGTTTACGTGAATTGAAGACGAAGGAGTTGACTTCAATATTGAAATTGGATTTTAAAAGTTTTCAAAACTAATTTTATCTTTTAAATTTGACGCGTAGCATCTCAACACCATTTCTATTCCTAGCTATTGAGTTACAATTTTGCATTTGTAATGGATAGTTTGGAAGGCTTTTGAAAGACGTAGAGATTTCCTCCCGAGTTTGAGATTCGATTCGAAACTTAAAGGCAAGAACCATTGTATGCATATCAAAGGCTTGCCTGTGCAGTTGCACGAAAATGGAAGCTAAATCGAAAAGAGAGAGAAATCTAATACGAAGCTTACAAATTTTTCCAAAATTTTATGGATTTAATATTTGTCAAATATTGGCGGTGATTTTAATGCAAAACACACCTTCTGGGGTTCAAAATGTGTCTCACAAAAAGGCAGAGTACTTTACAATGCCTGCATGCAACACAATTGCGACTTTGACTCGACTGGTAAACCAACATATATTGGCCGACTGATAGCAACAAAATACTCGATCTGATCGATTTCTTTGTTGTAAAACAAATACCAGACAAATGTATTAAAATTGATGAAAGTTTTGATCTCTCTTCCGATCATTCCCCTATCATTCTAACGATGAGCGAACGCCTAATTAAAAAAGATGTACCTGCTAGACTAACTAGCAGAAAAACTGATTTGGAAGGCTTTAAAAAAGACGTTGAAGAACATATCTAGGACGTTTTCTGAACTCGAAATCGAAGTTGAACGTTTTGTTGAAGTTCTGCAGCGAGCCGCGTGGAAAAATAATCCCTATCAAAGGACGCTGATCAATCATGCCCAAAAATATCCACAGGAAATAAAAGAAATGGTAAGGGAGAAAAGAAACGTGCGTAAAAAATGGCAACAAACTCGTGCTCCGCAACATAAATTGCATTTACTTGTGTAACTTGCTAAAAAAGGCCACTATTGATTTAAAAAAATCGGACAATACAAAGCAGCATTGAAAGCTTAACAGCAGAAAAAGATTCCAATTATTCGCTCTGGAAAGCTATAAAAGGCATTAAAAAACCGAAAATACAAGCGGCCCCAATCAAGAAAATGACAACCAATGGGCCAAGAATGATAAAGACAAAGCAGAAGTCTTTGCCGCCCATTTAGAAGAAACATTTAAACCATTTGACGGACAAGCGCTTGTTGAAAATGATAATGCGTCGTATATAGCACTTCACAATTACACAGTAAGAAATGCAAGGCTGACCGAACTTCAACAAGAAATAAAGAAACTGAAACCGAATAAAGCTCCTGGATACGACCTAATCACAGGAGAGCTTCTTAAATTGTTACCAAGAAAAGCGTTAGTTAAGTTTCTCTACATTATAAACGCAGCAATAAGACTAGAATATGTTCCGAGTCAATGGAAAGTCGCGGAAGTAATAATGATTCTGAAGCCTGGAAAACCACCGAATGATAAAAAATCGTATAGACCTATTTCGCTGCTGCCGATTATGTCTAAAGTTTTCGAAAGAATAGTACTTAAGCGATTACAGCCGGTTATAAAGGGTGGTTAAATTTTAAGGGCCGATGTTGAATGTGAACCACACCTAAATGTCAAGTTTTTTTCTGCATTTCATTTGACATTTCTCAATTTCAGACTAACTCAATTTGAACCATGGAAAGATACACAATCGAGCAACGCGTTAAAGTTATTCAGGCTTATTATGAAAATGGGCGTTCAAATCAAAATGCATATCGTGCATTTCGTGATTTTTTCGGTCAATTTAATCGTCCAAATGTGTGTACAATCGGAAAAATCGTGCAAAAATTTGTGCAAACCGGGTCTGTAGGAGATGTGAAAACACCAGTGCATGCTCGTACAGCTCGTACTTTAGAAAATATTGCTGCTGTTCGCGATAGTGTGGCTGAAGAGCCGTCCACCTCAACTCGTCGTCGTGCCCAACAATTGCACCTCTCACGCTCGTCGTTGATGAACATTATGCATAAAGACTTGCATTTACGCGCTTACAAGGTGCAACTGACTCAAGAACTAAAGCCTCTTGAGATGATAACGAACTTTTTATGGCCCGAATTGGAAGATATGGATGTGCACGATATGTGGTTTCAACAGGATGGTGCTACTTGCCACACAGCTAACGAAACAATGGCTCTTTTGCGCGACAAATTCGATGGCGATGTCAATTGGCCGCCAAGATCATGTGATTTGACACCGTTGGACTTCTTTCTTTGGGGTTGGTGTACGTAGATAAGCCAGCAACAATTCAAGAGCTAAAGGATGAGATAATTCGGCACATTAACGGCATAGAACCTCAATTATGCCTCAGCGTCATCGAATATTTGGACCATCGGATGGAGGTGTGCCGCCGAGGTCGCGGCGGCCATTTGCCCTATATTTTGTTCCATACATAATTGAACCATACCAATATTATCATAATAAAAAGAAATGACAGTAATTTCCTAAATAATTTGTGTTTTATTCAAAATCAACATCGGCCCTTAAAACTTAACCACCCTTTAGAAGAAAGATCTCTTATTCCCAATCACCAGTTTGGGTTTAGAACCAAGCACTCAACAATAGACCAAGGGCATAGAATAACTAATTTAATTGAGAAAGCTTACGAAGAAAAAAAGACTTGCTCGAGCGTATTCCTTGATGTTTCTCAAGCTTTTGACAAGGTCTGGCATGAAGGATTGAAATATAAATTACGACAAGTGCTGCCAGAACACTTATATAATATTCTGGAAAAATACTTGACGAATCGACTTTTCTGAGTCAAACACGGAAACGAATATTCGGAACTTAAAGAAATAAGGGCTGGGGTGCCGCAGGGAAGTGTCCTTGGACCGCTTTTGTACCTATTATATACTCGCGACATACCGCAAGAAGAAGGCACCGTATTAGCTACGTTTGCCGACGACACTGCCATCCTGGCAACGGGTAAAACGATCGAAGAATCAACTGAAAAATTGCAAGAAGCATTGAATAAAGTAAATGAATGGACAAAGATTTGGCGACTAGCTTTAAACGAAAACAAATCTGTTCACGTCAATTTTACTTATAAGAAAATAAATAATTTGCCGATCTTTTCAAACTCGGTTCAAATTCCGTTTGCAAACGAGGATAAGTATCTTGGATTGACGCTTAATGCTAAGCTGAAGTGGAAATCGCACGTGAAGAAAAAACGTAAAGAACTCGTAACCAAATACAGAGAAATGTACTGCTTACTTGGAAAACATTCCAAGCTTAATATAGAGAACAAACTGCTTTTATACAAGCAAGTGCTAAAGCCGATATGGACATATGGAATACAACTCTGGGGTTGTACCAAAATAAGTAATGTCAATATTTTACAAACTTTTGAAAATAAAGTGCTAAGATCAATAGTTAATGCACCGTGGTTTATTAGAAATAGCGATATCCATAGAGATTTAGGAATTGCGACAGTCGAATATGAAATCAAAAACTTCGCGCGTAAGCATAAAGACAGATTACAAGGACACGTTAACAATGAAGTCCTTCGAATTCTAGATGAGAGGAATCTACTGCGTCGTCTACAAAGGACTAAACCTTTCGACTTAACGCGATAGCAAGAAACCGGGTCTAATTTGCGGAACAAGCATGACCTTTCAATGGAAAGGGACCTGCCAAACGATCCCAATAAGTGAAAGAAAAACTGCTGGATAAGTAAAAATTTAGTTGTAGTAATCAAAGAAATTTATCACAAAGGGAGGTTTTTTTAGTGCGTTATCGATCCTTATAGTGTCTTCATGAAGATTTTTTACCTACCCTCGGAAAAAAAAAATATTTGTCAATTCCGAGTTCGCCTGTGTGGCAGTATCCACTGATTCAATTGGACAAAAAAGTATTTATATGGCTCTCCGTATGAAAAAGGTTGGTAGGTAGGCAGCCTTATTAGCACTTAAGCGCCATTTTGAGTACCACACCTCAAGCAACATTGTTGGTTAGATAGTGTTAATAGGTTTCAATCCATCCTGTGGTTGGTTTCAAATCCATCCTGTGGCATTCAAGAAACTGATCAAATCTGCGATACTTTTCTTTGAAATTTCAGTAAGATTTGCCTAGAGTTCGATGTCGGGCTCTACTTAAAACCGATCACCTGCAGAGGAAGTGGGAGAGAGTTCACATTTTTACACCTGTGGCAGTGTGTGTTAAAAGAGATGCCCAGTTTAGACACATGCGTCTCTACCGACCTTACAGCGTCTGACCGAGTTCTTTCCTCGAGTTCTTGTGCTTTGGCCCAGTTGTAGTTCGCCCAGATCTACCTAGAAATGACACAACTCTACCTTTTATTTGCCACTGCTGAAAGATTTCGCTCATGACCTGATTATCAATGAAAATGACGATATTATCAATAGGCATAGACTTGTGTCTTATTATCCAACACGGTTCACGTATTGCCAGAACTTCCGCCTGGAAGATACTGGATGAATCGGGAATGTGGAAGGATACTGATGTTTTCAATGTTTCGGAAAGGATTCCCGCATCGACCCCACAGTCCATCTTTTAACCGTCAGTATAAATTGCTGCTTTGAATTTCTTTATGACTTCACCTCTTTCGAAGTTGTCAAGCTGTGTTAAAAATCGGTCAGAGTTTTTCCCAGTTCTCCTTGAAATGAATCTAGAATCAGACTCGATCGGTAAGGTCTAGCAGACCAGTACTCTGTTTCTCCGAGTCTGACGGTGCTACATGCTGAAATGTATTTAATATGGAGGTCAGAACTTCCGTCGGATATGTCTGTATGGCACCCGTAGTATCTATGACATCCGTTCTTTGAACTTAGCTTATTAGCTTAATGTTTTAGTCTTTATTCAGGGCAGGCCATCAAACTACTGACCCACATGTAAGAATTGAACGTATTACCCCTGTATGCATCCATAAGACCATCTTCGGTCGAAGTCCCCACTTCTTACCAAAGGTTTTACTGCAAACGTAGAAAGTTTTGCATGCTTTTTTCACTCGTTGTTCGATGTTTAACTTCTAGTTGAGCTAGTCTAGCATGACTTCTTCAAACCTAGCACTGGAGGATGAATGAAATAATTGGTTATTGAATAATATTCCAAAGACCATGTCAATTTCTCTGAATGGGTTTTCAAAAAATGCGTTCACTTAAAACGTGACTATTTCTTCCGATTCTACATTAGCATTTTCAAAATGGCTCATATCAATACAAAACAAAGAAGATTCCCCATAACCTTAAAACCGAGAAGATTTAAGGACATTTAAAGCTACCAAAACTGATCACATCAGGAGGACGGAAAGATATACAGTGAATCATAAGCAACGACAATAATAGCGAAAAACAAAACAAAATACTCCCCAGTTATCTGGACAGCCACCCTTGGAGTTTACAGAAACTAAATACCACCTGAGTTTCACACCACACCACTCTGTCTTTCTCTCTGTGTCTTCCTTTACACAAAAAAACGCACGTGTTCTAAAAATTAGTATAAGGGTATTCATATCCCCTTTAACACGTGCAAATTATAAAAAAAAAAAAAACAACCAACATACACTCATGCTCCCTACAACTTTGCCCATGAAAAGTTAATTACTTTTCTATGTGCTCTCGATTGGCTATTTCAAAACCGACATTCTGATGAGATCTTGAAAATACGGCTAATCCACCACCATGAGTAGCTTCAAAAAAAACAATACCAGGTTATCGAAGAAAACGCCCCCAAGAAGTAGGCGTGTAGCGAATGTGAACGTCTATATATTTTGTTAAGGCGATATTTTTCAGTCTCTAGTAAAAATATTGAAAAAGGGACAATTTTTAAGTGGGCGTGTTTGTGGGCAGATTTCAAAATATTTGCACATGCACTTCTTTAGGTTCTAAAAAGCTTCGTACCAAATTTCACCTTCCCAGACCGATTTAACTATTGATTCTGATCACAAATAAAATACTTTTGGGTGTCTATCGTTACTATTTGCATATGTTACAAATTATGTAACACATTATGTAACACTCAACCTGCATGTATCATATTATAATTTAGGACAGATTTGATCAAAATTTTGAGATCAAAAATTTCCACAAAACCAATAATTACTTGCCCCTTTGTTGGTGAAAGTAAAAAAAAGATTAGTGCATACAGGTAACGCTCAGAAAACGTCAGTAAAGACTTTGACGCCAGGATCTGGTCGAAAACTTCACGGAGTAGATTCAATGAAAACATACAAACAGTTACGATCTGCCTAGAGCTTATGTATGATACCATATCCGTCGTCCTCAAACAATTATGGCGTGGCGTTTCTAATTCAATTGCTCTTTCTACTCAGAAGATATTTCAGTGATTTTTAAGAGACCTTATGTGGAAAAACTGTTGTTACGATATTTTCATAAAAGACAATGGGCGTGGCTACTACAATATATAATCTAAGTTTACGAATCCTGATGAGATATTCACAATAAGTCTTAAGCATCACTGTAAATAGTTTTGAGAAAGCAAAATATGTTGTTTTTTTTTTAAAAACGTTCCAAAATATGGGCGTGGCACCTTACAATGGGCGAATTGTAGAAATATTCAACGTCTACTCGTATATTGATCCCGACTATCGAGATCTGGATGAATCGCGCGCAAGGGGACTGCAACTACCACCTTAAGTAGTTTCTATCTGGAAACGCGAGCTACCCAAAATACTTGCAAAGATTTGGACACGATAATTCACCAGAGTGCTCTGACCAAGATGACGATGCAGAACATGCTGTTCTAATTTGTCGTCGCTTTCAAGAATGGAGAGGCAATCTTCACAAACTCATCAGCCCTTATCGATAACATGATGCAGTCAGAAGAAAACTGGAGGGAATTTTGCTCACTCATCACGAATGTGCAAAACGAGCTCAGGAAATTATAGAGAAGAAGGCGAAATGAAGACGCCAATTTAGGAATCACAGCATAATTGGCTTCAACCCCACGAAGTAATACTCAACGGTAGTGAGAGTGGCAGAAGAGTGCAATGTAGTGGATTAATTATTCAGGTTTGCGAATTGTGCATGCCGGTGGCCCGGGTTACTGGTATCCATCATCCATTGGCGCATCCAAAAAAGAAAACAAAAGACAGACAGACAGAATTGCGAATTTCCACGTAACCTTAAACAAATAAAGTAAAATTTAACAATTCCGTCAGCAGTTATTAGTCCGGATGCCATCCACGAAGCACGAAGTGAAGAAAAATTAACGAAACTAACAACAGCGACGCCTTGAAGCGTCTACCTACATGAGTGTAACCATTACAAGCTCTATATCACATTTTGCACTATTACGATAATTATGCCCTTCCATACGACCACAAGGCAAACCGTCCTTACTGCACCCGTCCTATACCACACTCATTTATATCGATAACACAAAAGCTCTACACATTCACTGCCAACTGAAAATGAGAATTTAATGAGAAAACGACCACATTTCCACTGGCACACTCTTACACAATCACAAAAGTGCACTCTACAAGTATTACGCCTTGCAGCCACCTCGTCTCTATTCCTTTTAGATTTTCACAGCCACAAAGAAATCCTTTTTATAAGTTTCGTAATATTTAAAACCCCTTTACGCTCTAGTTACCACTTTTGCCCTGGCTCAAAACATAAGAGGATTACAAATTATCCGACTTCATTTGGTGTTAGGTTGATATTTGCATCCCAACATCCTTTTTCCATATTCTATGCAACTGGCAATGTTAGTGTTATTTCTCTCTACTTTTTTTTTCTATTAGAAGGATAATAGATACATATCTCCTATCATCGAGTGCCATCAAACTCTCAGTTAACTCTCGAAACTGAACTTGCATATAAAAAGGAAAATCAGGTAGATTAGCTCTACGAGCAGTAGTGAGACGACACAGAGATTATATTATGCAATGCTGCCATAACCAGGACACCCAATGCCATTGTGAAAAATATACATTTACACTTAAATGGATATAACATTGTAGGTACTCGTATAGGTACCCATATTCGAAAGTAAAAAGAAGTATGAAGCATGCAGAAAAGTTGCAATTCGTTTGGACGGAATCGTACAATATCCTACTCGTTTTATTTTAAGAAACGCCCACTTTAAGTAGGCGTGGTATTATCAAGTTTTCAAAATATAAGGGCACACACATGTTGCTTTAATAGTATTTTATTAATTTTTAAGGAGCTTTAAAGAAAATGAATAAAAATATTATGACTTCGAAAAAAAGTGGCGTGTCTAGCAATTTCATAGATCAATGCAATTTCAGTTATGTAAAACCCACAGTTCTCTGAAGGTTTCTACAGTGGTGCAACCATCCTTGTAGATAGATATTTGGCTTTGAAAAAAAAATAATATCTAAGTACCCCTTCTCATTCCTTAAAATAAAAGACATTCAAGGGCTGTTAAATTCGGCCTTACACTCGTTACAATTTTCTGCTATCACCAACCGTTTTCGATAAAGAATGAGGTGAAGTTTTATAAAAAATGTAAATCTTATTTCTTGGATATCTTTAAAACAGTTAAGTTTACGAACTAACTAAAGAGTTAATTATTTTTCGATGTACTTTCCATTTACTATCCCGGAAAGTCCTATTTCCAATTCAAAAAAGGTTTGTTTCGTATCCTATCAAGAACTCCTATCCATTTTTTACAACTTTGATCATAAATATTTTTTTTTTTTTCATAACCCTAAAAACTCACCCTGTATATTGCAGATATGTATATACAATTTTCATAAATGTCACAGAAAGACATATTGACAGGCAGACAAGTAGACAGATGGACAGGTAGATCAACACTCCCAATGCCGATTCTCTGTTGGAAAAGTGTGTGCGATAAAAATAATATACCCTATGGGACAGGATATAAAATCGGATACGACATTTTTTGTCAGCTTAACATTTCGTGTGTAACAGTAAAACAAATATACACAAAGACCACAGGGAATGTGGAAGTGGAAAATAATAATAATTTCCATTTCGCTTATCTGGTTCGCAATAAGGACGAAACGAAAGAGAGCACTTGCGAGTGGTTAAATTTTCTGTTGAATATTCGAATATTGCTAGCACTTATCTTTAATCCTTGTGTACCACATTGCGATATACTCGCTCCTTGAGGAACGCAATAAACGAACGATGCACTGTGATTCGTTGGATGGAGGGTGTTTTTGCTGGAAATGGAAGGTACTTCTGCCACGGACACTTGGACCTTTATTTGTTTCGACATATAAATATTGTATCTGTCCTTATTTTTCGCATTTATTTGCTTTCTTTCTCTCGTTATTCCGTGTACATTTGATGTGGTTGGGCGTTATAGCAAAGACAATCTAAATACTTTCTTAAAAGTCCTTGAATAAATGCAAGTGAATTTATGGTTGCACTCCCGTACTTGGGTTTGGTCAAAGATTAATAAAAAATTCATGAACGTTGCTCTTAGTTTCTGTGGCATTCGGCTATGGTGGCATTCACAATCTTTCTCTAAGTGTATTATCCTTATCTTCATGTCTCGTACTATGGTGGGTATGCATTAAAAAAAAATGAGCTAAGTATTATTTGTTTTTTGTCTTGCATTTCATCGGTTCTCCTTCCTTTGCATTTGTTGTAAATTAACTTTTACTTACAGATATATGCGAGGAAATATATTTCGAGCTTTTTCAAGCGTTTTGCATTAATAAATCGTGTTTCACACAACACATGTTACTAGTCAGGGTAGGACCACATAGGCTATTACAGTGATAGTGAATTGAAAAAACGGACAGCCTTTGTTTAATTCATTGTACATAACCGACACTAAAATCTCCTCCATTGCAAGACTCACAACAATGGCGCCCAACATGAGGCCTCCATCCACGACCCTAAGATTTAGATTATCATGATCATTGGCAAAGCAACCTGGACAATCATAGAGCATGCCACCCCATCCGTGCCCCTATACTGACTCATAACAGGTCCAAGTCAAAGAGTTGATCTAAGTCTTGCAAGGAAAATTGAGTTACTGAATTGTAAGACCACGTGCGGAGATTTTAAAGTAAAAACATTGAAGACTTTTCTCAACTAAATCGACATTCAGATGTAAAAATCACAAACTACTTGGCTGCTAAAAGACACATTCTGTAATATGGGATGTCCTTGAACTGATTTTCTTAATGAAGAAATTAAAAATTTGAAAAGTATGTACTTCGGTAGTCTAAGACCGGTACGCAAGTACAGATTGTCCGATAGCCCTTTAAATTCTTTCGGTTCGTATTCAAATGGCGTGAAAAAACGTGTAAAGGATACAAGTATACTCTCTGTAGAAAGAGATGCATTTTATTTAAAAAAAAAAATAAAAAATATTTTCGTTAAGTTTTTTTAAGGATATGGACATACATAAATCAGTTCTTTCATTTTACTTTATTTCTTATTAGTTTAGATTCTGATTGAGGTATTTTCCCCCTTGAAAGCAGCTTTCACGCTTCTGAATGCATTCCCCGTAGTTGTGTGTGCGTGTGTGTGTGGGTGCAGAAGAAGGTTTTCAAGAGGAAAACTTTTCAAATTACTATGGAACATAGGGCAAAAGGATAAAAGCAAGGATTTACTTAAGTAATTTTACCATATGCAGTGGATTATTATTTTTATTTTTATTTTCTACTTTCTTGTACACGCTTCTCTACTTTCAAACCTTTTCGTAAAATAAAAGCAACTAAAATGGCAAAGTTAAGAACATTGGGGTATAAAGTGTAGATGGTACATTTTAGGGTGGTTACGTGGGAGAATAAATAAAATTACGTAAACAATCAGATGCTAGAAGGTAAAGATTAACTACGAGTATGAAGATAATACAAACGGATTTTGCGCAACATTCGTTTTCCCATAATGTATAGTTTTGCGTTGACTCTAGAGAGAGGTCTGGAAGCAAATAGCTGCTTTTAGATGTGCTTCAAGTTTTTGACTCAAAATTAAAACATTTTTTCACTTGAAAAGTACTGCAATTTTGAGTATAGATGGATAATAGGTAGATACACTTATGTACATCGGATAAAGAGTATAAGAATAAATAAAACAATTTTCGAAATAATTCTGAAAAAATGGTGGAAGCTGCTCCATGATCTGCGGGGGATGATGAACTTACCACATGTTGGATCGGTTTGTTTTAAGTGCATTATGTATCTAAAGAAATGGCTGGCGTTCAACCGATTCTCAAAAAAAGGAAAGAAACGCTCGCCGCAAAACGACCATCCCATAGCATAATTGTCCATGCTATCCAAAGTTATGGAAACAGCCAGCAATACTGATACACAATCAAATACATGGAGGGACACGGACTGATAAGTGATCAACAGTATGAATTTCGTAGCCACCCTTCAACTGGAGACCTTCTGAGCTATGTAACCAACTCATGAACCTCAGTCAATGAACAGCATGGGGAATCAGAGCCGTTGCTCTGGATATCTCAGAAGCATTCGATCGGGCTTGGCATAGTGCCCTATTAAACAAGCTAGCCTCCTACTACAACTGACCTGCTATTGGATGGACAACTTTCTCCATAAAAGTTGTAGTTGATGGTGCATCTTCTGATACATTTGCTGTAAATGCTGGAGTGCCACAGGGGTCCATGCTTTCACCAGCTCTGCTTATATTCCTTATCTATATATCTTTAGTTTTGATGATGTCAGCACTCTAAATCCATCTTGCCCTGGCAGTATGTCCATGAATGCAAATACATCACATCTTCATCAGATGAGACTAGATCAACTCATTAAATAAGAACCTGCAGAACATATTGCAGTTGGGAAAAGCAAACTTGATCGACTTCAATGGGAAGAAAACCAAATTCACCGGTTTTTCCAAAAATAACTCTACTTTCTTTCTACTGCTTTAAATAAACGACCGATTTATCCATCCTACGAAACCATACATCTTCTTGGTATCACAGTCAACTCTGTTGTAACATGGCACGACCACATATCCAACATTGCAAAAGCGGCATCCATGAAGTTGAACAAATAGATACTTCACAGTAACAGTTTCTTGTACTGTATGTACAAAGCACAAGTTAGACCAGAGGTCGAATTACTGCATCAGTTATCGAGCAATACGTGACTGATAAATGTTGATTTGGCATCACCGCTTATGAGATCGAGTATCGAGTATCGAAATTTGGCATTCTGTCATCAGTGTATTTATTTATCCGATATGGATTCTGCTGACGAGCTGTGGTGTATTTGGGAGAATATCTTTGTTTATTGCTATTTTTGGGTTTTTTTAAAGGCCAAAGGAGGATTATGCCAAATTTTATGGGTCGTCACCCAGAATTAGCAAAAAATGTCTTTATGTCCTTATGTCCTCCACTTCCAAGTAAAAACAAAGTTGTAGCTAATTAGAGCCGAGCTAGGACAGCCGTTGAGGTACATCCTCTAAAATTTATCTTCTCCATTATATATAAGAATGCACTCTTATTTACCCTTAATCTTTTAATAAAACCGCAATCTAAAGTATATGTTGTGAAAAATATTTTCAGAAAATTATAGTTTTGTATACGTACGCAGAGTCTTGTAAAGAGAAGGGATCGCTTTTATTCATTAAACGTCTTCGCTCAATACACTCATAGCGATCATCCTCTGAATCAGAAGTCGAAAAATAAAGTAAATATTATATTTTTAATTGAAGACGATAAATAAAAAACTTGTCCTCACACAAATATAAATACTTTTGACATTTGTCAGCCATCGCAACCCAATGTAGTAGAATTGTACTAGTACAATTTTCAAAGTGCACTCGATACGTGGCCATTCGTATGTGATCATCCCAATGTAGTTACTCGATCACTCGTTAGCGCTTAGATTTCACTCACTCGTTAACTGATGTCGTAATTCGACCCCAGGACTTAAGTACTTGGTGGGGTGAAAAGTCGATGATTTCCTCGCGTGAGCTGAATTTTTTATTGATGAGCCATCTTTTGAGGTTTGGGAAGAGATAATAGTCCGAGGGAGCCAAATCGGGCGAATACGGTGGATGCGACAGCAATTTGAGCCGTAAGTCATTGATTTTAGCCGTGGTTGCGATGCTCTTGTGCGCCGGCGCATTGTCTTGCAAAAACAAAATTTTTTTTCGCTTCATGTGAGGCCGTTTTGCAGCGATTTCGGCCTTTAATCGCTCCAATAATGCACAGTAATACTCGCTGTTGATGGTTTTTCCTTTTTCGAGGTAGTCCACGAAGAGTATGCCATGACAATCCCAGAAAACCGACGCCATAACCTTTCCGACCCATTGAGCCTCCCTCGGCCGCTTCGGAGCACTCGTGACGGCTTCAGTCCGTTGCCGGGCACTCATTCTGTTCTCTGGTGTATAATAGTGGATCCAAGTTTCATCAACAGTTACCAATCGACGCCAAAAGTCCGCCCGATTCCGCATCAGCAAGTCCAAACACTCTTTCGAAGTGCTCTCGCGTTCGTGTTTTTGATCAGGAGTGAGCATTCGCGGCACCCAGCGGCAGGATAACTTCTTCATATGCAGAATATTGCCCAAAATATGGCGTGTGCACTCAGTACTAATCTTTGTGATATCTACTAGCTCGCGCACCTTCACTTTTCGGTCAGCCAACACCATTTCATGTATTTTTTTGACATTGTCCTCTGTAACCGCATCGGAGGGCCTGCCGCTGCGGACTTGATCGGTAGTGGAGTTGCGGCCACCACGAAACTCTCGAAACCAATATTTGACGGTGTAATCTGACGGAGCATTAGCCCCATAATATTTATCCAACTTTTCTTTTGTTTCCTTCGCCGTTTTGCCTCTCAAAAAATAATGTTTTATGAGAGAACGAAAATCGTTTTTGTCCATACTCAACATGATGCCAAACACGTCAACAACAATCAGCTGTCAAAACAAAACTAAAGACAGTATCGCACTGAAATTTGGCATGTCTGCCTAAATACGAATGGACTTCAATGCACCATAACTTTTTTTGCAGTAGCAGCGCATTCTGGCGATCAAGGAGGTTACTTTTCACCCCACCTAGTATTGTTCTCACGTTTGAAGTTTGGTCCCAAAATATTATATTCATCTGCTCGACAGCATACAGAGACGAGTAGTTCGCTTAATAGAAGAATTTCCACTAACTTCCAACCTCCAATAGTTAGCTCATCGAAAACTGATAGTAGACCTATGCCTATACTATAGATACTATCATGGAAGATGTTCCGAAGACCTCAATGGAATGATCGCTAGAGATACGATATTTGAGGGCTTATCACCTCTATGTTCTGTAATATACTCCATGTAATATTCTAATAAAAACTATTATGACAGAAGGTGGCCTCCGTGTTGTCCAATTTTAAAAATCAAATTACATATGGGGTGCACGGTGAGAGCGTTCTACATATACATATGCATATACAATTCTTATGAAAGTAGATACCTATCGAGAAAGCATTGCAATAAAGCCCCTGGATTTGTTTTTTTTCCACATCGAAAGTCACTCTACGTTGCATCTAGTTTTAAATCGAGGTCGCTGAGCATTTAAACATTTTTATTCGGCACGCCCCTCACTATGTGTGTCAGAAATTGTTACAAGAGCAATCTAGAACAATTGTATTTTAAACAAAATTCAACCCTGTTATTTATTGTTTCTTCCATATTTGTTGCTCATAACCTGCTATGTAGTCCTTGTCAAACACCAAAACACGGAGTTCATCATTTAATTTTTTATTTCATGGTCTATTGGTATGTACTCGTACATCTTTTCCTGTCAATATTTGTATTTAACAATATAAAAGCCCATTTTTTCATTGTATATACGAGTAGCTTCCGGATTTGACGACATGGAATCCATAACCATTTATACTGTGAATCAAATTAAATGCTCTTCGTCGCTTGTATTTGAAAGCCATATTGATGCTGTTCTCATACAGTACAGAGTGTACATTTTTTTCCATATTCTGAATATAATTTCATTTCCGACTTCATAACCTTTTTTTTTTATCCATTTTTAAGAATGAAAAAATATAGAACGGAACCGTTTTATGTTTCTTTTTAATATTTAAATTTCACTTTAACATCGAATAGCAAAGATATTTTTATATTATTTTAACTGTTTCTCTACCATACAAGGTGTTTCGTAAAAAAAAAATAGGCGCCGCTTCTTCGGGATCTGGTAAAGAATTGAATTTCAAGTAAAAAAAATATCCAGTCCAGTCGTATAGAGTCTAACTTTTAGCATTATGGAGTTATACTCGTACAGTGCTTTATACCTCTGTCAAATCTACTTTAAATCGAGCGAAAAATATCCAGAGTACAAATTTCTAGAGCATTTCTAGTTTTCTTGTAATTTAGAGATAAACTCGATTTTTTGTAAATTTTTCGAATATCTTTAACTTCAACATAATTTTTTGCAAAGAAATGCAGAATTAGTAAAAAAAAATTTTTGGAAAATAATCAAAATTTTTACAAATTATGTAAAATAATTTTTTGTGCAGAACTCATACTTTGCAAGACACATAAGATATAAAAAAAAATAATAGAATGTTTGCTCAAAATTCAATGCTCTCAATAGCGGCCCCTATTTACGAAACACCCTGTATATTTTCCATAATTTTCATTTCAATCAAAGTGTCTGTAAAAATATTTGATTCAGTTGAAAGAAGTTATAGAACCTGCCGCCATCCTTCAAAAAGCAATGATAAACTTAGGTCCTTGAGTGAAAACTCAAGCGCCTTCTTTTAAATTTTGAACATCTTTAACTTTAACATGTGCCACAGAACTTTCTTCCTATCTTCGCTTATCCACTTAATTCATTATCTTGTCTTTGTTTAGCTTTCTTTTTATATTTTTTTATAAATTTAATTTCGTGTATTTGACAAGGAATTTTGAATTTTGTGAGAATTCAAGAAAACAAGGACACCTGAGGCAACAATTGAACATAATTCCTGACATCGCATTTTTGTGATTTAAAATTGTTTTTTTTATTTTTCTGAGGCTCATTTACTTTTTTTTTCCCCATCGTTGTGATTATAAAAGTTGTAAAGTGACGTTTCATTAAATATTTTGCGGTGAAAGAAATAAGAATGGAGGGTTTGTAAATACAAGCACATTAAGCCGGGTGTCATTAATTGTTCACTGTTGAAGGTGAAGAAGAATTCTATGACAGGAAACTTTGGTTTCTTTGGCGAACAATGTGTCTTCCAAGAAAAATTAATTTAGGAAGTTCTTCCTTTGGTGGTGGGAAATTCATTGAAATCTTTTCAGCTATTCAGAACTGCTGGCTTCCTTAATGTTTACCTCAGATTAAAGGGTGTTTTATTTTTAAATTATGAACTCGGTAAATGTTAAGTCATTTTTAAAGCTTAGGCGTGGGATAAATTCAAACTTTGTTGTCAGTGATATAGTGGGTAGCATGTTTGCTCATTAGTTCGAAGGCTGATAGTTCAATTGATAATTACGTATAAGTAAATGTTTTTTCTAATAGACGCCTACTAGTAGAGATTAGACTGTTAACCATTGTGTAGTAAGAGAATCGAATGAAATTTGAATTCCTCGAACCACTTCAGAGCCTAAGTAGAAAAAATCCTTAACATCGTCAAAACTGTCTGATGTTCAGCCCAAGCCACATAATTTTGGTGTTTTTTTTTTTTTAATTTTAGTGGGGGCGAAAGCCCCCATTTATTTACAGGCTACAACTAACTTAAGGCTAAAACTTAAACCTAAAACTTAAAACTAAAACTTAAAACTAAGACTTAAAGCTAAGAAGAATGGTGAAGGAGTTCGGTTTTGAGGCAGGGAGTGCTGAGGTTAAAATCAAACTGGGTGAGGTTTGAGTTCACTTTTCGCAGCATACGGGAAATTGCTTCATTAGATCCATATGAAGTGCGTTGGGACGGTAGATAGAAAAGACGAGGGCATCGTAAATTTCGTGGGTTGGTATTGAAAAAAATTGAATTATAAAGAGATGCGCAATCGACAGAGCCTGAAAGAAGTCGATGAATGAAAAGAATGTCTGCAACATCTCTGCGTTTCTCTAGAGTACTCAGGTTGATGAGGTTGAGGCGGTTTTGATAGGGAGGCAAGATAAATGGATCGTTCCAAGGAAGACCTCGAAGGGCAAATCGAAGAAATCGACGTTGAACATTCTCGATTCTGGTCACATGAACTGGCGTATTCAAGGAGGGGGCGCACAAAGGTAATGTAGAGGGATCTGGTCACGTAAGGGTCGGAAAATTCTTTGGACCATCGTTTGACAAAGCCAAGTGATGAGTTAGCTTTACGAATTATCTCATCAATATGTGAAGGGAAATTTAGTTCCCTATCGTACAATATACCAAGATCGCGGAGAGATTGAACGATGGATATAGGTTGACCATGGAGAAGGTAAAGGCGGGCGGAGGACACGTAGTGCTTACGTGATAAGGTAATGGATTGTCATTTGGCGATATTGAGCTCTAAGCGATTTTGTAGGCACCAGTTCGAAAAACTATCAAGGTCTTGTTGAAGGAGGCAGTAGTCATGTGGTGAAGAGATGGCTTTGAAAAATTTGGTATCATCAGCGTACAGAGAAATGGAAGAGTGTTTAATAATCCTCTCGACATCGTTTATGATTAGAATAAAGAGAAGGGGACCTAGACAGCTGCCTTGCGGAGCACCAGAGATGGCCAAGAAGGGAGTCGATAAGATGAATCTGAAGCGAACTCTGTAAGAACGGTTTTTCAGGTAAGGAGATATCCATTTGAACAATATGTGTTCGAAACCGGGGGCAGACAATTTGAAGAGGATAAAGTTATGAGATATCTTATCAAAAGCCTTATAGTTTGAAACCACTTTCTTGGAAACAGCATAAACAGCATTGTTCGTTCAACCCTCATTAAACCACGAAAGCCTGTTCACAATTGTTAAGCGAATGCGGTCAAGTAATGAATAGATCATCTTAAGGATCAGTAAACGATACTTTGTTGGTTCTCAATTCTGATAGTGAGTGTTTGCTGTAATCGTCTTGAATAGATCATCATTCCTGATAGCTGAACCTTGGTGGACATCGACATTCAGTAGCCTGCGGAAAGTGCGTGATTCCTTCTTTGTTCTTCTAGGCTTCTGTTCGAGCTTCTAATGATCTCTGCTGTGGATTCTCATGCTCTTAATTTGTCTACTACGAAGAAAATGATGCCCTTCGAATAGCTTCTGCTTGTAGAACTCGTGTGCAGCTCTAGTCTTTCTCTATAAAGTTGCCTTCGATGCCTCCAAAGTTTGACATTCTAATGGCCAGAGCACTTACTTACTTACTTAGGTCCTTTAACCCCTCGGGGGGCATAGGGCGTCAACCACGCCTGCGCCCCATCTTATTCGTACTTCGGTAACGCGTTTGAGCTGCCTCCAACTCATTCCTATAGAGCTCGATTCCTCCTCAACTGTTCTGCGCCATGTTTGCCTAGGGCGTCCCGCTATTCTGCCTGCTTGGGTGGGCGGATTCCACTGCATGGCGTATTTAGCAATGGAGTTGTCTTCGCGCCGTGGGGTGTGTCCAATCCACTGCCACTTTCTCCTTCGTATAGTAATGTTTATAGGTTCTTGGCCCGTTCTCATATAAAGCTGTTCGTTGGAGATCCGGTTCGCCCAAGAAATCCTCAAGATGATTCTTAAACATTTATTTACGAAGACTGAGGGTGGCCGTGGTGTAGTGGTAACATCATCGCTTGTCACGCTGTTGATTCACGGTTCGAATCCTGATGTCAAGAATCATCTATTTATTTCACATGAAATAAATAAAAAAGTCGATCAATTGCGAAAGCTTAGTCAACTCTACTGTGAAGGCATAACACTGGCAGTAGGGTGGTCATATGGCCAAAATGCAACTTGATCGTGATGATGAAACCAGGAGAACGGAAAAAAAAATACTGTGAATCACAAGCAACGACAATAATAGCGAAAACAAAACAAAATACTCCCCAGTTATCTGGACAGCCACCCTTGGAGTTTACAGAAACTTAATACCACCTGAGTTTCAAAATACACCACTCTGTCTTTCTCTCTGTCTCTTCCTTTCCACAAAAAAAACGCACGTGTTCTAAAAATTAGTATACGGGTATTCATATCCCCTTTAACACGTGCAAATTATAAAAAAAAAAAAAAAAAACTTGCAGCCTCCGTGTGATAATGGTGTCCACCTTCCAGGTACTGCACCCATACAGCAGTACCGATTCTACGTTAGAGCGGAACAGCCGCAGCTTGGTTCTTAAGCTGATAACATTACTTTTCCAGATTGTGGATAGCATACCGAACGCAGCTTTAGCCTTCCCGATTCTACTACATACGTCCAGTTGGGTGCCACTGCGGTTAGCCGAGACCACACTTCCTAAATATAGAAAATTGTCAACTTTTTCGACTTCCTGTCCGGTTGTTAAGTTCAGCGTTAGTGTTGGAAGTGCTCAGGGCTTTTGTTTTGGCCGTGTTTATTTTGAGCCCCACTTTGTTTGACTCAGTTTCAAGATTATGGGCCATTAGATGAAGGTCCATTATCCGATGTGAAAGTAGACAAACATCGTCACCGTATTTGTTTAAGGTAAGATGTCATAGTCCAACGAATTCCATTGTTTCCTTCCATCGATACTGTACGGAGTACATCGCTGATAACCACCAAGAACAATAGTGGTGACAGAATGCATCCTTGACGTACTCCACTTTGGACACCAAATTCCTCTGACACCTTACCGTTGTGTAAGACGTGACACTTACCGCCCTCGTATGTAGCCTTGATAATAGCAATAAGTTTTTCCGAGATGCCTCTCCTGCGCAAGGCCAGCCAAATACGAGTGGGATCTCGATTCAAGCTGTCGAAAGCCTTCTCGAAGTCGATAAACAACAGATGTAGCGGAGACCTGTACTCAACGCATTGTTCGATTATGATCCGTAAGGTGTTTATGTGGTCGATGCAGAAGGATCCAGCGCGAAAGCTGTAGAATCTAAATGCTCTTTAATTCGGTCCAGAATTATTTTTGCTATTATTTTGGCTACAGCTGGAAGAACACATATACCTCTCCAGTTTCCGCATTCCATCAAGTTTCCCTTTTTCGAAAGCTTAATGATCATCCCCCTTTTCCACTCCTGTGGAAATTGTTCGCTATACCAAGCTCTCTGTATTAGCGGATGCAACAGATCTGCGGATGTGTTTGGCGCCGCTTGAAACAATTCGGCAGGGATGCCATCAATACCCACCGCTTTGTTTTTCTTGAGGGACTTGATTGCTGCCATAATTTCTGTTTTGCTGGGAGGTGCCGTGCGTATTCGGGAATTTGTTGCTTCGGAATACTCATTCGAATGGCCAGAGCACCCAGGTTCGAAATTGTGTCGAAAAGTGCAGGTATTCGTAGTACTCATTGAACAATGGACGTGAATGATCGAAGCTAGTGAAGCGGTTCCGAAAGCAATCTAATCGACAATACTTGAATATTTCATTCAAATTTGTAGATTTTACGTTCGAGGATTTTCGTTTTGATGATTTTGGGATTTTGGTTTGGAAATTTTCGTTTTAGAAATTATAGTTTTGGCTGAAAGGACATCCAATCCTAATTAACCATACAAAATGTACGTTCCCTCGGATTGGAGATATTCTTGTGCAAGATTTACGTAAGAGTGTTTCTGAATTCTACAAAGAACACAAAGTTACTACAATTTGTTCAATAAAAATCATGATAAGAACATTCCATTTAATCCAAGACAGAGCTTCTTTGATTAGCACTATCTCCACCTGGTAAGCTCTGCAGTGATTTGGGAGGCGGAAAGAGATGCTAAGGTTTAGCCTATCGGAGAAAACCTTGGCAACCCACCATCGATCGTCTTTGTCGCATGGCTGCGCTGGCTGCCTTTTGCTTGTCAAAGATGTCTAGTGTCAGATGGAAGAGAATGTCTACTGAATCCGAAAGGGTGGTTCTAAGTGCACCACAAATGCACAGACAAGTTGACAACCAAACGATCACCGTACATAAGTAAGGGCCTGATAGCAGATACATAGAGCCAGTAAGTTATATGGGGCTGCCTTCTTGCAAGAGTATAGAGCTTTGGTAGTTTTCTTAACGTGTTCCTGGATGCTGAATTTCCAGCTGAGCTTTCTTACTGAAATAAGACCTAGGTATTTTTCTTTGCCTGTAAAAAACGAGGCTGGTTCCATTCAGATTATGAGGGGCAATGTAAGGAATTTTAAATTGCCTGATGAAGAGGACTATTTCAGTTTTGTGAGGGTTTACCCCGAGTCCAAATTAAACAGCCTAGTTGGAAAGGGAATTCTGCATTAACTCCCTTAGAGAAGTCAAATCCTTCCCCGAGACAGAAATAGCAACGTCGTCTGTATAGGCAATCACCCTGCAGCTCTCCTCTTCTAGGATAAGTAGCAGCTCGTTCACCACAAGATTCCAGAGAAGGGGGAAAGATACCGCCTTGTGGTATTCCTCTACTGCCAAACGTTCGAGGAGAGCCCGCGCCCAGTTTTGTACCAATAATTCGATTGCTTAACAATTGGTTTACCAGAGATGATTATCGATCAATATCTCTAAGGTTTTTAGGAGGAAAGATGATAGACATGAGTCTGAAATATTTCGGACAGCCTTTAGATTTTTTTTTCCGCTTTAGGTATGGTATTACTGTCACCCATGCTACAGTGATATTGAAAGCTAAAATAGATGCTACTAGTTAGCGTATCGAAGTTGAAGACGATAGAATGGTAGATACTGTATGCACTATCTGTACAAGGTTAAACCTTCCCACGGAAGAAGATTTTAGAAAAGTGATATTGAGGCGAAACGACAGACGAAGGAAGTACTAGCTAACAGGATACGAGTACACTATTCAAAATATATTAATCATTGATGTCCCAAACATTTTCAAGCAGGCAGGGATACGCTCAGGAAGACCATCAACGTCGATCAATGTGGACATGTGTTCCAAAGTTCAAGAAACGTTAGACAAGAATCAACGAGTTTCTACCACGCAAGCTACTAGCTATAGCTTGGACATTTCTAAGGATCAGAACTTGTAAAGCTTTCAGTAAGATAGCGTTGCGGGGCAACACTTGATCTTAAGAGCTGAAGCTGCGGTTTTGATTTTGAACAAGATTCAGACTAACTGAAGGTAAGACTTGGAACTACCAAAATGATCCCGAGTTCAAAATGCAATCAAATAACTTGTTGTCAAAGATAAGTTGTGGGCCTAAAAAATGCAAAGCAGAAAGCTTAGATCAAAAAAGTTATGATCACAGTGTTGTGGGACTTTTCGTTAAGGCTTTTTGGAACATATAAATGCACTGACGTCAAGTGTATTCTGTAACGCAGAATAACGGACCTCAAAAGCTCCCTGTTTCATCATGAGGCCCATTCTTCGAGGCAATTTCGAGATGTTTTAAAGGAATTTCGCTGAAAAATGTTGTTCTACACATCATATGCCCAAATTTGTCACTGAGCGATTATTTTTTATTTTCAAAAATAAAAGAGAACATCAAAGGGAAAAGATGGCAATCGATAAAGGAAGCTGAAAAGGCCGTTTTAAGGTAGTTTTCGTTGAAGAATGCTGCAGAAGTGTTTGGATGTAGGCGGGTCATGCATTTTTTTAAATTTTGGTTTTTTTCGTCAGAAGTTTAAAAAGTTTTTCTCGAATAATTTAAGCCATAAATAACGGTTATATAAATCACAGCGCAGCTACCGTGACACCCATATTGTATTTATACAAACAAAGCAAACAATTTTTACCATAACCCCTGAAGCTTTTTCGATTTTCCAATTTTCCAAAACTGCGGGTTAGTAAAACACAATACTGGTCCGTCTATGAATAACAATTCAAAAGTTATGAGGGTGTGATAGACAGGCGGACAGGCAACTGACTTTCATTATGAGGGTGTTGCGGACGAGTTACAATTACGAACTCTTCCATACAACATCACTACAATTTGGAACCCTTCCCTACAACATCGCTACAATTGGGAAGTCTTCACTACAAAATCGCTGCAATCAGCGATGCACCAGGTACCACTACCGTGGAACGCGACCAGAGCTGTCATTCGGCCTTACAACTTTTCATTCCTTCTTCTCGACTTTGGTTTTCTTCGTATACACGGATTTTGCTTGACTTATATTGATTTTGTAACTAATTAATTAATTTTTGCTGTAATAAAACAGTTTTAAGTACATTGAAGTGAACAGCGTTTTCATTGCTTCTCATCACACTTTACAAGGGTTCCGTACTTACTCCTTTTCCCTTGCAAGTATCGGAACCCTGAAAATGGTTGTAGTTCTTAATAAATTGAATATCAAAATTCAAGGCCTGATAAACCTAGGCTTTCATAACTTTTTACGTCAAAAGCTCGTCTACATCATTGCACTATAAATTGGTCGGTCTTTCGCATCTCGTTTAATGTGAAACCAACCAAGCGGAATCCATGATCTTATACAACATTTGTGTACATCAGCCAGAAAGCTTTTCGAAAGAAATTCAATCCTTTAAGCCTGAATAACTCGATCACGATTTCAAAACGATTGATCACGATTCCAAGACGATTAATCACGATTCCAAGACGTCGCTGTTTTACATTGTTCTGTTTGCCCAAACTAGGTTCTGCTTGTTGCAACTTTACTTCCTTTTAGTGGTCTATGTAAAATTCATTACATACAAGTGTGCTCGCTTATTCCTTTACGTGTATTTCCAGGGCAATTACGTAAAACAACTTTTCTACAAAGCATCTTGCATTCAATTACAAACTATACTTTGTTATTAAAAAATTCCTCCACCTCCGATGTAATGAAAACTTAATCAAGACATTAAAGCTTGTCCTTAGAGATGGTATACATTCCTAGATCATCAGGAATATTTAATACCATCCTACTGTACCGTGCCCTAGCATCGCCATTCCTCTCTTTCTCATTTAAAATGTAATTTTCAATTCCATAAAGATTTAATTACTGAAATTGCTAAAGATTATCACAAAAGTATTTCCCTCCAGGACATTTCTCAACCTTTCAGTTCCTTTATCTACCCCACCACCTCCCTCGACTGGTACAAAGATAAATAGCGGAATTTCCATTCAACAAAAATCCATTCACTCTCGCTCCTGTGCTACCCCAATGGGCAACGAGATGAACGATGTCCTTTTTCCACTCCGATGATAGATGAGCACGATGATTTCCTGATAGATAGAAACACTTACACTACCACCCGCATACACTGTTCACTGATTCTCGATCTCCATCGAAACTTTGCATGTCTGGCGTGGTGTGTGCGCCCCCCCATTCATGTTTTGTGCACTAACTATGGTAATCATTGCTCTCGAATCGTTACAATGTAACTCTCCATTCTCCTGTTGTACAAACTTCGCTGTATACACGCAAACAGACACCTTCATTACACATTGCCGGGAATACAGTGGCAATTGTTCCAGAGTATACGAGTACCTGGAATTCATGTTTTGATTTTGAACAAAGTACGTGTGCATGTCCGTGTCTCTAAACATTCAGGGGATGGAGGTGTGTTGGGTGAACAAACAGGATATGCTTGAGATGATTGATATTTTTTTTTTTTTTTTCACCAACTAAGTATATTCATTAAAAAGAATTAAAGTGTTTTTTTCTTGCATCCCGGAGTGGTGTCCGTCCATTAGGATAGGAACATATCCATTAGCGAAAAAGTAGTATCTTCTGGGGTAGAGCGCCTGGAGTTTATTTCTGTATGTAATTATAAATTTTTAAATTAAGTGCGGTGTACTATGTACATTAATTCAGACCGCGCGAACAAGACGGGTGATTAAAATAATTCCTTGAAGTGAAGAATTTTTCTTTTTTTAAAAATAATCCTTGTATTTTTTTTTTAATGAGATAATGGCACTTTTCGAGATATAATTGGATGAGCACAGAACCCTTTTTTTGTTCACAGAGGCAGAATGTAAAGTCTTACAGTCTAACCTGCAAAGAAGACCTCCAGAAGTAATTGAGTTCCTTCGCTATTCGGAGACCAGTTTAGGTAGTTTTCTTTTCCTCTGTATGTCTCCTTCCATATCAACTGCACTGAAACGAAGATCTCCCAAGCAAAAGTCTTGTGAAAAAAAATAATGCATGTGTGTCTACGCGGTACTGGAACATTGTAAATGCCACCCGCAATCATATCTACTCGTATAAAGCATTATCAATTCTTATTGTCCCTTTTGAATTGAAAGCGTCCCATTAGTTTATTCCAAATGGCCATCTGTATTTAATCCATTTCACTTGGCAAACGACCAAAATTGTGCGCCAAGCACGAGCGATTCTATTCTATTTGCTGACAAATTTGTGAAAAAAAAAAAATGCACAGCCCATCATCAGTAAGGACATGAAAGACGAAAAGAATAATAAAAACAAAAATAAATTGAAAAAAAATTGTGTTTTGATAACAATCGAAAAATGGTTGCGCTGTTTTTTTTTTTTTTTTTATTATTATTTGCTGTTATCCTGCGAAAAGAAGCGACAAAAAAAAAGGAAGTGAGAGGACTTCCTCGGCTTTGTAGAAATGTTAAAAAATTCTCTTTTTTTTCCCATGGAAATTCCCTTTCTAGTGCAGTGTCACAGAGAGCTTTAACAGTTCAATTTTACTTTTTTAGTATTCAGAAGCGGGGACAGAATAGAAGCCTTATTGAATGAATACAGTGGGAGAACTTCTTTAGATTAGTTGTAGGTTGTCTTTGAAGTGACATTGGTTGTTAAAATATTGAATATGGCACATTGGGATTACACATCTCTGTCATATGACATCTGTCAAATCTATCTGTCATCCATAGTGACAGGTAGTTAGTTCTTGCCTTGTCATTTTACAATATGGACCGCTTAACCATAAAGAAAAAACTACAAACGTTCATTCACTCTGGGATGGGCAGCTGAGCCTAATCAGGCCCAATTTGAGTTTGAACATACATAACTTTCTTTTTTTCCAAATAAATAGGGCCGAAGCTCCTTGACTTTTTGCTGTATGAAGTGTCTGCTCAGAGTATAAAATTATAACTGATCAATTTTTATCTTTTGTTTCTTTTGGTGATAATTATTACTTTTGGCTTTAATTTTTATTGTTTGTGGTTTCAGCGGCATTTTTTATGATTTGTTTATGATTTTTGGTTTTTGTGTAGTGAAAAATGGCGGAACAAAATGAATTGTATGATGCTGTGGATATAGTTCTGAATCGGTCTACCAGATCTGGACACATAGCGACATTGTTGGCGGAAGATATTACTGAGGAAGAGGATCAATTTGCTGATGATGATGATAATGATGATGGAGATTATGTGCCCGGATAATGATGCTGCTGATGCGTCTGATATTGAGGTCGAGTTAGAAGTGGAAGAGGCGGAAACTGATTACGATGATGATGATGATCTTGTCCAAGAAGAACTTGACACTGTTTTGGGTGCTGATTTTGTGCCCGAACAATTGTCTGATGAATTTTATTCATGCAAATATGGAATTATGTGGATGAAAGCTGCACCACGAACTGGCAGGCCACAGCGCATAATGTGCCTGTTGCTGCAAGAGCTGGGCCCAGTAGTAATTTCGTTTAAAATCCCATTTCCATTTGCAAACAGATCGTGACACCAAAGATGGTTGATATCATTTGCCGTGAAACAAATCGAAAAGCGAACTATATAGTTCGCACTTGAAACGAAGCACATTCAACAGCAAATCCAAAGGTTTGGCAGCCAACGAGTGAAAATGAATTGTATGCATTCATTGGTTTGTTATTGTTTTCTGGCCTCTTCAACTCCAACACCCAGCCGACCAACGAATTGTGGGTGCCTTATCATCACGACATTTACAGAACAACAATGTCTCTAAAAGGTTTTAACATTTTGCTACGTTACATTCGTTCTGATAATGGCAATGCACGCGAACAGCGCTTATTAACCAGTAAATCTGCGGCAATCGACGACATATGGATCATGTTGAACGCGAATTTAGAGAGAGCATATACGCCAAGTGCGGCCATACACGCTTCACCCAGTATATACCCTCAAAACCAGCCAAATACGGCATCACGGTATGGTGGACTTTTCGATTCACGCACAGATTATCCTTTGAAAGGAAAAATATATACTGGCAAATTACCCAATGCAGAGCGAGAGGTGAATGAAGGCGAACGAGTGGTGTTCAGGTCGCACTATCTATTGCGATAATTTTGTTACCTCATTGTCTTTGGCCGAGCATTTGCTTCAAGTTGGACTCGCCATTGTGGGAACTGTTCGCTCTAACAAACGTTTCGTTCCGGCTGATTTCAAAAAATCAAAAAATCTTCCATTGTATCAGATATTTTTTGGTTTTTACAATGAGAAATACGCATTGTATTCGTACCGTCATTGTGTTGTCGGCAGAACATTATACCTGTGCTACCGACCAAGAATATACTTCCCTAAACCCGATACAAATCTTGGACTATAATGCCAATAAGGCAGGGGTTGACACTCCGGATATTCCTGTAAACGTGGAACCAATCGATAACCATTGGCTATGTTTTACAATATATTGGATATTGCTGGTTTGGCTTCGTTTATTATTTACAACCATTTGCAGCCAGCAAAGCAAAGCGACAAACGTCGTAAGTTTTTAACTCAATTGGCCATACAATTGGTTACTCCACTTATGGAGGTTAGAGCGATGAATGGCCATGTTTCACGCCAATCTCGTATCAAACAAGCAATGGCAAAGTTCGGTGTTATTGTAAGTAGATATCTTCTACAGTACATCATATAACTATTTCTACCTTTCATTCTCATTAATTCTTGCATTCTCTCTCTTTTCAGGCACCAATTTTGACTACACCAGTTCAGGTAGCATCACCCACAACCTCTGCATTAGCTGCATCTGCCTTAATCGCTGCTGGGCAAGTCAACTTCACGCCGTGCTCAGCAATTGCGCATTTCCTTCAGCTCTGTAAGCAAACAAAATTGAAGAATTTGGGGTTCCGAGAATCCAAATGTGATCATTGAGAAGCCATTGCATCCACCACGGGTGATAGTTTGATACAAATTTTTTTTTAAAAACGACGAAGGAGCCACTGTCACGATCAATTCTTTGCGCTATGGTCAAATTATAACAAACTTTTTTGGTCTGAGATTGAAGGCATTAATGTGAGCGACATGTGGCTCCACCAGAACGGGGCTACGTGCGATATACTCGTAATACAGGCAGATGTGGCTCTATTGCACGAAAAGATCTCCGACCGTTTATTTTCGAGATTTGGCAACATCAATTAAGATATAGATTGCACGGAGATGGAATGCTTGGTATATTGCTTAAACATTCAAAAAGCGCCTGGGGCAGATACTAGGTGCGCAACTAAGTTATCGCTGTTTTTTTTTTTTTTTTTAAGAAAATGCAACTTTATTGTGAAAAAATGGTTACAAATAAATCATTCAAAGTATTGCCCATCGCTAGCTACAACATTTTCCCATCTTTCTGGAAGAGCTCGAACACCGTTACGATAAAAGTGTTCATCTTTTGAGGCTATCCACGAACCAAGCCATTTTTTGATGTCTTCATATGAGCGGAACTGCTTATCAGCCAGACCATGTGCAGTCGAACGGAACAAGTAATAATCGGATGGAGCAATATCTGAGGAATATGGCGGGTGGGGTAGGACGTCCCATGCCGAGCGTTGTCATGCTGTAGAATCACTTTTTCGTGTCTCTGCTCGTATTGTGGCCGTTTTTTGCGCAGTGCTCGGCTCAATCGCATCAATTGAAGTCGATACCGTTCCCCAGTGATGGTTTTGTTGGGTTTCAACAGTTCATAATAAATGACACCGACCTGGTCCCACCAAATACACAGCATAATCTTCGCAGCGTGAATATCATCACCCGTTACGATGCGATGAAGAAAACCCTTCCTTTTTTGCCGCTGGAGCAGTTGTTCACAGGCGAAAAAACGACGCTCAACGTCCCTTGGCTTCAAATCCAGGAAGGAAACCAAGTTCCTTTGAAACATTCCAAACGCATGCAATCGCTTGGAAATGGCTTGACGGGTAACTCCTATTGCTGAAGCAAGCTGTTCTTGCGTTTTGCACGGATCCTCAACGAGCAATGCCCCCAATTCAGCGTCTTCGAAGGATTTTGGCCTTCCTTCACGCGGACGGTCGTCAACATCGAAATCACCGTCTTTGAAGCGACTTAGAGCAGTTTTCTTCGAATGAAAGAAGAAAATCAACGCTTCCCGCAAATGACGATTATTTGGCACAAAATCAGACATTTTCACACAACCAAAAGTACATGACGCCAAAACAAAATCACTAATGTGTCAAAGCAGTTTGTTTACCATATGTCTAAGCTCGGTTCATGATGTTTTGGATATGTCAAAATCGACCAGCACTTACTGCTGGTGCCATCTATTGAGAACTTAGTTGTGCACCTAATATTATATGCAAATGAAATGCTTACATGTTTCAAGAAGAGTTATGCGTTCGGTTATGCAGATGACACGGCAATTGTTGTATGTCACAAGTCCATAGAAGAAGCCACAAGGATGATGCAGGCCGAATTTGAAGAAGAAGAAGGAAAATGGTGCCCTGACAATGGTCTAGAAATCAACGAGTCGAAAACATGCATATTAAAAGCCCACAGTTTCCAGCGTCACAATCCCTTCAATGGAAAATTAATAGAGACAATACATACAAATATTTAGGTATCACCATTGACAGCATATCCTATGGGAACCTCATATTATTGATTTACGAAACGAGTTGAGGAGTTCCCTGCTTGCGTTGGCTTGCTTACAACACAAATCGCTGATTCACGTGCTAGAACAAGTGTATCACGCTCCTGCGGAATCAAGGCTACGTTATGGCATCCTAGCATGGGGAGGTGCGACACTAATGCACATCGACAAGCTGCAAAGTATTCAAGCTATGCTAAAGATCGTGTCTATGCAGACAATCCTCAGCACTTAAAAACCAACATCCGTGAATAATGTGGCCGCAATACAGCCAGAAATGTGCCGAAAAGTCATCAAAAATTACCTTACAAGAATCGAAGTTGTATTTTCCATACATAGTCCAAAATTTAAATCAGTAAACAAAATTTCATTGAAATCTTTAATCATTTTCATTTTATTTAAAAGTTCAATCATATAGAAGAATTGTCTGTACAATTGTCTACGTACCACCACAGCCAATGCAGTGGAATTTATCCTGGCCTTGTTTATACTCGTAATACCCATTCAATTCTCCATTCAAATGAAAGAGACCTCGAGTCATATTGTGGAGATGAATGGAAATTTTAGTATGCACTTAGAGAGAATTGGAATAATCTTAAGATGACCCATCAATCAAAATGTGACATTGTCTGGACTAGACATCTACTTGATAGACACTCATCTGTATTACATTTGGAGAATTTTGTCATTAGCAAATAAAGGAGGATGAATTGCACTTGTAACAGTCGAGGCAACATTTTCAGACATTCAGGCTCAACACTTGATTCACCTTTCCTACTTCATTTAATGTGTGGGAAAACTCATCAGGTAAGTCGTCTCGAAACAATTAGTGTACAAATAGAAGAAAATTTAAAAAAATTGAGCACGGAGTTTGTACTGTCCATTTACAACATAAAGATACTTCATTTCAACATACGAGTACCATCTATTAACGAAATCCCACTCTGGATCTTTGACAGTGTCAAATATATGGGAGGGTCTTTCAATAAGGGCGCTCAATATTTAAAATTCAATTAAAGGAGGTCCATTTAATGATGTCATGTTTTAAAAATTCCATCATTCAAATGGCCTCCTCGGCTTCGTGTCTAGGAGGCGATCCGAATGGCTTCGTAAATAATCAAATAATCAAAGAATTATATTATCAGATCTGAGACGATGCCAACTTACAACAGTTCCAGGAGTTTGCTTTGCATTCAAAAAAGCTCACTGTTTCGTGTGGATTTAGATCAGGCGGCGTTATCGTTTTCCGAAATGAGAAAAGCGAGGCGGTAACTTTTGAGGGTGAAATGTATTAAGAGATGATAACCGATTTTTTTTTGCCCGAATTGTATGGCATGGACGTAGACAACCGTGTGGTTCCAGCAAGACGGTGGCGTTATTGATTAGGGTGGCCGTGGTGTAGTGGTAACATCATCGCTTGTCACTCTGTTCATTCACGGTTCGAATCCTGATGTCAAGAATCATCTATTTATTTCGCATGAAATAAATAAAAAAGTCGATCACTTGCGAAAGCTAAGTCAACTCTCAGTAGGGTGGTCATATGGCTAAAATGCAACTTGATCGTGATGATGACATTAGGGGGGCGGAAAAAAATACTGTGAATCATAAGCAACGACAATAATAGCGAAAAAAAAAAACAAAATACTCCCCAGTTATCTGGACAGCCACCCTTGGAGTTTACAGAAACTTAATACCACCTGAGTTTCAAACTACACCACTCTGTCTTTCTCTCTGTCTCTTCCCCTTTCCACAAAAAACGCACGTGTTCTAAAAATTAGTATAAGGGTATTCATATCCACTTTAACACGTGCAAATTATAAAAAAAAAAAAAAACAGGCCACCACGATAGTGCGATTTAACGATCTTCCACCTTTTTCTTTGGGAGTTCTCTGATCTATGCAAGAACCAGCAACAATTCACGACCTGGAGAACAGTGTCATTAAAGCCATTGCAGAAATCCAGGCCGATTTATGTGGAAGAGCCATCCAAAAATTGGGTTTATCCGATCGTCTCCTGCAATTTAAATTGTAAAGGTCGATCGACCGCGCTTGTTGAATGACACTCTACTGACAAGAAACATATTAACATGTGATAGATTAATGTGGTTGCATAATAACCAAAATTAAGGCATTCACAGAGACAAGGTCACCTCTAGACGTTTTTAAGTAGCACTCTGCAGGATAAAGTGAGTGGTGAGATTCGGTCTGCCAAATCGAATAAATTATTTAGATATCTTTTATGCCATGAAAAATGTGGTCTTGTTTATTTAAGAAAAAATTGCATCCATTATAACCAGATGATTATTTTCGAGGTGTTTTTACTACAATCAGCTCATTTGGTTAAACAGATTACATAATAAGAGGACATTCCAGGTTCTAGCATGAGAACGTGCTAGGTGTGTAACTTGGGACGACTAGTTGTTACTTCTCTCAGAAATGAGCTATCGTCATTCATTTCGAAGTACCAAGTCAAAACAAATGTCCGAGAGAATAATTAGAAATAAAGGCATAAGACCATAGGTCCCTACAATTCATGTGTCACACAGCAGGAATGCTTTTGAGAAGCTAGACTATACCCTGTATGGGCTGTTAGCGCTAACAAATTTATTATTTTTTTTATATCTTATGCCGGATATGTGTTAAACAACGACGACTAACTTTCCACTATCAATCTTATTCTAACGCTCACACAAATTGGAAAACTCGAAGTCGACCATAATGGGGCATGCACAGATTCTACATTTATACAGGTATGCACCTAGGCAATGTAGTAACCTCCAAATATACTACACCTTACCTGAACTTAATATGTTTATTTTTAAATCGAGCAGAGGGAAATAGGAGACTCGTCAGCTAGGCATTAAACATCCATCCATATCACAAGGGTATGAGCGTTAACATCGTTTTACAGCCGTTCAAACTAATCAAATCAATTGAATTTACAGGCTACAGCAGCGTTTTCGGCGTTGATCTTGGCATTAACAATAAGAGCCCTGCAATGGAGGTAATAATATCCTTTTTCGTTGACAGCCAGGCAGCAATGAAAGTATCATAATTTCCTTTCTAAAGGACGAGTAAATTCAACCTTGATTCTGGTCATAATACTTAGAATTGCTTACGACGAAGCTATGTATGTTCATTTTCTGCACTTTAAGTATACCGCGGAACTCGAAGATAAGAGCTTTTCAAATAAGCCAACAGAACTAGAACATAGAACTGAGAAAAGGCCAATATAATTCTTGGAGACATTTTTGAAGAAAAACAAGGGAAAATTCTCAGGCATTTACGTTCTGAAAAAGACTATTTGAGGTATGTTTTTCCTATTTGTAGCTAGATTATTCCATTGTATAGTAGCATAGAGCCTCCACTCTCTTAACATTTAAGCTACTCTAATTTAAAGACTGTCTACCTTTAGTGATCGTACGCAGAATATGACCAGAATTAAAAGAAGTCTACGAACCTAATTAAATCTGTAACGTCTTTTCGAAGGGTCTTAAACTGAAAAGTTCATCAGTTTTTCTTCTGAGAAGGTCGCAGCATTGAGCCGAATATGCGGTCAGCTTCCTACACAACAAGAGTACTGCAATCACATATATCTGAGTTCTTTGGTCCTGACTGTTGAAAAATCACTAGAGTGCAGGGAATACACTTTAGTTGGATTGACATCGAGAGAACTTTTAGCAATCTGAATTTTCAATATGTTAAGTGTTGTCTAAAACCAAGCTAGCCGACTCAGCTGTATATAGGTTAATCAATAGGGGCAATCCGCAAAGTACACAAAATATCCTCTTAAAATGTTGTACCTTTAGCTTAAGGGTAAGCTCTAACGAAACTGAGTAAGTGCTTTTCACTACGGAATATTAAATGGCCAATCACAATTGAATGGCAACAACCTTATTTTCGCGGATCAAAAAAACATCAGAGCTATATTTTTTGTATGAGAATGAGCTGGAAAATTACCCGAGAACTCTATACTCCTGAAAAAACATACGGCTTTCAACCCGAATTATTAGGACTACTACCTCGGCTGCATTAGATATTCCTTTCATACATTAAATTTTATTATTTTCGCCAAACAAATAGTGTCTTTGAATGCACTCATCCCATTCAAAGACACATCACAATGGTTCCGCTTCACGATTTTTAGGAGCATGAAGTCCTACAAAAAAAAAAAAAAAAAAAAGTTACAATCCATTTAGAACGTATCGTATTATACCCTATTCCCCACCTTCGCGAAATTTTGAAACAGATGCAATGATATCTTTATACAGAGGATATTTCCGCAAATATTATCACAAAATTGTTGTTTTTTTTTGTGAAAAGTAGGCGTGGCTCTCAAAATTTGTAACCGAAGTTTGCAGATTCTGATAAGATATTCACAATAAGACTTAACCATCACCGTAAATAGCTCTGAAAAAGAAATATATGTTTTTTTTTTTTTTTTGTAAGAAAACGCGCCCAAAAAGTAAGCATAGCCAATGTATGGACAAAATGTAGAGAAAGTCAACGTCTACATATCTTACCTTAACAATATTTTTCAGTTCCTAGCAAAAATATTGAGGAAAACGAAATTTTATTAAAAAGTGGGCTTGTTTGCGGGCGGTTTTAAAAAAGTATTATACTTGTACTGTTTGGATTCTGGAAAACTTATATACTAAATTTTATGTTTCTAGTTCAAAATTTAAGGCCCAAAAAGTGGTGATATACGGACGGACGGACGGGCTGATCAGAAATATTTATAGTTTCTATCGTTCTATGTTACAAATTTAATATACCCTGGATAGAGCATAATAAGCACCTATGGTATGAGCTTAGTTTAGGTGTCGGTGTTCAATAAAATAGTTTAAGACATATCGCAGAACTAACAAAATTCAAAAATTGGGTAATATGTTGTACAACTTTTCTTCAAAAAGCCATCTACCGGCGTATGTTTAACCCAGACTAAAATACAATTTAACCTTGTGTTTCCCTCTCAGATCACGTACTTAACCACTGAGCCACGGCGCATAACATATTTTTAGTACTTTCAAATAGAAAGATAGGCACTGCAACACTGCCCAACTTCGCACTAACCAAAAAATAAATGCTAAGTGTGAGTTACATATTGAACTTAGGTGCCCAATATTTTTTTTAGAACTGTAGAAGACCTACATATTCCTCATTCACAATTCTGCTGTATCTACAGTTTTTGCAGCGTTTCAAATCTTTCATGTATCAACAGCAATTTCCCTGCGACAGACATATTTTTGATAATTTTAGATTAGGTTTCCTTAGAGCTAAATCAAACACGTTCGGTGGTCTGTATTTCTTTTATTTTTCCGTCCCACCTAAAATGTCAAAGAAAAAACAAGTGCTGTCACACGCCGTTCAGCCAATTAGTGAACAACGTCGTTCAGCCAACCAGTCAGCAAAATTTAAAACAGTTCACATTACAAAACGAATACAGTTTAGAATTTTATACTTCATTATTAATTAGCATCTTGAACAGTTTCCCTCTCTCACAGCTGTCGATGAGTTTCCTGTCGGAAAACATGAAATTGCAACTCAGCGTTCGAACAAACAATCACACAGAAAAATACTCAACATACTCGTATTTATATGATTCTTTACACATACTACGTTTAGGTACGAGTAAATAAATATGTATGTACACGCATAGCTATAAATTTTGGATTATTGAGCTCTCATATGTACGAGTATTCTCACTCGCCAAGGGCAGCTTGTATACCTGTACATGCACTGCTTTCCAAAATAAGCGCCAATTAAAAGCTGCAGAATCAAAGTAAAGTCCTCCCATTCATCGCCTTTCATTTTTCGATAATATTCTACACTTGATCTGACATCAATTTGTTCTTATACTACAATACCTACATCCTCTTAACAATTTTTTTTTGTAATGTCTTGTAATAGGCTTACATGACAGAGGGTTTCGATCCTTCATCATATATTTTTTAAGGAATTTTTATCGGAAAAAAAAAATAGTAAAGCTCATTAAAAAAAATAATGTCCATGGTATTTTTGAACTTAATCACGGTTCTCCTCTTCCCAGTTAATCCTCTCTTCGTTACGCAGAATATTATATTAAAAGCTATACAGAAAGGTTATAAAATGTTTGTAAAGGATGGTATGGTGGTATGGTTTAGATACTACGCCCTGTGTAACCCTTGTATATTTCGGTGCTGCTTATATTTGATGCCTGCTTTTTATTTGATTTTGAAATCACAATTTTATATCATAATTATTCTAATTGGTTTAAACTTTTAATAAAGTTAATTAAATAAATGTTTATCTCAAAGTCAATGAATATTTGGACATCGACGTAGATAATTCTTGAGGCTGACCATAAATATCCATTTCTGCTTCTGGCCGATCTACACAAACCATGTCTCAAACACCCTATGGGCTATGGTATAAAAAGTTGCCATAATTGAAAGTAATCCTTCCTTATAATACCTCCTTCATTTCATTGTCATGTCCCGCGAAAAAGGAAAAAAAAAGGATTTAAAGAAAAAAAAAAAAAAAAAATCTTGATATGTATTTGGTCAGGGTAGAAGATGAAGGTAAATTCTTCTCAACAAACAAGATAATAAAATAAATCCTTCACTCTTCTTTTCGGATACCCCCAGGACAACTACAAATACATAGTAAAGTTTATTTTTGAATCACCCCACTGTACAAGTAATGGTTTGTCATCACATATGATGTTGATCCAGGGGACAACAGCAGCTGAAGCCAGAAAATCTGTCGTCACTTTGTAATGAAATTTATGGTGTACTATTCTCAATTTATCCCTCACTGCTGAATGTCTCTTTCCCTGCATGCCTCTGTCTCCTTGTTACCTCAAATCCTGTTTCTGCAATTAAGTAGGTCATCACCGCATACCATTCAAATACCACACCACACACATGTGAGGGAAGAATACAAAAAAAAATAAAAATCATACGTGGGGGGCAGGAAAAGATATATGACTCCTTTCAGGGACCAAATGTACCCATGCAAGGATAACACTCAGTTGTGAAGTTGATGGTGATGGTGATGCTGATGATGATGATGACGGTGATGATGGGAATGAAAATGATTACAGGGGAGACTGCAGATGTAAGTATGTGTGTTTGCGTATGTCATTATCCAACGGTAACCCTTTTAGGTATAAAAGCAGTAAGATAATTATCATGCAGGCAGGATGACTTAATCATGAGCAAAGAGTCTTAACATCATTATGTATTTTACTGTCCTGGAATTTCCATGAAAAACAATGGTCATACGAGGAAATCACTACTATAATCCACATATTTGTCAATAGGGTTTATATGGCTCAGCTCTGTGATTACTTAACCCACTTGTACTGAGAATAATGCACCTTGAAATGGTGGGGAATATCTTTACTATAACTTCCTGTCATATACTGTGTTCCTTTTCTGTATAACCTAGAAGACATACATACTTACAATGTCATTTTGCTGCCTGTACACAGTAAGACCAAGCGGATAGAATAAAATTTTATGAATTCCAGGTCGTAAAACTACTGACGCTGTGACTATTTAAAACTTGGTTTGGGTAAATATCGATACAAACATGTTCGGAAACCAAGTAATCCCCGGTAACACATACTAACCAAGGATTCTGAAAAACAAATGTGTCTTCAAAAACGGCTAATTAGTTTCTGAAATGTGAAGACTCTGCTTAATAATGGCAGAGAAGGTCCCGAAAATGCCAGATTCCTTTTACTAGCGAATGTTTATGTTGTACTCATATAGTGAAATATAGTGTTTGGAGGTGGGTGAGTTCCAATCTCAAACGTACAGCACTGTCTTACTATATTCGGAAAATAACTACCAGAAATGCACAGTTTTGGGTACTCCAGGTAGGAATTCATGACGCACGCAAGGACGTCATTTGTTGGAAGCTCTCAAATGATAGTACACATAGACGCAGAATATTACCATCATTCTAGGATTACACTCCGACAGTACCAGTATCCCAGGAAGATACATTCGAGTGTTCTGGCTAAATCGTAACTCAAAAAAACATTAAATGCCAGTGGGGATAATTGCATAGCCCGCCAGACCATTCATTTGAACTCCAGACGGAAGTAGAGTCGTTCATCCATCAGTTATATGGTAATATTTATGTACCTATAAGTTGGCGGATTCGATTCTATTCCATCTTTTGCTTGGCGTGTTATTTTAAATTTTATTAAGGTCTGTCAGATACTTTGAGGGCCGAGTTTTTGCACTACCTAACTGTGAGGACTCCCTTTAATGATGCCTTGTTTTCCAAAGATTCATATCATAACAATATTTGTATAAATCGTAATGTGGAGCTCTTAACTATCAAACATCGAATCGAGAACTCCAAAACAAAAGCCACGATGTAGTACGTAGAGTGTTTGCTTGTGACCCGAGCTGTGTAGGTTCGAGCCCGAATGGGGAACAGCAACCATGCAGTTAACGTGAATAAAAGGGAAACCAACAAAATCTATCCAAATACTACACCTAAAAGGGGTTTCTGTTTGGTAGTGCAATGGACCATAAATCGAGTCTAAGTGCTCCGGGATTAGGAAATTTCCTTTTTTAATACAAAAAAAAAACAGGCAAAAAGATCACCAAAAATGTCAATACTTAGGCGAGAGAATTGAAATACCTTTCGTTCAAATTTATATATAATTTCATGCGAGGTATAGTTTAACTTTTATGTTATCATTAGAAAGCATTATAAATATAGCATAGTTGGCATCTAATAGCATTTCAATATGTATATAAGTTTCGTGTCTTGAATGTATTTTTTTAAAAAAGAAGTTTGGCTCAAGCCTCCTTCATGGTTGAAGCACAAGTTGGGATTACATGGCTATACCTTATTTTGTTGATTTCAAATTCTATTTATTAATAAAAATAACATTTTAAGCTAACAACCCAAACATAAGCAGTTCTTGGGGGGTAATCAAAGAATAAATTGACAATCATTTGGACTTAGAAACAAAACTTCATTGAAATCGGTTCCAGTGGATCAAAGCCTCCCACATGTACTCGCCACGTAAAAAAAATATTTTCAATTATACAGGATGCATTTCAATAACAACCTCATAGATATTCTAAGATCTAATGCAATTAAAAACAAACAACTGTACTTTTTTTAATTTTTCATACACGTTAACATTCCTGACGACCATATCGACCAGACGACCAAGACATAGTCTGGTGTCATCATAGCGGTTCACTGTCCACATTCCATAGACCAACATTGTTCACTTTGCGTGAAATGGCAACGAAATATATCGATTGGTTCAATCGATATATTATATTATCTTGCACACAGCATAGGCTGCCTTTTATTTTAATATTTATATTCATATTATTATCCATTAAGGGTGGCCATGGTGTAGTGGTAACATCATCGCTTGTCACGCTATAGGTTCACGGTTCGAATCCTGATGTCAATAATCATCTATTTATTTCGCATGAAGTCGATCACTTGCGAAAGCTAAGTCAACTCTACTGTGAAGGCATAACACTGGCAGTAGGGTGGTCATATGGCTATTATGCAACTTGATCGTGATGATGACATCAGGAGGACGGAAAAAAATACTGTGAATCCTAAGCAACGACAATAATAGCGAAAACAAACAAAATACTCCGCAGTTATCTGGACAGCCACCTTTGGAGTTTACAGAAACTAAATACCACCTGAGTTTCAAACTACACCACTCTGTCTTTCTCTCTGCCTCTTCTCCTCCAAAACGCACGTGTTCTAAAAATTAGTATAAGGGTATTCATATCCCCTTTAACACGTGCAAATTATAAAAATAAATTTAAATTAATTAAAAAATTTAAACTTCGTCATTAATAAGACATTTTCTAAATAAATTTGACAGTTCTGATCGATTGATAGTTCGAGACTCGATGAATGAGCGTTGACAGCAGCATTTAAAGAAAGGTATAGATGGGTGTTGGAAACTTTATGTTTTCGGGGATAGATGGCGCTACTTAAAATTGTTGAATAATGTTAAAAAAAAATTAACAATGAACTGTAAAGCATGTTCAACTGGAAAAAAAAACTAGATTACCCGAAACATATGTGTTAGTACCCGGGCTAAGCGGGGGGCAACCAGAGCAACCAGGTTTCCTAAATAACAAAATATCTCCAGTTCGATATAATCACTCTGAAGGATTGTTTTTTGCAACAAATTCCCACCAATCCTGTAGACCCTTTTGATACAGAAATGGCTCACCAAAGAGGTCGTGCGCGCAAACTTTAGGAACCACTGCTTCAATGAATGAATAGCACTCGTAGATCAGACCACTTTTTCAGGAAAACTTTATGAAACAATAAATCATTTAAACTTCGTTTAGCCTTCATCATAAGCTCGCTTTCTATTCTCTAATTAATCATTAACATTCCATCTATATTCAGTGCACTCATTTAAAATTTACGTGTAGGTATCCTTCTCCCAAGATGGCAATTTTGTTTTTCTGTTCACTTTTTTTTTTTTTTTTTTTTTTAATGAAGAAAATATTTCAATAATCATTTGCGCGCGCTGTCTCATATAAATTCTAAACATGTGCGCGTAATAAATTATAACATCATGAAAAACTCTTAATGTTTTAGCATATTTCCCGAAAAAAAAAAAAAAAAAAAAAAAAAAACACAAACACACAAGGGTTAGGGGGAATATAAAGGCATAGCCTATCAACTGTTTCAGCGGTACCCACCAACAACTCGTTCTCATATTTATACAATATGAGGAGACAAATGAGTGAGAAAATTGCAAATTCCAAACATCCGGCTCTATTCCCTATTCATAATTTATCCCTGACACACACTCACACCGCTATAATAACCCAGTACTTCAACTCATTGAGAGTTGTTGCGACATTCGTACGAACCAGATATCAAATATTTAAATGTCCTGATTAGATTATACACACAAAAAACAACAGTGCGAACACCAGGACTACTAAAAATGCATGAAAACCAACCAACCAACTAACTCTCCCCTAACTGTTGTTACTACCCCCGCCATTACCCTTCGACTATAAATAATCTGCCTAGATATGCCACTTTACAATTTTAAAACAAAAACAACAACAAAATGGGAAAACCCGAATGTGTTTTCGCGTATAACCTACATCGGAACGAGTTCAACGAGTGAGCGAGGCTATAAACTGGAAAAAAGTCCTTTCTCATAATAACTGAGGGGGCGTGTGAGTTGAGTGGAGAAAATTGAAAATAGTGCGCGGAAAAACTGCTAAACTGCTTCGAGAAAAAAAAAAAAATGCGAAACACGAACGCGTCCTACCGAGTTCAGTGCGAGAATCCTGAAGAATTTTAATGAAAGGAAATTTATTTTGTTCGCATCCAGACTAGCGCGGATGTTGGATGGGACTAGGGGTAAATACATGGGCGTGTATGTGATATAATCTCAGGACATATGCAGAGAGAAAACAAAAAAAACGGTCACAGAAAATATGAACAAAGTACTACTTCCTCTTGAGATTTTACTTTGTGATGGAATGAAATAAGGCCAGGGGCACTGTTGGCTGTAGAATACCCGAGTCATAAGTCACTGCATGGACTTTGAGCTAAATTACCACACAGAGTTTAGTGGAGATGTCTACAGAGACGCCAATAAAATGTACAAAGGCAAATGCTTCTCAAAAGCTTCAGTGGTCCGAAGATAATTGTCCTTGAAGCTATTTTTATTTGCCTCTTCATTTTGATCTTTTGCGGTCACGATAAAAGGCAAGTGCTATTCTAGAGCAATGCGAAGGCAAAGAGAAACAAACACAAGTGCTCAAAAGAAAAAAAAAAGGAAAGAGCAAGAGCAGAATTCGCGTTCCCCAATTATTTCAATTATTTCATTAATTCTGAGACCGAGTTAATCATTTTACAACTTTTGGTCTAATTATGCTGCTGCGGAGTATCAACATACATGGTTCAAATCAGACATGTTTTAAGGCGAGTTGGCTTATTACTGAAATGAAAATAGTGATCAATCCCGGATGGCCTTAGGTCCTTATTTAGTATTAGTATTAGAACTACTTAGTGAATCCCTAGTAAAACAATATCTATTTCTTTGTTTTTTTGTTTATGTTGTAGCAAGGTAACTTTAGAAGGGCTGAACCGATTGTCAAGCCGTGCATTTTGTTGCATAGAGAATTATTCAGGGAAGGTTTACAGACATATGCCATGAACCAAAACTTGTTAGTCACACGATTTACTTTGTGTTCAGCGTCTAAAAATGCAACGATTAACAAGTCCCATGTGTACTCGTTTACATGTCTACCCGTCTGTTTATTCTCACATGGCTTGCTCGAGAACCATTGAAGAAAATTGATTTTTGTAGGTTTGATATTGAGAAATTTTCATATCATATAGAATGTGGGGGATGGGTACTGTTGATTCGCAGTTAAGAGACATGGATGACCTTTTGATTAGCAGATATTATATCCTCTGGTTGCACTGAAGTTTCCGAAGATAACTTACCTACAATACGAATAGATATGGAGAGCAATAAGCATTCCACCACTGATAGTGGTAGATTTAAGCAGTGTTTTTGGTTCCTAACGACTCAGCTAATTAGATTGTCATCGATTTTTGTCGAAAATATTTGATAGTCAGAGTGAGTATGTAAAGGTAAACATCTCAGCACAAAGTATTAGCCACAGCAATTCACCTTTAATTCTATTTTAAGCAAGTTTCCAACACTGTTAGCGTGGGCACTATCTTTAGTAATCTGCGAATGAAGTAACTCACTGAGTAACTCTATGCTTCTAGGTAGTGAATAATCGACTCGTCACTAGGGAGCGTAAATAGATAGAGATACATCCCATGGTGCCGCCCTCTCTTCACTCGAATATGTGTGTGCATATGTATCTATCTAATTGTAGTTGTCCACCAAATTATTTCAAACTCTCTTCCTCCTAGTTCGACTTTTTTCGTATGGGAAAGCCCCCTTGGGTGCACTTTTGTTGATCCCTCGGACTTTCAGAAATTTCTGAGTAGTGTGTATTCATAGTCATACCGAATCAGTTGCAAATGTCGGTATTGAGACAGCTCTTTTTACCTTGAAGGGCGTCATATCTTTCTTCTTCTTAGTGGGGCCTCTGGAAAGCCGAAAGTAACAGATTTCCTTATCCCAGTTTCAGACAGACACGGCTACACAAAAAAAAGCCAATAGAAGCTGAGCTTCAGTACTGGGAACTGGGAACTGGAACATCTCCAGGAATCGCCTGAAGCTTTATTATATCCAAGGAAAAAAAATGTTCGGAGAGTCATCACTGTGAACGTTGATACGTTGACACGGGTGACTCTGGCTTCCTGCCCGGAATGCCCAGGTGAAGATGAGGATACGGAGCACGCAGTGTTTTACTGCACACGTTTCACGGCATGGAGAATTACTCTGCCAAGTCCGTCATTACTCCTCGACCATATGTTACGGTTGGAAGAAAATTGGATGGCAATATGTTCTTTCGTAACAACTCTACAAAAAGAGTTCCGGAGAATAGAAAAGCTAAGAAGAGCAGCAGAAGCAACAGAAGCATCAGAAGCAGCAATACAAGAAGCATAGCATGAATTGCTAACCAGCCCCGCGAAGTAATACCTAACGGCAGTCCCGCGGGGAGAGTGGTTGAAGTGTGTAGGGTGTGTGTTTAGTACGTAGGCGTATTCCTGGCATCGAGTACTCAGGTTTGCGAATCGTGCATGCTAGTAGCACTCGGGCTACTAGTATCTATGAAGATTACACATCCCTGGCGCAATCCAAAAAAAAAAAAAAAAAAAAACGGGTGACTCTGGATACAGCAGTAGTTAAATTATGGCTGGACAAACTCTGCAGGGTAATCTGTTATGATTAAAATGTAGTCAGTTCTTAATCCACGTGAGTCGATGACTGATGCCACGACAGACCTACTATCTACCTAAATGCTAGTCTGGTAACAAAAATATCTGCTCTATACCCCATCTACAGGAAAAAGTTGATCCTATGTTTTGAAAGAACAACCAAGGCATATCCCTGCGATTTGTTATAAATAACGTCCTATCTAACCGGGAGGGAATTCCGTAAGCCATTTTTACTACAGTAATAATCACGCACCGGTATAATTTCGAAGAAGTAAAGATTTTCACTTACTGTAAGGACACACTCTCATGGAGATTCAAAAACAACTGCATTCGAAATTTCTGAACTTAATACCAATACTCTTGCTTTACACATTAAAGATTCCAGCGTATGGGTTGAACAATGGGCATGGAACCAGGGCAGGTAATAGTTTATATTTACTTATTCCGACGATTAACTCTATAATCGCTATCAAGATGTAGTTGTAGTCTAAAAAGTTAAGACCAGTCAAATGGTTCTTCCCCTAGGTAGGTAACCATGTCATCAAAACAATGCAACTGCAGATATAATTAAAAGTCATACGAATAGAATTTCACTGACGACTTCTCGGAGTGAACCCATCATGTGCAGTCTCTAACTCAAACTCATGACAGAAGCAGCAATGGTGGCAGCAAAGTGTACAAAGCGAAAGACAACTTTATTTAATTATCCATCCAAACCGAAAAACCATTAAGATATCCACATAATACCGTATCGCCTTTGATGTTGTCCATCTTCGCTCTACACCACACTTAATTGACCATCTGCCAAGTTGACCTACCCACTTACCTCCCACTAAGGCGGCAATCTGCCTCCGTCTTTTTGGCGTTTATCAATTTTTCTAGCTTTAGCTGAAATTAAATTCTCTTTAATTATCTTGGTTCTCTGCCTTCTACGAGATGTAAGAAAAATGTCGCCGATAAAAAAACACACACTCCGGGAGAGAGATTTCGAGAAAGCCAAATGTCTTTTCGATTAAATCTGAATTAATCTTAAAGATCCTTGAAAATGTGATTTTTTTTTTTTTTTATCTTTTTCATAAGGAAAATCTACAAAAAGACATTTCAAACTCCAAATGATGATAACGGCCTTCAAAATGTACACATCCTTCTGTCAGTCGGAGTGAGTTCCTTTAGGGTGTGCATGTGTATGTTTGTTATAGTATAAAACGGATATTAAATTGGCCATCAGTTATCTTGGTACAAACTCATTTTTCTAAATACGACGAGAAAAAAAAAAAGCAAAAGCGAAAAAGTGACAATTTCCTAGAATTCTCCTCCTAGCGCATCCTTAAATATTTCTTCCACAATACATCTTCATGATGGAACGAAAAAAAAAGGAATCTCTCACATCACAAGATTCTCTTTTGCTCGCTCTTCGTTTTTGTGGAGGCTTTGTAAATTTGTGTGTCCTTCCGGTATCTAACTAACACACACTCGTAACGAATTCTTTCCGCGCTCTTACATTGCACCATGCCTCGTGACAAGCATCCTTGAAGAGTTATATTTTTCTTTGGGTAGTCCTAGTGTGTTATATCGTTCTTTGTAATGCCTGCCCGTAAGGATATAAAATGGTCAAATGACTTTTTAACATCTCACAAAAAGGGCAAATAGTTAGTGGTAGTGTGGAATGCAGAGGATTTTTCTAGGAATACACAAAAAAAACAAAACTAACTGCAAGTAAACTACATCCTGAAAGGAAGACACTTTACGAAATGAAATGACCTAAGGAATCACCAGGATACTCTGCAAAGACAACTGTTCTCTTCCTCTCATCGCGGGAGCAATACAAATGTTTCCGGATGATTTTTCCCTTTTCTCGTATTTTTCTTCTAGCAAAAGTTTTATTTTTAACATTTTTTGTTTGCTTGTAGCATCGTTTAAGGAAAAGGACAAACCGGTACACTTTGTAGAAGAATGATGAAGAAATAACGAGTTGAAAATAGGAAAAGCGAAATGGCCAAAGTGAAAAAAGAAAAATTAATCACTTTTCAACGATTAAATATTTAATCGGAGTTTCAGCAGGTTTGCCCGAAGCTTCAAGGAGGAAAAGGACGAGTGGATGTCATGGATTATACCATACATTTTGAACTTAGATTATGGACACACAGTCATGACACTTTCTGATTGTTTGATAGTTTGTCTTTAAGAAATTGTTATTAAGTTTAAGATTCGGGGCAGAAAAAAGAAGAAGAATCCTTCGAGCTTAAAGGATTGCAACATGGAAACTTTGTAAACAGAATACCAAGCAAAAAAAAAAAAAAGGAAAGTAATTTCATTTGAGTTGATTCCTGCGGCGATATGTTTCAACAAAGAGGTGAATAGATTAGTATTCCATTCAGTTCCTTTTTGAATTACAATTTCAGTAAGTGCCTAGATGTAAATGAATGATAGAACGTTTGCACAGACGCTACACCACCGCAAAGTGAATCCGATTTGAAGGACGTCAATGGTATGCGCGGTTGTGGATAAGCAAATGTATAGAACTATAGTCGTAGTTAAAGTTTGCGGATGAAGATAGAAAGGGGTGGAAATTGAATCAATTTTTTTTATTCTCAGGTAATCCTTTTTAGGTATAAATGTGCAGCTTCATGTGTAGTTTACCAATAAGTTCGCCTGCAGTAGTCAAAAGAATAAGTTAAAGTTTGTGGTAATATTAAAAATGTTAAATACAAGGTGTTTTGTTATGTTCCAGGCCAATGTTGATCGATTATTTGGTTTATAACAATTATGTTGGCATGGCCGCAGTATCTCTTTAAGCCATATTTTGCATAACAATTTCGTGATTAATGTTGACCTTTAGCACCACGATTGTGGATGACTTGTTGCCGTATACCTTTTCCTTCAAGTACGTCCAAAGGAAGAAGTCGGGGGCTGTCAAGGGGACCAATCGATACAGTCCTACTGGGACCAGAATGGTCTTTGGTGTATCAATTGAGAATTTTCAGTGCCTAAAATAAAGATAGATAATTTCAAACGAGCTTCGTCACTCATGCCGAACGGTGCGCGGACTTTCGTCAATATTGTCTCGCACTACAGCAATATTTTGTGCCGTACATACGCTACGAACTCGGCCGGACTTCACTTTAGCTGCCAGTCTATACTGAGTTTCAAAGTTATTCATTACACGCTGAACGGTTGACTTGCTAGACACATAATTTAAACCAACAAATTTTGTTTAACAATTGAACGATTATTTAGACAAAATATTTTAATAACTTCAACACGTTGTTGAGGCGTTAAATTCCCCGTAGTATATTGTTATCGACTGCTCTTCACGACCGTCAAATGAGAACTGACAAATGCCCACCAAAACAAGATGGCGATCAAACAACATCTAACAGGAACGTCAAATCACCCTGTATTACTTGTATTTAGCTCCGCGCAGTAATTAAATTCCTCACAAATGAAAGAAATTATACTACGCGAAATGCAAACAGTTTACGGAATTTTTTGTCCTGGTAAAATCGTGGTTTACAAGTTGTCGGGCTTATTTAAACAAGATAGAGAGTCATTAGGAGATGATGACTGCCCTGGAAGACTATGTGACGTCTCAGCACATGAAATGGTTCTAAAAATCGAACATGCCTTATGGAAGATAGTCGAATCAAACTAAAAAAAATTGCAGAAAGGTTCAAAATTATTGAAACCATGAGTTTCAAAATTCTACATGATCATCTTGAGATGTCAGAAATCAGCTCAAGGTAGATGCTTAGCAGTGGAATGTTGTAAACAGTTTTTGGAGCTGTATGGCGATAATCCAGCAGAGGTTATCAACAAAATTGTTACTGGAAATCAAACTTGAGTTCATTATTATGAAATAAGTCAAAACCGGAGCCAGTGGCATAAAAGGGGTGATCCAGCCCCCAAGAAGTTTAAGGTCGTACCACCGGTTGGAAAAATCATGGCAACAGTGTTTTGGGACTCATAGGGAATCATGTTAATAAATTATAAACCGAAAGCAACAATATCACAGGAGAATACCACGTTAATTTTTTAAGATGCTTCAGAGAATCTATTAAAGTAAAACGGAGAGGGAGATTAACAAAAGCCGTTCTCTTACTTCATGACAACCCACCGGTCCACAAGGCTCAAACTGCCATGGCTGCTATGAAATCATGTTGCTTCCAGGAATTAGCTCATATACCTTAAAGTCCTGACCTGGCAAATAATTATTATTACCTTTTCCCAAAGTTGAAGGACGACTTACGTGGGAAGGTACCCGTAAACTATCATTTTGAAGGCAAACTAATCTATATATCTGCGAGTAAGAGGTGTGAAATACATTTATCCCACTCCGCGAAGTTAAAAATTCGTCCTCGTATATTTAAAGTTGAAAATGAAACCTTTCGACTTTCTTCAAGTCATCACATGAAAAACTTGACATAATACGGTTGAAGAGGAGTCTCGGCAATTTGGAAAGAGATGGATTCGATTGAGATACATCGGCAGAATTTACTCTGTTCACTAAAGGTTTGCAAGAGTAAAATATAATCCATAAGCTGTATGAAATTCTAAGTATAAAGTACATACTCCTAGACAATAAGATAATGCAATCAACATAGTTTCAAAGGAATCAATCTTAATCCACTCATCCTGAGAACTTTAAACCCACCTTATAACATTGTAAACATTTCAGCTCTAATACAAATAAATTGAGTATCTGACTCGATGGGAAAGATTTATGGGTGAGAAGTGCAAAGCACTGAAGACAAATGCAGTTGAGTTCAATTTGTAATCTTCTTTCTCGTAAGGATGACCAACACCTGTGACTGCCTTGATTTCGAAGAAATGTTTCTTAACGTAGAATGCATGTAGACATGCAACTTAACTTGTGATGTATTCAATACATCATCATCATCATTAATCTTACTGTTCAGATGTGTGATAAATATCAAGGTTTCTTTGGATTACATCTTCTCATGAAGGAAAGCTTTAATGAAAACAAAACAGGATGAACTCAAAATAACGAAAAGTACATGTGTGCACATTAGAGATACTTTTAATAATAATAGTAACAAGGAAAATACTCTGTCACACCAGGGAATGAGAAAGCGGTCGAATTGAAAAGAAGAGATTCAGCATTAAGCCCTGACCAATCTGACTGCTCGATGAAGGGAATAAAGCTCTAACAGAGGCAAACAACAGGCGGACCTCTCTAGACACTTGTGTCAATGCTAGGAAGCTATGGCCCGTATAAGACAAAGCCAAGATCGACAGACTTATGCAAATGAATAGAAAACTCCTATCTACCCTTATAGGAGTGATTACGGGGCATAATACTCTGTGATATCATATGAAAAAAAGATATGTATAACGGAAGAAGACCTATGTATGGGTTGCGGTGATGAGGAAGTTTACGAGGACACAACCCATTTTCTTTGCCACTGCCCAGGCCTCTATCATAAAAGTAATGAATTTCTCGGACGACACTTCTTCGAGGATCTAGAACCATCTGGCAAACTGGTGAATGACTTCTTGAACCTCATCAAATCCACAGGATGGTTTGTACCATAAGAACAGTAAGTACATGGGCAACGTACTTGTACTCTTCCCCCAATGTGTATCGCAATGGGTCTGTAGTGACCTGAGTATGGCGGGGGGGCTCTAAAAGTTCACCTCATTTATCTCGGAAATGGTTGGAAATTGGACAAAAATAGTTTAAATTTTAGATTAGATTTAGATTAGATTTTATTTCAAATTTATGACTCAATGATGGATCGACGAGTGTACAGCAATCAAGGCTTAGATTGCAGCGGCCTCAGCAGTAGAGAGAACGGAGTTACGAGTAGAAACACAATATCGCGTAAAAAAGAGGGAAGTGCAGCATGACAAACGTCAGTATATCGACTCATTTGCCTTAAGGGCTGTAGAAGCAGCAAGCAGGTATGACAGTAGAACTGTCTATAACTTCACCAAATAACTTATTGGTGATCGGAGCTGTAAACAACATCAAGTGAAGAGTTTAGATGGTAGCCTTATGATTTCGGGTGAGTTCTCCCATCAGCTTACTAGATGGGAGAACACTTCCACACAGTCCTTAATCACTACACTAATGAGTCCTCCGAAGCAACAAATTCCCGAATTCACACTGGACCTATCAGTAAAACGGAAATAACAACAGCAATCTAGTCCCTCAAAAAGTACAAAGCAGTGGGTATTGATGGCATCCCTGGCGAACTTTTTCAAGTGGCGTCAAATACACCGGTAGAACTGCTACACCCGCTGATACAGAGAGCGCGGAAAATGAGCAATTTCCGAAGGAGTGTAAAAGAGGGAACACCATCAAGCTCCTGAAAAAGGGAAATCTGATGGATTGTGGAAACTGCCACTCCTGGCCGCAGGAGATATAATAGCTATAATCACATTAGAACAGATTAAAGAACATTTAGATTCAATTCTCGAAATCGAACAGGCACGCTTTCGCGCTGGATCCTCCTGCATCGACCACATAAACACCTTACCGATCATAATAGAGTAATGCGTCCAGTACAGGTCTCCTCTGCATCTACTACCACTTCGAGAAGGCTTTTGACAGCTTGAATCGAGATGACCTTGGCAGGAGAGGCATCCCACAAAAACTCATAGCAATTATCAAGGCTACATACGCGGGTAGGAAGTATAACTCTAATACAATGGTATGATGTTGGAGGATTTTGTAGTCCAAAGTGGAGTACAACAGTGGTGCATTATACCACCGCTGTTGTTCTTGGTGGTCATCACCAATGTACTCCGTGTAACACTGACGGAAGATAACCATGAAATTCGATGGACTATGGCATCTTTGGGGCTTAAAACACACAAAAGACTTGAGCATTTCTAACACAAGCACTCAACTCAAGTTTGCCGAAAGTCGAGAAAGTAGACAACTTTCTATATCTAGAAAGTGTGGTCTCGGCTAACCCGGTGGCATTGAAATGGATGCGTACAGCAGAATCGGGAAGCCAAAAGCTGCATGTAGACATGTATGTATGACCGCAATTTACTCTCGGTTGAATGATGTACCTTTTAAATTGATAATCCTTTTTTGGAATCTCCAATTAAATTTGTCTAAAGGCGAGATAAAACAGTACTATACGCGTACCCAACTTAGTTCTTAATCCGAAATCAAAATGGTTTTTTCCCACCAGGAAGGATACCCAGGTTAGCATCTATTATTTTTAGTGGTGGACAAGGTGTAATACGTAGTGTATTTGATTGTGATCCATGTGAATGGTGCACGTTCGTTATTTCTAGTACAAAGGACAAGAAATTGAGTCTGAGTCTTCCAGGATTTGTACAATTCCTTTATTAAAAAAAAAAAGCCAAAGGGTCATGCAGCACGTCGAAAGCAGCCATTGTAGATTCAAGCGGATTGGCAGAATACCAACATCGTTTCCGAAATGTGCATTCACAGTGGACGCCATTATCAGTTGTAATGGTAGCCATAAAAGGCAGGAGGTGGATGCGGGGGAGCTAAGTTGTAGTTGTGGGTCCATTATTATGTAACATGATGTACGACAACATTTTTTCGAATATCCACACCAGAACTTGCGGTTATCAAACTCGTATCGGCACAAGTTGTATCTACAAAGATTCAAGCACGATAACTCTTCTCACTTACTATTGTGTAAAACGTGTTTTACTATCCACGGTGTCAGGTTCTCGTGGAAACACTTCGAAGATAGCTGGAGTTAAAACGAAAGCCCTAGAGCATTGTGCGACATATAGTATAATCGCTGACAAAAATAGAAACAAAAACACATGCAAAACACATTACCATTGAGCTAAGACAACTGAAGCGTTCGATTGCGGCCATGATCTTGATACATAAGAATTACGACACGAATTTGAGCATATCTTGGTTGGGATATCTAAATCTTATTAAAATTTTCATCCAAAATAATGGATAAAATGGGTTTTCGAAATCTAGAAACATTTACAGATACAAAGGCAAACCTTTTCTCATTAGAATTGTACACAGATCTCGCCGGATCTAGAAATAAAATTCATTTTCATAACCTTCACCATTAAACTCCATACTTTCAACACTTTTCTTAGAAACACAGTTAAATCTAAAAAGAAGATCTTCAAAAGAATAGCAATTTCAACCTCTCAACTCAAATAAAAAATCGACCTTAAATTAGCCAATTTTATATGACAAGTACAGCGCACACTTGTCGACGACTGTAGCTAATAGAAATATGATGGTGATGGGAACAAAAATAATTTCAAGACTGTATCAGACTGGCTATAATCAATTCACCTCAGCAAACAGCCCTTCCCAGATACTCACATTCTTTTGATACTCCTGTTGAGCATCAAATGCAAAATTTTCTATCCTTCTGCCTTTCGCAACTGTCATAGATTAGATGGTAGAGAAAAAATGAAAAAAAAACATGGTTTATGGTGAATGAACACAGAGCACTCACATCATCACGTACGTACATATGTATGGCATACCAAGAGCTATGTCTATCCACTGTACGAGTACCTGTGCCAGTTCTCATGTTGATACTCAGGTGGAAAATGTCTACTACAAAGGGGGATAATCGAATCAAATGTCAGGACGGTGCATTTGCATGAAAGAGTCCTTATTTCCCTCTGAAGTATTAGTGTATCTGTGTGTCTTCTGGTGGGTACTTTAAAAAGGATATACGAGTAGGTGAGATTTTTGAACGAAAATTCTATTTTAAATCGTTTTTACATTCGCCGCAGATCCATACTTTCTTCAGAAATATAAACTCAACGTTAGTGATGTGCTAGTGTAGAGAGTAGATACGAGTACCTACTTACAAATCGAACGTGTGAGGATTTGTTGTCGACATAAATGATGGGAATTAATAGATAATAATTCCAATTTAGATTTGTTTAGGTACAGCTGGGCAAATTCATCCAGATACATTTTGCCATTTAGATTTACTTTAATTTAAATTAGCTTAGTAACAAAGGGTATCCTATATAAAGAAAATTAAAGCAAGGTACGTTGCGTAGGGATTTTCTCAGGGAGGATTTACTACTGTGCAAGTACCATTTTGGGTCATTCCGTATGGGTCGGACTCCATAAGGTCGCCATCGTCGTAGTGGCCAGATTTTTGGAAGAAATTACACAAATCATCAACCACACTATTAGGATTAATCCTGTATGCTTCACCAATCTGGGCAGGAGCTATGAATACTAAGAAGAAAATCGAAACAACGTACAGATTATGCGCCTTGAGGGTATGTATATGCATATCGCACAACATCTAGCTATGCAGCATATGTCATTGCAGGAATGGTCCCCATTGACCTGTTATCAGATGAACTGCAGAGGATATATGAAAAGAAAAACAACGTGGACGACGAAAATGGTGAAACGAAAACCACTGAGGGAACAAATAACTTAAGAGATGCTGAACGAACTGCTAGTCTATGAAAATGGTAGCAGCTGTGGAATGCATCAAATAAAGGTCGATGGACGTACCGATTTATCCTGACAATCAACGACTGGATAGAGTGTAAACACGGAGAGCTAAACTTTCACATGACTCAAATGCTAAGTGGGCTTTCGTGCCTACTTACATAAATTTATACTCGACGACACACCCAATTGTCCGTCCTGCGAGGGAAGACAAGAAGACGTTGAGCATGCCCACGATTCCAGCTTGAGAGAGTAATCCTACAAAGGGAACTGGAAGAAATACAAAACCCTGAAAACATAATAGGGCACATGCTACAGTCGCAAGCAAAATGGGATGCAGTAGGCGAATGAACTTAGACGACTGGAGTGGGAAAGAAGGAGAGATGGAGAGATGGAGAGATGGAGAAAGGAGAAGGATAGTCCAAGAGATTGGCCACGTAGACATCTGAAGAAAGCAAGAATTTCTAAATCCTATCTAAATCCTTCTCTTAATGTAGGCTTGATAGTAGAGTGGAAAGACCTGGCTGGCATATTCAAGTAGTTATCTAAGAAATGTCAGGGGAGGACGCTTGCGCGAGTAAGTAATAGATTGACATTTTTTCAGTGAGTGTGAATCTGTAATTTAAGAAATTTGTCTTGAGATCCTCATGTCATTTGCATAGGTCAGATGACCATTACAAGCTCGACATCGTGTAAGGTCAGTATGAAGATCAGAGGTCCTAAATGTCTGCCCTGAGGTACTCCCGAGGTCGCAATGATTAGGTTAGAAACGGGAGACTTGGAAAGGATGAAGAGCTAAAAGTTTGAGGAAGATAATTTGATGATAATTTCTGTAAAAAAAAAAATTTAGGAACCCGTGTTGATTAGGTGAAAAAATTGATACACTTACACAGCTCAGGCATGGGTTTTTTTTTTTCAAGACTATGGCCGAAAATTCATCCGGACCGGAAAAGATTAATCGCTGATGACACGCTTATAAAGGGTGTTCCAAAATTCACGCAAGAAGTAATTTTGATAGAAAACATAAGTTTTTAGTTAAAAATTGTAAATGTTTTATTGATTCATAAAGTATACAGCATAGGGTTACGTATGGAATAGCATATTGGGTAAATTGTCTCCATGGCACTCTTTTGACGAAATTTTCCATGACCGTTTTGTAACTAAATTTCTTCGACATAGCGCTCAATTTGCTCCTTTAAGGCGTGGGTGGTCAAAAAAACCCCAAAGAAAAAAATCCAACGGCGTTAAATCGCATGATCTGGGCGGCCAATTCTGATCACCAAAATGGGAAATCACACCACCAGCAAATGACTGTAAGGCATGTGGCACCGTCTTGTTGAAACCACAAATCGTCCACATCCATATCTTGCAATTTAGGCACAAAAAACTAGATTATCATGTCGCGATAGCGAGCAGGCATTAACTGTTAATGCCTGGCCATCCGCATTTTCAAAGAAGAATGGTCCAACGATGCCTCCAGCCCAAAATCCGTACCAAACGGTAACAAGTTGTGGATGCATTTGTTTCTCAACAATCACTCGTGGATTTTCTGAACCCCAAATTCGACAATTTTAACAATTAACAAAGCCATCAAGATGAAAATGAGCCTCATCGCTGAAGATGATTTTGTTTGAAAAATGAACATCCATAAACCATTCAATGAACCCTCTTCGCTGTGCGTGGTCAGTAGGCTTCAATGCTTGAGTCAATTGCACTTTGTATGCATGAAGATGCAAATTTTTAGTGAGAATACGCTGTAGAGAGCTTCTCGAAATGTCCAATTCTTGACCACGGTGCCGAATTGATTTTCCTGGGTTTTCAACAACACTCTCGCGAACTGCTTCGATGTTTTGGTTTGAACGACGAGCTGAAGGACGGCCAGAGTGTCTAAGATCACTAATCGATCCAGCCTCCCTGAATTTTTGAATTAATCTCTTCACCATTTTGTACGGAAATTGCGAACTGTATTTCATTATTTTTAAAATATTGCTCAACAATGAAAACGCGTTGTTCTTTCCTGTAGCACCCTGAACTGTCAGCTGTCATGCTATCTTTTTTTTTTTTTTTTCGTTGGCAACACTTTACCGCACAAATGGCGCAAAATTAAAATCTTACGTGAATTTCGGGACACCCTTTATTTAAAGATGTAAGGGATATTTGAGCGTAGTTATTCAAAAAACTAAAATACTTAAGATCAGGATCAGGGTTGTCATTCGAAAACATCTAGCTAAAGAAATCAGCAAAATGGTTGTTCATTGTTTTCGAGTCCGCTGACGAACCGTTTAAAAATGTTAGCGTATAAGGATAACTGTCAGAATTATTTATTGTATTGATAAACTGGAGTTAGAAATAGGATCGAGGTATTTCTACATAATATTGTACGAGTATGATGTATGCAGCACTGAGCTTCAAACGTTTACGTACTTTTTAATATCAGATTCAAACCGGAATATATTACAACCCATTGTTTGTTTTTCTATACATTTTGCTTCCCTTCCAGGAGAAACTAGAATTAAAGCCCCAATGCATTTCGAGGACGGCATTACGCGGCGTAAATATTTGCTTCCTCATTTTGTCAACCGAGTGTAAATTACAATGCGTTACTAGTTGAAAATACTTTTTGTGGATGACTTTTTTCTACATTGCTATGCTACCAAACCATTATTATAGTTTAAAAAGCACAAAGAAAAAATGTTTACTCGTATATTTGCTTAATTGAAATACATACATTGAATCCAATAAAAATGGGAAACATATTCAAAAAAAAAAAAAAAAAAACAATTGACAATGTACTCGTATTTGTTTCATTCGCATTTATTGAGGGATGATAAGTTTGCTTTCAATAGGAGGGTGTGGCATACATTTTACTATGAATCCTTAATAAGTAAAAGGTTATTAATAATGTACAAGGTTGTAGTATTATTGGCTCGACTAGGTGTGAAAATCAAATTATAGCAAAATTCGTTAAAAAATACTTCCCTGACCAAACAAATTTGAATGACATGGTGTATGACTAGCTATATTTATAAAAGAGAACATGTCGTGCAATGTAATACAAACGCCAAATGACAACGACAACGACATCACACAGTTAATTTTTGTTGAAGCGCAATGTGGTTTCAATGTGTTAGGTGTGATTTACCAGGCTCCGGATATTTACGATACGAGTAGTATAACGAATCAAAATTAACATTGACACTAACTTCTTGGATGCAAATAGTGCTCGTGTTAGTCATTTTCTGGATACAATATGTAATATATGCCTCAGTTATCTAATCAAAGTGTCACATTCGAAGCCCCAACATTTCTTTCTTGTAATATTTTTTGACATTCAATTCCTTCTACGGATAAATAAGCGTCATAGAGACTTTTAAGGATTTTCACTTTTAAGCTGGCAAAAACTAATAAATTTCTTTTTCAAAAGGTAACACAAGAAAGAGAGAATTTATTCTCATTTATCTACAGTTTTTGGAAGGACGACAAAAAAAAAACTGCACAATCAGGTCTCTGGGCTGCAATAAAACAAAGTCCCTAGCGCCGCTTTTCTCCATTTCCAACTCGTCCACGATCATAAATATTCCATGGAAACTTTTACTAGGTAAGCACACAAAATTATTTGTCTGTGTGCGCCGACCGCCTCTCCTGTGGGTGAGCGTGTATTTGCCAAATACGAAGAGTAGCCCCGCATCCTGAGTGGAAGGAAGAAGGACCACTCTCGAAGGAGCTCCTTTGAAAGATAGCACAGGAGGGACGTACACGAAAATAGAAAATAATCGTTGTATTCAAGTTTTATACCCCAGCAAAACTAGCAATGCATTGTTGCTGTTTTCAAATGCCAGCTTCCTGAAGGAGTTCAGCACTCCATTCCATTGGAATAACCTTTTTACCCGTCAACCCCTCTTAGCTTGTTGTGCAAACTGTGACAAAAGTGGAAAATTTATGATCAAGTTTACTACTTTTCCTTATCGATTATGCGGAGATGAAACGCAAAAAGGAGCACAGGGGTCAGATTCAGTCTCTACTCTGAATCGTTTAAGGATAAAGTTGTTCACAGGTAAGATGCATGTGTAGTACGTAGAATTGGTATGTGATTGGCTATATCCGTTCACAAATCTTATAGCAATTGTTGAGTTTCTTATTTCTTTATCCATTTAAAGGATAAGGAGGAAGTATATCCTACGAGTAGGAAAAGTCATTTGAAATCTTTTTCCCATTTTTTCTGTGATGCGGTGAATGAAAGTTACTACATTCACGTTCAGTTGCATGCACTCCTAATGGGATATGCTTGTCATAAGTAGCGAATGGATGTCACCACTGCAATTTACCTGAATATAAAAAGGGAGTGGGATAAATCATATAAATATTTCGCTGCATCATAATAGAGATATGAATTTTTTTCTCCGGTGAACGGCGGAAGGTTGTCATATTTCATATGGTTTATGGAGTCATTTAAAGGACAATTGTAATATTTCCGTAGATGACATTCACAAAGAGTGTGCACACTGAACGTGTTATGGAATTTATGTTTGTTTCACCGAGTGTGTGTATTTTTGGAAAAAGTAAATTTTAAATGCAGATGTTATGAATGACAACTGACAGCGTTTACAGCTCTTTAAATTTGTCAGAGAAAAAAAGGTTGAAGTACAAAAAATTGCGACTTACGGCTTGGAGTTGTGCGTCATGTAATATTTGGCTTACCTGGAAAGAAAGAAAAGAGATAAATTGGATTACTGATGGCGCATATATGTGTTTGAGTTATTTTAGACGTAAAATGTACGAGTAGCTACCCCACATTAAAAAAAAGTTTTTTTTCCATTTATTTTCTATTTCATCTCATAAGTCGAATGGTATGAACAATTACCAATGTGTATTGATGGTTACGTGCTTTGTAAAAAAAAAGAGAAGACATTCATATCGAAAGTAGAGCAAATCTTATTACAGACATCAGACATCAACCCTCTACAAGGAGCTAAAGAACTCGTTTAACTCTATTAACTACAATAATTCTGTTAGGAGCTAGAATCAAATTTCATTATAAATTGGAGTTGAAGCATCAATTAAATTCCTTTTAACTTCGGACTCACAGTAGTAGTCTTACATAACGTAAACTGAAATCAAACCAAAGAGAGGGTGTTGAAGTTCATACAGCTGTCACCTCTGCATTAAACAGGCACTTCTCTTTGGTCTATGTAAGATGCAGTGCAGTCGTAGGTTTTATGACTCTTTAATGGGCGTGTTAGCTTTTATTCGCAATCATGACATTTTACAATTGCTACGCATTTAAACATTTTAATTTAAAAAAGTTTACACAGTATCTGTCTATTTCTATGTTATCTCATAGAGCAAAACTTCAAAGTAGGTATCTAGCGTTTGACTACAGCCAGTGTTGCTGATTTGGTTGCTGGAATTCCCAAAAATGTTTCCAAAAATAATAATTGCTGATGGATCGGTAAGAAAAAGTACAAAATAAAGGGTGACCAGATTTTAATACTTTGTAGTATCTGCTAAGTTATGGCCCGGTATTTTTTGAAACCACAAATAATAAACAATTCCTTAATATTGTTGGGCTTTGCTATCTTTACGGCTTTTTTCACGTCAGTCCAATAAACCCGAAGATTGAGGTGGCCATGGGATGACATCGACTTTATTTTTCTCAAACCATTGCTTCGTTGTTTTTGCTGTATGCTTCGGATCGTTATCCTGTATAAATACCCACTTAAGAAGCATTTCCTCTTCACCATACGACAGCATAACATTTTGACACATGTCAATGTAACCAAAATGTGTCATTTTTTCTCTTATCCAAAATATTGGACCAAATCCATTGTAAGAGAAACTTTCCCAAATAATCAATCGGCCACCTCCATGCTTAACTGTAGGTAGGGTGTACTAAGGCTGGTATTCTGTATTAGCCGATCTTCTGACATATTTCCTGGTCCCACTTGAGCCAACAATTTCAGTTTTTCACTTATCTGTCCAGAGAATATTTCTCCATTTTGACAGTGGCCATTGGTTGTATTCTCATGCGAATTGTATCGGTTTAACCCTATGCTTCTTTGTCAGAAGGGGGACTTTTCTCGGACTTGCTTTGAATTTGGCTTCTAGAAGTCTCTTTCTTATCGTTACAACACTAATCTCCAAACTTATCTTCCTTGATAAGATAAAAGGATCACGCTTCGCAGTTCTTGTAATTTGGACATCTTCGCGAGCAGTTGTTCTGCGCGGTTTTCCCCTTTTTTCTTGCTTTCTTTCCATGTAATAGCATTTCGAATCATTTTTGCCGAACAAAATAACTCCTCCTGAATATATTTGTAGATTTTTCCCTCATTTTTAAGTTTTTTTAATTAAATCTCTCTTTTCTTCCGAATAGTGTTTTCCTCGACCCCTTTTTACAACTAAATCAATTAATTTGTTCTTATTATTTCAAATTTATAAAGGGTGACCAGATAGCAATGATAGTTTTTCCAATTATAACGTTTCAGTAGCTACCTACCAATGATATCCAGCTGTCAAAATATTCAGTAAGGTTTGCCATTTCACCATGAATCGCCTGACACTTCCCGAACGTGTGGAAATTATTAAAAAATATTATCGAAATTCCGGCTCAGTTTTAGCGTGAGTACAGTCTTTTGGACCTTAAGAGATTGGTGCAATGTGAAGAAAACATAGCCGCCGTAGCGGCCAGTATCGAAGAAGACCCAGAAATGTCGATTCGGCGCCGATCAGCTGAATTGGGCATCGCCAGAGAGTCAACCAGGCTTATTTTGCGGTTGGATTTGGGCCTACATCCGTATAAGATTGTGCTAACGCAAGAATTGAAACCGGACAACGCCGTGAGTTCGCTAATTGGGCGCTGAAAATGTTGACCGTTGGTCCGGATTTTGGCCAAAAAATCATCTTTTCGGACGAAGCCCATTTTTGGCTCAGCGGCTACGTCAACAAGCAAAATTGCGGTTATTGGAGTGATCACAATCCATAAGTGTTCGATCAAGCATCAATGCATCCACAAAGATTGACTGTTTGGTGCGGTTTATGGCACGGCGGCAACATCGGACCTTATTACTTTCGCAATGAGGAAGGGGACACCATTACTGTCAATGGTCCTCGGTATAGAAAGATGTTAACCGACTTGACACCCCTCGATTATTTTCTCTGGAGCTACGTCAAGTCCTTAGTCTACGCTAACAAGCCAACTACTTTGGACGAGCTCGAGGCCAACATTCGAGACGCTATTGCCGGAATAACGCCGCATATATTGAACCGAGTCATCAAAAGTTGGACCGACTGCTTGAAGCACTGCCAGCGAAGCCGAGGCGGCTATTTAAATGATGTGCTATTACATACATAATGGCATGAATGTAGCTTCAAAATAAAGCCGGAATCAATTTGAATCTCACACCGTTGTTGTTTAATTTAAATTCCTTTTTCTATCGTTCTTATTTGGCCTTCGATAAACTTGTCGCATAGAAGATAAAAAAAAAGTTATTTGTACCACCTGGCTACATTAGGCCTTAACCATACATGTATACTATGACTGTGCAAAACCATACTTTTAGGAGATAATCTAGGGGCTTATCGTGTTTTCGAAGAACTTTACATTCAGAAATTTCAGTCTTCTATGTCATTCTAGGATTAGTGCAGCAGGAAAGTTCACAAAGAATTGTGTTTTTTAAGAGGCGCCGGGTTTCTAATAGGGATAGCTGCCAAACTACGAGTAGCTGTCATTTCTTGAAGTGCCAATGTTTTTGTTTTCAGTAAAGTCTAACAAACAAATGGATAAATTTACACCGTAACAACGTTAACCAGTGTTCAGTTACACAAACTTATCGAGCACTTCGTCAATTTTATGGACCGAATAATCGCCCATCTGAACGTGCTATTCGTCGTTTTTTTGGATAGATTTTCGCGTTACATGACATTAGGCCAACAACAAGAATGAGACCAGTGCGTTCCAAAGAAAATATCGCCGCAGTTGAGGACAGTGTTAATGAAGAGCCATACTTGTCAGTTCGCAAGCGTGCACAGGAGCTTGGGCTTTGCCCATCCACAACTTGAGAAATTTTCCGAAAGGGTCTTGGCCTAATCGATGCGAGTGATATGTGGTCCCAGCAAGATGGGACTTCGTGTCATACTGCGACCAATACCATCGACTCATTGAATTCAAAGTTTGGTGAGAGAGTGATTTCAAGATTGGGACCTGTAAGTTGGCTACCAAGATTTTGAGATCTGACGCCGCTCTTATTTTCTGTGGGGGTACCTGAAATCGCTTGTTTATGTCAGCAACGATTGAAGTTTTGGAAGACAATATATGGCGAGTTATTGCGGATATACGGCTCTAGATACTCGAAAATGTGATCATAAATTGGACCGACTAGGTACGCCAATTATCAGTCGTGGTGCTCATATACCCGAAATCATCTGTAAATGTTAAATGATAAAGAATTATCTTTCAATCTGACAATACTGGTTAACAGTGTAAATACCCTTATACACTAGGTCGGCCTAGTGCGACTATTCATAAAAATGAGATCAAGCTCTGAGATCTGTCTTTGAACTTAGGATTGAAAGCGGAGTTTGAACTCGTTGTTTGAGGTCGATCTCAATGTCGTATTCACAAAGGTGGAAATTGAGCATAAACTCAACGAATTCCCTAAAATCGATCTTAATCGGTCTCTGTATTTGAGATGGAATGAAACATTTTTGCACAGCTACAGTTCATCGTTTCACTTCAAGTTGCCGACCCTTGAAAGGTTTTCTAAAGTAAAATTTGACTTTAAGTTCAAATTCTATTCAAAAAAACTATTTTGAGTGATAAAGAGATTCATGACACTTAACTGGAAATTTAATTTCAAAGGCAGCTACCGCTTTCTACAAATGCAACCGTAAGCAATGACTGCATGTCACCATACCTCGACTTTGTAAAACCATTCTCCTTCACTTTTCCAAGTAGAAACGAACTAACAAACATTTTTCTGGATGTGCCAATGGATATGGTAATCTTCTAAAGATACTAATAGCACGTGCTTCCAGCATGCACGATTCACAAGCCCGGATAATCGATGCCAAGAGTACGCCTACGTACTAATCCACACCCTACACATTTCTACCTCTCTCACCGTGGGACTGCTGTTAGGTATTACTTCTCGAGGCTGGTTAGCAACTTATGCTATATCATCTGCATTTGCCGTTTCGACTTTTCTAAGTCTTTTGACACTTCGCTATATCACAGGTTGCTCCGCCTGAAACTGCTTATAGTTCTTATTGCGTAGAGCCTGTATGCAGACGAAAGCTTCCTTCTTGTTTCCTTCATTGTGAGTGACCTCGACCAGACCGATCTTGGCGACTGCTTGATACTTGGAAGACTCTATCTCTTGCATGTGTTTGGCCACAGTAACCACGGCGATATCGTCAGCAAAGCCGATCACCTTAATTCCTTGTGACAACGTTAGTCGCAAGACTCTGTTATGCATTATATTCCACAGGAGAGGTCCAAGGACTGACCTTGTGGAACTCCCGCGGAAACGTTGTAGTACTTCACGCTATCGTCGGTCTGATACCTCAACTTTCTCTTGGTGAAGTAGTTCATGACTATCTTCAGCCTGTAGTGTGGTGTATCTATTTCTGTCAGGGATCTCCTAATCCATGACTAGTTAGCCGAGTTGAAAGCATTTTTAACGTCGAGCGTTACTACTGCGCAGTATTTCTTTGTGCTCCTCGCCATCTGCTTCCCAGTATTGTCTTAGCAACGTAGAATGCGATTTTCTGAAACCGAACTGGTCATCTGACAGAGCTCCTCTACGACTATCCTTTGCAACCGTGATCAGTCTGCCGTATATGATACGTTCTAAGATCTTTCCCATAGTATCTAGCAAGCATATTGTTTCCTTTGGGTAGCAAAACTAGATGTTGAAGTTTCCTTGGTTCAGGGAAAACCCTCTTCTCAAGGCACCTTTGCATCGTTGCTATAATAATAGTCCGATCTCTTTTGAGCGGCCGCTTTGGCCGCCATATTAGGGATGCCGTCGGTTTCAGGCGCTTTGTTGTCGCCTATATTCTTCCAAGCTTCATGCAGTTCATCCGGTGTGATTGCTGGGATGTGTTTCGTGCTGGTCTTCCTTCTGATGGTGCACAGATTAGGAGGTAAATGGGGGAATAGATGCTCCTATGCATTGTTGGGCGGGATATTTGTGGGGACCTACTGCCCTTCAGCTTCTTCATCAGCATCCTATATGCCAACCACCAGGGGTCTCTTTGATGGCCCTTTCAAGGTTGCGTCTCGCCAGGTAACTAAAAGTTGCTGGAACTCTGGTCTTCTCTTAGATTGCTGGGATCTAAGAGAAGATCAGTCTATATCTATCTACAGGGATGGGTCAAAGATAAGATATAGAAACGGGCGCCGGTATATTCCCCGAAAAACTAAACAAAGTTCAATCAGACAGCAGTGTCTTTCAAGCGGAGGTCCTGGCAGTAGCAGAGACAGCCAGTATGGTATCAATGATGGCAAGTACCACGAGATGATATCACCATTTTTATTTACAGTCAGGCGGCCATTAAAGCAATTTTTATTACTGAAAGCTAGTTCAACTCGAGAACCACTTTCTATCTATCTGTACATCTTAATGAAAAAGATACTACAACCCACATACAGAAATAAATCTTAAAACAATTCTCCAAAACTTTTATTAAGCAACCACAGACCTTCATGTATGACAGCCAACAATCCTTCTTCTGTGGCATTTCTTCTAAAGTGCAGCGCCACCACTCAAATCACCCTCAAATGTACGAGTACGAGTATCTCCTCAACAACACTTAAGGACAACAAACTTTGCTCAAAACAAAGGAAATCACTTCCAACCATAACTCTAACAAATCACATTAAGAACTTTAAACTTCTTCAAATTGAACGTTTTAAGCCGGCAACATCAGGCACAAAATTCTCTACCAAAACCTAGAAATAATTAATTCTGACAACCTGACAGGTCTTACAACAACACCGCTCATCTATGTAAATAATCTATAATACGCAAGCAATTTACTGTCGATGCAGGCAAAACCCAACTTTATCAGTAAATCATCGTTTTTGCCATACAATTTATCCGAACCCCCCTCCCCGCCCACCCAGACAACGGACACAAAACCTAGGCATCTAACTTTAGAAGGAACTTTTACCGGAGGTAGCAGTTAATTAAAGTTTTACACTAAATAAATGAAACCGCGATGTTAGGAAGCCGTAATCGTCTTATGAAAACTTTCTCCTTTCTGCGGAAGGTCTCTCAGGTGAACTGCTAGTAGGTGGAATACCTACAGGGATTAAGTAAATCTATCGAAATTCTGTGTTCAGAAGAGCAAGTCAACGATGAAAGGATGAAGGAATAACGCTTTTTGCACCTTTCGGGACCTACGACCGTCATCGTATAGCATATTCCTCTGTGTTCATTAAATTTTCTCCATCATCAAACTTCGACGAAAGTTTCCTTTACTTATGGAGTGGTGAAATCGTATCAGTACCTTTTTCAAGGACTGTAAGGATAAAAGACATACACATACTTGAAAGTCTCCTGTCTCAATCGCAACCTTCAAAGGAACTTCCCTCCTGTTTGCCTCTCCCTTTATCTCATATCCTTCACCAACGACGACACAGTTTTGACTATGTCGCCACAATACTGGTAAGGACGAAATGAATTTCCTTTCTTGCCATTACAGTGGTTTAAAGCTGCTGAAAGTTCCCAACCTTCGCTAAATTCCAAATTGATATTCTATTACAGTGTGAGAGAGGCAACAGAGGGTACTATACAAACATATATTATCAGCGATACACAGGGAAATTCCTTCGTCCTGTTGATGGGGCGTTAATTATTATCTGAGATGTTTTCTTCAGGTATGGCATGAATGTGTGCTTTTTGGTCCACAACAAAAAAAGAGGTAGTCAACAGGATAAAAATTTGAAAAATGTCCTTCGTCGAGAGTAATTATAAAGTTTTTTTTTTTTTTTTTTTTTCTGTAATTTTTTCTGCTCCTTGGAGAATGTGAAGCTATTTGTAAGGAATTTATTTTCGTCGAGAAAACACGTTCAGGTATTTGTGGAGGTGGTGTGATTACTTTAGATAGCAGTTTGGGGATTGCTATAGATTTTGAAAAATTGATGAAGGTTTGTGTCATATTGTGGTGACAGGAGGACGAAAATCTACTCTAAGTTGGTTTGGGTAGAGGATTAAACAACCTGTACTTGTAGATATAAGATATACCTTCGTCAGAGTTAACCACAAGATGAAAACAATAGAACTGCAAAATACAAGTTCTACTTGTAGACTGCTCTTCTCCGTAAGGATGCAATAAATTTCCTCTCACAGAGAGTAACCGTACTCCAAATCATTTTGCATTTTGAATCGCACACTTCAACCACAAGACAACGGCAAGCACAATTTTTCAACAGGCAATGCTGCATCAACTCCTTCAGCATTCTCATTATTCAAGGATTTTATACTTCACTGTTCGTTGGACGTCCTCCAGATAGTATCACTTGCATGTAATATAACTCACTCTCGAACAGAAAGTGAGTGGTTGTGTGTGTGTGTGTTTGTGGCAGAGTTGTGCCTTAGGAGCCATTTCTACTTCCTTATACTAGCCCCGATATGTGCACACGAAATTTACTTGACACTTGAAATGTTCTGCTCGGTATTGTGAGGGGGTAAAAACTAGAAGACCTCCTTTCCTGTGTGCGCATCAACTTGAATCAGAAGCCAGGACTCATTTGTCAGGGATTTCTTTTCGAATTTCCATGCCAAGTCACAATGGCTTTCCAGAGTTCGGTTGGGTGATTGCTCTGAATTTACAATGCGATCAGAAGAGATGACGAAAAAGTAAAAATTGTCGAGTGAGGGACATCAAATTTCCAGTTCCCAGTGCTCGAGTGGTCGAATTCAGATTACTGGCAGTTGCAACTGCAACATGGAATGAAATGAAATGCAAGTGATACCCATCATGATGATTTAGTTGGGTGTTTCAAAAATCTGACATTTCATGGCTCGGATTTCCCTGCTCTCTGGGAATTTTTCCTCGCGATGTGGATGTCTACTATACGAGTATTGTCTTCAGTTTCTTTAGTATACATTAAGAGACTGTGGTGAGAATAAAGGAATGAGTAGAACGCTCTGGTGAACTTCACCAACAGGCAAAACAAGTGACAGCGGTATCCGTAGGTATGTTCGAAACTGGAATGTATTTTTTCTAGCTTTCAACACAGCTATAAGAACAAATGGGGAGACTATTGAATTTTGAACTTTGCCCCAGGATATAGGACCTGAACGAAAAGTAAAGATGTAGCATCAGCCTCATGGTGTTATCTTACAGGCTCCCTCTCAGTTCGAATGTATTTAGTCATCTTTCCCATCCGGCAGAGAAGCACTTATGGCCCAATCTTGTTACCTAAATATTTTACATAATGTTAACAACAATTAATTTTACTAACATCGTTGCAGAATAGATATTGCCACAGAATGACACAATTTCGCGAAACATTCTTACAATAATGGTTTGGAATGAGTAGCATGGCACGTGTTCACCTCTGCTTAACGTCAACATACTCTTAGAGTATAAACAGTATAAAAGCAAAACAAGCTATAACAACATGGAAAGAGAGTATGCTTAACAAAAACATCAGCCTCTTCGAAGCTACTGCAAGATCGGTTATGTTCTATGCATCACAAGTCTGGGGTTACATGCGACACGAACTAGTTGAGCAGCTTCTACGCTTCTTCCTTAAACGAATGCTGCGCCTGCCGATGACCACGTCAAACTACATGCTGTACATAGAGATGGGCCTCCCACCGTTGTATCTAACAACGCTTAACATACACTTCGACTACATGGTAAAGGTCCTAAATATGGAAGACACTCGCCTACCAAAAATAGTAGCGAAGCAAGCAATCATCAAGCCTGTTTTGAAAAGTGGAAGGAGCTAGCGGATAGAGCAAATTGTCCCCTTAATATAAGTGTAAGCAACGTAGAATAGTATGGAAGTTGAGCTTTACAACATCTTGAGCAACCTTAGCGATGAATTACACAACGGCTTTATAGAGGAGGCAAGAGCATCAATCCACAGGGAATCATATTGCCAACTTAAACATGACCTCAGCGGGATTAGTTATTTCGAAGATCACCAGGGACTAGATGCTATAACCACCATTTTTAAGGCGAGAGGAGAAATATTACCCCTAAACTTCGTGCCCCATAGAATGGACCTACCTATGCAATGCAATCTTTGCAACCTGGCGCAAGGGTTGGCCACGATTTCCCTGTTCACAGAATCCCCTTTATAAAATCCCCGTTTCTCAAAAGCTCGTAAATTAAAATCCCGGAAATCAAAATCCGGGATTTTGAGAAAAATCGTGAAACATCTCAATTTTGAAGCGAATAATCTTTATGGAAAGAACGGTTTTTTTTTTACAAATTTACTTAAACAACCAAACCGTTTGGTACTTGGAAGCAATTTAAAAAAAAATCATAAGCAACATCCCAATTTCGAAGCAGTTAATCATTTTTCAAAACTACTTACCGTGCTAATGAGAAATGGAACTCACCAATTGCATATAAAGGGTGTCCCAAAATGAATGCAAGATTTTAATTTGGCGCCATTTGTGCGGTAAAGTGTTGCCAATGAAAAAAAAAAAAGACAGGGTGACAGTTCAGGGTTATTAAAAATGGAATGCTACACGAAAGAACAACGCGTTTTCGTTGTTGAGCAATATTTTAAAAATAATGAAGGTTTAGCAGCAATTTTCGTACAAAATATGTTCAGATTAATTCAAAAATTCAGAGAGACTGGATCAATTAATGATCTTAGACACTCTGGCCGGCCTTCAACAGCTCGTTCAACGCAAAACATCGAAGCAGTTTGTGAGAGTGTTGTTGAGAGTCCAAGAACATCAATCGGAATATTTATACTGTTACAGGGCACGGGCTTTTAAGGAAAAGGGGAAGAGGAACAGAGGAGAAGCCTGTGCACGTTGGCTTTAAATGTTTGAAGGTTGTAGTGATGGGGAAATACATAGCTTGGTAGATCATCCCACATTCGAGTCGTTCGGCTTATAAACGAATCCCTATATTTAACAGTACGACCGAAGTTAGACTTTAGGGTGAACTGATGTGCATTTGAAGCATGTCGCGTAGGGGGGGTGAAATTTTGAAGGGGAGGAATGCAATTGGCTATTTCGCTGGAGCATTTTTTGTGGAAAAGAACGATAAAACAGGGAGAGACAGGAGACATTTCTCCGATGTTCTAGTGAATGAATGGAATTCACAATGTCTCTATCATCTATAAGTTTTAATGCGCGATTTTATACCCTATTAAGAATGTGCAGAACAGTCTTGGGTGCACCAGACCAGATATGGGTGTTATATTCCAGCTTAGGGCGGATGAATGCCTTATAAATTGAGGCCAATCAGACGGGGTAAAATATTTCTTGCGCCGCTTAAGGAATCCTAGACATTTTGCAGCGTTTTTGGCGACCTCGAATATGTGATCGTTCCATCGAAGATGGTTATTAATACACATACCGAGAATAGCAAGTCTTTCGGTTTCAATGATGCAAGAACCATCCATGGACAATGGTTGAGGGTTTTGGTTTCGCTTGAGAGACAGAAGACAGCATTGTGTTTTGGAAGCATTAAATTCCACTCTGTTGGTTGAACCCCATTTAATTATGCTGTCCAGGTCGGAATTTAATGTGTTTAACATACGTTGCCATTCCCCTTCTACGGCCGAAGAGCAAGGACGTGAGTTAGGGAACGAATATGAAAAACTGAGGGTACTGTCATCAGGGTACTGTCAGACAAGAGATCATTTATAAAAATGAGAAAGAGAGTCGGAGACAAAACAGAGCCTTGGGGAACACCAGCATTTATTTGGTGAATTGCAGACTTGAAGCCGTCCAAGGCAACTTGTATTTAACGCCCCGAAAGGTAATTTCTAATCCATTGAAGAAGAGACTCATCGATGCCATATGCACGCATTTTCGACAAAAGAGCCTGATGCCAAACTCTGTCAAATGCCTTTGAAATATCAAGCGCAACCATCTTGGTTTCGCCGAAGTGATGGAGAGATTGGTTCCACTTCTTGGTGAAATATGCCATCAAATCACCAGTGGACCTGTTGCTACGAAAATCATACTGTCGGTCATTGAGGAGTTTTCGTGAATCGAGATATTTCATAAGCTGACGATTTATCAGCGTTTCCATGACCTTGGAAAGAAGGGACGTAAGTGCAATGGGCCAGTAATTGGATGGGGAGGAAGATTCGCCTTTTTTAGGGACGGGCTGGACAAATGCTGTTTTCCATCTACTCGGAAAGAACACCTCTTCAAGCGTGGTCAAGAATTGGACATTACGAGAAGTTTTCTAGGCGTATTCTGACGAAAGATTTGCATCTTCATGTATACAAAGTGCAATTGACTCCAGAACTGAAGCCTACTGATCATGCACAGCGAAGTAGTTCGTTGAATGGATTATGGAACAACAAAAAATGCATGCTGATTTTTCAAACAAAATCATCTTCAGCGATGAGGCTAATTTTCATCTTGATCATCAATTTCATCAATTGTCGAATTTAGGGTTCAGAAAATCCACGAGTGATTGTTGAGAAACAAACATGATAATCCAGTTTTTTTGTGCCTAAATTGCAAGATATGAATGTGAACGACGTGTGGTTTCAATAAGATGGTACCGCATGCCATACAGCCCGAGAAACAATTCAATTACTGCATGAGTCATTTCCTGGTCGTGTAATTTCCCGCTTTGGTGATCACAATTGGCCGCCCAGATAATGCGATTTAAAGACATTTATGCCAACAAGCCCACCCCTTAAAGGAGCAAATTGAGAGCTGTACGAGTATTAATGAAATTCAGCCACATTTATGCAAAATGGTCATGGAAAATTTCGACAAAAGAGTGCGTATATGCCAGCAAAGCCGTAGACGCCATTTACCCGATATGCTATTCCATAGATAACCCTCCTCGTATACTGTATACTTTATGAATCAATGAAACATTTACAATTTTTAATTAAAAACCTGTGTTTTCTATCAAAAGTACTTCTTGCGTGAATTTTGGGACAACCTTTATAACCACAAGAAATCACTATCAGTAGGACTTACGTATTTGTTAAGTGCATGACATGAGAATATAAAATATATGCTTTCTGATTCTCATGGATTTAAATGACTTGTACTCGCAGTACCTATGCAGTGCATTATTATCAGATTCTCATGCGGATTTTTATTATTTATGGTGCGGCTGCAGGGTATTTTGTTAGGAAGGTAAAAGCTGCATGATGTTTAGCTTTTGTGAAGTGAGTACTCGTAGTGCACGGGTTTTGCCAAAAGTGGTGCTGAAGTGAAGTTGCTTTTGAACCCAGAGTTGGTTTAACTTGCTTTATGGACGCATTTCATTCGTTTTAGCTTGGGCCTCGTCATTTTGGTGTCAGTTTGGTTTAAAAAACATTCGTCCAAAGTTCTACTTGATTGAGACTGGAAATATTAAAAACGGTAACTTTATGTCACTTTTTAATATATCTTCCTTATCTGATCAGATTAAGAAGGCTCCCGGAAAATTACGCCATAGGAAAATTAAGTGGGAATTACTTTCAGTTTTAATATGGGCCTATGTCTGGCAGTTGCCTATACATATATTAACAGTATTTGGGTGGACGACTTCGCGGGTTAAAAGGATTTCACACTATGGGACATCTCCTTCAACTCATTCATCGGACGGCATTCGGTCTCACATGCAGGTACTCAGGGCGCCGTAATGCGGCGTGTAGTATAAGGGGATTTACTTTTCTTTTTTCCAAAACACAAACTTGAAAAGAATAGTTTCTGGCCTAGTTTCCATTTTATTATAGAGCCTTTCTTCCGCTTTAGTCTGGCGCTATTTCGAAGCATTTAGGCATTACTACCAAAATAATTCTGGCCCATTTTCCAAAAATATTTTCAAAAAAAATGGAATACATTCTCCACAATACTCTCATAGTAAGAAGCGATATACGGAAAATATAATGATTTTTACGAGTAATACCAATCACAAATATTCACACAATCATCAAAATTCATTCTAAACACCTCTTAACAGACCCAAATAATAGTTCTAAAAAGAACCTTTTTTTGTACGAGTAATTTACCCTCTTTAAATTTGTTTACTTAACATAAAACGCAACTTAAAACTATGAGTACACATCCACCGGGTAAGCATAACAAATCACTACCAATAGCACTTACACATTCAATAGCACAAGTACATCCATGAGAATCAAAAAGCATGAGAATCATGAATTTAAATGAGGGGATACTTAAAATGCTGCTTCATGATTCTCATATGGCAAACTTAACCAATGAGTATTTGCATTTTTCAGTGTGGTTTGTCTCGTTCTCAGGACTGGTCGACTGGGAAGGTAAGTGGGGGTAAGATGCTGGGTTATGCTAGCGAAGTTCGCAAACGTTCTTTTAAGAACGCTAAATGCGTTAAGAGGTTTTGTTATTTATTTTTTATAATTTCCGACCACCAACGAAATATAAAATAAATTGCCGGGATTTTTGAAATTTACCGATTAAGAACCCGGAAATCGTGTCGTTCCCGAAAAGGAATTATGCATAAGAAATGTGTGTCTAAAGCATACTCGTAATTCTCACAATGTAGTGGGAATTTGCAATGATTTCTTCAAAAATTTTCAAAATTTAACTTAACACAGTCTTCCAAAATATCAAACTTCACTGGAAGCGATGAAAAAACGATTGTCAGGATGTTTTTTATGTTCCAAGTCGATTGTTTTTTGGCCGCCATTTTGATTTGGTTGGCATTTGTCACTTCGCATTTGACGGCCATGAAGAGCAGTCGAGAACAATTACAGGGTGTATATTTATAAATTGTGTGTATATGTTACAAACCATGCATTAAATAAAAAGATCCAGAAGCCTATAGACAATGTATATACAGCTACGAGCAACTGATTAGAAATGACGCACACCAAATGCAATGTGTGTCGTTACATTGCCGGTCTATCACCGCTACATGAAATAACGGTTTTTTCCGCGGTCTAGCAGTATGTGTAAGTATCATTCTCTGTTCCAATAGTAGAAAGTCAAGTGATCAGATGTGTACCTTATGCGCTATTGTGAGTAGTTTAGCTACATTAGAGAAAATTGTAAAATTTACCCGAGTAACTACAATCACAATCTATTTTGGAGCTACACAAGGCTGGTTTGTCGTATAAACAAATTAGCAATCAGTTAAATTGCTCTAAGAAAAAAGTGTTTGATGCATTGAAACATTTTCGAACGTATGGTACTTGCAATAACATCAAAAGGAGGCAACGACCCAGAAAAACTACAGTCCAAGAGACAGGAAAATCGTAAGATTGTCCAAAATTTTCCCAAGAAAAAGTGCAAGAGATATTCAACGTGAAATTCCAAACGAAATTGATCCCCAAATATCTGTTTGGACAGTCAGACCAAGATTAGTTGAAGCTGGACATCATGGTCGTGTTGCACGCAAGAAACCAATGGTTACTAAGAACCAAAGAAAGAAACGCATTGAATTTGCAGGACTGCACGCATCATGGACAATCAAACAATGGAAATTCGTCCTCTGGAGTGACGAAACAAAAATTAATCGGCGGCCAAACGGAGCGAATTCAATCCAAAATACACATCACCTGTCGTAAAGCATGGTGGTGGCTCAATTAATGTGTGGGGTTGTTTTTCATGGAATGGCGTTGGACCAATTCATCGAATTGTTGGCATCCTAACCAAAGAGGGATATGTTGACATTTTGGAAAATGTGATGTTACCATGGGCAGAAGAAAATTTACCAGTTGTATGGAAGTTCCAGCAGGATAACGATCTAAAACATATCGCCAAGCTTACAAGGATTGGCCATCGTCAAGTGCTGATCTAAATCCCATTGAACATCTATGGGGGGATGTGAAAATTGATCTAAGCAAACAAAATATAACCAATATGAATGATCTCTTCGAAAAGGTGAAAGAATCGTTGTACCCCATACCTGTGGAACGATGTCGATCACTCATCAAATCCATGCTACGTCCTTGCGAAGCAGTATTCAAGCAAAAAGGATTTTTTTGTGTTTTCGGGGTCGTTTCTAATTACGTGCTCCACTTGCGTTTAGATCACTCCAATATCAAGTTCCAAAACAAATTTAAAAACTGAATTTTCTATAATTTTTAAGTGTATTCGTTTTTAAAAACTATACTTTTTTTTTTAAATAAATGATATATTTTCATATTTTCATAGATTAAGCGCTTTTTTAGGATGAATTTCTCTTCGTATTCGTTTCTAATTAGTTGCTCGTAGCTGTATATAAATATAGAAACTCGAATGCACTATAGGGTCAAGGGCTGCTAGGCAACTCATTAACCCATCGGACTATTGCGCCCAGTATTGTCTTTGTGACATATTTAATATCACTGGTAACATAATTATTTCGCTGGTGACATAATTTCTAAATCAATCAATAATTAGGGTGGCCGTGGTGTAGTGGTAACATCATCGCTTGTCACGCTGTTGATTCACGGTTCGAATCCTGATGTCAAGAATCATCTATTTATTTCGCATGAAATAAATAAAAAGTCGATCACTTGCGAAAGCTAAGTCAACTCTACTGTGAAGGCATAACACTGGCAGTAGGGTGGTCATATGATGATATCAGGAAGTCGGAAAAAAATACTGTGAATCATAAGCAACGACAATAATAGCGAAGACAAGCAAAATTCTCCCCAGTTATCTGGACAGCCACCCTTGGAGTTTACAGAAACTTAATACCACCTGAGTTTCAAACTACACCACTCTGTCTTTCTCTCTGTCTCTTCCCCTTTCACACAAAAACGCACGTATTCTAAAAATTAGTATAAGGGTATTCATATCCCCTTTAACACGTGCAAATTATATAGAAAAAAAAAAAAAAAAAACATATGCTGATTTAATAAGTGACATATTTTAGTGGTCTCAGAAAAAGTGACATAAAAATAAATTGTTCGACAAGTTATAACTTTCGTGTCCTTTTTCGTAAAACTTGAATGAAATCTCTATTGGCTTAACAATTAGGTTTGATTAGGATACGATAAACTGTATATTTCGTATCGAAAATATTGCGCATTTTTTTTTCATTTGGGCTACATTTTGTCAGTGTGACATATTTTTTGAAAATTTTTCGTTAGATGAGGGAAGAAAGACAGAGGCAACGTTTTAGTTTTATCTTTGAGTTTTGTGAAGCATTATGTCATGTTATATAATTCTAGTAACAATGTGACATAAGTCGATGACTTGCTAAGATACCATAAAACTCTTACTCTGTAAATGTGAAACTTAGGAAAGTATCAGCAATGGATAAAATAAAATTTATTAAGAGCACAGGCTGTGCTTTGAAAATGAATATAAGAGAATAGAAAACCTCTATGCAAGCTTATTTAATGCGGACGTTCTCTAAAATATGCTCTTATGCAAACTGACAGAAACTGTAGTTAACAGAATGGTTTAACAGTGAGTACCATATGCAACATTATTACCTGCTTCCCTTTCGTAGAAGCAGATTTTGTCAGTACTGGATTTGAGAAGAACTTAAGAACTACATTGCTCCAAAAAAATGAAAACTATTCTTTAATCTTACTCGTAGTTTTAAATTGTCGTTATATTCGCGCCTACGAGTATTAATCACGTTTAATTGATATTTATTCCCCTTTTTCGTTACTTTATTCGTCGGCGTTTTTCATTGACTATATCATATGGCGCCATCATAATTTATAATATAAAAGTATCTTTCACTTTCATGAGTTACAAACTCATCCCTCGTATAGATACCCTTTTTGCTCGTACTTTCCGGGGAAAAAAAAAATCACCTACAATGTCGCCCCACATAAAATCGTGTTCAGAAGGACCAGTTCTTTCAGCAAATGCTTATCAATAAAATCATATATTGCCATAGGTGGGCCATAAACGAGCCATTAACAGTTCGCCCCCCAGTGCTGTGTTTCTGACGCCAAGTAGTATTACTTACGAGTGTTACAACTTCTCATTTTATGGTCACTTTTATACTCTGGCCCTTCAGTTGGCACACATCCTTTTGTTTCCAACTATTCGTTGTGCAATATATTAACCACTTTGTTGTCTGTCTCCGAAAGGGAAGCACGACAGAAATAAAAGCCACCCCTGACTTCTTAGAATGTATCCTGAAACAACAATTCACAAGTTATTTAAACAATTTTGCGACGCCTTAAAGTGGATCAACCAGCAGCAGCACGGTAGCTTTAAAGGCAAAAGCAAGCACACACACATTCTGAGTCAGTGGTGCTTCCTAATGCCATTATCCTAATCATATTGACAGTCAATGGAACTCATTTTGACTGTCTTACCCTTCGCACAGTGCGCACAGCTGTTAGTGGCACTGATGAGTGTTCGCTTAATGTATGTAGCTGTACACATAAGTATGTTTTTGTAATTCAATTTTTTTTTTTTTTTTGTGTACCCTATCCTGTAGGGTATATTTATTTTTATGCATAGTTTGTAACATAGAGCAATAAGGTAGACCGTCCCATACCCTCCGGTTTGCCACGAAATTTCGAGATACTTTTAGAAAAATTAAATTCCATAAACGTACAAGCCTTTTTGGAAACCTTAGGCAGAATAAGTGTTCCATGTTTGAAAAGCGGGCTTTGTTATGCCAGGGGGAGATAGGGTACCATACCTTTTATTCTCGGCGGATTCTAATTTTTCTATGTGTTCTTATTCTCTTATTTTTTAGCGGAAGACTACCATAGATACAACTCAGAAGGCGTAAAAGTGTTTCGTTGCTTTGCCTATGCCTATGATTGTACAAGGACACAGCTCCTGTTCTTCCTATTCCCCCGGCACGTGTTTAACTTTCAATAGCTTTGTTCCATTAGAAATAAAGAGAATCCTTGTACGAAGGGTGACGTAAAGTATCGCAAAAGATTATTTGAAAATGAGAAAACTTCTGCAATGCGATGTTGTTTATGAAGGACTTTGTAAGTTCGAAGTGCTGGGGCCTGGGTATGGAAATGTATTTTAGAATTCTTTTGAAGTTGACTTATCGTAATCCGTTTTGATTTTGATTACGAGTGCATGTTATTTTTTGGGGGGCACATTAACAGATACCAAAGCCGATAATGAGGCAGATTGCGATGGTTGAATAGAAAATAGGGGACTAAAACACTACGACGACACATCAACAGATGGCACCATCTGGTGGGACGCTAAAAACTTTTGGCACGTATACCGTTTCTAGGGATACGTGAGTACAAACTCTATTGTTACACACTTTAACTATGTAATTTGGAAAAGTGCGTGTTTGTTTTCAGCCTGGTTTTCTTAGGAAGCGAATTAAAGAGGGAAGTTTCGAATTAAATTAATTCTGACGTTCGATTGGTTAATATTTTCTCTGTTGAGCAGTAGGCGTCATACAAAACCCGTGCAGAGGTAGGCATCGACAGCATGGCATAGGAAAGAGCGATTTAAGCGCCCGCAATGACAGCGGCAAAAAGTTTGTAATGCCACTTGCTGACACCATGTTTGAGCGTAAAACGTAAACAAATTAAGGGATCTAACTTGTACCCCTGGAGAACGAAATTTTCTCCGTAGATGGTCGAAAAGATATACCATCTGGGTTTTCATAGATACATGGGGACTGATCGTAGTAGTGGTAGGGAGCTCAAGTCCCGACATCACATGATAATAAAAAAAAATTGTAACGTGGCGTTTGGCGTTCATATATCAACGAGCTAGCAACAGAAGTAGAGAAAGCAGCGAGTAGGTGTGGCAGAAGAACCATTTTCCAAATTGCTAATAAGCTAGTAGGTTGTCACAGCTCGACCCAAAACTTCCAGCAAAGAATAAATTAAGTCGGCGATCAAAGTACTTAAAAACAACTAACAGTAGGACTGGATGGTATTCCTGCTTTAAAGTGACACCAGTAGTTTCGGCAGATCTTCCGCATCCACTCATAGAAAGGGCTTGGAAGCTAGAAATCGGTCCCGTAAGGTTGACAAATGGAATGACCATCAAGCTCTTAGAGGAAAAGAATATCTTGATAACCGGATCCCCATCACTTCACCAGCAGTTCATCAATTTTGAAAAGGCTTTTGACTGTGTCCGCAGGTTGTTTATTTGGTTTTCTTTGCACAGGCGTTGTATCTATCAAACCCTAGTTAACTATTTGCTAGTATAATGGCTATTAATAATGCAACGTTTCACATAGGGTATCCACAGAAGGTATTGAGATCCGAAGTGTGGTCCGGTAAGAATTTATCCTTTCACTATTATTGTTTTGATTCGTAATTAACATTCTAACGCTCTTGAATAAATAATGACCTACGCACCTTCTCGCGCAGTTTCTAGTGATCTAACTTAGCTCTCCCCAACTCTACCCCAGTGGACGTGATTTGTCCTCCACTGTTCAGGGCTTGATTAATGGATTCCATTTCATCGTAGCTCTCTACAGAAGTGTATAATTTTCGAAATGTATCACCACTCCACTATTTCCAAGAGTCGACTGATGATAGCCAGTTCGGTTCCTCCTTTAGTTGAGACTATATTTCTAAGATATTGAAAATTCTGTACTTCCTCTACCGGTTCCAAGGCTGAATGCTATTTCAATACCCTTCAGGCCCTTCTACATACAAAAAAAATTCAATACAGTCGTATTGAAGGAAATTAATTTGACGGCAAACAGAATGCAGAATCTCACCATCATAATCCTTTTGGGAAAATGAGCAGGGTTTAAAGCAGTCTAAAAGAACCATCCGATCAATACCAATTCTCAAGCCGAAGAAGACTGACAAACTGTTTCTAGTCTAGCAAATGGTGCTTCTCCTTAATTGGTTTACATGAAGGTTAGTTACGAGTAAGTTAAATCTCAATATACAATGAACTTCATCACAAAGAACACAAGCACTCGAGTAATGCAGGTAAAAATGCCATATATCCTGCCCTACATTTTCTATACCATCTGCAATATGCATGAACAAAGGACCCTGTATGCCTGGCAATATTTGAAAGGGGTTAGTTGTAACAACTTTGGAAACCTTCACCTTCGGTCTATATAAAGAAAAACTCATTCAAAAGTCTCATTATGTACACTACTCTCAACGACTACAGTGTTTGTGAATTAAACACAAGTGGATTGTATTCTAGTTCCACAAATTAAGAGCTTTTTAGTACTGAGTACTAAATTTGTTAAGTTGATGTCTTGGATTACATTGAACTTTCAACGCACTTTAGGATTTTAATTTCCAAGATAGGACATGTACTACAAAAGTTTCAGCTTTTAACTTTTGAGAATATAGAAACCTCCAACAGGTTATAGCAGAAAGCTGCAAAATACTGGGAAATTTGTTATAGATTCCATTTCATAGCATTTCTCCTGTTTTAAAGCAGTGCATAAGGTAGACATAAATAACTCGAAATCTCTTTCCCAACTAAACTTCCTCTCACAGAGATACATTGTGAAATACAGGAATCAGGAACGTTTTCATAAAGCTTCTACTTTCCCAGCATATACACAAACCAGCTATTTGCAGCTTTTTTTGAAAGATAAACTTTAGAATAACTTTCTTTACAGCTTTTGTCGTCAATTAGAGAAAGTTGCAAAACTTTACCACTATTGAAGCAGGAGCTGTCCCGTTAAACTAATTTTAATATTTCTATAAATAGCCTAGTTTACACCCTTGATTTAGTCTTGGAGCTTAGTTCAGGTATTGCACAAATATCATCGGTATAAACGCTTTTAATACAGCACTATACTAGTTGGGGCAGTCCACAAACTTAGGTAGCCTAGATTACATTTTGGTAAGGTCTACGGTGTACACACGAACTATTAGGTTCTCTAGCATGCAATAGATGTCCTTCTGAAGGAATGTCGAAATGTCCATCAAGTTTGCCCCTTGCGAAAAGTAAATTGTGCTCTGATAAAATATAACAGGGATGATTAGGTTGCAATTCGACACGAACATGGTGCAGCGAAAAACAATCAAAACTTGTCAGATGACGGTTTTGAAGGCAACAGCGATATCAATGAAAGGATAGACGTTAATCAAAATATTCTTGTTCACACATATTGGCTTCATATTGGCCAAGTTTAGACTGATGATTTGGTCTGGGACCAAGACCAGGTATTTTAAAAATGTCATCGGTGTAATCGCTTTGAATACAGCATTGTACTGCTGGTTGGGTCAGTCCGGGAATTCAGATAACCTAGACTAGGTATAGATGCTTTTGAAACCAAGGAATCAGTCGCAGGCGTTTTTCTAGATATCGAAGGGGCATTTAACAATGTGAAAACTCAAAAAATTGTGGAGGCACTCTCGATATACTGTAATAACTAAATAATAAACAATTGGCTAGAACACATGCTTACAAACCGCATTATCACAGCTTCACTGGGAGACGACACAAGAAGGGGAACAGTCCGTACGGGAACCCCACAGGGGGGGATAATATCTCACTTTCTGTGGGTGCTCACAATGGACAACCTTTTAAAAGCACTGGATGGAACCTGTGCGAAATGTGTAGCGTACGCAGATGACCTAGCCGTTCTGATAAGAGGTAAGCACCTGAACATCATAGGAGAGCTTATGCAAAACACCCTTCGAATCATAAAAGAATGGGCGGAGGAGAGTGGATTAGAAATAAATCCAAATAAAACGGAAATGGTTCTCTTTACAAAGAAAACCAAAACTAGTGATTTTCACATTCCACAACTCGGAGGAGTATCACTACAACTCCGCGACAGCGTCAAGTATCTGGGCATTATATTGGACAGGAAACTGACCTGGAGAAAGAACCTGGAAGAAAGAGTCACCAAAGCCAAGATAGCATATTGGATATGCAGGAGGGCCATCGGGAAGTCATGGGGCTTGAAACCGAAACAGGTCCACTGGATATACGAATGCGTAATAAAACCCATCATCTTCTACGGTGTAGTTGTATGGTGGCCAGTGATGAGCAAAAAGTATGCAAGAGACTTGCTAACTAAGGTGCAGCGTATGGTCTGCCTGGGTATTACCGGAGCACAATCGTCAACACCAACCGCGGCCATGGAAGCGATACTTAACATTATACCAGTGCACCTCGAAGCGAAGAAGATTGCCGGCAATTCAGCCTCACGGCTTAGAACTATCGGCCATTTCGCCGGTGGTGAAAATACGGGACATCGAAAAATCACCGAAATGATAAGAGTAATGACACCGTTGATCGATTGCCCCAGTGATGTTGTTGGGAAATCGTACATGTTCTCCAACTTCGAAACAATTTTTCCAGCAAGAGAATATTGGACATATGAAAGAACGACAAAAAACTCCAATAGGATATCGGTTTATACAGGTGGCTCCAACATATCAGGGGAATCAGGGGCTGGCATCTTCAGTGCTAACCCACCGATTGAACTTGCTATTCACCTAGAACCATTTGTATCGGTGTTCCAAGCAGAACTCTATGCAATTATGAAGGCAACCGAAATACTCGCAGAAGACACCAGCGAAGAAAGGCAATTTAACATCTGCTCGCAAAGCAGCAATTAGCGCGATCACAAACCCCATGTCGAAATCACGACTAGTAAGGGAGTGCAAAACCAAATTGAACTTACTTGCCAGACGCAATAGAGTCCATCTCACATGGGTACCGGGGCACGAAGGTGTACCGGGTAACGAAAAGGCAGACGAACTAGCAAGGAAAGGAGCAGGCAATACAGAACTGAACCCAGATAATACAATAGGGGTCCCTCTGACAACTATTAAAACAATAATCAATGAAAAGATACGCCAGGAGTTCAATAACTACTGGACGAATCCAGACACGTGCAAAGTGGCTAGATCTGTAATAACCAAACCGAGTAACAACACAGCAAAAAGAGCTCTTAACTCAAGCAGAACACAATTGAGATTGATGGTGGGACTTTTAACAGGGCACATCAATTTCAACAAACATTCGTTCAGACTCGGGATAGCTGGATACAGCAATCTGTGCCAACTGTGAAGAGGAGGAGGAAGATATAGAACACATCCTCTGTCACTACCCCGCTACAGCGAGGCTAAGGCTGAAAATTCGGGGATCTCCAAGGATTCCGGATATTACACACCTCAATAAGAAAGGAATCGGGGATATACTGGAGTTCGCTAGACGAACACTACGATTCCCCGATCACTATACGATATATTTGATACTACCCATGATCCCTAGACCTAAATCCTCTCAATACATAATTCCCAAAACGAGTGGAACACAACGGGCCCAATGGAGGCCTAAGTGAAGAGCATAAGCTCACCCTCTTAAACCAACCAACCAACCAGGTATATTTTAGTGCGATCTACGACGTGTATACACTTCGAACTAATATATTTCCTAGAATACAATAGATGTCGCTTTTTTTAAGGAATGTCAAAATGTCATTTTAAAGTGCAATATTTCAATATTTGATTGACGCATCAGATTTGACACATAATCTATGAAATCAATACAAATTTGCAGTATATTTGCGATAGTTTGGGGCTCTATTTCACGAATAGCTCGATCAATATCGTGCTTAAGTGCCTTGGATTGTCAGCATAACATCGATCAACAAAAAATAGTCCAACAGTGTCAAATTGCAGCTCCGTGGAGGCCAAGCAACATCACTAAAACGGCTGATTACACGATTATTGAACTTAGTGCGCAAAAGATCGACTGATTGGCGGCTTGTATGGCACGTAGCGCCGTCTTACTGGAACCAGAGATCACCCAAGTTAATTTCATGAGTTTGTGAGCAAAAAAAAAAAAAATACCCGTTGGCAGCTTCATCTTCAAAGACAGCTGAGGATGCATTCGCTTCTTTACGACTACGTGTGGGTGAGCGCATATGGCGAACACGAGGATAACTTGTGTTATCAATTAGCATGCCAATCTTACGAACTTTCTTACGTACAGCAAGTACAGGTGCTGCATTATTCTTTTCAAAATTCGCACTATTTCGGCAATACTCGTACAGCACTCACTTTGGGAATAAGTTTTAAATATTTGCCAACTTTGTTCAAGCGTAGATCGATTCATTTCGTACCGCAGAGATATGATACTGTATTTCTGTCAATTTTTTGAGCGCTAAAGAGCTGTCAGTGTCAAAATAATATATAATTTAAAAAGAAACCGGCAGATGGCGTACTCCAGCCAGCAAATCACCGTCAATACTTGCAGATATATTCACAGAATTGCAAAAGTCTTTAAATTTTATACTGGTTATGTTTGTTTGTTATTTGACTCTGATTTACTTTGGCATTCGAATTCGCATTTCCGGATTGAATTCCGAGTACCGTCGAATAAATTTTAGAACTCCGGTCAAAAGTACAATCCCTATTCCTTTTAGTGGTAATATAATTAAATGCAAACGGTTTTTGCGAATTGAATCCTGGAAAAACATTTATTCATTCTATTAGAGGGAACCCGAAAAACAAAAACTAATTGCTGTAATAACATTGCTTTATGCAGTGAAATTCAAATGAATTCAATTCATTTTAAGAGGGGGAAATAATATTTTTGTTTAATAATAATTTATTCAGTTCTAACACATGAATGGAAATGAATTACTTATAAATTTGCAGTTACAGCTTAATGTTTGTGCTTTAAAATATTGTTGCCTTAAATTCTGTAATTGAAAAACGGCCCTTGGAAGCATTTTCTGAGGACCGCTTTGAATTTATTTGTCGTTTTTAGGTGAACATTTTGAGGTGTTGTCATAGTATCGGCTTCTGTGTTATTGTTTTTCAATAAAAACAGAAGCTAGCCGCTCCATGTGTCCAAGCCATAAGACTTTGACAGATTCTGATTTACAAAACTTGGTATACTTGATAACAATATACATACTCGTATGTAGATACATAATTAATTGATAAATTTGTTTTTTTTGTTTGTAGGTAGGCAGGTTTTTCAATACTCGTATTGAATGGCTAAAAAACTATCTTCTCCGGAGATCGGTGAGCGCGAAGGCAGGCTCTAAAACGCATGGATGTCCAGAATGGGATATATGTGTGTTATGATTAAATAGACGGGCTGGCGTGACATAGCTACATATTTCGTCCGAAAATTTTTGGTGGAAATACCGGTGCATGAGACTGAACGCCGGTCAGTCGCTGAACACGATCAAGTAAACTCAAGGATGTGGCGGGAGCTCCTACCCAAACATGCAAGTGGCCAAGTCCACAGAAGTGGAAAACCGTTCAAGCTTTCTAAGTAATCATTTTAAATTAATAGCTCCTTTTGCAGCATCAGTAATCTACAGGTTTCATCGAAGGTCTCTAGGCTAACAGTCATGCCGATCATTAACAAACAATTACATTCATAAAGATAAACTCCACCCATTCTGCGTTTAACCACATTTGTATCTAGCTTCATAGACAGGAGACAGCTGTGGGTTTTTGATGCGTTGAACACAACTCGGTTGTTTGCATTCCAATTGATGATTGCAACAATATCAGAGTTGTGTTCGGTAGATATTTGCTGCGTCTGAAGCGCAACAATTTGGGTCCCTTGCCGAGTCGATGGCGAATAGGCGAAGTCAAGACTGCTGTCATTCGTAAAGGAATGAATCGGATTAAAAGTAACTAAATGGAGGACATTGCTGTAAATCAGAAAAAGGATCGGACAGAGAACTAGGCCCTAGGGAGTACCGCTATTAGTGGAGAATGATATAGGAATATATTGATCTAATACAACCTGCAATGATCAATCATTTAAAAAACTTGAAGTCCACTTCAAGTAAAGAGATATGAAAAAACAGTCAATAGTAAGTGACAACTTTTTTGAGAAACGTCGACCAAATGATTATTCACGAAAGGCGTACACGTATAAATTTGTAACATATCAATATTTATAACCCGCGGATAGGATGGGAGCTACAAAAAAGGACAGTGGAAGCCAACCAATTACAATATCAACACCTAAACCCCGCTGGAACTTTGCTAAAGCAAAAGGGAATAAGTACAGTAAAACCTTGGGCTAAAATTATCCATTTTATAAAATTAGTCCCAGAAAATAAGGAAAGGTTTGCTGGCGCCATTAAAGGGGCAGCGAAAAAACATATTCCCAGAGGCTCCAGGAAAAAATACTCATTCATCCTCGACTGGGCAGAGGAGAGCGAGGGGTTATATGAAACATTTATCATAAGCCAAGACTCTGATATATATATGATGCCCAATCGCTGGAAAATTGAAGAAGGGCTGAATGAAAAGTCTAAGCTAATTAAAACAGGTCCTAGTAGTGTCCTAATAGTGAACTAAATCAAAGACCACATAAAATATACAGAAAAGTTACAATCCGTCCGACGGATCACATGATATCCGCAGTGAAATCTTTCTACTCAGAGGATGTTCTCTCGATTTTCAATAGATTTCAAAACATAATTTGTGGATAAGACTTTTTATAAGGAAAAAGTGGGCGTGGCGGTTACCATTTGTAGCCGAAGGTCAAGGATTCTAGTGGAATAATCACAATAAGACTTAATCTTCACCGTAAATTGCTTTGGGAAATAAAAATACGATTATATAGAAGAAACCGTCCCACAAAAAGTGGGCGTGACATTATATAATGTATTCACGAATTGTAAAGAATGTGAATGTCTTTTACGTTTCGTTTTCAGTTTATAGTAAAAATATTTATAAAAGGGTATATTTTTAAAAGTGGGCGTGTCTATGGGCGGATTTGAAAAATGTTTACACTTGTACTGCTTCGGGTTCTTAGGAGGTTATATACTAAATTTCATTTTCGCAGCATCAAACTGTGGGCCCAAAAACTGGTGAAATATGGGCAAACGGACATGACAGACGAGTATGTCAAAATTAATATACCCTCTGGGATAGGGCAAAATAAACTTAATCAAAAGTTGGATACTACTCTTCAATTCCTTAATGTGGTTGTTAGTTTGCAAAATGTTAACAATCAGTTGGTTCGAATCTGACATCTGAATGCAATGAATGAAGTTTTTCTTAACAAGTATTGCGCAGAGAGGTAGGTAGGTAAAGTGGAGGTTCAGAAGAACCCAATTAGCGCTAAGTGCGCCGTTTTGATACCACAAAAACTCGTGAACCCAGTTTGTTAACGTATGTTATTGGAGATAGAAAATATAATTAAACCCAGCCCGCGGAGTTCAAAAACAGAATTAGTTCTCCAATCCGTTTAGAGGCTACCTCTCAGAAATCGTCAAAGAAGGGTTTACCTAACGTGAGTTGTCTGGTCCTTGCTAGGGCAGTACAACTGCAAAGAAAGTGGAAAAGAGTTTCCCCCTCTCGTTACTGTCTTTGCAGTTGCGACAGAAAGAGTTGTGAGGAATGCCAAACTTGGCCGCGTGGTCCCCTATAGGCCAGTGGCCTGTAATAATGGCTACAATTCTAGCAATATCAGGCCTCGATCTGCCTAGTAGCTCATTTGACTTAGGTTTGTTGAAACTGGGCCAAGTCTTCCTTGATATGGCACAACTGGTAATGTTGTTCCACCCGAGATTGGCGAGCTGGAGGAAGTGGCGGTGTAAATTGCCCTCAATGACTCCTATCGGAATATTGACTCTTTCCGCTAGCAAGCCATTAAGGGCTGACCTTCACCTGGCTAGCTCGTCTGCTCGCTTATTTCCCTCATAATTGCTGTGTCCTGGGACCCAGGTGAGGGTAATTTCAGAAAGGATACTTTGTTCGTTTATTTCAAACCGGCATTGCTCTACCAGTTTTGAGGATATGGTAACCGAATCATGGCTTTGATTACGGCTTGGCTATCAGAAAAGATACCTATATTTAGGTTGGACATTGAGAGATTTTTTAACATACGGCAGGCTTCCCGAATCGCAAGAAGCTCCGCTTGAAAGACACTAGCAGAGTCTGGGAGACGGAAGGATTTCGATATATTCAGTTGGTCCGAGAAAATACCTGCGCCAACTCCGCAATCCATTTTCGAACCATCCGTATATATACAGATATCAAAGTTATTGATTACCAGTCCGTCCTTCCATTCTGCTCTGGTAGGGAACTTTACTGAAAAAGGTTTGATGAAGTCGAGTGTGGGAGTCCTGTAATCGGTCGAAGATGTCACCAGTTCACTTGGTATCGTCTCCAGGACCTTACAGTGGCCATATGGCCTTGCTGTCCAGCACCTAGTTTCCCTGAGCCGGCATATAGCTGAAAATTTAATGTGGAATTCAAGGGGGATCAGATGCAGGATCACGCTTAGAGCATCTGTTGGGCAAGATCTCAATGCTCTTGTGATGCCTATACACGTCGATCTTTGTACTTTTTTGATTCTGTTGATGTTATATTTTTTAAGTAAGGCGAACCACCATACTATGGCGCCATAGGTAAGAATTGGACGCACAATGGCTGTGTACATCCATAGGGTCATCTTTGGTTGGAGACCACATTTTTTGCCGAACGTTCTGCTGCAGGCATAGAAAGCCACACTTGCTTTCTTAACCCCCTGCTCTATGTTAAGTTTCCAACTAAGTTTCGGATCTAGAATCGTGCCTAAGTATTTTGCACTGGAACCTAGTGAGAGTGGTTGACCGTTTAGCTTGGGGGGAGTGAATTGCGCGGAGTATGCGACCAGCTATTTTACTGATGGACCGAATGTGAAAAAAAGCGATATTACAGAGAACGCAATGAGTATTTGACCGGATCTATAGACTCCGGTATATTTTCTTCTATTTTTATCTTAAGCGCATGGTTTTGTATCCTTCATAGATATGGTTGTCTGTGTTTCCAACTGTCGTCCTCTTGAAACCCGGAAATTACTGAATCGATTTTGAAATATTTTTTTCTGGAAATATTTTAATAAAATTGTGCCACGGTACAGTGTGTCTATTTGGGACAACAGTACATTGACAAAGTGCCGAGAAATACATACCATTCAGCATACTCGTATGCTAGAAGATTTGGCTAATTCTAATTCAGAGAAAAAAAGAATATAGGGCACAACTAGGTCGCACGTAATTGCTCCATATTTCGTAAAATGCAATAAAAAGCTAAACAACTTCTTGAACATACGAGTATGTACACAATTTTAATGCTATATCCTAACATAGACGACTTAGATAATCGATTTTGAATAAAATCCTCAACAGAGATGTGGACTAATTATGAAAGTCCGCTAATAAGTAAAGTAAAGGCCAGTAATTTTGTTCGGGGGGTCCGAATTACTTATGGCTTTTATAGCGGCCTGACAATTTACGGATACAGCAGACTTTTGGTGGGGCGCTGGATTGTACTTGAATGTGCCACAAGCCAGGTAATAGGACTTTGATGTACCTATACCTATGAACCATTTTTGACAATATTGGTGAGCCTAAACTTTTCATCAACCTACTGTTCTTCAATTCCTCTCCTAGTGGCGAACTCCATAGCGAAATTTTTCCTGAAGTTCAGTCTAGGGCTGGAATAGTCGGTAAAGAGACAGCTAATCTTGTTCATGAACATTTTATTGTATCTCTGGCCCACTCAATGTATCGCTAAATAAATGAAATCCACTTTAAGATATACGAATACCTACAACAAAGTCTAGAATATTGACTGTCAGTATAAACAAAATTAATGGAATAAACTTTCTAGTTTCGTATCCTAAGCAGGGTCTGCAGGTTTTTTCACTTGAAGTGAGTAAAGAATATCTTCAAGTTCCAAGGCCGCATAGCTTCTTCAGATACTTGAAACTTTGATCCCCTAACCAAGAGAACTTAAGCTAGAGCCGTACACTTCTTTGCATCAAAGAATTCTTCAAGTTTTTTTTTCAAAAAGCATCTGCATAAACGTGCTCTTTCTCCGACATCTCAGCAAACTTATACCCCTTTAACAAGCGTGCCTACACAAAAGAAAGTTTTAATTCAAAAGAATTTTCCCAGCAATTACTGGAACATAAAAAATAACCTCAGATTGGACTCTGATTTATTTCCGTTCGCAGAGTTCTCCAAGACTCCTCTGCTACTCCTCAGCAACCAAATTTAATGGACTTGAGCACTTAATTTCCTCCTGAAACCAACATTTACCCAAATCACTTTGTAGCACACCACTCTGTGGAGTTTTGTTCATTTTATATCGAGAGAACGTTATTTCTCCAACTATACTCGTACATATATCTGTGTATGTGCCCATAGCGATAAGGAACTATACTGCATTAAAATGTGTCCAGTAATTGACCCAATTACAGAACACTCGTCTTCCATCTCTAGTTTCTGGTTGTACTTCTTAATTATAAACTTGAAGTGGTAGGGAACTTTAATTTAATTAAAAAAAAAAAAAAAAACAAAGGAAAAGTTTTTTTTTTCTCAAAAAAAGCAGAAAAAGTGTAAAAAACAAGCACGCAAATTACTTCAAATGCCCAGCTGGGAGCACTCATCTTTTGCCAACTTATCGAGACTCTCGAAAGCTTATTATAAACTCCCGGTACACCCCCAGGGAGATGCTATCATCATTCATAAGTTTTTGTTGAATTCTCTCGTTACCTGTGTGCTCTTCATTGTGTTTTCTCTTGAATATTCCATGAGTCCTGGTGATGGCACAGAGGAATCAAAGTTTCTATGTACATACGGGTTAGTAGAGTGAGGGTTGTTACAGGACTTGAGAAAATCAATTCCGATCTGTTCAGAATAGCACCTTTACGTTCTGTTGAATCAGAGAAAATGGTTACATTCCTCTTATAGTCATCAATCATTCTTCGTGAGGGTACATACATAGGTACCAACTAAAATACTCAAGGATGTTGTACTTATTATTCATGCGACGAGGGATTTGTAGTTCTAGCCCCACTTCTTCGTTCTCGAACTGTGGTTTTTTTTTTTTTAGCCATGCAATGTGGCATAATTCATTACAAGGACCCTTGGGAGCCACTTGCGAAGTTGGCCGAATAAAAATGAAAATAAGAACACAACTGAACCGCAAATTGTGAAGGTTGTACCACAGGGGAATGACCCTTGTGGGCTCTTCAACTGTTGGTACATATATATTCTTCCCGTCTATGTACGTATGTATATACCTTTTAGATTCGTTGAGATATAATTTATATCTCTTATGATAGCATCTTAAAGTTTTAGTTGCAACGGCAGTTCAAGATGAATCTGTACATCCTGCGCACTTTAAGGCGAAAGTCAGAGTATTGCACACCGCTGCAGTTCGCACTCGAAGGAGTGTAATTAACGTTAAATTCATATCACCTCAAGTAGCGTGCTTAATGGGTACTATGACGTGAGCATTGCCAGTTCTGTTGCCCTTTGTGCGTGTTTTCAGTGTAATTTACCAAAAAGGATGATCCGTTTCGCGGTTTTGGTTCATTGTGTCAGAAGTTAAGGGTGGTGGTAATTGGAGGAGCCTTACACGGATGTTGGTATTTCCATCACGATTCACGTGCAGTTATAAAGTGCTTTATGGTTTTGATTTTTATTAGAAATTATTTATGAATTCCGGTTGAATAGGTATTTTTTTTTTGTATGCTCAGATACTACAGATGTATAGGCAATTGAATTTATCGAAGTACGGATATAAGATGAGAGATGGTTCAGAATAAAAAGAACATGAGCAACGCGAGATTAATGAAAGGGAAAGATATAATAGCAAAGCAGAAGTACAGAACTTGTATAGAAATGTAGCGAGTGCAACTCGATGCTTATTTATCAAAACCCAAGCCTGTATAGAATACATTTGTAGCAACAAAGTGGATGTATAGAGACTTCTTCTGTGGTCTTTTAAATTGTGGTACGAGCCGAAGTATATCTATCAGACATACGATTCATCTCAATTTAGATCAAAATAAAGAGGACGACTTGGTCGCACGTACGAGGGTGGGTCAATAAGTCCCCGAAAATTAACACAAATTGTGTCGTCACCTTAAATTTAATTTTTTTTTTGTCAAGAATCATCTTTCAAATGAACGCACCCAAATTTTCAGACAGATCTGTCAAATAGTTTTGTTGTGGCAGCCATTTTATATAGACGCCTACTGTCATTTTCGTTAAAATGGAAAAAGTGAATTTCGAGTGCTCATTAAACACTATTTTTTGCGAGAAAAAACTATCACGCAAACCAAACAAAAGCTTGACAAATATTATGGGGACTCTTCACCATCGATTGGAATCATTCACTACTGGTTTACTCAATTTCGGTCCGGTCGTTCAAGCACAAGTGACGCCGAACGTTCTGGTCGCCCAATTGAGGTCACCACACCAGAAATGGTCGACAAAATCCATAGTTTGATGATGGACGATCGGCGAGTGAAAGTGCGCGAGCTTGAAGAAGCCACAGGCTTATCACATGTGTCAGTGATTTCGATTTTACATAAATATTTGGACATGAAAAAGCTTTCAACAACCGCATTCGTTTGACAACTTCAAAGGTGTGTTTGGCGATGTTCCAGAAAAATTTGGCTGAGTTTTTGCGCAGTTTCGTAACCGTGGATGAAACCTGGATTCACCACAACACACCAGAAACCAAGGAACAGTCAAAACAATGGACTTCTCCTGGTGAATCGAAGCCGAAGGAGGCCAAGGCGGATTTGTCAGCAAGTAAGGTCATGGTGAACAGTTTTTTGGGATGCGCGCGGTGTTATTCACATCGATTACCTTGAAAAGGGTAAAACGATCACCGGCGCATATTACGCAGAGCTACTGGATCGATTCCAAGCCGATTTGAAGTAAAAACGTCCGCATTTGGCGGAAAAAAAAGTTCTTTTTCACCAGGACAACGCACCATCGCACAAGTCCGCAGTCGCAATGGCAAAATTACATGAGTTAGTTCCCCAGATCTAGCCCCCTACGACTATTACTTGTTTCCAAACATGAAGAAATGGCTCGGAGGTAAGAGATTTGGGTCGAATGAAGAGGTCATCGCTGAAACAAACGCTTATTTTGAGGGGCTCGAGAAATCGTATTATTTGGAGGGCATCAAGAAATTGGAGAAACGTTGAATGAAGTGTAAGAGCTAAAAAGGAGACTATGTTGAAAAATAAAATGTTTTTATACCGAAAAGAGTTTTCCTTATTTCTTTTTTCAGGGACTTATTGACCCACCCTCGTACTTGGCCCAATGTGCTGTTTGTTCGTATATTGTTCAGATTTAAAATTTGCCCAAAGTTTAAAAGAGGCGGCAAAATTTTAGTTTTAGAAAAATGCATTACAAATTTGACTTAAGTACCGTTAATTTTGAGGCAAGAATACAAATTCCAATGTCACTCGCCTGTTGGCATTATCCCCCAAATCCCAGATGTGAATTTTGAGGCAAATTTGTCCAGCCTTTTAGGCTGAAGTCCGAGGTACAGAGACCTACTTTTTTGTGTTCCACTACAATGTAAAATTCACCAAAATATCGAGATTGAATATTTTCACGAAAACAATACTTCACCTACTATAGGGTAAAGTAAAAAGGTCCAACCTACTTCGTAGACCGGAATCTAGGTAGCTGTACCTAACTAAGCTTAGTCCGAAAAGAGGTACTGGTTCATGCGGTCTATCAGACTATTTGAAATTCTTCTAAAATACTGCGTCCTTAAAAAGTTGTAAGCTGTAAGGAATCAAAAAAAAAAAAACCTCAAATGGAAAGAAACAAGGAAAAAAGTGAAGTTGAACGTTTTGGCAATAACCTTGCATAAATAAAGGCATACAGTGTGCTATTGCAGATAAGCTTAAAATATCGAAGCCAACTGCACGATGCCATACGTCGCTTTAAAGAATCATCGACTCTTAAATCCCCTTAGCGAAAGGCCCAAGTTGACATCAAAATAGGAGGATCAGACTATAAAATTAATAAGCGAGGGATCGACGGTTTACAGCTCAAAAATCGTGCAAAGTTCAACCGTTCGCACTGCTGCCGCAGGCCTTCACAGTCCAGTAGCAGTACGAAAATCTTTGCGGCCCGATTGGGGAAAAGACTACCAGGATTGGATATCACCGACTGGTCGAAAGTTTTATGGACGGACGAGTCGAGATTTGAAGTTTTTAGACAAAAAATAAGAGTGTACGTTCGGTGATCTGCTGAAGAAAAGATGTTCCCTAGCTATGTGGTCTGGAGATGTTTCTCTTCCGCTGGTATTGGAGACCTCATCTGCATCGATGGAATCATGAATAAAACATATTGCAAGATAATGATCCGAAGCATTTTTCCTAGCTTTGCTGAGGATACGTGGACCAAAAAGAACAGGAAAGAACACTGAACAACATTTTCGACCACGCGACTTCAACCCAATAGTCCAGCTTTGAGACTAACTTGACAGAGAGGTTTGAAGACAGTGTCCAACATCGAAAGACAAACTTTGGGAGATCCTTCAAGTAGCCTGGAGATCAATAACATTAGAAACTATTAAAAACCACTGATCAATAGCATGCCTAGATTGACGGCCAAAGTGGTGCAAGCACGAGGTGGATTTTTCGATGAAAAAGAGGTCGAATTCTATTTCATTTATTCGGTTCAATTAATTTCTTCATTTTACTAGATAAATATAATATATAAAGGGTGGTTAAGTTTTAAGGGCCGATGTTGATTTTGAATAAAACACAAATTATTTAGGAAATTACTGTCATTTCTTTTTATTATGATAATATTGGTATGGTTCAATTATGTATGGAACAAAATATCGGCCAAATGGCCGCCGCGACCTCGGCGGCACACCTCCATCCGATGGTCCAAATTTTCGATGACACTGAGAATAATTGAGGTTCTATGCCGTTAATGTGCCGAATTATCTCATCCTTTAGCTCTTGAATTGTTGCTGGCTTATCGACGTACACCTTTTCTTTCAAATAACCCCAAAGAAAGAAGTCCAACGGTGTCAAATCACATGATCTTGGCGGCCAATTGACATCGCCACCACGTGAGATAACACGGCCATTGAATTTGTCGCGCAAAAGAGCCATTGTTTCGTTAGCTGTGTGGCAAGTGGCACTATCCTGTTGAAACCATATATCGTCCACATCCGTATCTTCCAATTCGGGCCATAAAAAGTTCGTTATCATCTCACGATAGCGAACACCATTCACAGTAACTGCCTGACCGGCCTCATTTTGGAAAAAATATGGCCCGATGATGCCGCCAGCCCGTAAACCGCACCAAACAGTCACTCTTTGTGGGTGCATTGGTTTTTCGACAATCACTCTTGGATTATCATTCGCCCAAATGCGGCAATTCTGCTAATTGACGAATCCACTGAAGTGAAAATGTGCCTCATCACTGAAGATGATTTTATTCGAAAATTGATCATCCACTGTTGCCATTATTTGCCACCATTGTGACCATTGACGACGCTTGAAATGGTCAAGAGGCTTTAGTTCTTGAGTCAATTGCACCTTGTAAGCGCGTAAATGCAAGTCTTTATGCATAATGTTCATCAACGACGAGCGTGAGAGGTGCAATTGTTGGGCAGGACGACGAGTTGAGGTGGACGGCTCTTCAGCCACACTATCGCGAACAGCAGCAATATTTTCTGCAGTACGATCTGTACGAGCATGCACTGGTGTTTTCACATCTCCTACAGACCCGGTTTGCACAAATTTTTGCACGATTTTTCCGATTGTACGCACATTTGGACGATTAAATTGACCGAAAGAATCACGAAATGCACGATATGCATTTTGATTTGAATGCCCATTTTCATAATAAGCCTGAATAACTTTAACGCGTTGCTCGATTGTGTATCTTTCCATGGTTCAAATTGAGTTAGTCTGAAATTGAGAAATGTCAAATGAAATGCAGAAAAAAACTTGACGTTTAGGTGTGGTTCATATTCAACATCGGCCCTTAAAATTTAACCACCCTTTAATATTGATGAAGTATTTACAATAAATTTTGTTTATTAAAATGAAAAATATTTGCTGGCAGAATGTATTGTCCATAAAGTTATGGACGGCAGTGTAATTAAAAATACCTCTTTGTATCATTTTGGACGGTTAATTTATTTCTATTTGTACACAGGTGACACTTTTTTTTTTCTTTTTACAAACAAATATAATTTTACAAATGAACTAATGTTACCAAATTATAAGGCTGTGGTACTCAGACAAACAGAAAGATTGTTCTGGGTCGAAAAGGTCGACGGCCGCAATCAGTGCTTTTTTAGGAGTGAAATATCGGGTATATACGAGTATGGCCAACTGCAGCTTCAACGGCTCGACAGATTTTCTTTAAACTTCATATCTGATATCAGTGGGCCTAAAATTTTGATATTTAAAGCTTTACTCGTATTCTATATTGAAATTTGCAATAAACGTTAGAACAAGAAAAAAAAAGTGTCAGTGTCACCAATGTAACCAAATACCACAAAAACCAAAGAGCAACACTTCCCCAAACTGAATGGTCAGGCACTCTCATTATGTTCCAGTGCAAGGTTTCTAGGCACAATTCTTGACCCAAAGCTTAGTTGGAAACTAAATACTGAACAGCGGGCTAAGACTTTAGGTAAAAATTACCCTATGGATGTACACAACCGTTGTATGTCCAATTCTTACCTACGTCGCTCTCGTATGTTGGCCCGACTTAGGTAGAAATATAATATCGATTGAATCAAAAAAGTTCAAAGAGCAGCATGTGTGGGCACTACCGGGGCACTGAGATCCTGTTCGACAGATGCTCTAACTGTAATCCTACACCTGCTGCCCATAGATTCATACTCGTACATCAAAGATACAGTTATATGCAGCGCCGTCCGGCTCAAGGAATCTGGATGCTGGACTGCTAAGCCACAGTACAGTTCTGAAGACGATACCAAACGAACTGGTTGCGTCTCTGTAAAGCTTCCAATCAGATAGGAATGGAAGAACGAGAAAGTGACCAAGGACTACGACGCTACTATTTATATGGACGGCTCAAAAATGAATGTGTCGATGTCCTTTCGCTTTCAGAACTATCCCAGTGTCTTCCAGGCGGAACTTCTTGCCATTTGTGATTCTTGTCTCCCTACTACCTTAAATTTCCAAATCCCGGAGCACTCAGACTCCATTTTGCTGTGTCCATTGTACTACCAGGCAGAAACTCCTTTTTGGTGTAGTGGTTGGAGAAACTTAGATTTTATTCGTTTCTCTTATACATATGTTCGGGTGGCTGTGATTGCTGTTTGCCGTCCGGGCTCGAACCTGCACAGTTCGGGTCACAAGCGAACACACTATCCACTACACCGTGGCCACCTTCACATACATCTATTCCTTGCATTTGCAAATCGCTCTGATTAACAAAAAAAAAATCGGCAAGTGCAAATCGGACCCCGTAATTTTAACTAATTCGTCTAAAAACTACTAAAATCGGAATCAAGTGTGAGTGGGATGTTGGTGCGGAGTTTAAAAAATCTTTGATTCGCCTTTGTTAGTCGCCTAACTCAAGAACTTCTAAACAGATTTCGATGAAATTTGGAGATCTCGTGACATAAGGGTTGGAGAATTCCTTAGATTAGCGTTTCACAAAACCAAGCGCGGAGTTAGCTCTGTTAATAATGTTATCAATATGACAGTGAAAATTCAGTTCTCTGTCACAGATTACAACCAAATCACGCAATAAAAAGACGGAAAGGCTCGTCACAGATCAGATAGGATCTAGGGACTGGTGGAAGATGCCTTACGAGTATATGTAATGGCTTGGCATTTGCTGACATTGAGCTCAAGAAAATTTGTTTGGACACCAGGTTGAAAAGTCAGCGTAGACAGACAAATAAGAGTTAACGTCGTTAATAGACAAAATTAAAATCAGAGGACCAAGATGACTACCTTGAGGCATTCCGGATGTGGCTAAAAAGGGGTCGGTTACAGAGCATCTAAAGAGGACTTTGTATTTAAGTTTAAAAATGATGATTCCGTGCGAGGTCTTATCAAAGGTTTTACTAAAGTCTGTGGCAATTACATCGACTTCTTTGGGCACAGAGTGTTAGAAATGGATTCAGTTAAGTTTGTGGTTGTTGATCTTTCCTTAAGAAATCCATATTGGTTTAGGGAAAAGATAGATTTGAACAATGCTTCCAAAGAGCTTAGCAATTCGTCGGTAGTTGGAAATTTCGCTCTTGGGACATTTTTTTTGTTAAATTAGGCTCTTTCAAAGTATATGAAAGACTTCATGCGATATAGAAATTTGTAGGAGAGCCATGAGGGGTTGGACCGAGTAGTTTACACAATTTTTCAGAACTATAGAGGGTAGGGCATCGGGACCATGTTGCATATGGTCTAGATATTCAAGATAAAGAGTTGGGTTGAGTTATTAATCGTATTTCATATGGTAGTTTGTTAAAAAGCCTTGGTGCTGTCGCAGTATAAAATTTCAAGAAATGGGTTTTATTAGCTAAAGGGATGTTTACTAATGCCTCTTACTATTAATTCTTAGTCTGTATGTATTTGAGCTTCTGAGAGTAGCCCCGTAACCACTTAGCATGGAAAAAAACTTTAAGAACCTTAAAGATATAGAGATGTTTTTTTTGGTAGAACACGTAGGCTAAGAAACAGTAGCCAACTATTAGCGAATCTATTTACTTTAAGTATGTTTTTGTGCAATATTTAATGTTTCAATTTCGTTATTGTAGGTTTCACCCCAACATAGTAAAAGTAAGTCCATAGTAAAATTTTCTTTGGACAATGTGGTTTTAAAAGATATTTTTTTTTTTTTTGTTTAATTTTCTACGTGTGCTTTCCAAGTTACATTTTTATTTATCAAAACCCCTAGGTACTTGTATCTCTCAACACCTTCTATTTTGAAACAGTTGGAATTACACTCTGAATCCTCACAAAAGTTTTTTTTTTGTCACACACATGAACACATATGGACAATTTCGTACAGGAAGTGGTGTGAAGCATAACATTACAATCAAGTGGACAAGGATCCTTCAAATTACATATCATTAGTTTTGTTTGTTGGCTTATGAGTAGCTAGTGCTTAGGAACCACTGTCGCAGTATGTAAAGATCCAAATGCAATTTTATCGAGTCAAATGGGCTATTGTTTGCATATGTAAATTCGACTATTGGAATTTTGATAGAATAACGACTTAATATAAATTGAAAATAATATTGGCCCAAGAACTGATCCTTAAGGTACACCAATAGTCGTTTTAAATTATTACTATAAGTTTCATCAAGTTTTACTCGTTGACTTCTATCTGTCAAGCAAGATAAAAACCAATTATATATTGCGCCTCTCAGTAGTATATCATGGTTGACCATATCAAATGCTTTTGTCATAACTGGTGTTATTATTATTGAAGCTATCATAGATTTCACTACATAATTTAAGAATGGCATCTTCAGAAGATCTATGCTAACGAAAATCGAATTGTTGATCACTAAAGAGATTATTTTTATTCAAAAATGATACTACGCATACGAGTACTTTGAATAGTTTCTCAAATAGTTTGCAGAACGTTGGGAGTATAGAGACAGGTCTATATTGGGTCATTTGAATTCGATTCCCTTTTTTGAACAGAGGAATAACTTCAGCACTTTTTAACGATGATGGAAATAGGTATATCACAATTAACACTTAAATTAAATAAATGACATAATACATACAGTGAAATACTTTATCGGAATTGCTCGAATATTTGTTGTCAAGAGACATTTGTGAAAATTTCAAATTGAGGAAAAGGTTTAAAAACAAAACTACGAGAGCTTAGAGATTTGTCTTCAACTACATCTGCATATAAATTACAACTACAATTGTATTCTGGAGGACATGGTTTCGATTTAGTAGCGACAGACACAAAGACTTAATTAAAATGGTTCGCAATGGTCCACTGGGTTAGAAATTATTACACCTTCTACTTCAATTTTAAAGACTTTGCCTTTATCATTTTAATTGTTAAGGATTGTTACAACTCTCTTTTACATTGTCTTTAGAATTCTGAAAGTTATCAGTATTATACTTATCAGGACTAAGTTTAAGGTATTTTTTAACCTCATCATTTATTTGTAGATAGTACAGGGTGGCTGATGAAAGCCGCTACCAAAAAAAAAAATTTAATAACTTTTTTTCTATTTAATGAATCTGGTTAATTTTTTTTTTATTTTGCAGATTGATTTTTAAATTTAACAAAAATGGATAACTGGGACACTGAAACAAGAATTTGGATTGTCCGCCGCTATCACGCACTGGAGTCCGTAGTTTCGGTTCAAAGAGAGTATAGGCGCACGTTTGGCGGCAATCCTCCGAGCAGATGGACCATATTGAGACTTGTTAACAATTTTGCCGAGCATGGGACAGTCGAAAGAAGACCTTACCATCGAAACCCTTCAGTTCGGACGGAGGAAACAATCGCTGCTGTAGCTGCTGCCCTACAAAACAATCCAAGAGTTTCGACAAGAAGCTTATCTCCTCAAATGGGTATAAGCAGAAAGTCATTGCAGTCAATTATGCACAATGATTTGGACTTATTCCTATATAAAATTCAAATGGCCAACAAACTGAATGCAGCAGGATTGGCGATTCGCTTGGAATTTTGCCAGAAGATGCTTCAAATGGTGGAAGAGGACGGAAACATGTTGAACTGGCTTTTTATGTCTGACGAGGCCCATTTCGATTTAAACGGCAACATAAAACAACAAAATTGTCGAATATGGAGTGCTTCCAACCCACAGATACTCCATGAGACGGAATTGCATCCACTTCGTGTCACAGTGTGGTGTGCAGTTTTATCACGCTGCATTGTCCTACTTCTTCGAAGAAAACGGTCACACCGTTACGGTTACTGGAGACCATTACTTGAGCATGTTGAGAGAGTTTTTCTATCCAGAATTACGCCGAATGAGAATTTCTTTCAACTCTGTGTGGTTTCAGCAAGATGGTGCAACTCCTCACATAGCCCGGCCTGTTATGACAGAATTGGGACGAAAATTTCCCAATAAGCTGATATCCAGAAACTCCACATTCCGTTGGGGTTATTGCAAACAGGAAGTCTACAAAGCAAAACCAACAAATTTGAATGAACTAAAGCAATCCATTCGAGAAACAATTGCGGCTATTCCTGTCTCAACCCTCCAAGCAGTAATGAACAACTTTTTGGTAAGATGCCGCACATGCATCAACGAGCAGGGGGGGCATTTAAATTCCATTATTTTTAAAACTAATTAAGCTATATTTAATAAAATTGAATGAGCCACCCTGTATTTTTTTAATTTTTGATAGGAGGGATGGCGTTTGCATTTCTTTTTTTATTAAGTTTTTTTTTAAGCTATTTTAGTTATTTAATTATCTACCTGAGCACACCGAGGACCAAACTACATATGGTTAGACATTTATCTCTTGAGAACAAGCGCTATGCGCATATATGAGAGTGCGTGCACTGATTGCAGGACACAGGTCCACAAAAATTGATATCTAATCGACCCGAATGCTGCTCCCAGACTGCTATAAGATATATGGCGTTGCTTATATCGAGGGCAAAAGTACGCACTTTTTTTTATGTATATCTGTCTGAAAAAAAAATGTTGTCCTTGTTTTGTATTTTGCAAGGTAACTAAGGACTTTTAGCACCGGCGTGTGCCACAGCTAAGCTAAAATCGATATTCGTTGAGAAATTTAAAGGTTTTCTACGGATTTAGGACGTCAATCTTTTTAAGTTTCACAGTGTTCGTAACCTTTAGCCAACATTTTTTTTTTAACATAGAGCTCGGTGATAGTATGTTTCAGGAAAATACGGATGCGATTGAATAAAGTCGAATGCATTGGAGGAGTACGCAACATCTAAAAGGAATTTAATAAGAACTTCGTTAGCATAGAAACATTTGGACTTTCTAAACCATTATACCCACAATCAGGCATTTTCTAAGGACATTAACTGGCCGAATATTTCGAAAAGATACGAGAGCAAACAATGACGTACAATAATGTGTTTCGTAAAGAATGTAATACAATTGTTATAATATAATTAAATTTTAAAAGTTTTACAATTACTTACCAATCAGAATGAATTTCCAAACATGCATCTGAATATCCAGTTTTGGTTCCATTCAAAATGGATTCTTTTAGGACGTGTTTATCACATAATATCACAACAAATCAAAATGTGTATTGGTTCAGGGTTTCTAGAATTTATTGCACTGTTCTTCGGGCAAGGTTATTTGCTTTTTCGTTTCACCTTTGTTCATTTGTGCCCCAGCAGGAGGTATTTCATTTAGTTTCTATATAAATGCACACGAGTATTACACTCCAGGTAGAACATGATTGTCCGCCGTACACTCTGCATGGAAAAATATTTATTATTGTTTTCACTATGAAAACCACACCCATAGGCTTTCCTATGTATGCCACAGAAAAGAAAGAAAATGCTAGTTGTTTTCCCAACGAAACAGGAAAAATTTAATAAAAGCAACACAAGGATACCAGAATATCAGAATATCAGAATTTCAAGGCGTACACAATTTTCTTTTGTTTATTTTTAGTTACCCAACTCCCACAGCATCCGTGCATGTAATAAGCAGAAAACAGCATCTGAGTGCATTGATGCATAGATATAGCTACTCGTACATTCAACAGCAAGGATTACCGAATACTTGCTGACATGAAGTCAATTCACACGCGTTGCGGTTTAGGACTACACAATATAGGAGCTAACTAAAGTAGAAGAATTGATTCTCCAAATCGTATGCATGGTTGTTGCAAGAATGTTGAATTATCTGCACTCGACATTCACAACGTGCACTCACAAATCAAGGACACGTCACACACATATAGAAGACATATCGTGGATGTAACCTCAGCCATCAATTTTGTATGCTGGTGACATTAGCGTTAGTACTCCTTTTTTTTTTGGATCGAGGTACTTTTTTGATTCCTTGCGAATGCCAATTGAAAAGTGAAGACAATGGTGTGTGCAGAGGAGATGCAAACTCTAAAAAAAAGGTCCTTGTGCCAGACAGCAGCGTAACTTTACTGGCTGATGCGATGCTTGGTTGGGTGGTGTTGAATTTTCCGCACCGCTAGCGAAAATTGGCTTCCACTTCAGTTCATCGGGTTTGTACATTGTGTGCTTGGAATACAAAATTTCTCAAGGATTACAATGGACGCGGGGTGAGGTTTATGTACTACTACTGTGCTGACATGCTTAGTTTGTGCATAGTTAAGAGATCGAAGCAGCCATTGTTCGATGTTGAGATTGGTGCAAGGACTATTAAACCGCCAAAGTTGCAAGAAAATATTTCTTCTTTTCTTTTTTCGCTGGCATTGAGGGGTGATTTTTTAATTAGTGGAAGGTTGCTGATAGTGTTTTTCAGGATATTATCGAACCATTAAGTCGGAAGTCAGTTAAGAGAGAAAGAGAAAGGGAAAGAATTGGTGCAAATCGACGTTAAAAGTTCTGCTAGTATTTTTCTGGTCAATGTTACGTGAAGTGAGTTTTTTATTTTTTCATCAAGTTGATGGTTTCAAGGAAATATACTCATGAAACTTTGCATTTTCTCGTGGCTATGGAATCGAGACATAGATTGTAGGAAGTGGTTTGAATTATCTATGTACGTGTGCCGTTTACTCTCAACCACAGCTCGTCAGATATATGTACATACGTAACTCTGACATTTGATATTTTTCATTCCCCATAATTATCAAGAAAATTTATTCAAAAATCTATTCGACAAGGTGATGGCTGTTAAATGAGGTTAAGATACTCTACCACTGATGGCACTAGGCTAGCATGATACCTAAAACTCTGAAGATATAGATATAGGATCGAGAAAGATCACCTCCACCATATATGAACAAGATGCAGACTTACGATTGAAACAGTAGAGGGGGATAAATCACCTGGATACTTGTGTGAATGTGCGCGATAAACTTGAAAACTACTGAAACAATTTCAATGCGGTATTTATAGTTTTTAGAGTGTTTCTTCGGGATGGTTGGAGGCTAAGAATCATTACGTTCGAGGTTCAATAGTTTACTATATCCCAACGTAGCGGAAGCTATTTAAGAAACGCCTTGTCTTTTAACAGATACGCTCCGCAGATTTACAGACGCAGTGAAGATTGATGTTTGGACTTATATTAGTGCACATCGACATTACCAAAAAACGATTCATACTCGGCCGGGTTTATATATGAAACTGAGGTCTTTACCAACCGATATGACGAAGCGAAATACCTGATACACTTCCTCTCGCGCATCACTAGCGGTGTTGCAGCTGATACAAAATCTGACGTATTTCTATCATACATAAACATCACTATCTGGAAATGTAAGAACAAAACAGAGATTAGTCTCTATAATGCTGGTAGGAAACCCACATTTTTAACCTCTACCAAGGAAGTGATATTAGGTCTCACAATACCATGCTCCCTCTACAATAACTGTCGTATTGAAAGTATAACAACACTCTACTGCTATTTCATAGTTCTAGTTTCATTGATGCTGATCCAGATTAAATATCTTATCTAGCTGTAATCTTATTTCTAACTGACACTTGACTACCGAATCCTGGCGTTCGGATAACAGACATTAAATTTGAAAAAATCGAAGTGAGACCCTGGCGGGTCTCATACAGATATCACCGTTCTAGAGATCTATTATTGGGAGAATCTTTCGATTGATAGAGACAAATCAGAAATTTCTATTAATCATGTCAGCGATAATAGCCAACCCCAGAAGTGGAGTAGTAGTAATGCAGTAAAACTGAGAAATAGGCTTATAAAAGCAAAGGAAAAGAAGAAGTGAGACACTCGGTCATAACACCATTCGAGGACAACTGTCCTATTAAACTGAAGGAACTTAAGAGGTAGACCTCCTGGAGGAAGAATGACCCTCAGGTTCAGAATAAGGAACATCTTCAACAGAGCAAAGCCAGATGGTCAAAGTATTTTGTGGTATCACTCTAAAAACTAGTTTTTCAACTGTAGAAAGTTATTGCCTCTAAAGTGGATGGAAGTCAGGCTCAATCTAAGAATACATACATATATGAACTTAAACTCTTCACTCATAATGGTCACTACTCCAGCCAGTTCAGTTCAATCTACCGACCACGGAAGATGAGAAAACTTTGAGCGAAATATGTAATGTCAACGTCTCAAAGTGGGCAAGTGATGATGGCATCCTTCAACAGGGGATGATACTATACATCTGACAAATTGTTCAGCTGCAGCTTAGAAAGGGCTGCCTGGTGTGAAATAATTATTGTCACATACCTTTGGCTCTATCAGCCTCATGTATGTCCTTTTTTCTTCACTTGCACTTAAGAAAAAAGTCCCTCTCGACCTTTTCATTGTGCATTTTTCAATATGCAGATCAGGTAGAAAAATCAAATCAATCAGTACCCTATGACTCATAGTAACTATAATTGAAGATTTCCTCAACCGAAAAGAGATCTGCCTTTATTAAAATTGATTATATCCAGGTTCGATGGAAGGATGATCTATACCATCACTTACCCACTCGAAGGATCCCCCAAAAGGAAGTACTGCTTCCAATTAGAAATATGGTCGCTTGTTATAAATAACGTAACTACAATCCATTAATCTATAAAAGGCATCGGTTAAATTGATAACGTAGCAGTCATCAATGCACTACCTGAAGAACAGAGATGGTGTATCTATTAGGGAAGGCCTCTCTGTAAGACTACGTTAGCGGCTTTGACTGGAAGAAGAAAATTAAATCTTTCAATTCGCGCAAGAGGCAAAATACCTTGGGGTTATCTTGGATAGTAAGTTGTGGGTCCTACTAATAGAGGATATGCTGATGAGTCTGTGGCAGAAACTGAATCTTGCACCTAAAATTATGATCCAGCTGTATACTTTAGTCGGCAAATATACCCTTCCCTATGCCGCAGAGGTGAACTCGTATATATAACAAGCTATCTGCGTTCCATTTCAACTGCATATGATAATAACACTAAAATAGGTTCACATGCAAAAGTAAGGCACTCGTAGGCTTAGTCATCACATTTCAACAGCATGACAGTCACTTAAGACTGACCAATTCCTAGATACAGCTGTGTGATCATTCTTGAAAGTTGAAAAATATCTTCGGTCTCAAAATTTCCTGTTGATCTTCTAACGTTAAAACAAATACTTTTGTTTCGTTTCTGAATAAATTCAGTGAAGACGGTCTACCTAAAAATCATTAAAATCAATAGAATCATCTCGCGAAGAAGTGCGCCGAATTTCAAGCAAAAAGTATGGTAGGCCTCTATCGGGAGTTGGAGGAAATATCGTCTTCGGCGTCTGATAAGAACCAGGCTATCCAGGTGCTTCGACAAAACAAGTTGAATAAAGGAACAACTTCAAAATAGCCGCCCAGAGAAAATGAAATGCTCAGGAGATTCGTTCCACAAAGTTCATTAACAATGCTCAAGGTCAGCTTCTTGTGGAAGACGACAAAATTCTCCACAGATGGCGACAGTATTGTGAAATACTTCTGAACGAACAATTTCCCCGGGTATACTTTCCAAGAACCGCTCCTAACCATGACGAAGTATCCGAAATTACTGTCGAAGAAGTTACATGACGAAGTATCCGACATTACTGTCGAAGAAGTTAGGAATGCGGTCAAATATTCCAAAAGAAGAAAAACGGTTGGGCCAGACGAAATACCCTTTGTGTTTTGGAAAAAATATGAGAGACATCGGGTCCAGATGGCTCATGATTCTTATCTCCAAACTTATGAGCAGTGATCCAATGCCTAATTAGTGGAGGGAAAGTTATCTTCTTCCTTTGCACAAAGGAAAGGGTGATATCCGAAGCGATAATTACCTTTCTGTCAAGCTGATGTCACACACCATGAAGATCGTTGAGCGGGTATTAGATGGCTGACTGCGGAAAATACGGCTATCTGATGACTAGTGCGGGTTTGTCAACAACAGATGCAATCCAAAGTATAAGGATCATAATGCAAAAACATCGTGAATCCTTAAAAGACTTGCGTATGATGTTGGTTTATTTTAAAAAAGCCTTTGATAGACAACCAAGAGATCTTTTATGGGTGGCGCTAAGATAACGAGGAGTTCCAGAAACCTACGTGCGCATGAGCAAGGACAAGAGTAAGATGTCTCGCATGCGTCACCGAAGAGTTCCCAATCAAAGTCGGTGTACACCAGGGAAGCGTCCTCAGTCCTGTGCTATTTATTGCAGTCCTTGATTATATGTGTGAAGGAAAAGTGACAGACCCCAAAGAGCATCAGTTATTTGCTGGCGATGGAGCTATCATAGGTGAAGATCAAACGTCCCTGCAACGATCACTTGATGTATGGGTGGATGTTTTGGAGGGAAATGGGTACCGTATCAATTCAAAAAAAGACAGTGTATCTGTGCTGCCCGTTCTCTGATCCACACCGGCCTATTCCAGACATTTACTTGAATGGAAAAGTGCATCCCGAGTGCGAAAAGTTCAAATATCTGGGATCTATGATCAGTAGCGAAGCAACTTGTGATAATGACATCAATCATCGCGTAAGCGTGGGTTGGATGAAGTGGCGGAAAAACTCCGCTATCTTTTGTGACCAAAAAATGTCCACTAAGCTGAAAGGAAGGCTCTACACCGCAGTTGTACGTCCGGTGCTCACATACGATTCACAATGCTGGACAATGTACAAAAAGTATGATGGCAAATTAATGGAAGCTGAGATGAAGATGCTTCGCATGACAGCAGGAGTAACAAAGCTTGGTAGAATATGAAGTCCGACGATTCGAGGAAGCTTTCATGTAAAAGAAAGCACGACGGGCTCAGTTGGCATTGTCATGTTCAAAGGAGAGATCCTTCGAACCCCGTCAAAATGGCAATATCAATCAACGTTCCTACACAATTGCGCAAAAAAGGCAGACCAAAAAACAACTGGACCACACAAATGCAAAAACACCAGAATTTGATTGGCCTCAGTGACGAAGTGACCCGAAATCGGAAAGCCTGCCGGTACTTCTTGAGGTCAAACCGGCAAATCAGCCTAAGAACCACTTGACTCATTTTGACGAATTTTGGTGTGCTGTACTCTGTTTGATCAGCAATCCTATGGTCATAAGACAAAGAAATGTCATCGCAGTCCTACTATATGGCACAAAAGTGTGGACGTCATCAGAGGCGGATAAAAACACCCTCAGTATTGTAGTTGGTTCCGTTTGTATCGACGGGTATTGGAGGAAAAGATACAACAACGAACTATACGATTTCATCGAATAAGATGGCTAGAGAATAGACATGAACGCTCCTGCCTGAAAAGTATTCGAATTCATCCCAAAGGATCTCACTTAAGGTGGCACAAGTTGAGGTCCAGGACCATCCCGGACTGTAGCCGCATCTAAAGTAAGTAAGTCTATGACGGATGCCGATTTATTAATAGAGGAAGGAGCACCACAAATCAAATATTTCACACGATTTCCACATGAATGAAAACTTTGAACGTCTCTCTCCTGAAAAATGCTAAAGATGAACATACGGATAAGCTAATTTGTCGTACGGCCACAATGAGAAATAGAGGAGGATTTTTACAATTCTCTTAGTTAACTCAAGAACCATTAAATGGATTTAGATGAAATGCAGTGGGAGAGGTTCTCAGCACACAGCTGTGTCTAAAATTTCGATGCCATTGGGCTTTTAAGTCCTCCGGAAAATATACGGATTATTAAGACGTATAGTAGTACACTGGTAACATCAACACCTTTGGCACCAATAGGACATCATAGCATCACTCTTCTTCTCAAGTGTCTTTACAGACGAAATGATGAAAAAAACGGGTGCAGAAAAATAAGGAGCATAACATGGAAAGGTACGGATCTATAAAATTTCGTTGCAAACAAATATAGAAACGACATGAGACACTCTACATTCTCATTCTCAGAAGACCAATGGCTTAACATATCCAAATCGCAACGTTGTACACCTATACTTTTGCAACATACCTCGAAAGCTTGCACAAAAGATGGGACACAAGTAGAAGATTTATAACTACTCAGCTTTAGCCTAAAAGGTCCGTGCTACAAAAAATGCCGAAAAATATAAAAACACAACGAAAACCGAATACTAACGAATCCTTTTCCAGTCCAAACACTCTTACACAAATAATTTGTCAAGATTTGGTATACCACAAAGTTTCCTTCTGGGGATACCTACATAAATGGATCCGGGAATACTGCCTGTGAATAGGAATGACTTTCCTTTCCAATCCTTAAAACAACTTCATTAATTCTCCAAGCTGCAAAGTGCCAAATCCTCTTTTTCACAAGAAAAAAAAAAAAAAAAAAAAGAACCTGACAAGCATTTGTCTAAGCAATGACAGTTGACCTCAATTTGCCTTCACACCGATAATACAGTGAAATAGCATGCTCACTGAAGTGGATCAGGACACAAAATTTACTTAAATAAATTTATGTCGCAAAGTTATTCGTATGCTGTCTCTCTGACTGAGGACCAGAATGCTATGAAGGATTAATAACACCAATGACAAGGGTGCAGTGTAGTGGATTTGCCTATCAAACTAAAAACACATTTTGGGACACATCATGTTGAAAATTGTAGAGAAACCGCGAGAAGTAAATACTTGAACCGAATTCCGTTTGCAACCCCAAAAAGGACATGTATTATTCGTTATCATAATGTATCACATGAAATTGAAATTAATTTTATTTATCTAGATGCGCCTAATCTGGTCCAATAAACTATGTAAACCATGCTTTGGTCAAATAATTTACAAAATTCCAAAATGCTAACTTATTGATCAAAAAGCTGATTCCATTTGCATTCTGGTGTGTTTGACATTTTGGGAGTCCTACGTTCCTGGGAAATAATTTCCATCTGTTAGGATTCCTAAGCAATCTACAATGACAGGTACTGGCATGTGTATTGTCCGAAAGGATACCAGCCCAGCGATACAATTTAAATGTGAAAATCCAACTTAATTAAAGAATTACAAAATTGAGTACATTGACAGCTTACAATTTGCATTAGGAAAACTGACCCAGCACAATATACGAGTACCACAATGCAAGGAGTATGGAATAGACCAAGAACCTTCTTTATAACGCACCAACAAGGAACAACCTTACCTATACGAAAGTGCATATGCACAGTGTGTTGACACTCAACACACAGCCAGCAGGAGGTCCAAACTTTGCACATAATTGAGGACATGTGCGTTATTTTATATGCACAAGGACATAAGAACAAATGACATGTACATATTTGTACTATCGCTCTGTGACAACAGCAAACATACACGTATGCTACAGAGACGAGTACCAGCGCCTAGTATTCAGAATTATCTGTTTAAGGTGCCACACTCTACAGGGGGGCTAGCAGGTATGTTCAACATTTGTTGACATATCACAAGGGGGGTTTGCAGCTCTGCGCCGATGGGTGAGTATTTTCAACTTTAACACGTACTATCATGAGTATGGGTGAGGATACGCAAAGAATTCAAAAATTCGATTACGTATACGAAACAGTGGCCATCTGGCACAACGCAAAAATGACACAACAAAAATGAGAGGAAAATATGTCAGCGACATTCCTTGTACTGCTGTATGAAGTACGTTAATTTTCATTGAGAAAATAAAAGTTCGCCAACATCCTGTCATTCGGGGTAAATGACTGTGCAGATGGAGGGGTGGATCCACGGTTTCTGCAGGTTGACTTTTGACTTTTATGAGAGAAATTGCAAAAAAATTGTCATAAATGAATGCAATAAAGCAGGCGGTGTACAAAATTGCCAATATAATGGAGTATAAGTATCTGTTGATGTCCAAAAGTATTAAAATTCAACGAGAGTGGATATTGGATTGGTGAAGTACAAATCTTGGTCTGTTTTGAGCTGCTGAAAGGGCTATAAACAATTCAATATAGCGTGCGTACTGTGCATACTCGTAGTCTGAATTCGTTTCAATAGTATATTGTAGGTTCTGAGAAATGAAAATGGGTATGCCTCGGAAGATAGAATATGCGTTCGAAGGATAGCGGGTACTTTCGCCTTTCTAATTGTCGTTATTAGTAATAAAGGAACTCAACGCGAAATTTGAGAAATCAACGGGGAAAATTGGTCGCCTATATCGACGACTTAGTCCTCATGGCGTTTGAAAAATTTTCCTCGACCTTAAGGTCAATCATAACTGAATCACTTCAGCAAATGAACGAAATTATGTTGTCTTGAAGTAAATTTAGAAAACAAAAGAATAAGAGATATTTACATTCCAGACCTGGGACTGACTTTTGATAGTTAGTTGAACCTGAAGCTAGACAGTGAAGAAAGAGTGAAAAGAGTACCCACAGCGCTACCAGAAAATATTGCACTGGTTCTACAAAGCAACATGATGGAAACCATACTCACTTATAGGTAAATTGGACTACAGTGAGCAAATCTAAAAAACTACATGCAATTTTAGATAAGAGACCTGGAAGGATAACACTGCCAAACGCATCAAAAAAGCTAGCGTAGCTTTCTATTCTTGCAAAAAAGCATTCAGCAACACGTGGGGCTTCAAACCAGCTGCGGTGTACTGGAAATACACAGCGGTCGTAAGACCCATTCTCACATATGGTTCACTAGTCTGGTGGATGGGTCTTGAGAAGCAATATCAGCTTTCAAACCTCCAGAGGGCAGCGTGTATCGGAGTCATGGGGTCAATAAGAATAACACCTACATGCTTAGTTTCATTCCGCTTGATATATACTGTAGCAGTCTGGCGGCTAAAACTGCTGTAAGAATGAGAGAAGGCCGATTGTGGTCATCGAGACTTTACGGCCATGCCTCCATTTTATCCTGATGGGGAACTACCAGCAGATCGGCGGAAACTGAATTCATGACTCCTACGCTAGCATTCATTTATTCATCAATATAAGAATTCCTGACAGAATGCACTGGAGGAACCTGAGAACCATGAAGAAAAAGGAACTGGCGCTCTATACCGACGGTTCTAAGATGGACTTTGTCACGGGAGCCGGAGTTTAATGTGAGGCCCTAGGAATAAACAACTCCTTTAGAATTAGCGACGACTGCAGCGTCTTTCAGGCCGAAATCACAGCCATCATACAGGCTGCGGAAATTATACGCGAGAGTAATATCGTTGGTAAAACGATAACTGTCTATATAGACAGCCAGGCAGCCATTAAGGCTCTGGACTCTGCTGTAATTAGATCAAGTCTTGTGAGAACCTGCAAATCGGTCTTAAATAGAATATCCAGAGCCAATGCGGTGACCCTCTGCTGGGTTTCAGGGCATATGGATATCGAAGGAAATGAAAGGACTGATGAGCTTGCTAGGAAAGGGTCGGCGCTGCACTTATCGCGGGCACTCCCTTTTGTAGTAACCCCAATCAGTTCCCTACGAAAGAAAATAGAAGACGAAACCATCGGTAGAGCGCAACGGCCAGGGCGCTATGGCCAGCCTTTAGCAAGAAGAGATCAACTTCTCTGGTGAAACTTAGTCGTTATAATACACGGGTTGCTTCTGGAATAATTACTGGTCATTGTGCCATTTCAGTTCACGCGGAGCGACTCGGTGTGCTACATAACGACTATTTGCAGGGACGAAGAAGAAATTGAATCAGTTCGTCACCCGCTGTGTGATTGTCCTGTCCTATCCGTTGTAAGAATGAGGACTCTCGGAAGTTACTTCTTCTCGGAATTGGAGGACTTAGGCAATATAGAGCTTACGGACCTCCTGAGATTTATATCATTATCTGGGTGGTTCTAACAGCGGATTTTTAACGTTTCCAGGGTTAAACGATTGGGCACAATGGACCCGAATTTGTTGGTCTAAGTGAGTAGTGACTCTTTGTCACAAGGCACCCATCTACCTAACCTAACCTAAATAAGAGACCAGTGCCTGGTTGTAACAGATGCTCTAAGATCAAGCCTGTGCACGGGACTTTTTATTAAATTAATTGCAGTGACAAGTTCAGTTCGACTAATACAAACAACCTGCTGGAATTCTACCACAAAAGGAAACAACTTAATACTTAATTCAGTACCACACGAGTCACGTAGTTCCCTAGATGAATTCGGTAAGGATACCCAGCGCGAAAGAACGCCCGACTAACTCACTTGTATCAGACTCTGAAATAACAACGTACATATGTATATGGATATAGGCATCTGTTCAGAATAAAATCGACATATCTATTCAGATCCACATGAATGATAGCAGGACATAACCTGTCAGCCAAACACTCACAAAGAATGAAGATTACTAAGATACGGTACAGAGATTGTGGTGATTTTGATGTTGAGGTAGGCACCAGATACTTGCTGTGGTATTGGCCTGGAATCAACAGATTTCGTCAGAACCTCATACGAAGGTTCGGACTGGTGAACATATCCATCTCCTCGATCGTGATGTTCTCCAGCAAATCCAGATGAACAAATTTCCTATTCCAAGTTCCACATCAAACAACCGAATATACATAAGGGATGTCTTTCAAGATGCGCCAGGTTTCCGATAACAGTAACTGTCAAACTAGCTGTCATTTTTTAAGTGTCAATGTTTTCTTTTGTTTTCAGTAAAGTCTAACAATTCATCATGGATAGATTTACACCGCAACAAGGTTACCAAATCGTGGAATATTATTTCCAAAATCAGTATTCTGTTACACAAACTTATCGAGTACTTCGTCAATTTTATGGACCGAATAATCCCCCATCTAAACGTGATATTCGTCGCTTTGTGGATAGATTTCCGTCCACAACTTGCAAAATTTTGCGAAAGTATCATGGCCTAATCGGTGCGAACGATATGTGGTTCCAGCAGGATGAGGCTACGTGTACACTGCGATCGATTTATTGAAATCAAAGTTTGTTGAGAAAGTGATTTCAAGATTGCAATATAACGTCGCTCGATTATTTTCTGTTGGGGATATGTGAAATCGCTTGTTTAAATGGATAAACCAGCAACGATTTAAGCATTGGAAACTAATATACGGAGAGTTGTGGCAGATATTAGACTCCAGATGCCATCAGAATATGCTCTGTAATTGCCAGTCGCGGTGCTCATATGCCCGCAATCATCTTTAAATACAATATTAAATGATAAAGAATCATCTTTCAAATAAAAACTTTTTTCAGATCAAAAGCCAATGTCGGACCCTCTTAAAAAAACATCCTGCACATATATATGTACTCATCTATTATTTGCACCTATAGGGCAAGTGTTGGTGACAATTTTAGATCTCAGGATTTTAATCAATTCTTGTATTTCTAGTATAGAGGAACTCGGATCAGTTGATCCCCAAATTTGTATGCACAAATGCAGCCAAGCGATTTTGAAAAAAAAAAATAAAATAATTTTCTCATAAACGGCTGAAACGATTTTGTTGATTTGAGTCATAGCCGAGAAAGAGTCAATTTTCAGGTACCGCTACATGAATATGTTAGCAAAAACTGGTACACAATCTGAAGTCTGATCAAATTCTGACAGACAGACCCATTTCCTGAGTTTTACCGGTATACTCGTACTCGTAGTACTCGTAATATCTGGAAACCAATACTATATACTACCTTTATCAAAAAGTCTCAGGAATGACTACCAGAATCAGTCATCTGATTTAATTTTTTTTTTTAGGTTGGCACATCTGTTATAACATTCCCTCCACATTTTACTGTCGTAGCTTGACATTTGTAAAAGCTAAGCTGTCGAGAGTACATCTGCCAGTCATCTGATTTAATTTTTTTTTATTTTAGGTTGGCACATCTGTTATAACATTCCCTCCACATTTTAGCGTCGTAGCTTGGTATTTGTATGTCGAGAGTACATCTGCCTCCGTGTGTTTTCGATTTTTTACGATTTTAAAAGTGGAATCAACTTTGCAACAACGAGTTTGCATCAAATTAAATCTGAATCTGAATGATTGAATGCTGAATCTGACTCAACATTGACTTGGGTTTATGAGTAAGAAATGCTATCCAGGTATCAGGCGAGTGAATGGCGTACATCGAATGAGCCAAGACCGAAAAAACCACGTCGTGTTTTAGTCGAAAAAGAAGACGATGGTCACGGTTTTCATGGATTACAACGGTATTGTGCATCAAGGATTCTTGCCACAAGATCAGACAGTCAACGAGGTTTATTATTTGGGTGTTATGATACGTTTGCGTGAAGCAATTCGCCAAAAATGACCGGATTTGTGGGCAAACAACTCGTGGGTTTTCACCACGATAACGCACCGTCGTGAGTTTTTGACCAAGAACAGTACGAATACCAACCTGCGATTTATTTCTGTTCGATCGACTCAAAAACCCGCTCCGGGAATGCGTTTTAGCAGCCGAGAGGAGATAATAGGCAAGTCGAAGACGGCTTAGATGGCTAACCAAAATCCGAAAAAGGGCTGGCGTAAGTGCGTTTTAGTCACTGAAGAGTACTTTGAAGGGGACAACATCGATTATCAAGAATAAGCTTGTATTTTCAATTTTCTGAATAAATTCCGAAAACTTTTTGATCGAGGTGTTTATAGGTGCAAGTAAAACGATTTTATTTTAGACCTTTCCAAAGAATAACAATTGTTGCCCAACCCTCGAAAATAAACCGAAAAACCAGTAACCACCGAAAAGCTTCAAGCTTGCTATAGATATCCATAGCAATGGAAGTCTTATCTTGATATCTTCCGATTCTTCTATCGGAGATGAGATTTTGCTACTGAAACGGGGAAAGACAGGTATAGTGGCGATTATAAAAGTTACCTTCAGTATTTGTCTTTCTTTGCTTTTGACCTACTATCAGTTTATCTGTAATGTTTTCGGAAGTCATAATCCAAGTTCAGGGTTACTCATTCGAGTTTGCGTTTTCATTGGTTTGCAGGGAAGCCTGGTGAATCTGGTGTTGGTTCTAAGATTCAATAGTGGATCCAGTCTTAAACGCTTGGATTGCTTAAGTCAATCAGACTTCCAGACAGAAGTCCTGGCAGTGACAATAGCCACCATTCAAGTTATAATTAAAACAATACCTCGTGATGATAGTATCTACTAATTGACAGCGTTTTCTGTCTCATAAATAGAATCGAAGCTTGTGCGTAGCTGTCGCAAGGAGATACTTGTTCGAACCCCGATGGGTTTCCGGCCACATGGGTGCAATGTGCGCTCGTTGGACTCGGCATTAGCTGATATTCCCATTAGAAAATCTCACTTAGTAACCACAAGCAAGGAATATGGAAAAGAAAGCTCGTAACAGCAAGGAATAGGTAGTGTACCCTGAACTTTTGTGTAACAAGAAGAAAACTGTTGTCACTACATAACAAAAGAACAAGTACTCTTTACCTACCTATCTTAGTAGAATCACCAGACACCATGCCGTAACGACGAACTACAAGAGGATACACCTATCTACCACCTTTGATTCAAAATTCCATTAAACTGCTTGGTAAGCCGATTAACGAAGTCTGTAGCTCTGTTCTGTTCTACTTCGGTTTGGTTCAGGAACCTATATGTATGGTAGTCGCACCACAATGTATCTGTGTATGATACAATGCAACGCAGTCTTCGAATAGCAACTAAGCAACGAAAAAGTAACAAAGTCGTCCCTAAACGAAGTTAGTAGGTGATTTCATTGAGTTTTTGGTTACGGATTCTGAAAATGTAGTTCAAAAATTCCTCACACGTGTAGAATTAATTTAAACAGATCACATTTGTGAGTCCCATATTTTTCCTAGTTTCACTGGACAATTACCTAAAAATGTATCTCGTAACTGAAATCAAAATTCTATTTCTTAAAATCAGTACCCATAGCTAATCAGGCTAATATTTGCCTAATCCGATTTTATTCCGTGTGACAGGATAAAAACTATCTCTAATCAAATGCAAGACAAATATTTCATTACATTCGACCCCATGATCCTTGTGCAATAAACTCTCAATATTCATCAGGCCCAAAATAGTTTGCATGGCTTGCTTTCACTTAAGTCTCAAATCTATGCCAAGTTAAAAGCAACATTCCCTTAAGGATACCATCACATCGTTACGCTTAGTAACTATTGATAGTAATTTCGCGCTCAATTGAGTTTCGGCTTAAAAAATATGGGACCGGAATTCTCTTTTAGGCGCTTAAGGTGCTTGACCTTCAAACGATTCACTTCTTTCGTAGAACAAATCCCTAATGCTGCTAAGGGCGACCATTCAATTGAAACTGTAAATGTAATCAATTTACTATGCGCCCTCGAGCGCCTTCTCAAGAAGACTCGTAAAAATAAACCCAATGATCTGGAAAAAGGATTTCTTCTTTTTCGGCAAACGGATTTTGTTGTTCCCTCATAATATTTATACGATATTCCAATACGCACCATTAGTCCGGAGATCTGTAGCACCATTTGGAGTGCTTCATATGCGAAGCAAACTTGGCAACAAAGAAATTCCATTAAAGAGTTAAATGCCCGCCCTCCCCTGGCTGGTGGAATATCATTATCCAAAAGGATGTATTCGAGTTTTTGTCCTTATCTATGGTTACCTGTTAGATATATGTATCTAACGTAAATGTTCGTTCAACATAAAAACATCAACAAAGAGAGGTGGATGAAAAAAATAAAACCGGAATGGATTTGATTTGATTGTGGTATGAGACTGGGCAGGGAGCAAACTTGTACGATTCCAAATTTCCGGAATCATTTAACCAGAAAAATAAAGGATATTGAGGGATAGATATCAAATAAGTTTTCGCCCTTGAATATATCGCCGTAAATCACATTGGTATAGAAATATATCTTTATCGGATGTTTCCTGCATGGGGTTGTGTGGTTGGTTTGGATGGTTTTAATAGTCGAAGATACTCTCTGCAAGTAAAGTATCTAATTAACTTTGGTTTTGTTGCTCTGTTGGCCTTTTTTTTTCTTTTTTGGTGGGGAATTCCATTATTTTGGTAAGCCTCTCTTGACACATGATTTGTGATTGTGATTACAGATAGCTGGTCGATGGAATGAGATCTAGGTTAAGACGCTTAATGCTCAAAAGGATTAATTGTGATAGGAAAGAGTATGTGCATGTTTTTAGGAATTTCTTTCATTCCAGTTTGTTGAACGTTTTTACTAGCTTCAAGTGGAAGTACAAAATAGAGGAGAATAGAAGAGATTAAAATATTTAAGGGTGAGCGGAGCCGACTCAGACAATCATATTCAGTAAAACTCTATTCATATAAATTGGAGCTTATAAGCCGCAGTAAGTAGATAATAGATACACAGGGTACGAGTACGTGAAGTACAACATGAAATGGAATCTGTACCACTCAAGTAGTTGCTTAAGCTCTATTTCATTGTTATGCTGTCATTAGTGTTATCTATATATCACAAGGAAGCCAAGGATAAGAGGACAAGTTCAGACCAGGATTAGGAGGAACAAACAAATGAAAATGCAATAATTCTCTCAATAATGCAGGTAAAATCAAGCACCCTATACGGCTCTATTTACTTATGCTTATGGTCTCTCGAGGAAATTCTATAAACGAGATTTGTCTGGAAAAAACAGAGAAGTAGAATCTCCACTGAAGTAAAGCTCTAGGAGCAGTAAGTACCTCTGTAGAGGAAATTGAAGAACTTTGGGTGCAAATCTACTTGAGAGACGTTACCTTTGCACCAAGTCGCTGTTGTTTTATCGACGTAAATACTAAAATTACGTTGTACGATTTTTTTTTCTCTGACTGGAAATGATTAGTAAGAAAATGGCCTCATATCACAGACACAGACATCACAAACCGGTTGATCAGAGGCAAAACCAAAAAAGTGCGCCGAACATACTGGAATACTCCTGACATTGCTGGATCATCTTGTACAAGTTATTATAGTGATCTGGGATAATTCTGTTCCTGGCTTGATCTAGATTAATTACAGGCTGAACTTTTTTTTTGTAGAAACACAGACGGAGTTCAGAAGATAAAAAGGTAGGTTACGGAAAGACAAATAGATTTCTAGGGAAATTTTCGATGGGTAAGAGTTCGCAATAATTCGAAACTACGAATGTACTCACTGCTGATCCCAAAGCTAAGCTAAGTGTCCCTAGAATATCTAATGGAGCTTTTATAAACTTGAACAATTAAACACTGAAAATATTAATGTAAAGCCATTTTCTATGATGTATCTCGGATCTGTACAGATTCATTCTTCTCCAGAAGGAGCCTGGAAAATACTCAGCATACTATGATCTTCAGATCTAGCGTTGCTGTCGAATGTTACCCTCTAGCTTGTAGAAGAACTAAAACCGTGTTTATTTTCAATTTCAAAGTATCTCGTTTTTAGGAACTAGTGGACATGCAGTTGCAGCGAGGAGTGCTAGTTTTCACACCAATCTACGACATATGTACTTCAAGTGGCATGTTATCTGGCGTTGCCATGGCATCTGGCATGCATCTTCAAGTTGAAGTTAAGTCACCACAGCGTGGCATATTTTTTAACATTGGTTTAAGGAGAATACGCATGCCGTGATACTGTCATATCCGCTACCACATTGTTTTAGTGTGCGTCAAGGTCAAAACCAAACTAGTGACTAGTGATATGAGCTTTAACGCAGATTAACAGACTGCTACCTATGTCAACTATGCAAAAACAATAGTCCGCAAAATTTGTTGCCGCGGTCGTGTTCTATCAGCCACGCTATGCAACTTAGCAGTCGATTCACTGTTGGGTAGGTATCCTTCTCGGCGAAAGACCATAGAGGCTCAGTTGCTAAATAGTGAACTTTATTTATGCAAGCATAGCCAGACCATATCCTGTTTACGACTTTGTTACAGGGAATAATGGGCCTAGGTGGTAGAGCACTTTATACTTGACACCATGTGTAGGTTCTAGTAACTTATTTGGTATTTGCAATGGTTCGCAATGGAGCAGCAGAGGTTAGTGTGGGTCCTTACAAAGAAACACAGTCTTTTACACAGATAGTTACCTAATTGAGAAAACTATTCAGAGTAATATTGATCAGCCTAACAACTAGGTACCTAGCTTTTCAACTTCATTTCAGGTAGAAGTTTCCAGGGTTAGAATGGTCCAAATTTTTGAAATAGCGAAATGTTAAGGTTTAGAAAATGAATCATTCAAATCATTTTTGAAGTCGTTAACGTGCAATGTGGAAGGCAATGCCACAGACAAACGGACAGACAGACCCTCGTATACCCACTATGCGAAATGCTTTTCATTACATTTCGAGTACAGTATAGTAAGGATCGAACCTTAACTCGAACTGGGACATAATTTATTGACACGATTACTAAACTTCCTGCGCGAACTCTGTAATATTAAAAGTCGGACATAATATTGGCGCGGAGTTCAATGCTTTCCAGATGCTGTAATAGCGGTCCCTGTTTAAGAAACACCCTGTATATCACCTTTCACTGAAGAAAATATGAACTGGTGAATACGTTTATATCGGCTCTAGTAGCCAAGCGGCACTTAACGAATGTTCATGTGTTAAGATTACCTGATTACCACCACAGGCTGTCGAAGGATTGAGGAAACTTGGGTGACAGAGCAGAATCTGGGAAATTATTTATAGATTTCTAGCCAGCAATGGGCCTATAGTTTGTCATTCTGTAACTATGGGATAGCTGAGCGGCTGCATACATTCAGTCACGCTAAAGAGAAAACAGAACAAAATTGCCTTAAAACTTAAGAAAGAAGCACATGATGATCCTCTTGCTCGTCACTGGCCTTATTCCTGTAATCGAGCATCTGAAACAAATCAAACTCAGAAGAATGGATCTTTGTGCGATGTGCTACAAGGGAGGCAAAACCTCTGACCAATTTATACGCGAGTGCCTTGCTTTTACCCGAATAAGGACGCTCACATTAGGCAATTCCATAAAGAAGTCATGCAGCTCAAATATGGGTTTCCAAAATGACTTCAGTTATAAGGTAAATCACGGGTAAGACCAATAGATCTGATGTCATTCCTGACAAATATCGTTTGGAGAAGTCAGGTAAGCACAAAAGCCTGACAATGATGCTGAGGAATCTTGCAAAAGGAGAAATTCTGCTTGGAATTGGATAGACTCGACATCAGTGATATGTGATTCCAACAAGATGGTGCCACATGCCACATAGTTGGTCAAACAATTGATGAAAGTTCGGTAATTGTGTAATTTCGAGAAATGGTCCGGTCGAATGGCCAGCTCGCTCATGCGATTTAACGCCGATGGATTTCTTTTTATGAGATTACGTTAAGTCATTGGTTTATGCCAACAACATTAGCGGAGCATAGGAACCATATCGAAACGCGAAACTGCCAACGTTCCGGCCGATATGTGTGGAAGAGTGGTGAAAAATTGGCTCCAAAGAATCGATCGCTGCAAACATTCTCGCGGTGGTCATATGAACGAGATCGAATACCATACTTAAATCTAACATGTGTACTACATCTGGGACATAATTCCAGCTCGATATCTCAATTATTCAGTGTTTTATTTAAATACAAAATTGTTATGTCCTTATTGAAAAACCCTTTAGAAGCAGGGTTGCCGTTTTCATCTAAATCTGATCTTTTTTCCTTCCTTTTTCTTAAGGAAGTTATAGAGTTGAGGTTGCTACTCAAGTAGTAGTTAGCAGAGACTACAAGTTAAGCGAAATCAAATGTGTTGATGTTCTGTCGCCCTGTCTCAACATTCACTTCCCTCCATTCGAAAACCTGCTGAAAGTGCCACCAGTAACAAAACCTCAATCAGTCGAAATATAATCGATAAATATGAATTCTTCATCCGAAAAATATGCCAAACCAAAACCAATAAGTAGAAGAAGACTATAACATCTTTCGACAACCCTTTTCAGGCAAACCTAACAATATCGGTTGGCAGCTTGTGAATAAATTGAATTCCAGCTATTATCAACATTTTAAGCCTGCCTAGAGAATAGTGTCGATACGAAGAAAAAAAGATAAACAAAAACTACACCTACGAGTATGTATGTACGTTCTTATATCCTCCAGCTAGTATGCACGTAGTCCAGGACTTACGCTTCCATGTTGATCTCTCTTTTTCTTGCCTTTGGTCATGGAATTCTTTTTTTTTTTTATTATTACATTGACATTGTACTGTGGATACACCCTCATATACTTATACAACAAAGTATGAAAAATATGCGAATGTAATAATATAAGCTTTCTCGGGTCGATTTAACTTTATTGAGAAATTCACAAAATTCCATACTTTCATCCTGCATACAGGAAGACAATACCTACCTCTCAAGGACAAACGAAAAAAAAAAAGAAAAAAATTCCGATAATATCGAAGTTATCTCATTTTCTGCTGTCAGGAAGTGTACGATTACATTTACAGGAAAATGAGGGAAGAAAACAGATGAAAAAAAATTGAGGGAAAAACAATGGAAAACCGAATTACAAAGTTAGGAATAAAAATTGTCAGAAAAAAAAGGGTTTCATTCCTTGCCTTTCATTTTTCTTTTTTTGTCATTTTAGAATGACATTTAACTTTTCTCATTCTATTGCCAGCGGTTGTAGCGCGCTCTTGTGTTAAACTAATCACCCCCTGTGGCATAGCTAACAGGTGAGATACAGTGTGTTTGGAAAAGAAGTCTGAAAGTCTGGGCTTCTGGTTAAAAGTGAGGTACGAAGTTGTAGAAATTGCTAACTGAACGAAACTACGAGTACAATAAACCATAAATATCTATGCAGCGAAGTTCACTAACGATTCGTAATGACTATTCATACCAGAAGCTTCCAAGTGTGGAGCGACATTGAGCTAGAAGATCGGAATTCAATGATTAAAAAAACTATACAAAAGAATCTATGAAAGCAATCCCGGGGAGACAATGAGGTGAAGGAAGGCTTTGAATGGCACACAAGTGGAAAGGGACTTCAACCAACTTGTTGTGTGAGGCACCGGGCAGGAAATTAAATTAAACAGCGTTAAAGACTCAAAAACATGGTGGAGATTTGCTAACGAATTACGCCAAAAAAAAAAACTTTTAGAATCGGATCACAAATGCGCATAGAAAAATTCAAGCACTATTTTGAAAAACTACTAAGTCCGGATTAAAGAAGGTCCAACGTTCAGCCTGTCTGTGTATTAGCGGAGAACTTCGACCGACACCTTCCGCAGCTATAGACACTCTTTTTCATTTAACAACCCTTCACATCTTTGGTAGGCCAATGGCAGCTAGCTCAGCTATTCCCCTTAAAGCTACTTTACAGTGGACAAAATAAAGTTTATGGCCAAGCCTCTATCTTACACAAGTCGAATATATCTTCCCTAAAGACATTGACTGTACAAAACTTCCAGTTTCCGTCCCTTCCAGAACATTCTAGGAAGAAGGTGGTTTTACCGAAGATAAGTCGTTACATTTCTATACCGACGGCTCAAAAACTAACGACGGGGTGGGTGGTGGCTTAATCTAAACCTCTCCTATCGTCTCTCAAACCACTGTAGCGTGTTCCAGGCGGAAATAATAATAAGTTGGATGCCGGGGCATATGGACATTCCAGGAAATTGTAAGGCTGACGAACTTGCCAGACAAAAGTTCACTGGGTATGCCCCGATCGCTATATGCAAATTTTATTTAAAGCTGGATGCTATTGAAAGGACAAATTCTAGGTGGACTAGTGGTACATAGCAACAAAACAGATTTGGCCTAAACTGGATCTGAAGTGCTCTAAGAATTTGATTTCTCTCAATAGACTGCATATCAGCGGTATTATAGGTGTCATCACTGGACACTGTAGCATGCAACAAGGCTTGGCGTTTTCTCAAATGATTTCTGGAGACTATTTTTCACTTTCTTTGCACATGCCCAGCTCTCTCCCAAAGAAGGAAATTACACTTAGGGGACTTCTGTAATTTCGATAACGATTCTAAAGGAATTATATTTTGAGGGAAACTTTACTGAGGGAATAAACCTCTACTAGGTACAGGGTGGGGTAAAAGTAATTTCATAATGTGAATGTGCCATAACTTTTGCAAATGGCGTCAAATGTCGTTGTGGTTTGACATTTATGTTGCAGACAGATAGAGAAGTAGCTGACGACAAGCAATAGAGCGATACACACCTGAAGAACGCGGATTTATCGTTGCTGCTTATTTGACCAATTTCCGGTCTATTGTTTTAACGCATCGTGAATTTCTCCGTCGTTTTCCTTGTCGTCCTGCACCATGTGTACGAACAATTAAGCATTTGGCTGAGCGTCTCGTGCAAACTGGGTCCACTAGATATGTCACAAAAAGTGGCCGGCCCCGTTTTGCTCGTTCGGCCGAGAATATCACTGCTGTGGCCGAGGACGTCCAAGAGAGTTCACAATCATCGACGAGACAACGATGCACAAAATTTGGCATCAGCAAACGTTTGTTGCGTCGAATTTTGATGAAAGACCTGAAGATGTTCCCTTATAAAGCGCAAGCCGTTCACCAATTGCTGCCTGTTGACCGTCAAGTGAGGTTAACTTACTCTGTTAAACCTGGAGCAAGAAGAGGATAATTTCGTATCCAAAATCATAATGATCGACGCAGCTCGGGCGAAGATGGATATTTTGAACCACCAATTTCCAGACTATGTGATCTAAGCTGGGCGCCCTATCTGACGGCGCCAGACTTCTTCCTTTGGGGCTTTTTGAAATCTCGAAAAACGAGCATAAATGTGTATCTCCTCAAGAGGTGGTCATTTGACCGATATCATTTTTCCGACTTAATGTCATCACTTTTACACAATCAAATAAACTTTTCCTGAAAACAGTGCCCAATTTGTTTTCATTTCTAACAAAATGGCAGCCAATTCACATTATGACATTACTTTTGTCCCAACCTTGTATCAGCAGGGGGACAATAGACCACTAGGTCGCAGTGCAAAATAATCCTACACAAATAATAAAGGGTGACCAGATATCGAAGAAGACCTGGACAACCATACACAACGCCGTGAGTTCGCTAATTGGACGCTGGAAATGTTGGCCGGAGATCCGTCTTCTCGGACGAGGCCCATTTTTGGCTCAGCGGCTATGTCAACAAGCAAAATTGCCGTTATCAACGCATCCACAAAGATTGCACGGCGGCATCATCGGGCCTTATTTCTTTCGAAATGAGGAAGGAGACACCGTTATTGTCAATGGTCCTCAGTATAGAGCGATGTTAACCGACTTTCTGTTGCCAGAGCTCGACAACATCGATATATTCGAGCTTTGGTTCCAACAAGATGGCGCTACATGCCTTACAAGCGACGCAACGCTCGAAGTGGTGAAGGAGAAATTTGGCGACTGGGACATGTCACAGCTAGCGTTCATCAATTGGCCGCCGCGATCATGCGACTTGACATCCCTCGATTATTTTCTCTGGGGCTCGTAAAGTCCTTAGACTCAAGACGCTATTGCCGGGATATCGCCGTACATATTTGACCGAGTCATCAAAAATTGGAGCGACCGCTTGAAGTACTGTCAGCGAAGCCGAGGCGGCCATTTAAATGATGTGCATGAATGTAGCTTCAAAATAAAGCCAGTTGTTTTATTTAAATTTCTTTTCCTATCGTTCCGGACTCCAGGAGGAAGACATTCAGTATGGAGTGGCTATTGCCCTATGCTTACACATACATCTGCTTGAAAACGAAGCCCACTATTGCTGTGGAGATACATCATTGGAGTACATTTTTGTCCACCAACGAGATTCATCTCCATGTGAATTTGAGAACTCGGTAAGAAAAAAAAAATTTGGAGACGTCTCAGGTCCTGCACGGACCAATGTTCAATGTCGACGTCGGTTTTTTAATATTATAATAATAAATTTGTGACATTTTGGAAGGAAACGTAGTGCTACTTACCCCAGCAATTCATTATTATACAGGATAATGAAAGAATAGAGCACAATGGCCATGGCCAGCGGTTATGTGCTTGATCACTGAGCAGAAAACTCAAGGTTCAAATACCAGAAAAAAAAAGGTTTCTCATGGTCCCCGCTTTTTGCGAACATCTGGCGAACATTCGAGATTAAAATTGTCATGAGAAGCTTCTCTTAATCGTCTTTCTGTAGGTCCTTAGCAATCGTGTGCCACACAACACGAAAGCCGGTAAGAAGCTGGTCCAGGCTCTTTGTGGGCTGTTAGCGAGAAAATATTTATTTATTTATGAACCGCTGGCATAATAAAAAGCCCTGCCCTAGGACCAACTGCGTTATCACGCTCTACATTCCAGGAACTCCTGCCATCCGCGGCACCAAAAGAGAAACTCCACTAAAAATAATAAAGTATCGTATCTTCTTCTTACCTCTCACAGCAGATCTATACATCACACAAATTCTGGAGCTGCAAAAGTGGTACGGTAAACTATTTCACCGTACCACATGTCCCCATCTCTATCAATCGACTTCGGCAACAGGAGAACAAAACAGCTCCAGCTGTAAGCAGGACTAAAAAAAAAAAAACGACATTTCTTCAACAGACTGAGAGAACTACAGGCCATTGAATGACAGACCCCATAGCCGATAGAATGGGAATCCTAATAGAATTATTCGGGTTCTCGGAAAGAGGTCCCAAAAAGGACAAGCTTCGATTCCAATGTACAATATCTGGGGAAACATGAAATATCATTTATCGAATTCAAAGCAACTAAGTTTTAAAAACCTTGCTCAGTAAATTTCTTTGAAGTTAAACTCAGAGAGGCTATTTTAGTTAATTACGAATAAATTTCAAAGACATCTACCAAGGATAGCTTCAGTGAAACATGTTGTTAGGCTGCCCCTTCATGTAAGTTTTTTCTTTCACTTTAATTAGAAACCGCCTGGGGCTGGGTGGCACATTATCTTTAGGAGAAATCAATACAAGTTGTGTTCGACTGCGTGTCTTCCGAAAACTTTGCTGTAAATGCTGGCCACATTAGTTCTGTTTCTACTCCACACGACGTACTAGAGTCAACAAACTTTAGTTTTGCCAATGACAGGATTCTAACACAATCTTGCTTAAACAACATCGCTCGGTTAAAGCAGATACATTACAACGTCGAAGATGCGACAGAATCAACTCATTAATCGAAGATCTGTAGAAAATCTGGCGGTGGAGAAAAGCTACGAGTAATTTAGTAGACTTCACTTGGAGTAAAATCCAATTCATAGCCCTTTCCTTTTCTTCAAATGAAAGAACAAACTATTCAACCCAAGGAAACAATGCATCTTCTTGGCGTTGAGCAAAGAGGAAGTTTACAGTGAAACAGCTTCTTCTGCACAAAACACAAGTTAAACTGCAATCTCACTTATGAAACTTTGCCCCAAAACATTCTCTTGACAGCATACAGAGATGAGCAATTCGTTTAATTGATAACCCCGCACTAACATACAATCTCCAACTATTGGCTGATCTAAGACTAGTAGCAGACCTCTGCCTGTTCTATAGATATTACGAGTACTATGATGCGAAATTTGAGCGCTCTACTAGGCATGTCGCCAGTACCTAAATATTATAGGACAAGTAAACTTTCCAATTCAATACCAGGAGACATATCTTCCAGAAGCCCAGGAGAATATCTTACAAAATATGGTAGTCTTGAGAGCAACTCTGACACAACTCTGTGCTTGATCCTGGAGCCCTCACGGGGCACTGCCTGATAGGTAGGCATGCTATTAGAATGGGTATTCCTTTAAACGATTTCTGTAGAAGCTGTAGAAACTAGAAGGAGGAGGAAACCGTTACTCACCTTTTGTGCACTTGTCCTGCCTTATCAATGTTGAGAAGAAAAACCCTACTTAGCCTGGCTTGATACTAACAAAATAGACAGTTTTGTCTATGGATCTAGATGGTTCTGCACATAGATGCGAAGCAGAAAAGAGTTAACACCTCAACGGTTACTCATTCTTATCTTAAATTAGTCATGTTGGGTGACGGAAGTCTGGTTCTTCTTGTAGTATCACAATGGACCTATACTTGGTCTAAGTGTGTCCTTGCCCGAGCGGGGGCAGCCACTTAACCTAACCTTGTGCTTGATCACGTTCCTAAGGGTAGCAATCTCTGGAATAACAGGACTCAGGGAACTAGGACTGACTGACAAATCTGCCCCGTTGGGGGGGTATTTGAATGAACTACGAGTAATAAGCAGGAACTCATTATTAATTCCAACAACTGTCTTTAACAAGATGGTCCTTACTGTAACACTGGACACCGATGACTGGGTTTTGTCTGCCATCAACAGCACAGAGACGATCTCGTATGCTGATGGAGTCTATTGTTTCTTAGAAAATAAAATGGCTGTAGACTTTGAGGAAAACATCTAGACCCATGTGTTGGTCTCTGGTATCAAAGTGTTTACAAAATGCCGCTCGAAGGAAATGGTTGTTCTTTCAAAACCCACCACCTCACATCACGCCAATTCTTAATCCCTTGCAAGGATTATTCTTGTAAAACATATTGTTTCCTAATTTCTGGTCTCCTAATATTCATTCAAATGACAAAAGCAAACTAAGAAACAAAAAAATAAATATTTTCCCAAAACCTTTTTTTTTTTTTCTGCATCATCTTCATGCTCCGTCAGGCAATCAAAACGTTTTTGCACGTTTTTAACCACCACCACCATTATCTTACCTGATAGAGGGTGCAAAAAGGAAAGACATGCAGAGTAAGGAATGACAAAAAAAAAATACCATGTAATGGATAGATATCTACCCCGGACTACGTCTTCAAGAGACAAACTCATTTAATCCTTCTCGTCCCCGCACTTTCTGGGTGACAAAGCTGACAAAAAAAAAGAACTAAAATCCCACGAACCGAAATCAAATGGTTTGTTTGCCCCCAACTCGGAGAAGTGAGAGGATTAGAATGAATCGAAAAGGAAATTCTCCCCCATCATCGACATATCGAGGAAAACAAAAACCGTTCAACCAACGTGAATTTCAAATTGCAAGGTGTCCTTTTGCAATGGAATGGGGGGAACGAGAGAGAAAAATACCATTTTTGCTGATTCGGCGAGGCATGGCATTACGTAGCAGCAACAGGAGCACCTTAATAACATTTTTTTTTTCTATTCACAACCATGTCACAACATTTAACTGGGGAAACTAAAGGGTTGCTCTACAAGAGCTATTAATGTTGTATTAGGATGTTTTTTTTCCTGTTGCTTAGGTAGGTATTTCTGTTTTGTTTTTCGATATCCTTTTTGTTTGGTTTTTGTGAATTTGCCTATGAGATAGAAATGGAGTGTCACAATGATTTACATTTTTTTTTTTCTGTCGTTCACTAGTTGAATTTATTCACAGATAGTCTTCACACACAATCACTTCAGGAGATGAGGATGTCCTTGTTTATTTTTTCGTATTTGTATTTCATTTGCATGTCCCCGCCCCCAATCAAATTGTAAGGTGGTACCATACCTGGAAAGAAAAAGAAAAGGAAAATTCCGAATTAGATTTGAAGTTCGATTGAAGAGGGTTTGTGATGATTATATGAAAATGTTAAGGGGGATGTTTTTATTTTTATTTTTTTTTTCTGGTGAGATGGTGGTTTTGGTTTTTATATGGAATGAGGATACGAACATGGAAGTGACCAAATAGGAGAAAACAGCCACTTCGGAGAGGATTATTGCTAATGAGAACGTCAATTAGAAAATGTTGCTTACTCAACGGAAATAAATTGAGTTGGCCTTGTATAATGAGCTGGAAAATGTTTGCTGAATCGGGTCTATTCATCAATTTCCCGGACAGTAATTTCATTGGGTATTAGACATTGGAGAAGTGTTATTTTGTTTGTGGATACCATTTCGAGTACGTGCTGGATATAAATCATTTCTATTACTTTGTTATGAAATGAGATGTATTTTTTTTTTTTTTTTTAAGAAAAGTATCTGCGTAAGAAAATATTTGTATCTAAGGATGAAATATTTAATTAAATCTTGCCTTTGCAGAACGAAAATAGTGTTTGCTGAATAGACTTTTTAATAAATCAAAGAAAAGAAGAACCGAAGGTTAGTTTATAACATGACAATGGAAACAATAAAAATGACAAGCGAATATATGAATAAAGAATTTAAACTGTTTTTTCTATCATTTGTTCCAACCATTCGGTCACTGGTAGATAATTTTGCTGAATTCGGGACTGTTGGAAATTCAAGACGTACGGGCAGACCTCAAACTTGCAGATCGGTCAAAAATAGTGATATTGTGAGAGAGAGCATCGCAGAAAACGAGGAGACATTAACGAGAAGATGATCCGCTCAGTTCCAGCTTTGTCACCGCACTCTTCGGTGGATTTTGAAAGATTTGTACCTCTTCCACTACAAAATCCTGAGGACTTGCATTACGCTTAGAATACAGAAGAGCAGTTTTAAATCTCGTTCAGTATAATTTTCAAATACCACGTTAGCCACCACGATCGCCTGATTTGATTGCTTCATATTTTTTTCTTGTGGGGCTATCTCAAGAAAAAAGTGTATGTGAATAAGCCCCAAACCTTGCAGCAACTAAAGCAAAACACTAACTGTAGAGTGGTCTTATGGCTGAAAATGCAACTTGATCGTGATGATGACATCAGGAGGACGGAAAAAAATACTGTGAATCATGAGCAACGACAAAAGCAAAATAAACAAGCTCCCCAGTTATCTGGACGCTACCCTTGGAGTTTACAGACCTTAATACCATCTGAGTTTCAAAACACTACACTAAATCTTTCTTCTCTCTCTTCTTCCCAACGCCCGTGTCCTGTAAGAGTATTCATATCCTCTTTGGCGCGCGCAAATTATAAAAAAAAAATTGGTTTTATACCGCAAGAAACACTCTACAAAATTATGGAAAATGCCATAAAAAGAGCAGAGTTTTGCGTTCGTTAAAATCTTTAAAAATTTAAACTCCAGTTTTTTTCATTCAATTTGATATTTATTTAAAAAACAAATCATATATGTAGTTACTTTCGCCGCACCCTGTATATCCGAATGATTATTCAATGCTTGGGAATCAAAGACTTCTTCGCTTTAGCTCAGTTGAAAGACTTTTATTACTATTTTCTGCTGATTGACTCCAACAGTGTCGTCAGGGACCGGGAGTATTTTAGTAAGTTCATCAATTTCGTCACTGAATTTTAACTTTACCTTACGACCGATGGCTATATGCGTAGGCATATGCAGGGTGAGTTTTATTTAAATTGAGAAACCTCAATATCTCCGAAATTTGGAAGAAAAGTGGGTAAAAAGTGTAAAGAAACATTATGTTGTGACCATGAACGTCCTTGATTTTAAAGACACAGACCAAAATTACATTTTTTTAAATGGAAATCAGTGCTTTTGAGACACCCAGTCGAAAGAACATAGAACAGAAAAAAAAATATTAATTACTGCAAATATTTTTCCATAACGTGGCGGGGATTTTCCCGACAGGCTAAACGTTAGCATCACTTTCCGCCTCCCAGATCACTGTAGAGTTTTCCAGACGGAGATAATGGTGATCAAAGAAGCTCTATCTTTGTTGAAATGGAATCTAATATCTGCCAAGAATATTAGCATCTACACTAAAAGACAAGATGCTATAAAATCTCTGGAATCGATCTCTTCTCGCTTAACGAGATGACTGGGTACTTCAACATTCAGCTGAGTGCCGGGGGATAGGGACATTCGAGAGAATTGTAGGGCTGAGGATTTTGCCAAGCATGACATATATTTGCAGATTCTACAGAAAAAGGAGAAACTCGGCATGCCGCTCGCTACAGCAAGCAATTGTTTAACCTGAATGCAATCAAGGAGATCAACTTTAGGTGGGTCACTGGCATCAAGTGTCACATCTCAAGACAAATTTGGCCTTAAGCTAGATCAGAAGCGCTCGCATAGTCTGGTCTCCCATAGTAGAAAGCATATTAGTGCAATAGTTGGTGTTATCACTGTCAGCAGAAGGCTTCAATTAGGAGCTTAAAGATTTTTTTTTTCAAAAAATAATGGCCCAAGTATTACCGCCACTTTGTACCTTCTTTCTTAGATATCCCGTAGACGGTTAGGTTTTTGAAATAAAGTCACACATAATACTCCTATTACTAACTGACAATTTCACCTTTCATTTTCAATTCACCCTTTCCATAAAAAAAAAAATCGTTCGTCCATGTCCTTAAAACAATCATTACACCCTGAACTTCTTACATGAGAATCTTTGGCCTTTGTCAAATCCAGGCAACATAGGATAGACTGCACGACTTCTGAAAGATAGCTCATAAAATCAGTAATTTTGTTAAGCTTTCGAGATGCCCAAATCGTCTAACACTATAAACGTCTGATGGGTTCTATGGTAGAACTCCAAAATGTCGTCATAAAGGGTGATATGTTCCTTATTAAAATGCACAAAGATTATAATGCGTTCTATTTATATCCTGTCCAATAGGGTATATTATTTTGATACAAAATTTGTAACATAGAGAAATAATACCCAGAAAGTACGAGTATATATAGGTATATTGTGATCAGTATCGAAAGTTATGTCGATCTGTCCGCCCATATGTCTGTATCTCACCAGTACCACCAGTTATTAGGCTTTACATTTTGAGATAGGAACATGAAATGTTTTCTAAAATCTTTTTAACATTTTTAAAATCTACCTACAAATTTTTAAAAAATTACGTTTTTTCAATATATTTTAACATTGTATATGGTCACGCCCACATTTTGGGGGCGTTTTTTTAAGGAAAAAAAAAAAAAAAAAAAACATATTTAGCTTTCTTAAAGCAGTTTAGGATGATGGTATACAAGTAAATATGTCATTGCATTGCATTAGGAAGTTCACATCCCCACACCCACTTCATTAGAGATGGGTTAGAAGATAAAGGATAAGGATATCACACGATCGGTTTAAGACAGAATGTAACTTTTATGCGTGTTGCGTTCAGATTAATTGACACAAGACAATATTTGTGTAAGTAATGTATGTTACACACCTGTCTTATGGGCATGCCGTCTGATACATTTACACCAGAACTTCGATTGTTGCACAAATTTAAAATCGATTTTCCGTGTTTTCAGGACTGGCTTCGACCAGAATCTGAACCAGAAAGGAGTTGCACCCGAATCTTCACGGATGGCTCCAGAACTAGTAGTCAGGGGTCTGGTGCCGGTGTCTTCTTGGAAGACGACAATACCAAGCTGCATTTTCCGTTAGGCAAATATATGTCTGCCTTCCAAACGGAGACTTATGCAATCCTAATGGCCATTAACTCCTTTGTAAGGAATAGGTGGAAGGGTCGGAGTATTTGTATCTGCAGTGACAGTCAGGTTGCGCTTAAGGCCTTGCTCAGCCCTTTAACCACTTCCAAGGTAGTTCTAGAACGCAAGAATTCGGTTGCAAGGCTGAACACTATGATTCTTGTCTGGGTCGACGTCACACTGGAATTATGGGGAATGACATCTCCGATGAGATTGCAAGGCAGAGGAAATTTTCTTAGGACCCAAACCCACGTTGGGTCGTTGGGCCGATTGTTATGAACATAATTGTGTGTGACACGGTTCTCCAGAATGTGGATAGACCAAACGGATGCTCGCGGACGTCTGTAAAAAATCCGCAACATTCTTGATATCCTTCAGCAGAAGAGACTTATTGGCGTTAGCCTTCACTCGACTTTCTCCGAAAGACGAAGAAATTCCATTAAAATGGGTAAAACAGGGTTTCTTGCTTCTTGGTAGTAAATGGATCAGTTGCGTCTTAGTGCTCCAGTACAGCGTTCCCTGACCGAACAAAAAAATGTATTTTCCAATACAAGGCGTGTTACAATACAATGTGGCGAAGTCCGCTCTTCAGATGGACTTAATCTTAAACGAATGAAACATAATTCAAAAATTCATAAAGCACCACATAACAGCATGAAATCTCCCCAAAAGAATCTTTACAAACTACCTACATACTCGTAGATTAATTCAAATGGATGCATGGTCACTATTCCAAATGTTGAGCTTAATGATTCTTAGCTATGCTGAGGGCAACATACAGATGGAAAAAGATGGAGACATTGTCCACATCTCTAAACTTAGCACCTTCATCATGGACCAATGGCTCATATAGAACCTTAACTAGCTTTCGCAGCCACTCGTGCTGAGTTGTTTGTCATTGTTGTCATTTGAGGAGAGCATAATTGGGAAGATTGATTTGTTCACGCATTTAATCACGTCTCTTACAACATCTCCATCACAAAAAGTAAAAGGTTCCTGCAGAAAATATTAACAAATACTTTTGTCCCTTTTAGTGACTCCACAATTCCACATTAGTCAGTCACTGACTGACGGACAGAAAATGCTGGATTAATTTCGTTTTTGAATCCCCATTCAAATTTATCACTCCAGGATTTATCACAACACATTCGAGCCATCATATTTCTTGGATGGTGATTTGTTTACCTTTAGGAATAATTGTTCATTCCTGCTCCCACACATTCAATGTCATCAATAAAAAAAGGGGGAAAAAAAGCTCAAAGTAATCAGAATATTTCGCCAGGGTCATATCTTAATTTGTTATGGAATCTGGTAACTCCCTATTTCCGATGGGATTTCCGTTCCAACGCATAAATCACATCACGATTAAATCCCAATTCCCGTCCCAGCAAAAAAAAAATCAAAATTATATTACAAACTGCATCACAGGCGTCATACCATGATGGTTACCGGCTGGGGGAATAAATTTTCATTATTTTAATAATAAATTGCAATGCAATCTACTTTTTTTAAAAAAAAATGTTATGCAATAAATTGAACTGTTATCTAATATCATCAGAGATACCCATAATGAATTAGTAGAAAAAATGCGAAACCAATTAATTGGAAGATACATTTTAGCACATCCGTTGAACACGTGCTCGATAGATAATTAATTCTTATCCGCAACCGCGCACCACATGGCCTGATAATTGATCATAAACACCAATTATAGCAAATAATCAACGGCACACTTAATAAAATTTATATACATACGAGTATCTACGAGTAGGTATCTCAAAAGTTATGAGTTACATCGGTTACATCCACTAGCGATAAATCTCAAAACTACGAGTTGTTTTTTTTTCTTTTTTTTTTTTGCTGTGTTTTCATAGATGAAGCATCCAGTGGATTTATCTCCTCAACGCATCTGCTTTGATGGAATAATTAATTTTTACCATCAACATCTCATTGTATTCTGGGGCACGTCTTGTTTGTGTGTGTATGTGCTGAACTCCCATACAGAGGCTTTCTTTTTGTTCCCTTAATCCAAACTACTTAACCCTCATCAACTAAAATGTATGCCACGAACTGAAAATTTCTCAAGTAATAGCTTTCAACCGCAAAACGGGAAGTAGGATGCTTCTTTGAACACAGAGTGTGGCTCTGATGGGCCGGAGGTGGAAGGGGGATGGCTTTTCTTAGAGGAAACTAGTAAATATCACTCCATGCTGTTAACCATTGTTATAATAGCATAAATGTCATAGAATGAGGACAACAAATATCAACTGCAAATCATCAGAATACTAGCAACAGACCATCCACCCACCCCTACTACTAAATTCCTCCCGCAAGACCGCCCAATTTGGTTTTAACATTCATAGCACCTACGCCGCAACCACAATGCGCCCGTAACCACATGTGGCATTAAGGAATGAAAGCCCTAGCAGGTGCTCTTACACTAAGTTTCCTTAGTTATTCCTTCTGAAGAGGAGGAAGTGCGGCAAGTAACTCTAAGGTGACAAGGAGCAATAGTAAATTACTTCTATGAAATTCAAGGAACTCTTGATCATACACACACACACACACACAACAATGAAAGTCCTTTGGCATGTCTTCATCTCGGTGAATGTTTTGTGGGAGATGGAGGGTAATCCTGAACGTATCTACGATTATTCTAACCACATTTAAAGTTCAAAATTAAATTCCTTTTCCGGTATTTTGATGTCAGATACTTTTTTTTTTTCTTTTGATTTTTTTTTTCTCCCCTATTTACTTCGAAGTAAATTCTTTGTTAGCAGTATATTTGTTGTTGTAGTACAATTATTGGTTACAGGACATACTGTAAACACTTGATATGAAGGGGATGATGAGTGTTGGGAATTGTTGGAAGTCAAATTGAATTCGGTACAAGAAGTTTGATGTCACCCTTGAGTGAGGTGAGGTTTTATGAGTGGCGGGTAGGAGGAGGAAATGGAGTGACCTAAGGCTATGTTTACATCTTGTCGACTTTTAAATCTTACTATTGAACGATGTTTGATGTGGATAATCGAAAAAAATGATCAAAAATAACAAGCAACAGGTCAGGTGAAAAATGATATACAAATTTGTTTGCAGTGCAAATGGATGTACACGAGCGGTTACTGAAAGCCTAATAATATGGACGGTGCCCGTTTCACAAACACATTTCGGATTTATAACATCGAATATTCAACTCGAAGGATATAGAACTCAATGTCATTTTTTCTCACTTCACAAGAAATTTTTGAAACTTTGTGGTAAGCAACTTTCTGTATACTATTTTGCAGTTACCGTCTGACCTGTTTCCAATGGAACAACAGCAATTGTTGCTGATTGTTGCTGTCTTGAATTGATTGCAGGACTTGCACCTTCTGGGCTCCACACCATGGATTGGTATCTACTTCAGGGTCGTACTCGTACTTATGGAACAAAGATTCATCACCTGCTAAGGTTTTATTAAAGGAGCTCGACTCTCCGTTTTCAAATTTTTCTGGTCGTAATTTAAAATTCGTGCAACCCATGGACATGATTTCTTTGAGTATTTCAGGTGAGGACTTAATATCCGTGACGCACCTTTGACTGGCATTCAAGTACAGTTCTTTACTTCAATCGGATCTTCGTCAATTTTTATTATAGGACACATATGGAATCTTTGAAACTACTTGGAAACAGTCACAAGAGATGGTGCATTCACTTCATATGCATTTGGGCATTCGCGAACAATTTGCTCTGGCTTGAATTGGCGTAAAAAAATATGAAAAGAATGACAAAGTAAATTTCTAGCTGTGTTGGCTTTGGAATTTTGACTGACAAACAACAGGTGGCCCTCTCTAGACACTTGTAGCACCGTTAGGAAGCTCTGGAGCACAAATCCAGGAATGACAGACTTATGAAAATGAATAGAAAGTCCCTATTTACTCTTATAGGAGTGATTACGGGGCATAATGCTTTGCGGTATCATATGAAAAAGTTACGTATAACGGAAAGAGGACCTATATAGGAGTTGCGGTGGCGAGAAAATTTACGGAGATACAACCCACTTTCTTTGCCACTGCTCAGGCCTCTATTATCAAAGAAATAAATTCCTCGGACGACACTTCTTCCAGAATCAAGAAGAACTGTTTGGAAAACCGGTGAATAACATCCTGAACTTCATCAAATCCACAGGATAGTTTGTAACATAAGAACAGTAAGTAGGGTTATAGACTATTCACGGGCAAGGTACTTTTACTCTTTCCCCAATGGGTATCAAAATGGGTCTGTAGTGACCTGAGTATGCCGAGGAGGTTTACACCCTCCCCTAGCCTACCCACTTACCTAACATACATAACCTACTCACTAATTTTCCTGAAATTTGAAACTTATTATTGTAAGGGTATAACAAATCGATATCCACTTTTATTAGGCCCTTTTAGGACGGATATAATACTAGTTCTTCGCCAGACAAACAATGCATCTCGAAAGGTGCTTACACATGGTCTATTGGTCCATTGTAGTTTCCCTTGGCTAGTAAGTATTTGGTTCTCATCTCTTGATAACCAAGTAATGTTGGTTCGATCCCTGGTAATAAGATTTATTTCCTCCCTCATTGTACCAATAGGGATGTCTATTTGTATGGCTAGTTCATCTACAATCTCATTCTCTTCTACTTCACTTTGTCCGGGAACCCAGCACAGATTACCTACGTGGCTATTGCTAAGTTTGTTCAGGATTTTACGACATTTACATACTGTCCTTATTGTCTCGCTGTTCAGTGCTTTGATTGCTGCCTGACTTGTCAACGCTGCTCTATCAATGGCAAAGATTTCATCTTGAAAGACACTGCATCCATTTGGGAGTTTGTATGAGTCTTTAATCCGTAAAAGTTCGCAGCATACTCCTGCTCCGGTTCCTATTTCCATTTTGCACTCATCCGTGTAGAGCTGGATGTCCTGTTCATTTATTAATGTGCTGGCTTTCCATTTGTTCCTCTGTGCTCCGCTTCCAAGTAAGCTTTGAGTCTAGAATGGTTCCAAGATACTAAGCTTCATTGAAGAGTTTCAGAGGTATTCCATTAAGTTTTGGTAGGTTGAAATTATCTACTTTCCTTCTTCTGGTGAATAGGACCCGTTCTGTCTTCTATGAGTTGACCTGTAGTCCATTTGATTAAGCCCATGAGGAAAGATCTTTCAGTGCCGATTCCATACCTTATTGTACTTTCGACTATCTGTGAACTACAATAATAACTCTGCTATTAAGCATTGTTTCAATCCATTCCATTGTTTTAGTTTCTATTCCCTCTAGTGCCGCTTTAATAGATTCTGCTTTCACATTATTAAAAGCTTCTTCTATGATCTGTCCACGAATGTATTTAGAGTGTATTCTTTATAGTGAAGGCTTTTCTCTATGTTTGGTACAACTTGGGTGTTACACAAGTTTTGTTCATTACAGGTGTAGTGGTAACATCATCGCTTGTCACGCTATTGATTCACGGTTCGAATCCTGATGTCAAGAACCATCTATTTATTTAGCATGAAATAAATAAAAAAGTCGATCACTTGTGAAAGCTAAGTCAACTCTACTGTGAAGGCATAACACTGGCAGTAGGGTGGTCATATGGCTAAAATGCAACTTGATCGTGATGATGTCATCAGGAGGACGGAAAAAAATACTGTGAATCATAAGCAACGACAATAATAGCGAAAACAAACAAAATACTCCCCAGTTATCTGGACAGCCACCCTTGGAGTTTACAGAAACTTAATACCACCTGAGTTGCAAACTACACCACTCTGTCTTTCTCTCTGTCTCTTCCCCTCTCCACAAAACGCGCGGGTTCTAAAAATTAGTATAAGGGTATTCATATCCCCTTTAACACGTGCAAATTATAAAAAAAAAAAAAAAAACATAGACCTCTCACATGTAGATCAATTCATATTTCCAGTGTTTTCAAGAGAAAAGAGGAAAGACTAATTGGTCTAAAACCTACCCATTCGTTTGCGGTTGAATGGGTAGGTTTTCCTACCTTAGGGACGAATACGACCATCTAGAAAACGGTGTGCCCTACTAAACAAAATTATTACGTTCAGATTTTTAGGCTTCTCATTTTCTACAAAATGGATTCTCCAAGCTTCAGAATTTTCAAAACTTAAAGGTACACAATCTTCCAAAACGTACGACTTTACTTGAAAAAATTATTTTTCAGTGTGAGTATCTTGAAAATATCTCCTACGAAACAAATTATCTACAACTGCCGAAATGTTAGGTATTGAAATTCTCTATAAGAAGTTTGCTGAATTTTTCAAAGTTTTCAAAAATTTTATTCTATGTAATTGTAAATCCACCAGCAAATATATTATCTCAGAATTTAATGTACGAGTACGCAATCTCAAAAAAAATCAGACTTTACTCGGAAGTTAATGAAGAAATCGTTTTTTAGTGCGAATACCTCGTAAACGGTGCATCTGATGAATGAATTTTAGTAACTGAAATTCTTTACACAAGACGGATGTTGAACTCAAAATTTTCAAAAATTAAAGGAAAGGTAATTTTTCAAAATATTCGACTTTACCCTGAAGCTTTTGGAAGTCATTTTAGAGTGCGAATATAATGAAAACGGTGAGTGGTTTTATAGGTTTTGAATTTTTTCGATTGAGAATTTTTCAAAATTTTTCAAAATTGTAGAAACACATCCAAAATGTCAAACTTAAGCTCGAAGTAATTAGAAATTGTTATTGAGTGGGAATATCTTGAAAACGGTGAGTCCTAAAAACAATATATTAGGATCTAAATTTTAGGCTTTGCGCAACAAGTTCTCGGTGTTTGTCAATAGATGGCTCCAGCAGTAAGTGGTGGTCGATTTTGACATATCCAAAATGTCATGAACCGGGCTTAGACATGTGGTAAGCAAACTGTTTTGACACATTAGTGATTTTGTTTTGGCGTCATATACTTTTGGTTGTGTGAAAATGTCTGATTTTGTGCCAAATAATCGTCATTTCCGGGAAGTGTTGATTTTCTTCTTTCATTCGAAGAAAACGGCGGCTGAAACGCATCGAGAGCTCCAAAAAGTTTACGGTACACTGCTCTAGGTCGCTTCAAAGACGGTGATTTCGATGTTGACGACCGTCCGCGCGAAAAAAGGCCAAAATCCTTCTAAGACGCTGAATTGGAGGCATTGCTCGATGAGGATCCATGCCAAACGCAAGAACAGCTTGCTTCAGCATTAGGAGTTACGCGTCAAGCCATTTCCAAGCGATTGCATGGGTTTGGAATGATTCAAAAAGAAGGAACTTGGTTTCCTTATGATTTGAAGCCAAGGGATGTCCAGCGTCAAAAAAAGGAAGAGTTTTCTTCATCTCACGGGTGATGAAAAATGGATTCATTACAGCAACCCAAAGAAAAGAAAGTCATGGGGACTGCCCGGTCATGCTTCTACGTCGTGTCGGCTCGGCCGAATATTCACGCGGCGAAGATTATGCTGTGTATTTAGTGGAACCAGGTCGGTGTCATTTATTATGAACTGTTGGAACCCAACGAAACCATCACTGGGGAACGGTATCGACTTCAATTGATGCGATTGAGCCGAGCACTGTGCGAAAAACGACCACAATACGAGCAGAGGCACGAAAAAGTGATTCTACAGCATGACAACGCTCGGCATGGGAAGTCCTGCCCCACACACGCCATATTCCCCAGATATTGCCCCATCCGATTATTACTTGTTCCGTTCGATGGCACATGGTCTGGCTGTCAGCTCGGTGTTCGAGCTCTGCCAGAAAGATGGGAAAAAGTTGTAGCTAGCGATGGGCAATACTTTGAATGATTCATTTGTAACCATTTTGTTGCATTTTCATCAAACGTTCAGCGAGAACTTAGTTGCGCACCTAATACAAGATCGGTACCGGATTTTTCGAAAATTATTCGAAATCATCTTAAATGTGCCAAATTAAATGGTGCAAATAATTCTTTTCATTTCTTTTGTAATGTCATGCTATTTGACACGAGCTGCCTCATGCTTAGACTATGAATTATCCATTCATTGGAAAGCGATATCAAAACGATTGTATTGTATGAGGATATTTTATATAAATGACTAATTCGATCACTTTCCCCATAAATTTGTTTCCAAATTAAAATCAAACCGCCATTCGCAGATGACAATCGACAATTCAGCAGAATTTCCATCAGCCAAAAAATAAGAAGACAAATACTTTCAACCATTCATCGAACACCACCACCCACTATCAAAAATCAAAAATAATAAAATAAATTTATATATACGAGTACAAGTATAACCGCAATTTTTATTTATGGCAAATCTCTGGAAATAAATTTTTCCTCCGTTCGATCACACACACCAGTGGTTGTGGATATGGGGTACGAAGGGAAGTGACTTGCCGCTGTCGCTATTAATATTATTTAAAAAATTTTTATATATATGTATGTGTACATGATTTCTGATTTTATTTCGAAAAAAAAAAAAAAAAAAATCATCTCGTTATCATAAACATTCTTTTCCTCTTTCACTGATGTATCTCAAAGCATACATATGCAGACAAGACATGTACATGATGATACATTTTTTTATAGTCTCAAAACACAGGACTCAAGAGCAAATGGGGAGAAAGCACAAAACGGTCGATAGCATGACGTCGTCAAATGAATTGGAAAATTATTTGCAATAAAATTTATATGTTCAAAGCAGAAGATGTAGACCATGATGATGATAATGATAAAGAGGCGGGAGAAGAACGTTGAAAAACAGCCGAATAAAAGCAGTAAAGGAAAGCAATTTTATCCAGACACCAAAAAGAGAACTGAAATATTTATGAATAAATATAGAGATACTCGTAGATAGAAAGCAGCTTACGAGTAAGTATACACCGATTACGTGGAAGGGTATTTGTTTACTGTCGGAAGGGAGGTCCAATGGACAGTCGCCATCCCATTCATTGAATGTAGAAATTCCGTCAAATATGAAAATTTCAAAGTAAATTCTTGGAAATCCGATGAATGCCTGTCGCTTTTGAAGAACAAAAAAAAAAAAAAAAGGTTTCCTGTTACCGGCATGTGAATGGGGAAGATTATGAATAAAGGATAATACACGTGTGTTTACATGGAGAGTTTGCTTTTATAAACATACATTTTAGGGACTTTTAGTCACACAAAGGCAGAGCTAAATAAACTCGAATTAGGTTAACATTTTGATTGAAAAAGATCGGCTATCGAAAAATACATTAGATACTTAATTCGGATAAATTGCTAAGGGTGAAAAATGCTTTCATACTATACAGGATTGCAAAACAATGAGAATAGCGTCTAACAAACTTGTTATCATTCCCTTTGAGGTGGACGTGGAGCAGCATTCTGTTCTTCTCTCGAGACGGAAAGTTTGAATTTGTGAATCTCTCACAACGGTCTCGTAGAATCTTCCGATGGGTTTTAGTTCACAAAATAGCGAGAAAGAGCCACTAAGGCGAACATATAGTAGGCAGTGCTATTTCGTTAGAAATTGCGAACAGAAGAGGACGAATAGTGAGTTCTCTGCCCCCAAAAAAATGTTAGAAAGTAGAACCTGTAAAACAAATTTTACATCTTCAAAGCGTGGGTTATGAAAGTGAACCTCGTTGACATCTTCGTTGTATCGAGCTTCTACAGGACACTGAAATGTTAGAGTTCTCCCCGATTCCCGGAAAGAAAGTCTACAAAGCGTCATATTACACCAATTTGGACGCGATTTCATACGATACACAATTTATATCTTTAGCATCAAGCAATATCGAGCTTGGAATATGGAAGTGAACCTCATTGACATCTTCGTTGTATCGAATAAGAGCTCCTACAGGACACTGAAATGTTAGAGTTCTCCCCGATTCCCGGGAAAGAAAGTCTACAAAGCGTCAGTTTCCACCAATTTGGACGCGATTTCAGCGATAAATAATTTACATCTTTAGCGAAGTAAGGCGGTTCCACGAAGAAGAGCACCATTCGCCAATAAGAGATGCTGTTTTACTCTAGTGGAAGACATTTGCCAATTCGGCCGGAGACTGCTGCTGACACCAATGGCAGGCTAAAGCCTCATAATCTGCGAAATCTCTATGTGACCGGAAATTGACGGCTAAATTTTAGAGCAGTGTAAAAAAAGTATTAAAAACCTCTTTCAGAGTATAATGCTTTAGCCCCTCGGTCAACTGGATGAACATATAATTCAGAACAACACGACGTATCTTGCAAAAAGAGGCACCCTGCTTGAGCATAAGACCAGCTTCAAGTTTGGAATACTCGTAGGTCTCAATCGATATGCTGTCAAGATGAAAAAAGATTGGCCACTTGGCCATCAGCCGATTCTTTAGAAGTTCCATTTTAATTTACGAACCAAATATGGGACAAAAATGATGGATAGAGTGTAAGTGACCTAAAGGAGCCAATATAATCAGCAGCTTAGTGCAACCAATAGCTCATCTATCACTAAAAAGCTGTGAAAACACTTTTATTACTGGAGTACAATATTTTGTTCAATAAAGGCGGTCATGGTCACTTGAAAATTAAGTGATCTTTGGAACTCACTCCCAGGAGACATATTTCCAGAAGTATTCAATTTCTAACAATTCAAGAGCAGAATAGACAGGCTTCTACAAACATGTAAGTGCGCTGACTCAGTGTTATAGATACGCCTCTAGTGAGAGACGATTATAAAAAAAAAGATCAAAAGCAATAGGACTGTGTACAGAATAAAAAAAGGAGCTGGTTAATGGCCAGAGCTCCAAACGATGATATGACAAAGGGAAAGCTACTCGGAAGAATGGAGGTCGACTATCCTACAACACAAGTTGTCACCATCGAAATACTGGTTTTAAAAATCTCTACAAGATGGTAGCAACATTTTTGAAATTGGTTTCAAAAATGTCAGACTTTTATCCGAGTTTGGGGGGAAATCGTATTTGTGTGCCAATATTTCAAAAATGGTGGACCTACGAAAGAAAAAAAAGGGAAAAATTTTTCAAATTTAACGATATTTTCCAAGATCCGCATTTTGCCTGAAGATCATGAAAATTGTTTCAATAATTTCCACGACACTATTCCAAAGTTTTTCAAAATTTATTAGATATTTCCAAATGCTGATCCGCTTTGCCCGAAGCTAGTTGAAATGTTTTTTTTTTTTTTTTTTGAGTATGATTGTCACCGAAATTTTGGGTTTTGAAAATCTCTATCAAATTTTTCTAAAATTAGATGGCATTTTCAGCACGGTTTCCATTAACTTCGGTGTTCGGGTAAAAGCAAATTAATGAAAACCTTCTTTGTGTGCGAATATTTTGAAAACGGTAGGATCTAGGAAAATAATTATTTTTGTCAGTGTTAGGTTTCAAAAATTTCTGCAAAACGGGAGCCATTTTTACCAATTTTTTAAGTTGAACGGTATTTCTGAAAATGTCAAAACTTCGAATGCAGTTAATAGAAATAATGTTTGGATGTAGCAATGTCGAAAACGGTTCATCTTACGAAAAAACTTCTTTCGCAAAATGTTTGCCAAATTTGTTCAAAATATTCTAAAATTGGACGAAATTTTCAGAGTCCCAATAATTTGACGAATCACAACGCTTTCAAGCTCAAGTCAAAAGAAGCTTTTATCTCAGACGATACAGAAAACTTTTGTTCTTTTAGGAGGTTTTTTTTCAATATGGCAACACTCAAACAGCTGATAGTTAATCTGACAGCTGACGCCATCTTTTATTCAGTATTGTTTGGCAAATCATCATGCAAGGACTTTCGTCCGAGCAGCGTTTACAAATTGTGGGAATTTATTTTTATAAAATCAGTGTTCAATAAAAAGTGTTTATAGAGTGTTACGCTAATTTTACGGTCAACATAATCGACCAATTGAGTCGGCTATTCGCAAAATAAAAGAGAAATTTCGCACACATTTACTCTTTTGGACTTCGAGCCACAGAAAAGAATGCATGGAGTGCGCACAGATGAAAATATCGACGCCTTTGAGGCCAGTGTTGAGGAAGATCCCAATTCATCGATTCGTCATCGTGCGCAAGAAAAGTGGCTTGTGTCCATCGACTTTGTGGAAGATTTTGCGCAAGGATCTTGGTTTACATGCTTACAAGATTCAAATGGCGCAAGAACTGAAACCGAAAGATCATCGTTTGCATCGTGAGTTCAGTGATTGGGTGCTTGAACAGTTGGAAGTCGATAAACTTTTTTGTCAAATTTTATTCAATGATGAGACTTACTTCTGTCTCAGAGGCTTTGTTAATAAGCAAAATTGTCGGATTTGGAGCAAGGAAAATTCAAAGGTCATCCATTAGCTACTGATGCACCCCAAAAAGTACACTGTTTTGTTTTGTGTGTTTTCTTGGTTTTGAACCTTGCACCTCTCGCTCAGTGATCGTGCACTTAAATACTGAGTCATGGCTCCCACATCATCGGGCCTTACATCTGCAAAAATTAAGAAAATTTAAATATCACCGTCAAAGGCGCCCGGTACAGAGCCATGATCAACGTTTTTTTGTTTCCAAAAGTGGGTGAACGTGGTCTGCAGGACATTTGGTTTCAACAGGATGGTGCCTCATGCCATATTGCCGGTAAAATCATCGAGTTATTGAAGGAAGTGTTCAATGACAACATTATCTCCAGAAATGGACCTATGGCTCGGCCTCCAAAATCGATCGACTATTTTCTGCGGGGCTATTTGAAGTTTTTGGTCTATGCGGACAAGCCAACAATGATTCCAGCCTTGGAAGCTACTTGAAACTTAGCATAATGAGCGTTTATAAACGACAAATCCAAAATAAAACCGCGAACATCAGCTAGTCTATACATAAAGCTATGCCATGATGTCTGCAAATCACATATCAATTAGGAAATACACCCGAAAAAGACTCCCTAGATTTCGGTGAAGAAAGCTTTACAGCAAAGTGTTTAATCCACTGGAAATAAAATGCCATCCTGTGCATCCGCAATTGCAGTAATCCAAGGCCCTAGCAAATTTGTTGCGGAAATGAATTCCCATCATTTCCAGGAAATTTTTGTACATTCTCAAATGCAAGAAGACAAAATTGACACAGAAAACACGTTATAGCAAATAACGTTGGTTTGACTGAGAAAAAAAAAAGGATTCAAGATTCGCTTTTAACGAACCACATCCTCAAGCCTCCTAGGCAGACTCAATTTAAATAGAAAATTACCCAAGCACCTGCATCTTAAAGAAATTCCCACAATCCCATCTCATTTGCCTCGTCGTGCCCTACAATTTGCTCTCCCATTCCGCCAAAATCAGATACAGATGGCAGCATTACCAGTTCAACATTCAGGCAGAATTCCGTTGCTGCCGGCTATTAGTGAGTTTTCTTCTTCTCTACGTAATTTCCTACCGGAATTTCGCCTGCGAAATTCTTCAGAAATTATCTTTTCGCTCTTATCTATGAGTTTTCATTTGACTAACTTTTCCGGGTAAGTTTGCTTAAGTTTTCCACCATCACATGCGGCACGAGTTACTTTAACAGTATCGCTTCGCCGAAATTATCCCGAAAATGGTGTGTATACACCCATTTTCATAACAGTTTTTGTTTATTTAATTATTTCTTTGTGTTTGTCCATAAACATCACATCTTTATGGAGCGTGCAGCAGTTAGACTATACTCGTAAGGGAGAGCCTCCTACAGATATGTATATGAATACTTGGTAAACATAACCCAAATCCATCGAATATACGTATATACGTCGAACATTGGAGATGGAATGATTGTGATAATGAAAGGATATGTACGAGCCTGTGTGTGTGTGTCGACTTGAAAATCATTGAAGTATTTGTAATGCAAACATAATAACCATTCACAGGAACTCGTCATTATCATCATCACCAGCGTCATCGGCATCACCATAATCATTACCATTGAACAAGTAAATAGTTTTAGTTTAGCGATTCATAGACATAGTAGACAGGCAGGAAGGATACTCTCGTGATTAAGTGGAAAAGTTTACATATTACATAGTGTTGCTGGCACAGATGATGCCATACCCTTTCTAAAGGCGAATTAACGTGCAGCGAAAATCGCATTACGTATGACTAAATGAGAGTCACCGAAGACCAAAGAGCTTGGTGCTTTTGAGTCATAATGACAGCCATTAACATTATCGTCTTAACTCATCGTTCGCTTCGTGCTCCCATGCATGGACTCAGGACATTCACTTCCTGGTAATTCTAGGATATTGTACAGTACTGTTTCATGCATTTATAATCCTGCCTGAATATTAGCTATTCCAAAACGTAATGGCTTCTGACCACCACGGAAATTCATGGATAAATCCATGCTACCGACAAGGAACTTGGTTTGGTTTCGATGAAAGGACACAAATTAGACATGTGAGTGCGTTTAGACTTTACCGAAAATTAAGAGGTCTTACAAATTGCATTTGTAGTAGTCCGGCAACGTAAATTTGCTTTTGTGAAGTTGTTTCAAATTTTGATAGTTTAAACGGAAAACACATGAATGATGTTAGTTTTGTGAACTAAATTTGACTCAGAACTGATTTCGTTAAAAGATATGAATGCAAGTATACATATGTCGAATTGGATAGTAGAATTTGTACGGGAGTCCCGACTCACTACAAGAAAGTCTTGAAAGCCATGTGTAATTGTATTGCTTCTCCGAAGATACTCTCTAAAACACCAGTTTTTCAAAGAATCCAATATAACGGGTGGGCCATCTGTTGGTTTCTTTTCAAATTACATGTTATTTTGACACTGACAGCTCTTTTGCGCTTAAAAAATTTACAGAAACACAACACTATATGCGCATGAACGACGTTGGGAAATATTGAAAACTTATTTTCAACGTTAGTGCTGTGTTGCGGCGGAAACAGTGCCAATTTTGAAAATAAATTTTAGTCGAAATAATGCACCAACCGTGCCTACTGTACGCAAGTTCGTGAAACTGGCATTCAAATTGATAACACTCGTGTTAGTCCTGTGCGCTCAGCGAATGCACCCTCAGCGTGCGACTGTTTGGTTTGGTTTATGGAAAGGCGGCATTATTGGCCAATTTTTCTTCGAAGATGAAGATGGCAACAACGTTACGGTCAATGGAGAGCACTACAGAGGTAAAATAACCGATTTTTTTTTAGTCAGGAACAGAGGAAATCAACTTTGATGATATTTGGTTCCAGCAAGATGGCCCTACGTGCTATACAAGTCGTCCAACAATCAACCTTTTGTGCACTAAGTTCAATAGTCGAGTAATCAGCCGTTTTGGTGGTGTTTTTTGGCCTCCGCGGACCAGCGATTTGACGCCATTGGACTTCTTTTTTTTATGGAGCGCCATTATGCTGAGAATCCAGAAACGATTCAGGCACTTAAGCACAATATTGATAGAACTATTCGTGAACTAGAATCCCATCAAAAGTATTCTGAAAAATTGGGTTGACGATGGGCTACTACAAAGCCATTTAAATGAAATTATTTTCCATAAATAATCGGAAAGTGTACTCTCATCAATAAAGCAAAAAACTTTGAAAAATATTAAATTCATTTTTTTATAGTAATTTTAAATATAAATCAATAGATGGTCCACCCTGTAGTTCCCAAAAACATTAATTTATCGGCGAAACGACGTAGACGTATAAATTTGAGATAGTCAACGATTTTTCTTGAGTCTATCTCAGAGGGACTACAAGAAGCGGCTGTGGAGTAACTTAAAGCAACGCGAATTGTAAGCAATTAGAAGTATCTGGCGATCGTAGTTTTTGTATAACTTTTTTAATAAAGGTGAAGTAGACTCAGGTCCACTGTGGATTGTAGTGCCATCAAAAATGAGTACTAAAAGTGCCTAGTTAGCGAATCAGCTGGGCTCAAAAGCCCTTACCCGAAGAACTAATACTAATCAACCAGATTCAAGGCCCAATCAGACAGTTTTTATGGATGATGCTGACCTATGTCTTATCAACTAAGATACATCTCCATGTAGCTCTCTCCCAGCACTATTAAATTTTTCAAGACTTTCACCTTTCAGTTGGACCTTTATGACTCTGTAGCTCTTTAGTCTGATGTACCTTGGCCTCCACCGGACTTAGGTTAGTTGTCCTGAAAATCTTTGTGAAGCCAATAACCCTTGTCAAAATCAGATCCACGGATTCTAGTCGAATGCAAAATGGACTACACCGTTTTACATATGGGCTTTTATGGTAGGTCAAATATAAGGAATCAGGGAAAATACGAATATAACTTGTTGTGGCGATATGTGCATATGGAGGGACAACTCTCATTCTACAGCTCTTTTGATATAAACATTACCACACGCCTGCCGAATCTATGTAGTACATCTAAGGCAGTATAATTTAATAAGATAGTTGCGACGCATACATATACTCGATAATAGGCCACAGAAGTCGAGAAACTATTGAATAACAAGGTTTGACACTACACAGGCTACCCACACATAAAAGTTTCTTAAACTGTGAGTTTCCTGGTGCTGGATAGTCCGGTAAATATATAACAGCACAATGGACCTACCCTTTTCTCTATACAAATACATATTTTAATTGAACACGTCACCTGACTTTTGAATATTGCTACACTTGCTGATGTAGTTCTTGAAGATAGGGTTTCTATGAGAGACGATTTTTAAATTCGTTACTTGTCAATTTAACTCTTATCGAAAAGTACATCGAGATTTTTTTGCAGACCTGTTGCAAAGTCTGTTGAATGTGGATATTAAATAAGTTTTATCGACAAATTTCGAATCGAAATGCGTCCATATGTGCCTAACTATCATCGATGGTGAATTGCAAACATTTGAAATGGAAAGGCCGTTGAACTTTTACAATAAAACCTTCCACAACTTTCGTTGATGACCATTCGGTTAGCTGTCATAAACATGTCCATTTTTGTACGAATATTCGCTTCACAACCTCCTAATGGAAGAAAAATATTTCCAAATTTCGTTTCCCTACCATCTGTCGCTTAAACATCGTCCATAATCGAATATTATAGTAAAAACCAAAAAAAAACTATGTTTCCACATTTGGCACATCCCTTAGTTTTGAAAGCAAACTAATGTTACATGTTGCCATTAATTCAAGAGTTTCCTAATGGAACATTTGTTGTTTCAGAGCCATTACTCGTTACCTAAACAATTGAAAAAAGAAAACGAATATTCCTAGAAGTCTTTAGATAATTATGTATATGTCTCCTTACAAAGTTCCATTTAATCTGGAAGGCTTTTACATACCTCTTACATAAGTAATTCTATTGGATATCTTTGTATTGCGTAACACATCACCTGTGTGCTGTGGATTGATAGACATATCGATAGTAGTACCTACATTCCGGGACGAAATCATAAGATACCCCCACAAATTATAAATAAAAAAAAAAGTGTGCGTAATGTTTGCCAAATCTGATTGAATCATTAGGTAACATTAGGTAACATGTAACATTAGACCGTAACGTATCACATTATACCGCACAGGTGAAAATCTCGAATGATACTAACACGCTTGTACCTCAAATAACTAGTGTGGGACTCGAACGCCACTAAAAAACACCTCCGTCAGAAGTGGGGTATACCTTATATACTTATATATTATTATACGAGTGAGTATTAGAGGAAAAGTTTAAAGAAATCTTTCGCTGTTGATTTTCTTCTTGTTTCTTATTATTTTGCGCTTTATTTTCCAGGTGGCTAACTTGAAAGATTTAATTCTTTTAGTCTTATTACTGGCTGACATGAACTGTTACCGACTTCACTTCGCTGTGGAATGGGAAAGGGGGTTAAAGACCTTACAACATACCTTTTCCGTTTACCACATGTCCAATAGTCATTAAACACGCCTACCTTAACGACATCTTAAGTAAAATTGAATTAGTCTTTTAGGAAAATAATTATATATACAGGGTGGCTGACATGAACTGTTACCAACTTCATGTCGCTGTGTCTGCCAAAGTACGAATGACAGCGCGCTGGAAATTTGACAGTTGTTAATTCATTTCATTGTTGACAAGAGTGTGTAAGTTCTTTTTTTTTATCCCCTGTTCAGTTTTTGCTCTATCGACAATGGAATTCAAACGTAATAGTGTTATTGTCCTTTTATGGCTGATAAATCACGAGTTGAAACATTTGAAAGTGAACAAAATGTTTGTGTATCGCACCATACCGTGTTACAACGAAATCGGCAGCATTGCAAAACGCTATGGAGGTGGTCCGAAAAAGACAGCAAAATCATCAACAGTGATTCGGACTGTGAAGGCCAGAATCGAACGAAATCCTCGACATAGCGGACGAAAAATAGCTTCTGAGCTAAACATATCCAAAGAACGGATGCAACACATTTTGAAAAATGAGCTCGGACTCAACGTCTTAAGTGCACGATCTCACACCTGAGAGAGAGTTTATACGATAATTTCGACCAAAGAATGGCAAGCAGGAGCCGCAGTGTCTTCCGAAGGTCGGTCTCTGTTCGTATTTTTGGACCGTGGTGTTAAGACAAACACGATGGTTTATCGTGAAACTGTTTTGGAAGCAGTGTTGAGGCTATGGGCATGCAAATATTTCGGCCAAAGACCCTGGATATTCCAACAGGACTCTGCACCTTCCCACAAAGCCCGAGCAAATCAAGAATGGCTGCGACAAAACGTTTTCCTCGACACAAAGGCTATCGAATTCTCCCGATGAGAATTCATTAGAATTTTCTGGGTAGGGCATTTTGAAGGCCAAGTTGGCACTAAAAAATACCAAACAACGGACGTGCTCAACTTAGCGCTTCACCGGAAATGGAAGCGCATTCCACAGACACACTCGCGTACAGCGTGCGATAAATTTATTTACCGTCTCAAGGAAAATGTTCGTTCCAAAGGTGGCCATATTTTTTTTTTTTTTGGATTCAATAAAAAATATTCACAATTAAAAAAAATACAGCTATTTGAATTATGGAGAAGCTGTACCACTTCATAGTTGTCGTGGTGTTGGAGCTTAATTTTGTGCCGCTTAGTGGACTTCTTGATTTAAAAATCAATTCTCTCTATACCTAGGTCTCTGTATAGGTCTGTGTTTTGTTTGTACGACGGAGCACTAACAATGTTTCTATGTACTTTATTCTAAAAACTTTGGATGCATTCTTTGTTTGAATTTAATGGACATTCCCAAAGCTGTATCCCGTAGGTCCATACCGGCTTTCGGATTTGCTTATACAGAAGTATTTTGTTCGGAATAGATAGACAAGAAAATCTACCGATAAGCCAATGCATTTTCTGATACTTAAGGTCCAGTTCCACATGTTACTTTTCCACATTTACGCGTACCTTCCATTGAAGTTTAGCGTCCAGTGTCATGCGAAAGTACTTAGACGTGTTAAAATGTGGGACAATGTTGTTATTTTATTGACCTTTCAAAGTTTTTTGTCGATTCTTGTAATGTGTTTCCCACTGTCAGTATAGCAGTACTCGTATCATCTGCAAATGTTGATTTGGTTGGATTTTCGCTCAGCAATATGTCGTTTGTGAATAACAAATAAAGGGTAGGTCCCAGTACACTAACCTGTGGCACACCAGCTTTGATTTCTCTTACTTCCGTAAACTCATTCTCTTACTTCTATCCTAAAAAAACTGGATTCTAGAATTATACAGAATTGTCCAAATAGACATTTAACTATAAGTTAAATGGTCTGAGCTGCGACCAGGGATACTTCAAAATAGACTTTTTTTTTATCCAAAGCCTTTCTATTTTGTCTGTTACTCTGTGAATTTGATTCATCGTAGAATGCCTATTTCAGAATCCGTACTGATGTGATGGTATCAGGAATTTTTTCTCCATTCCACGTAAAAGTCAGGAGTTTTTCAAACAGTTTTGAAATCATCGGTAGCAAAGATATTGAGAACGCCAAAGAGGATATGAATACCCTTAAATTATTTCCGGGCACGGGCGTTTGTAGAAAGTGAGAGAGAAAGCTTGAAAGCTGGTATTAAGTTTCAGTAAACTGAACTAACTTCAGAAGTTGGGTTACCTGGCTTCGGTATTATAACTACCATGTTTGAGGTACGTGTTTCAAATGGAAAGCTGCATTTTTCGTTAGCTGTTTCAGAATCTCCCCGGAAATTAAATCAAATCCTGGAGCCTTTTGTAGTTTCTATGCTTGTTTTTATTTCCTTCACTATTTCATTGCAAGCAACCAGTCGAATGGGATCTTACTCCTCCGCCTTCATATGGATTAAAGGAATTTTCCAAGTGGTCAGCAAATACGGTTGCTTTTCGTTGATTATTTTTAGCCCAACTATCTTTGTTGTCCTTCATAGTAAGTACTTGCATCATTTGTCGGATTTCTAAGACAGTTTTGTATCGAATCGTTTTTATGGTGAAGGATTTCTTTTCGAAGTTTGCTGTTTATGTAGAGCTCCTTGATTGTGTCGCGCATTACTTGAGGATATGTTTTTCACTTCTGTCTTCTCCTAACTTCAACTTTATCGAGGTCTTTCGCGACTGTATTTTGAGAAAAACTAAACGAAGTATCGACACAAAATGATGAACATGTCCTATTTTTGATCCCACCCAGTTCTCAGTTTCTGTTTCGTCCCAGAGGTACTCATTCTTGATTTCAATTTTCACGTCATCAATCAAAGTAATCGGCAAGCTCTGATAGCAACCAAATTGAAATATGATTCAGTAAATACAACACAATACAGTAGATGCTATAGCAGAGTTTATTTCCCCGAAAAAATGTTTTACACAATTATGTGTATAATAATAATTATGAGACCTCCCCTTAAATAGATTGCAAAATAGAAATAAAATATATCCTCAAATAGATTCCCGAGCCAAATAGAATTGTGCCTCTTAAGCGCAATTTAATTGCTGGAGCACCTTCCATCCTCTCCAAGGATAACTCAATTAGTCGACTCTTTTTTAGCCCACTTCCCGTATACGAGTACTCTCCTCTCTCAATAGTAATCGGACATTAAGACTCTTGTACAATCCATTAATTTCATTCACTTCAACGTAAATTAAAATGAAAATCTTTCTCTCGCCAAAGTTTTACACAATTAAATTTCAAAATCAAATTAGTCTTCTGCTACATCGCTCAAGGATCTCCTCCATTTTCTTCGTTTAATAAAGAGAAACTGACAAAACACTGGAAAAGTCCTATAAAGTAGTCCGTCCAACCAAAGCTTTTCCACAATATCCTGATAATGTTCCAAAGATAATGTTTAATTGGCTCCAATCTTTACTTCTCGCCGGTTGTTGCTATGCTGCCTCTCATACCATGCGTTCCATTTATACGTCCATTTATCAATTTGGCACAATTCCATGCAATGATTTTATTAAAAAAGATCTATCTTATTTTCTTGCTACGCGCTCAACGCTAAAGCTTCCTCAATTCATATTACTTAATGTGGTGGGCCGGAGTTGCGGAGTTGTGCTCTCTTACGGCCAATTCGCATTTTTGCAATTATTACGACCCGAAACTAAAATGTTGAGGGAGAAATCTCCCCCAAAAAAATATATAAAAGACAAGTTTTTGTCTGACCGGAATTTGATATGTTGCCAAAAAAGCATTCCTCCATGAATATTCATTATCATAAATTTCCATCTTTTCCCTAATGTCGGAGGGTTGGGGTTTTATTTTTTTTTAATGATTTATTAATGTTTTCCATCGGCTCAGAAATATGTTTTCGCCAATAATTCAGAAATTAACTATTGCAATTTTTGGCCTAAATGCTGAGTAATGAGATTTATTAGTGTTTTTCAACTATGAGTAATAGTTTGGGCAGAAGTTTTGAAAGGGACAGGAGGAGTTTTAGGCTAGAGCTGAACTTTATATAACAATTTGGGGCCTAAATCAAATACGGTTAAGCCTTTATTCTGACCATTTTGAGCACTTTGTCAGACAATTGCGTTAACATGGGTCCTATCTACTCGTACTCCTGAAGCTATCTTTCGGTTTTGTGCAGATCATTCAGATCGCTAAAGTAAGAGTACCTTAGTGGCATGTAAAGGAAAAAACGTCACAAACGTCATTACAGGACAATGCTTTCTCTGTAGCATGTCTGCTATTGCAAATGCTCGTCTCTGCAGACGTTTGTGACGTTTTTTATATGCCGCATCTGTTTGAACCAATTAAACGTTGTCTAGCTAAATTCATTAGCCGCATGGTTTTCCAGGATGTAACAATGCAACCAACAGTGAATGATGTTATACTGTTTAGCTATTTCGTTAAGAGTTCAGCAGCAGTACTTCCTTCCTTGCATTAAATTAAATTCTGTTGGATGTGAAATCTGTCTATGTATTTTACAATATCAGTTCATGATATTGGCAGATATTGCCAGATTGTAGATTGTAGATTGATTTTAGGGGTGTAAGAGCACTGCGACCTTATAGATCTATTGTGCTTCCCCGACTTGGAGCTCTAGTCGATGAGATACTCGACTTAGACCACCTCCTCCAGTCAAATTTTCTTGATGAATCGGAGTATCTGGAGTAGATCCAACGATGGTAGATCTTCTTCTGATAGTTGGTAGATATCCACGTGTTTCCTTCTTTTGTGGATTATTGCTCCACATTCCTTAAGAAGGTGCCTTGGATTTCCTCACCATCTCCGCAAAATCTGAAGTCTCCGCGTTCCTCTATATCCAGTTTCGCGAGGTGTTCCGTAAGTCTGCGAGTACGTTAAGATGCCGGTAAGAATGCGCATCTTTATACAGACCTTACTTCTTTTCTGGTTATAATTCCCGAGAAGCCCTTTGGCCTATCTTAGCTTAGGGAGTTTCTGCCAAAGTTTGGTTCTTTACGGTCTTCCTCTTTCCTTAGCTCTTCCCGTATCGTATGCTGTCCCAGCCCACAGAATAGTTCCGGACCGGTAAAAGCGGTCTTTTCTTGCTCGATCATCAGTTGCTTCATTGCCTTCTACTAGTACATAGCCTGGTATTCAATAGAGGGTGACTCTGTTATTCTCACTCTATTATCCTCAGACCTCTACTTTGAAGATACTGGGGTATGTTCCCACTGCTTCCGAGTACTTGGTTACTGTGGATACTTTGGATCCGCTGATGTACCACTTTATGATATTTTTTTTGAGTTCCCGACTTCTGTGCTTCATTCTCTTTTGCTACTCTACTCAGCTTCCAGTTGAATGATTCCTTCAAACAGTATCTTTTGACCATATCATCCCTGGGCCAGCCCAAAAGCAGGACTGGCCCAGTATAGAGAGGGGTGAGTTCTAATATAATTTCCAGTGCTGTTGTGAGGCCCCTGTTCTGTAAACGCAAGCTAAACTTTATACTTTTCCAAAGGTTTTCCTTGTTTTGCACAGCCTGGTTCTTCTGACCCCAGCTACTGTTCTTCAGTTTTAGCCCCCATCTGCCTTCTTTCACGAGTATAGAGTACGTTCAATAATATTTTTCTTCCATGTTTGCTTTCTGTGTAACCTGAGACCCAGATAGCTCACATTGTTCGAAAAGTGCAGGGTAGAGTCCTTGGGATTTTAGGTGTTATGATTGCATGGGATCATCTCGACAAAAGCAAAATCGATATCGAAATATCGACGGCGCGTCGATCGCATAGTAATCCTACATACTTTCTAGTATAAGGATAAGTTCATTTAGAACTGGCCAATACGAAGGAAACTAGGACTTTATATCGCTCCTGGGACAATTCGCCTCTGCTTCACTATAGTATATATTAAAGCGGTCACTTCCGAATAATGCCCATGTAAAGATCACTATCAGGCCCTCCACCTGGTACAGCAAATAGTGACGCCCTTGCGTCCTTGTTTCCGACCTCATTGGCCTCTCCTTTCATGTTTCCAGAACTTCGTTTTTATCCTTCCTCTCAGAGCTACAGATATCTTGAGGTAAATAGGTCTCTTAGCAGCTCCTACAGCTCTTGATTATGGACCTAGCTAACTACCTTATGTTCTTTGACGTGCCTACATGATAACAGATTGTGGCTACACTGTCAGGTATGTTTCTCTTCTTGTGCAGGTGCTTCTGTGTTTTTTGACATTTACCATATTAAGGACGTGACCCCGATGCGGACACACTCTATTCAGTGATGGAAATAGGTTGTAGACGTTAGCTGTGCAAATACACCAAGTGGTTCAACCTGACTGTAGACCGTATCGTTGGTTCTATCTGGAAAATGATAATGCTGCTCCTTGAATCCATGGAAGTGCACCTTTGTAGGAACACTCTTTCCCTCTCTAAACCTTCCAAAAGACTGAAATCAAAATCTACGCTCAAGGTAATAGATACCCGGGCTCGGCATGTAGGGTGAGAGCAGGAGTAAAATAAGGACATAGTGTGGACGCTTGTGTTTCGTTGTATTAAACATGATCACTTTTAAAGTTCTCAAAGTCTTTAATCCGTTGTTTGAAGTTCTTTTCGTACTCAGCTCACCACCAAAGTCAGATAAGTGCGGATGTATTATTGGAGTAAACCAACTGAGTTTTAGCAAACTTCATGTAAGATAATTTTCGTTGACTTTTCGGTACATTTCTGCCTGTATTGTGACCATAACTTCACAAATGTTGGTGGTTGGCACTTAAAGTGCTCCAAAGGTTGCGGATTGTCTGCATAGACACGACCTTTAGCATAGCCCCACAAAAATAAATCCAAGGACCAACTGATGTCGGCAAACCTCGAAATTAAATGAACGGGAACCGTCCATGCAAAGGTGTAAAATTTGACTGTGTTGTGTGGCACGTGGCCTCATCCTGTTGGAAACACATACCGATCACATTAATGTCTTCAATCTCAGGTCAATAAAAGTTGGTTACCATTTGACCATAGCGCAGAGAATTCATCGTAATAGTGGCAACTTTGTCGTTTTAAAAAAAAAATACGGCCCGATCACGCCGCTGGTCCACAGCGTTTACTTGTTACTATGGATGACAGATGGAGGGCAGGGATGTGAAATCCAAACCTCAAAATGAATAACCCCTTATAATTGCAGTTTATCCACTGTATTCGAGCCATTGTGAATAGATCACTGCCACTGACGAGCCTGTAATTGATTCAAAGGCAAAGTCCTTTACAATCTGATATCTGTGTCTGTGACTTTCTGTCTCATTCGTCGGATTACTTTTCGAAACCAAATACCTACTTTGTCAGGCAACCCTAAGTCTGTATCAAAATTAAGTTTAATGATTTAATAATCTCAGACTAAGCGTCTTTGCCAAATCTATGGCCTTCTTGCCTAATGTATGTGGCAGTGGCAGAACATGAGGGCTTAATAAAATGCTTGTGAAGATCTTGACTTGATCCCGAAAATTTTGGATCATAATAGTGTTTCGAAGTATCGATTCGATATGGACTCTACTTCTCGTTGTCCTACTTCCATTTCTTAACACCTCGACTTCTGTGTTCTCTAGCCTTGATTTCTATCGATGTACTGTACATATATGCAAGTAGCACTCCATCCACACTCAATGCGGATTAATAAAATATTACAGCAGAACAACTCCGTGGAACTACAATCAACTCAATTCAAAAATCAAAATCCAATTTTCTCATACAAAACTTAGTCAAAAATTCAAAAATAATAAAAAACAGAGCAACTTTCGAGCAAGAAAAAGGATTCTCCATTTAAACTTTTCTTACGAAGCAACCACAAAATCAGTTCGTCCATCATCCGCAATCCTCGATGTAGAACAAAGTCGAGATATTCGAACAAAAAACCTTCATCTCCTCCTTTAAGAAGACGAACTGCATTTCACATCTTTTCGATTTTCAGATACTTTATCATAATATAAAACCACCTCCAATTCAATCCCTCCCAAAATCTGCCAAGATTACGAGAACAAAAGGGTACTCATGTGTTTACCCCCAATTTCCAAAACCGATCATAACCAAAGTGCATTTCACATGAAAGACGAAACATCTGTAAAGCACTCGCAAGGACATGCCATGGAAAAACGAAAAATGCAAAAGAAATTCTCCTCCTCACACGCAGCCTCAGGTTTTTTTCAAATCTCTGCATAATCCATGGAACTAAACAAAAAAAAATGAAAAAAGGACGAAGCCATGAGGCAAGTCACTTTTATCTCATGTTATTGCATCGGTTTTACATGTTTTAAGTAGAATTCACATCAGGACCAGAGAGTGCACAGATATGTCAGGATATGCAAGGTCCCTTCTCGGTGAAAAAAAAAAAAAAAAAAACGGAACACAAGGATATAGTTAAAACTTAGTGGCATCATCATTTTGAATATAAATCCGGATGCACAGATTTATTTTCCCGGAACGTAGGTACATACGCTTAGATTGAAAAAAATGCAAACTTTTTCCATTTCCAGACCTAGAAGATGAAAGTCAGATTTTGCATGTGTGACATGATGATGTAGTTGGTGCAAGAACGAACTTTAAATTCAAACCTTTTTCATGTTTTTTTTGCCTCCTTTTGCTTTCAAAAAAGAGTAGTGAACCAAATGAAATAATGGAGCAAAAAAAAAAAAACGGGGAAAATTTAAAAGGAATTGTTAAGATTTTCCCAACCGAATGGCAATGGACATGTGTCCTCATATCGGCCCTAGCATAAAGAAAGGAAAGCAATGTTAGGGTGAAAGTTTTTAGGCAAAAAAAAACTGCTCTTTGGTATTGCTTAACGCAGAATACACATAGTTTCCTCTTCTGTCCAAAGTTGGGTAGTCGTGTCGGCGGCAAACACTTTTTTTCTTGGTCCAATGAACTTCTCTTGGCCAAAAGCAAACTTGAAGTTTATTTAACAAGGAAGAGCTGGTTTGGTCTTCTTCTTCAGTGTTCCGTAATGTTTACTTCTAGTGTAAATGATTGGTTTGTGCTCCTTTGAAGGTGCTGGAGGGAGAAGCAAATGAATTTCGACAGCCAATTTGTGAGCTATTCTCCTCTGGATGAAAATATTGGCAGGAAGATGGGATGGGTTTCATGAATTTTTGTGAAAACTTAAACGGTTCCCTTAAGTACACCCAGGGGATAGATATTAAGAGGTCTTATATCGTCATTGACAAGAGGAACATGTTTTGTATTTATATGATGAGGAAGGATTCAGATGCTCGTCACGAGAAAACAATTTACGAATAAATGGCGGTGGTAGTTTCAAGTCTAGAACGAGTGTTGTAGTGTGGAGGCTATTTAAGGACATATTCAGTCGTGGTGTTTATCAAGTTTTTTTTTCGGGTACAATGTCAGATAAATAACTAACACAAGAAATGGAAAGACACGCCTTGATTGTTGCCATACGAGTATGTGCAGATTACAGTGTTCTCGAAATACTGAGCCCCGATTGTTCGTTCACAAGGTTCGCGTCAGCGATGTTTCCACTGTTTCGAAACGTAAAAAGCACTCAACACATTCGGACAGTAAGAAAAGGCCGGAACCAGGACCCTGGAACGTCGATGAGGTCAATTGCAAGGGGCCTTCAAGTGTCTGAGCAACTGGGTGTGATTCATAAAAACCTCCGATACAAGTATTATACCATGAGAAGTGACCAGTTTATGATACCAGTATGTGATCCGAGGAGGGTGGGCTTCTCAACAAGTTGAAGCATCCAGAAGATCCAGTCCTTCTTTGTTTTTTTTTTTTTTTTCGATGAACAAAATTTCGACCAGGACCAGAAGGTCAATAGAAGTAACGCTTCAGTTGTCCCCCGTGTGATGCATACCAAGTTTCCTGCCAATGTGTGATGGTCTTTGGAGTAGTGAGCAGTGGAGGTCATATTATGCTTCTCTACAATTTCCCACAAGGTCTTCGAGTGAATGCTTCCGGATACTTCGCGATGCTAGAGACAGTTGTCAAGCCCTGGATAGACAGTGTCAGCGAAGGAAGACCATATGTGTTCAGGCAGGACACAATCATATTTTTCACCTGAACATTTGTGGTTAAAATACCGGTACAGCTAAGCATTTAATATTCCGGCGGTGTTCTAGTGAACGATTCTCATCTCATTACCGATCAAGTTTGTCAAACTTAATCATGCCATTCGAGCTCCTGCCCAATATGTGAGTTACAATCAAAGTTTCGGACAAACATAAGCTTAATAGGTCATGCCCAAGTCCTAGACATCTAGCAATAACTTTTTAAGCATCAATAATCTGCCGGTTACATCAAAAGTCTTGGTTAACATGTCAAGCATTAACAAACTCCACCCATTCTGAGATTGACCACTTTACTCGTAGTATCCCACTTCATAGACAGGATTCGCTGCCACTGTCACTCAACAATTTGGGAACCTTTTCGTGGAGTTTTTAGCTAATAGAAGAAGTCAATAGTGCAGTCATCTGCAAGGGAATGAATCGGTTAACAGAAAGGAGGTATGTGATGAAAAATCAAAAAAAGTGATGGACAGGTCACTGATCCCTGCGGAACACCGCCATTTGTCGAAAATAGTGTAGAAGTATGTAGGTACGAGTATATTCATTTAATGCAACCTGCAATGATAAACCACTTAAAAAACTCACAATCCATTTCATAAAAATATCACCGACGCCATGGGATACAACGATTAACAATGGCACTATACTACATGCACAATGTTCATGAATGGATCGGTTCTAGGGTAGGTCATTGAGTATCCTGTGGAATACTGTTGCGGAAAACCATACTGGCGGTCATTACGGAGACAATTTCTTTCGATTTAATGATTAACAACGCTTTACATGACCTTGGACAGCACTGACGTCAAAGGTATTAGAAGGGAATCGGCTGTACGTATGCAAATTTCCATCTATTCGAAAAAATACTTGTGGAAAAAGGGGAGTTGAAAAGCTTAGGCCGAAGTTTGGCCAGGGTAGAAGAAATTTGATCCCAAAGAATATTGAACCGAACTCAGTATAGGTGGAGGAAGAGAAAACTGAATTTTTTCCTTCAGAATCCATGATATTCTAATCATTGTAGACAAGATCCGGGGAAGGTCGATGAGGCGGAGTTTAAGACTAATTGTTTTACGTCAAATGAAGGAGCGTATTCTAAGTAATATAATGTCTGTGGCGGCATTTACGAATTGAGGCCGCTCCAATCGGAATTATCGTACTGCCAAATTGTGACTTACATCTGCAGTCAGTAGTGAAAAGGAGTAAAAACTGCAGTCATATATTGAAGTATTCGAAAAAGAGGTTCAAAATAGGTCCATAGTGTGTTACCCCTGACTGTCAACACCAGGAATGCGTATCGATTTAAGTACAAGTTGATAAGGTTGTTCAACTCAGCAAAGGCCTCCGTCTAAAAGCCGGTAGATGTTGTGGCACCAACTAGTAATATGGATACTGAAATCGCCTACAACAAAGATTTCAGTTGTGAGATTGCTGGAAAGAATACTAGCAACGGACTCCAAAATTTAGTCGAGGTAGCAGAAGTACCTACAGATTGTATGCTTTTTGACGGTAAATTTTACCCAAAAGAATTAGAAGAATGGGTCATTTCAGCAACCAAACTGGGGCTACAGTCGATAGTTTTTCTTAATTCTTACATAGAGCCACGTAGCTAGTCCCTAGGCGCTCTATATGCCCTTGCGCATAACAATTTAGAGCTAAGAAGTAAAAGCTTGGCAAGGCAGCTTCTTCCCAGACTAGGGTCTCATTACTCGTATAGGTACATTTATGGTTTGAGCAAAGCCTGGACATCACGCCGTGTACACAGCGAATAACTCACATCACTGAGTCATTTGTTCTTATATAGATTCGGCTATCCTGGAAGTTAGTGTTATCATTCGCTTTTTAGATATAACTTCAGCACTTTTTCAGATTTTCTTTGCTGTACTGAATAAATATTAGCTACAACTCTTGTATGTATATCTGTCAGTCATATCAAAGATGACAAATGAAGAATTTAAAGAAGAAAGATCCTTACATTGCAGAAATCTGTCTAATGCATAGAAGCGCATTGTAAATACAATCGCGGTTTTGAATTTAAAAGCTTGAGTGTCAATCGTACAATCTCAAAACTAGCCGCACTTAGCCAGGATGCAGCTTTTCGTATATTCATATGTATATAAAGAACAACCATCTGATTAAAGCCTATCTCGCATGAACTTACTCACAACATATGCATTGACTTTGATGGCTATGTTGTGCGTATGTAAAGGGTTTTTCAATAAGGACATAACAATTTTGTATTTAAATAAAACACAGAATAATTAAGACATCCGGCTGAAATTTATCCCAGGTGTAGTACACATGTTAGGTTTAAGTATGGTATTCGATCTCGTTCATATGACAACCGCGAGCACGTTTGCAGCGATCGATTCTTTGGAGCCAATTTCAGACCACTCTTCCACACATATCGGCTGGAACGTTCGCAATTTCGCATTCGATATAGTTCCTGAGTATCTCTAACGTTGTTGGCTCGTTAGCATAAACGATTACCGAACATCGATCAATTGTTTGATCAGCTGTGTGGCATGTGGCACCATCTTGTTGTAACCGCATCTCACTGATGTTAAGTGCATCCAATTCTGGCCAAAAATAGTCTTCCAACATGGCGTCATTTCCATCGACGATAACACACCTACGGCATGAAATCCACACTACACGGTCACTTTTTGTGGATGCAATGGAGTCTCTTGAAGTACATGTGAGTTTGTTGCTCAATAACGTATATTTTGCTTATTGACAAAGTCATTAAGCCAAAAATGAACTTCATCATTTTTCGATGAAATTCAGGATTTTCTTCAAACTTTTGCAGAGCCCAATCGGAGAAGCTTCGGCGCTTCAAATGATCAAAAGGCTTCAGTTCTTGAGTTAGTTTGATCTAGTAAGGGTATAGGCCAAGATCTTTAGGCAAAAGTGGTGGACTGAGAGATTCCCAATTCCTGTGAACGGCGTGGAATCGACTGATTTGGCAGCACTTACGGCTGCCATATTTTCGGTACTTCGACCGGTGCATTGTCTCACTGGCACAGGAGCATTCAATAGTGCATATCGAATTTATCCACTACAGCACGCACAGCAGCCTGTATGGTGGTATGATCATTACGACCGAAAATTAGAGTAAGGGCTCTTAAAACTGCGACCACTTACTCAGAAACTCGGTAGTAATTTTTAATAATTTCCCAACGCTGTTCGTTCGTGAACTTCACTACGATAAAAATGTTAACCTTGACTGACGTTTTGACATTAACAGATAATAAAAAAAAGTTTAAGTGTGCATTTGTATTAAAATACAAAATTGTTATGTCCCTATTGAAAAACCCTTTATATTTAGATTTTGAACTTCAGCAGTTCCTTTCCCTAACTTGTTACACATACTGTTCCACTCCTTTAGCATTTAAAATTTAAATTTATTAATTACGAAAGGACTCAAAGGAAATTTCGTTATCATAAAATGAATTATAACTTTCTGCATATGTCGTATCCCTTGTGCCCAAACGGATCAAAAAGAATTTCAAAATTCCAAAAGCGTTAAACTCTGAACTGTGAAAGAGCTTTTCGCATTCAATTCAATTCAATTCAAAAATTATGAAATTAAACTTCATCCAAACTTGGCAGGGATAACTGCATATACCACTTCACAAGGGTACCACATCGTTTCGATTTAACTGAATACTTGCAGTTCTTAGAAAAGGGGATACTCAAACCACACCATGCAAACTGCAAACCTTCATACGAGTGTGTGAATTTTGTAATAAGGTAGCTTCCTCTTACTTCTTAAAGGATGCAATCCAATAAAAAAGGATTAAAACTCCTCACGTGAGGAAATCGTGCAAAAGTGAAATCAACTGAATGAAATATGTACGTGAGCTAGGACGAGTCTCACAGTTGCAGGATTCGAGTATACACTTTTTTTTCCAACTATACTCGTACGGGTAGATGAAGTTTTACGCAACGAAAAATGGTTTGCACGTAAAGCGGTTACGTACCACGCTACTCGTATAAGAAGATTTCACACTCGATTTTTGACGAGTGGAAATCCTTTTTGCCTTCAGCTTTTCTAGAAAATTGTGACATGAATAAAGGAACACTTCGTCTGACAGATATAATGATAATTGGTATAATTCAAGCGATACCAATGTGTTGCGGTTTTGGTTTTGATGAGAAGGGTGGAGAATATTTCAACATCAATCTTAATGTATATCTACGGATATGTGATTAATTTTTCCAGACTTCGGATGTGTTTGGAAGACAAAACTTTGGTTGAGATGCTTTTGTCAGAGTCATTATAACTCATTTAACATCTGACGCTGTGTTAATGCCTTGAGGTGTTGAATGATGGAAGCAGTTAGTCATCCCTCTAACCGAACGATGTCTACATAATAAATTCAAGGATATCTTTTTCCTCGTTTGACACGAATAATATTTATGTTCTCACATGAGTTGCGATTTATGATTAGAGCTTAGTGGTAATGCCTGGGGGTTTTAGGTGTTAGGTAGCAAGGTGTTTGAAATCGTGTCAGTCAACGACAGATAGTCTATGATATTTTCTCTTTTAACTCTGTGGAATGAGCAAGGTTCTTCGTCATCCATTTGTTGTACTTTCAAATCATTGACTTTCAAAATTATGATTATGTGCTTTTGGGGATGGACCATTAGTTTCATATTGGGGGTAGGTACGAGTATAACGAACTTAGCAAATAATAATAAAAAAGAAAACCTCAATGTCATGGTCAAATCCTCTTAAAAAAAAAAAAAAAAAAAACAATTCCTCAGAGATTGCCTTCTAAAAAAAATACCCAACACAAAATCTTTTTTCGTTCAGCTTAGGACCAATGAATTTTGCTCAAAAAAAAAAGGAACAGAATCTCCAACAACAAATTAATGAATTTTTCTATTTACCAAACTTAATTTCCAATAAACTTGAGTAAATATTTGGATTGTGTGTCTGAGTTTTTTTTTTTTTTGGTCAAAAAGTCCAAATACAAATACTTGATGGGATATACAGTTTGTGTCCTTTCCTGGGAAAGATGACAATGTGCCCTTTAATTTGTTTCATTACTAGTAGAGGAGAAGGACAACAAACTTGAAATTAACGATGATGGCAAGTGCTTAGCACTTAAAGCTGTATACTTTCCATGTTTTTTTTTTTTTTTTTTTATGGTGTTGTGATGCTGTTTGCTTTGAGGTGTTTGTCCTTGATTTTGCTGGAAGCGGATCAGGGTGTGGGAGGAAAAGAGGCTGGTAGTGTATACGAGTACTCGTGTCGCCAAATTAAGGATGATTTAGGAAACGGTTCGTTTCGTAATGATGTTATAATAGGAGAGTTTCCATCACGTACAGAATTTCATTTAATTGCACAGATGAGTAGTAGTGTTCAAGGACACAGCCAAGAGAAATACTTAAGCCTCTTAGCAATGCAATCAATATGATGGCCAATGTTATCTTGCTATACAGTTCTGGTTCTCCTTCGAATGACATAGGATGCCTTTTAAATAGAATATTTGACCATCGTTTTCATAACTGTCTATTAAGTATTAAGCGGCCCAATTGAAATAGATGATTTGAGTTTTAAAGGCTTCTTTTTTTAAATCCGATAGCACTCAGACTCGATTGTACATCAGGCGGCTGTGGTTGTTGTTTCCCCTTTCAGGTTCGAAGCTACATAGGTCGGGTCCCAAGCAAACATACTACCCTCCCGCTGTAGAGTACCCCTGCTCTTTAAAGTGCAATCATTGTTGAGGGTGGCCGTGGTGTAGTGGTAACATCAACGCTTGTCACGCTCTTGGTTCACGGTTCAAATCCCGATCTCAAACAATCATATATTTATTTCGTCTGAAATAAATAAAAAAGTCGAAGCTTAGTCATCTCTACTGCGAAGGTATAACACTGGCAGTAGGGTGGTCATATGGCTTAAATGTAACTTGATAGTGATGACATCAGGTGAAGGGAAAAAAAATACTGTGAATCATGAGCAACGACAAAAAGCAAAACAAACAAGCTCCGCAGTTATCTGGACGCCACCCTTGGAGTTTACTGAAACTTAATACCACCTAAGTTTCAAACCCACTACATCAATCTTTCTTTCTCTCTCTCTCAATTTTCTACAAACGCCCGTGCCCTGAAATAATTTAATGGTATTCATATCCCATTTGGCGCGCGCAAATTACATAAAAAAAAAGTGAAGATCTATAGAAGTGAATTAAGAAATTAAAAAGAAATAGCAACAAGTTTTAGTGTTTTGAAAACTAAATGAGATTCCGAAACCGTATTGTATGGGACCATTTTCTAAGACAACTGCTTGAGCACAATTTTTTCTTTTTTTGAATTTCTGTCAGAAGCTAAATTTTAAAAAAAAAATTTGTTTTAAACTCAATCCCATACTGGTTTGTATGCCTTCAACAGCATTTTCGGAAACATATACGGGCTAAGCCCTAACAGAAATATTTAGCATGCAAACGGGGTACACAACGACTTATTACAACAACACGCGCGAGTTACGTTATCACTCAATTCCCACACTGTTCCACGGCTAAACGCTGATATCCCAGTTTGCAACGGAAATGCTCCAGACGTTAACTCAAATATCACCGTTTCACCGTGAGAACACAGGTTGGAAATTTATCGATGGAAAAACATTTTTTATGCTCGTCATGGTGTCTAGATATAGGAATTGCAATTTAGTTTTTAAGTTAAGTTCAGTCGTCACGTCACGCGTAACTAGTGTAATTTTGAGAAGCGAACAAAACCCACTTTTCGGGATTCTTCCTCAGATGATACCAAGAAATCAATCTGTCTCCCACATCCCTATAATCATCCAGGCTGGAAGTCTAGTAAAAGTAGCACAGTCGTGAACCGACTATCCAAATACCTGATGACATTCGGATCGGCTAGCCAGTATAGATTTGTATTCTTTCTCCGTAAGTTGAACTTTCAAAAATTTTAAAACAGAAATTGTGTAACCGGTAGGTACATGTAGCCATAAGTCCGTTTCCGCAAGCTCATCCAAACAACACAATGGAGTGAAGTAACGCGTCATTCTACTTCCACCTCAGGGTCGTGGGAAACACGAAGGACCCCTCATCCGAACGGTAAATATGGATGTAGTGCAAAGAGGGCTATGGTATCGATTTCTATATTCAAACAAAAATCCATCAGCGAAATCTGCAAGGCTAATTTAGTGCTGGCGATGTGGATAGCAACAGAAAATAGGAAGTTAGGAAGTTAGGAAGTTGCTGATCCATCTCCACAAATATAATGTTAGAGGATGTATGGCCAAGAGTGCAGCTCGAAGTTGGGTCGAGAGATTAGATCCCGAGAAGACTGGGAACACACTTTTGCATCCCTCATTATAATTACCAATCCTCTGCATAATTAGAAAAACGGTAAGTTTGAGAAGCTGTGAGGGGACACTTACCTCAAGGTATATAGAAAAGATAAAGGAGGAATGAAGAAAGAGGTATTCATCAAAGCCAATTTGGATATTATTCCCAAGAATTATTGTCAGGTATGTGGTCTACGATAAAAAAAAGGACTACCCTCTTGCCACAGGAAGGAAAAGAACTGCATTCATATCTGATAACGATGTGAAAGCACAGTACGAGCGCTCATTTGTTAAGGCCTTGTCTTGGCGGGGAATATCTGTCGAGGATATTTGCATACTCACTGATATGCAGATTGCCACTAAGTCCCTGAAATTGGTCCAATTCACATGTATGGTCGATCTAGGTCACCGTTCGTCTTTTAACGTATTGGTTGAGTGAATCAACTCTGTCAACAATTGCTTTCTAAGTGCTGTGCAAAAAAGTAATAAATTTTCAAAAATAGCCAATTAATTTTGCCAAAAATTTCGCAAATAGCTAAGGAAAATACAGATTTGCATACCAGAGCCAAAAATTGCTTTCATGTGTTCAAGTAATACGACAAAGCTTTATTGAGATAAACATGTCTCTGCATAGATTCTAAAACTGCACACTTCTCCCAAATTTAAAAAGGAACACCGAATTCAAAGTAATAGTCGAACAAATATATCCCACCTTAGCAGACCTGTCGCTGGAAAACTTTAACAGGCTGTTGGATAGCCGGTGTCGGTTTTTGAGTCTAGATGTGGCCAACTCCAGTTAAGGGAATAACACATTATATTCCACTTACCAACCAGTTGATAACAGGAGCGACTACAAAACACTTACACTAGTATACTCTGCCACAATATCAATTTTTGAACACTTTCATGAGTTTAACACGAAGTCCACAACACAAAAGGGATACGCATAAAGGTGGCAAATGAGCAGTTGACGAGAAACATCTTAAGTCCAGAAAAAAATCTGACAAACACTAACACATCCATGAACAAGGCATACGTTGCCCAATAGCTATACTCACGCGCAGGACGATAAACTTTTCATGCAACACCACTGGTTTATCTGGAACAATCATCAAGGACTAGTATTTGGGCAGCATGTGAAGTTCAATTTTCTTTTGAAAGAGTTCCAAATTAACTTGCAGCGAGATAAGTTATGAATGGAATTAAATTGGAAGTATGTTGGATACCAGCTGAGAAGATGAATGGTTCTACAAGAGGAAGAGTATCGATGGGAGTGCTGCATGGAATTAAAAAGTCATTATCAATTGTCAAATGCAATTTTAAAGAATTGGAATGATTTGAGTATGTAGTATAAATGTGGTCCCGAACTTCAATACTTAGCGAAGAGCAACTGCACACTCCTCGGGGATTTCAATACCTGAACTGGGCAAGAACAATGTATGAGCACATATTTTGGAATCTGTTTTGAAAGAGAATCTATGGACTTTAAGGGGTAACACAATTCTTGAAATGGGGTTTAACCATTAAAAACGGTACTCAAAGAGGAGATGAAAAAGGAAAACTTAACTTCATAAGATATTCGTGTCAATCAGTTAAAGACGATGTCAACTGAAATAGTTTTAACTTCGAAATTTTGCAAATGATTTGCTGTGAACACCCTGCCTCATAGCTGAATGCAGAAGTATTTGCAGAACCGATGCTCAATCATGAAAATACAATACTGCATTGCGAAATTTGCATAGGAGAGGTAGAGATGACTATTTTTAAAGCAATAAATGAATAAAGCCCCAGGATTTAATCATATCTCCAACGAATACTTCACATGCACTACAGCTGGATTCTTAGTGCAAATCACACGTGTCTATAATAATATTTTAAACACCGAAAAAGCACCAGTAGAATTCAATAAATCTATAATCTTCCCGATACACAAAAAAGGAGACAAAGCAGGCCCTTCAAGTTACGAGTATAGTGGCATGGAAAACCAACGATGTCATTTAACAAAATGCACCTGCTAAGTAATTTTTTTTTATAATTTACACGCGTTAAATGGAATATGAATACCCTTATACTAATTTTTAGGACACGGACGTTTTTTGTGGAAAGGGGAAGACACAGAGAGAAAGACAGATTGGTGTAGTTGGTTTGAAACTCAGGTGGTAGTTAAGTTTCAGTGAACTCCAAAGGTGGCTGTCCAGATCACTGGGGAGTATTTTGTTTGTTTTCGCGATTATTGTCGTTGCTTATGATTCACAGTATTTTTTTTCGTCCACCTGATGTCATCATCACGATCAAGTTGCATTTTAGCCATATGACCACCCTCCTGCCAGTGTTATGCCTTCACAGTGGAGTTGACTTAACTTATTGTGAGATATACGCACGTAAATGCAAGGAGATGTATAAGTTTTCTTGCTGACAGAAAAGCCCTTTCCGACAAACTCTATAGAGAGTTGGGTTGTCACTGAAATTTCGAAGAATAATAGGAGACGAGTATACAGTTAAACAATTAACTCAGTATGGGATGGTAAAAATTTGTCTGATTGATTCCTCTCCTTACTGGGTTTAAAACAACGACACAATTTTAGCCTACCAGCATTCTCCTTATTAGAGCAGTTCGCTGAGGAATATCAATAGAAGGTGCGACTGTATGAGACTACGGATATATTGTTACGATTCCTCATTAATTAGACTTCCAAATACCACACCAAACTACAGGGCTATTCATTTTGTGCTTTAGGATTTACAATTTAAAGATTTAGGTTTTTTGAAACGAGACTTCCTGCAAACTTTCATTCTTGTGAGGTAATTTTAGATGACTTTACGGCACATTTCTGCCTGTATCCCGGCCATAACTTCACGGATATTGGTTTTTAAGTGCTCCAAAGTTTGGAGATTGACCACATAGACATGATTTTTCGCATAGCTCCACAAAAGAAATCCAACGGGGTTAGATCACACGATTGATGTCGCCAAATCTCAAAATTAAACGGCCGAGGATCTTTTCGTGCAGTAGAACAAAATCTGCCTGTGTGGTGTGCACGTAGCCCAGTCCTGTTGGAACCACATATCCGCCTTCAATCTCAGGATAAAGAAGTTGGTTACATTGATCATAGCGCAGGGAATTCACCCTACCCCTTTGGATAAGGGCTAGTTTATACCCGAGGTAGGCATGCCTGTCGTAAGAGGCGTCTAAAATCCACCCTTCCCATACCGGGGATAAGATGTATGCAAAATGTGCAACGAATAAAACAATTAGATACAATACCCCAGGTGGCAGTCCAGGTTCACTGAAAAATCCACCCTCTTCGGAGGAAGTCTCTATGGGTTCTGGGGAGAGCCAATTGTTGCATTTAATAAACCGCTTTGTAAAAAATTCAAGGGTAACTCGGTCTCCACCATCAAGACCGAATGTCTTTGGAAAAAGAAGTCCGCTGGAAGCGGTGAAATGTAAAAAAAATTTGAGGAGGAAAACAATGAACTCCGTGTTAAGCTAAATAGAATGAACCTACTCTACCAAGTGCTTAAGAGGGACGTGGATTCACTAAAAGAAGAAAACAAGGCTCTAATGAACTCACTTTCGCAAAAAGAACGCGAAGTTAACCCACCACGTGCAGCTAGTCCCAAGTATCACACGGACGAAGAAGAGCTAGCACGTGAAACAAATTGGGTCTCAATGAAAAGACCCAGCAAAAAACAGAGAACCGAAATTGAGCCACGAAAGGTAGGTAGGTAGGTGTGGTTGTGACAGCATGCTATGCTGAAACATAATTAGCGCAGAGGCGCCGTTTTAATACCACAACTCAAGTGACCTAAATTGTTCTAGAAACTGAAGTGAACCCCGTGGCATTGAGGAAACTGATGATGTCCCCGATGCTTGTCTTCGCTAGCTCACTAATATTAACAAAAAGGTGTCTGTCAAGTATACGGTGTCTGACCCTACTAAGGGTCGGACACTTACAAAGGGAGTGAAAGATTGTTTCAGGCTCGTTGGCCATATTGCAGCTACAACAAAGTGCATTAAAAGTAATGCCCAGTCTGGCTGCATGGACCCCTATGGGCCAATGGCCAGTGCTAATTGCCAGAGCTCTAGCAATATCTGCCCGGTTTCTGTTTAATAGCTCATGTGTTCTGCGACAGTTATACTTGGGCCACATCTGCCTGGGTATGACACAGTTCTGCAACCCTCGCCATCTATTACCAGCATCTGCAAGGAAATGAGCCACGAAAACAAGATAAAGAAAATAAGTCAAAACAGAGACAAGCTCAAGATAAATTACGTCCTCCGCCTGCAATAAACGTCGTTGGCATTACGGACTTCAACAAATTGTATTGCCTTCTCAAAGGAACTATGACATCGGAGTTTAAAGTAACTTCATTCCGAAATAATGTTTGGAAAATTAACGTAGTTGACTCTGACGGCTATCGAGCAATATCCAAAAAACTAAAAGCGGATAAGATCCAGTGGTATACTTATGAAAATAAGTCAGAAAGACCAATGCGTGTTATAGCAAGAGGCCTCCATCCGAAAAAAAGATTTACAAAAACGGCGCCGGGTTCTTGATTTTCCAGCACCCAATCGGCGCATTCTATTGTCATTCTATGGTAAGATATAACAATTTTAATGCGTTGAGCGGTGGTTAAACGATCCGTATTATAAAATGACAATGTACGAACTAACTACCTGTCACTATTAGATGACAGATAGATTTGACAGGTGTCATATGGCAGGGATGTAAAATGCTAACCTTGAAATGAATAACCCTTTATAGCAAATAACAAAGCTGTCATCTAGCTGACGACCCTTCTGGCAACATAAATTGTGTAACCAATTGTTAATTGTTAGACAATAACAGCTGTGTTATCATTACATTCAGATTCGAGTCCCAGAAAACGCCAAAAAGTTTTTGTCACATCGAAGATTAAAATTGTCATGAGAAGCTTGTTAATTAAAAAATGTGTCCTGTTGTGAACGGCATAAAACTATACGTCCCTTCCATTCGGTTGTCGCACAACAAGGAGGGCCGTTTGAGACATTTATTTATCTTCCGCTTTATCAGGACTAACTTTTGGTCTACATGTGTCGCTTCCTATTGCGCTTTACCAAGTGCCATCCACCGCAGTTTTTGAAATAGTTCTTGCATTGAAGACGGAAAGCTCCCTACATCCCTAGTAGTCTAATTTATGCAAGAACGCCAAATGGGTTGGTAGTTGTATTTGCAAAATTATAACACATAAAAATTTCCCTTCAAGAGAATAGTAATCCGAAGGCAGAGTCTACCAGTTTTTCAGATCAGAGAGCCATCTTCGGGTTCACAGAATTTCCAATTTGCCGTCAGTGTGTCTCAAGTCAAAATTTTAGTTATTGTCGAGGCGTCACGCCACTGAAATATATCAACATTAAATCAATCTCGTGCACAGTCCGATGACGCTTAAAACCAAAAATCCTCGGCTCAGACCTCAAGGACTTGATGGTTTATGAGTCATCGGCTGATGAACGGTCTTGGAAAGGGTCTGACATAAGACATTTGTTAGGATACAGCGATGTAGATCAGCGATTAAGATTTACAAGTGAAGGCCTTTCTAAAATTTAATCTAATCTCAGGATAATTTAGGAGAACCGCAATGAATTAATGGGTATCCGCTTGATGTAGCACGACATCGGACCGCCATGGCGCCATCCCATAAACATACTTTTCTAGATAATGATACTAGTATGCAAGAGTCAGCTGTCAACTCCAAGATTTTCTCAATTCTCAAACAAACACAAAGACTCCATTTGCTCCAACTTCAAAACACTAAGCCCAAATCTGTGAACAACATATAAATGCCTAGTTGTATCTAGTCCTGCCATAGACACTCTACACTTTACGCCCGAGTGAACAACACGCCACAAGCAAATGTTAAAAACTTCCCGACACTTGAAATCTCCTCGCAGCTATGTGTACTTAATCTGCGTATACGGCAAGGAGACTTTCTAAAACCCAATAAATGTGGGTTTCTCAAAGCAACAACAACTTAAACCCATCCCGGAGACAGGATATCAAATTCTGTATACACCCACGTTCAGTACTGTATACATGGAGTTGTACAAAAATTAATATCCTTTTATCTATTCAAAAATATCCTTGCAACTGTAAACGGTCGGTAGGACGAGAAATAAATGCTTCCTACGGTTCGGTTGGATGCATTAAATAAGCTGCTAGATTAAACTTTTAGATCTACAGGAAATATGCACACACATCCACACACAAAACATATACCTACACATCCTCGTACATGTAAGGATGAAAATTTATTTAATATTCCGCAAAATTGCATCGCAAGTTAAACATAATTTGTCACAGATGTTTATTCCTCAATGCGCAAACATGCAGGATTCTCAAAAAAGGATTTTCCTCCAAATCCCCCCCGTCTAATCTTCCAAGGATCATTCCGGCTTCTTTGGTTTTTTTTTCTATTTTTTTTTTTTTTTTTTGTTTTGTTATTTTTGTGCTGTCGTCCTTTTGGACGTACGTACATTTAAATGTTTACATGTGTGCCTTAGCTTAGCTGTGAATAAATTTATTTTGACTCCTACTAGTTTGTGTGTATGAGTGTGTGTGTGTGTGGGAATGTTCTTTGGCTTCTGAGGGGTGGCAGGATGTGGCTGGTAATCAGTACTCTTGGATTAGAATCTTAAGGCAGTGGCAACAACAACACAGGCGACGGAATTCTGGTGGATGTGAGAAAATCCTTGGCTAACTGTAAACGAAGTAAACAAATAAATAAACACCCACATGCACACACACACACGCACACACTTAAAGAAATAAGTGGATAGAGGTATGCTGTACCGTGATAAGCCTGTTTTTATAGATATAGCCGCGTCTTCTCAGCGGGCCATAGTGTATTGGAATTCCAAATGCTTGTACATTTGGTCGGGGGAGAATTGAAACGATTGCATATCCGGGCGACTGCAGAAGAATGGCTTGAGTCCTGATTTAGACTGATGGCCGAAGTAAATGTGTGGTAATTTCTCATTTTATGCCAACATGAGTGAGTGACTAGCTGTGTGCGTGTAGCTGGCTTTATGGGATATGAAATTGCCTTTCTGGAGGGAATAAATCGAGAACACGATGAATGTAATCATGAATTTTACGAACGGACTAACGTACATTTAAGTTTTGTGTCGCTTTGGTTTTTTGTTGTGGAAACATTTTCGGAATATTTCTGTTTCTAAGAAGTGAGACTGAAATTTTTGTGTACTGGAGATAGAAAAGGGCTTTTTTGTGAAATTCAATATGCATCTGTGAGGACATGAAAATGCAAATGCTTTGCAATAGTTTTGATGTGCACATCAGCCAGACTTGGACCAGTTGGGAGTTGTAGCGTACACATATTCAAATTGGCTTTGCTAAAGTGAATAATACAATATTTGTATTCCACAATGAGGAAATTATTTTGTCGTAGATGTATTTCAAACGACGAATAGAGTAGTGAGGTAATACTTTGGTCGAAAATGTGCAGAGAATTGCAAATGAGGCTCTATTCAAAGAGGATTCGTGTAATATGCTCAGAATGGGCTCCGACTTCAGATGAAAGATCTGAAAGCTTTCAAAGAAAATTATCAAAGAATTCACTTATAAGTTAAATTAATTTAACTCTTTCAAAATGAAATTGAATATTCACATTAAGGCATTGTGCAGTAGGTGCGTTGCAAGTGCCAATAAAGCAGTTGTAGATGCATTTGCCCTGGGTGCCGGTATAAAGGAGTAGTTCCACCTCCGCCTGAAATACAGTCAAAAACTGTTCCAGATGGATACTCGTATCTATGAACAACACAATGCTTACCCCATCCAGCACAAGAAGGCAAAGTAAATTTACTTCCTCTGGATAACCACGGTATAGTGATTAATGCGCTTTCTTGTGATTCAAAAGTTGCAGAATAATATTTAAGCCTCTCCAACGCCTACTGCACAAATCGATTTCTGCCTGGTCGTACTAAATTGATTTCATGTGCTTCGGGATTTAGCTCCTCTTTATACAAAAAAAAAAAAGATCACTTCCCACTAAATTTATTTGGTAGTACACAGTTCTGATTGAGGTTAGGTTAGGTAGATGGGTTGGCGAGGGGAACAGATCCCTTTGCGCCACACTCAGGTCAATATACATAGATCCATTGTGATGCCCATTTGGGGGTAAGTGTCCCTTGCTCGTAAAGCACTCTCCTATTGCCTTTGGGTTTTGAACCACCTAGAAGCCTTGATGAACCTACAGATGTCTTTAATAGGTATGCCACATAGTTCTTCGATATCCAGAAAGAAGTATTTTGTGTCTGCGTTGGAAGAGGCCTTGGCAGTGACATAGAAATCGAGTTGTGCCCTAATTGACTTTTTCGTCTCCGCAGCCCCTACAGAGATCATCCTCACTTAGTCTTAGCTTTTTCATACGACGTTGCAGAGTATTATGCTCTCTAATCACTCCTTCAAGAGTGGAAAGGGTCATTCTGTCTTCCTGCAACATTGCATTAGATCTGGCCTTGTTGCAAGTTGGTCATAGTTTTCTCGTTATTTTACAGGAGCTCAAGGAGAGCCATCTGTAGTTTGCTTCCTCGAGAGCCCTAATCCGTGCTTCGTCTTTAAGCTTACACGTCAGGACTTTTACTGAGTGATCAGGCTGCACTAGGTCCAGCGTAGAACCTCTTCTATCGAGTTCGTCAGCTTTCTCATTCCCTGGCATACTCTCACGTTAAAGGACCCAGCATAGTTTTACTTCATGCTGTATACCAGGAATTTTAAGTACTTCACGACAACTCTTCACAAGCTTGGATTTCACTTCTATAGCAGAAGTGGCTGTTGTAGCCACCTGGCTACCGATGAAGAAATTGATATCATCGCGTGGTATTGTCTTCTTAGGACCTCCGCAGGGAAAGCACTGCTAAGATCCGGGAGTCTAGGCTCAGTTTGTCAGAAAGACGCCCGCACCCGCGCTAATGTCCATCTTGGACCCGTCAGTATAGATGGGTTATGTGAACTCTGTGATTTTTGTCTGGGTCCCAGGCCACACTGAAATCATGGGCAATAAGATCTCCGATGAGATTGCAAGGTAAGGCTCAGAGGAGATTCTCTCAGGACCCGAACCGGCGTTGGGTCTTCCTGCGCCCCATGAACATAATTATGTGTGGCACGGTTCTCCAGGAGAACTAAACCAATGCTCCCAGATCTCCGTAAGAAATCCGCGGCATTCTTGCTGTCCCTTAGGAGAAAAGACTGCAGACAACTTATCGGTGTTCTCACGGGACTCACATTTGCTAAACACCTCAAACTGGTAGGCTTAAGTGATAGAACAGTTTGCGATGCCTGTGGAGAGAGTGACGACACTATGTAACACTTTCTCTGTGAGTGTCCTGCTTTTGCTCGTATCTGATGGCAGATTTTCGGCACTGATATGATGAGTGCTGAAGAAGCATTTACTCAACTTTATCCGGAAGACGAGGAAATTCCATGAAAATGGTTAAGACAGGGTTTTCTTCTTGACAGTACAGCGGAGCAGTTGCCTCTGAGTGCTTCAGAGAAGCGTTCCTGACCCGACAAAAAAAAATAGATGGCTTTGACGCCATTTACCCATTCGTCCCTGCTCGGGAAGACAAAGTCTAGGTAGGGTACTGTTCAGACAATAATTACTACATCATCTAGATATTTATTTAGAATCTGAGTATGTTCCCTTATGCTTGGTTTCCAGTCATTTGTTTGACTGATTCTCAGAACACTTCTGGCCGCAGAATCGTCTAATGGAAGCAGGTTGCAATACCCTCTAGTCCTGCTGGTAGCTACAGTGCATACCAGTCTTTGTATACTTGTGATAGCCTTGAGATTAGTGACTTTGGTAGCGGCTTCTCACCATATCACAATAGTCGTATACATCCATAGGATACTTTTGGTACTTGGTCCCCAGGTTTTACCAAATATTCTACCAAACGAGTAGAAAGCTCAGTTCTGACGTACAGTTAAGTATTTTAAGCTCTGCTATAAAACGTTCTTTAATATTTCCTCCTAACTTTAACTAATTAAATCATCACTGTTGTCCATGTGTTACAGAGCATGTCCATCGAAAACAGAAAAAAAAAAAAAAATTAAAATATTTTCGACAAGAGTTTCGAAAACTTTTTCCAAACTTTTTTGGAAATTTTTCATGCAATCAATTCTTGCCCATGTGATGTTTTGTTCTAAAATGTTTCCTATGCTAATCAGTAAGTATACGTGGTAATGTAACTTTGAATGTAAAACTTTGACAGAACTGGACGAAAAGTTGTTTCCACACTTGTGGTCACATTTTTTTTGAATCATATCCAAAAATTTAAATGGATTCTTCAGAATATTCTCATAATTATTTAACCTTTGTTTGTGTAAAATGTAAAATGAATTTCATGCCAGGTACAATGGTAATTTCTCATCCCTCTAGTTTGAATAGAATTTCAAAGGTTTCCTGAGTCCTGAAACCACATCATAGCAACCGCAGATAATTGTCAAAAGGAATTTCAAGAAGTATGAGTGATTTCTTCAAGGAAAGGCAAATAGAAAAAAAAAAAAAAGAAGAAAATTGCAATCAAAGGAATTTGTAAAAGTGGTTATTCCCCTTCGTAATGAAATCGGAAGCAATTTTTAGAATTTCATTCGAAACGTGTGTTCCGTGTTCGGTAATGAATGTGGGAAGAGAAATTAGAGATTTTTGATTGTTTTCTCCCACAGAGTCTTCGGTTATGTATTTCCTTTAAATACAATTTTCCAGAAGCATTTTAATTAAATTGACTGAAATCATATTTCACCCATTTAGGGGAAGAACTTTTTTCCCTATTTAAAGTACAAACTTTCTTATGAATTTGAGTGGGTGGTGTGGTATGTGTGTACGAGTATATGTATCCTTTTGTTTCCCGGCAATTAATTTCTTTATTAATTAATTTACCTATGAGCGCATGTTGTGAATGTTTACGAAAATGGGTCGAAGGGTGTTCATCTCTATTATACGTTCAAATTAATTAACCCAATGAACTAGCTCCAGCAGTGGCGATGGATTGAATTATATCACTTTAATTAATTTATTGCGTTGAGAATGATAAAAGGATCAGAAGGGTCGGGGTATTTTCTATGCTACGATGGTTATCCATTCATTCATCACTGTCTTCATAGCTAAAGAAAATTGAAGTTTAAAGCGAACTTGTCCTTGTTTAGTGTGAATAAGACAGCGGCGGGGAGCAGTTAAATTTGGGATAAATTTGAAAAAGTCCACCGTTAAACAAAGCAGATGGTAAGTCGACATCATTGAAATATTTTAACCTTTATCCGTAAGGACAATGATGCCGATGTTATTATTTTTTTTAAATTTAAATCTCATAAGGTCCTTAAGATCATCGAAGTTCAGTGAAGGTAGTACTATAATACTTGACTTGACAATGTACATACAACCTGTAAACATAGATATGTAAAATACTTATCCTTCTTTTGGACTTCGCTGAAGAAGATACCTGCACTAAAATTTGGTGCAATTTATTTCGCAAACCTGAAAACTTTCGAAAGACATGCATAGCAAAATAAACCCTGGAGACTCCAGCCCAGCTCAACACGCTTATACGAAAGGTAAAGTTTTAGAGACAGCGTTGCACTGTGTTGTCGGCTGAATAGAGACAAAAAAAATAGCCGTCTTCCTAGACATTGAAGGAGCCTTTAACAATAACAGAACGGATGCGGTGCGAAGAACCTTAACAAACCTCAATATTCATAATATCCTAATTAGTTGGATAGTTAGTATACTGGAGGAAAGACATTTGAACTTGTTGAAACAAGGTTAGAAGCATAAGCCATAGAGGTACACCTCAAGCTGGTGTTTTATATCCACTGCTGTAGGTAATCATTCTAAAGAATGAAAACACTTCTAGAACTCGAAAATAGCGTTGTCAAAGCAACTGCTTATGCAGACGACATTGTGCTTTCAACCCTTAGCAAGCAATTAGAAATGGCATTAAGGACCTTAAATCCCGGAGCCGATAAATGTGGCCTAGCGGTTAATCCTCGAACTATTTACTAGCAAAAGGAAAATACCACAATTTGTAGCACCTTTTGTTGGGGGCACTCCACTCAGAATCTTTAACAGTGCCAAATATTTGGGACTCGTGCTCGATAAGAAACTTGACTGGAGGTTGAATTTTAATGAAAGAATCAAAAAGCTACGGTAGCCTTCTGCTCGTGCTGTACAATGTTTGAGAAAACCTGGGGACCTAACGCCAAAATCATCCTATGGATGTACTCGTATACGGGTATAGTAAGACCTATGACTTACGGCAGCCTCGTTTGAGCCAGCAAAACTACCAACCTATTGACTATCACGAAAGTACAAAAATTTCCACCAGTGCAATAAGAACAGCACCTACAGCAGGACTTGAGGCTATCCTCAATCTGCTTCTGATAGACATCTTCATACGAGTATCGGCGGCTAGTTGTGCCCTAAAAATTAGTAAATCAGACAGCTGGAGACCAAACAAAATGGGTGACACTACGATGCTACAGAAATATCTAGGCAATGTATCTACTACTGATTATACCACAAAATACCCGGACTTTATAATACCTTTCCCAAGCACCTTCCCGAATAGTGATGAATGGAAAAGTGGTATATTATCCAATATACAATCTATAGCGGTATACACCGATAGATCCAAAATGTAAACAGAGTGTAGGTGCGGGTAACTACTCCGAACCACTAGGTATATCAAAGTATTTTCCAGGCGGAAGTCCTAGCAGTGACAATAGCAGCAAATGAGACTGCGATGATGACAATACTACAAGACCTTTTTTTATCGACATCCAGGAATCAATAAATCCGATTACTAGTACAGAAATATAATTAAAGCTTGTGAAGTGCTGTCAAGAAGAGCTCAAGGTCCTTGGAACACAGACATGAAGGCATACCGGGAAATGAAAAAGCGAACGAACTGGCAAGAAGAGGTTCAGCATTAAGCCCTGACCAATCTGACTGCTCGATGAAGGGAATAAAGCTCTAACAGAGGCAAATAACAGATGGACCTATCTAGACACTTGTGTCAATGCTAGGAAGCTATGGCCCGTATAAGACAAAGCCAAGATCGACAGACTTATGCAAATGAATAGAAAATTCCTATCTACCCTTATAGGAGTGATTACGGGGCATAATACTCTGTGGTATCGTGTATCGCAATGGGTCTGTAATGACCTAAGTGTGGTGGATTTTAGATTAGATTTAGATTAGATTTTATTTCAAATTTATGACTCAATGACGGATTGACGAGCGTACAGCAATCAAGGGTCAGATTGCAGCGGACTCAGCAGTAGAGAGAACGGAGTTACGAGTAGAAACACAATATCGCGTAAAAAAGAAGTGCAGCATGACAAACGTCAGCATATCGACTCATTTGCCTTAAGGGCTGTAGAAGCAGCAAGCAGGTGTGACAGTAGAACTGTCTATAACTTCACCAAATAACTTATTGGTGATCGGAGCTGTAAAGAACATCAAGTGAAGAGGTAGAAGGACACGTATTTGTCACACCTCTTTGACGTAATTTTTTTTTAAATAGAACTTGGTTCGAAGGACACTCTCCCTGGCTGATTTTGATCGGGGATTTTAGGAAATCAGAAGATCAACTGCAACAATGATTTTTTTTACTTAGGAAACAACAAACTCATGTGGAGAAAGAGAGCTCACTTTTTATGCGAAAAACATATCCCGACATATCCCTAAGTTGGAGAATGTTACTCGTAGATGGTGAGACAATAAGAATAAATATGATATCTGTGTTTCCGAAATATTGGTCGATTCCTCCAGAGATTTAGAGTTCGGAAACCGTTTCAAAAATCATTGATGGTACGAGTAAGTAGGTACCACCTCCATGCTTCAGTTGTGGTCAGACGTCCATTTGGATATCTAGTACGTTACTACACTGCCGCTATGCCGATGGGTATACTTAGAATTTATCCCCAAAAGGAAAAAAAACGATTTTTTCATACTTTAACCACATTCATGGTTTTTCGAGCTGAGCTTTCGGCTCTTGAGTTTGCTGTCGCGTAGTATTGACATCCGAAGTTTTACACTGTAGCAAGGTAAGCGGAAACAGTGCATTTTGATGTTGCAAAACAGCAACCGACTGGCACAACCGAAAAACACCACAATTTATGTGTGTATCTACAGATGATTTTGATAACTTGCACTGTAAATAGTTTGACCCAAACGTAGTGTACCAATCTTTTTCCCATCTCAGAAGATTTCTTCCTTGTAATTCTTGTCGCGTAAGCTCTTTAAAAGACTTTGCAAAGTATCTGCACGCCGCATATTGAACGAGTTCAACTCCATGTACGAGTACATTAGGTTAGGTTAGGTAGATGGGTGCCTTGTGACAAATAGTCACTGCTCACCTAGACCAACAATCCGGGTCCATTGCGCCAAATCATTTAACCCTGGAAACGCTGGATGGAGACCGGCCATAGCCTCTGGCCGTTGCGCATGTTTCCACATGAACCACTCGTCAGCGTTTTTGCAGATCCTCACAAGCCTTGATCTAATTACAGCAGATTCCAGAGCCTTAACGGCTGCCTGGCTTTCTATATAGACAGTTATCGTTTTGCCAACGATATTACTATCGAGCATAATTTAAACAGTCTGTATGATGGCTGTGATTTCAGCTTGAAAGACGTTGCACTCGTCGCTGATTCTAAATTAGTTGTTCATTCCCAGGGCTTCACAATAAACTCCGGCTCTCATGCCAACGTCCATCTTAGAACCGTCGGTACATAATACCAGTTCAGTTTTCTTCACGGTTCCTCCAGTACGTTCTGTCAGGATTTCTTATAGTAAATCTCCTTTCAAATGCTAGCGTAGGAGTCATGAAATCAGTTTCCGTCGATCTGCTGGTAGTCTTCCAGCGGGATAAGATGGAGGCATGGCCGTAAAGGCTCGATGACCACAGTCGGCCTTCCCTCAGTTGTACAGCGATTCTAGCCGCCAGACTTCTACAATATACCTATATACCTATACGCTGTTGTTCTTATTGATCCCATGACTCCGATACACGCTGCCCCCTGGATTTTGGTGAGGTTTGAAAGCTGTTATATTGGTACCATACTAGTAAACCATATGTGAGAATGGGTCTTACGATCGCTGTGTCTATCCAGTACACCACAGCTGGTTTGAAGCCCCACGTGTTGTTGAATGCCTCTTTTGCAAGAATATAAAGGTACGTCAGCTTTTTTTATGCGTTCGGCAGTATTATCCTTCCAGTTCAGTTTGGAATCTAGAATTACGCCCAGGTATCGAGCTGAACTTGAGATACTTTGTTCAATACCATCGATGTTTGGGGGTCTGAAGGTAGGAATTGATCTCTTCTTAGTGAAAAGAACTACCTGCGTCTTTGAGGTTAGTTGTAGTGTGAGATAGAGTCTTTCGCTTAGGACTGGAGGGAATTTTCCCGAAACCAGGATGACCACATCGTCGGCATAGGCCGTCGCGATGATGCCGTTTTCCTTCAATATTACTAAGATATCATCCACTACAAGGAGCCATACTAAAGGAGACAGAACTCCACCTTGGGGGGTTTCTCTGCAGACCCTTTGAAAATATAGCCCTGGATTGAAACATCTGTGCAATCCACTTGCAGAGGCCCATGTTCAAATGAGCTTTGTGTAGGCTGTCCAAGATCGCGTCAGTGTTTACGTTGTTGAACGCCCCTTCAATGTCTAGCAACGCCGAGAGTGGACTCTTTAAAGTGGAGGGATCTTTTACGAGTATATTCCTTCTATAGGTAATGGACTGAGCTACAAGTCCCTCGAGCATGATAGAGGTGAAAATCTGCCACTTTTCTGCTCGCACTAACAATTAAAACCACTAAACCTGACAACATAACATTGACAATGACTCTCTTATGACATGCTTCGGTATCCCGTAGAAAGTCAACGATTTACAGGAACTACAATACATAGCTACCTGCTGGCACCTGGAAACGGATCGAATCGGGTCTTTCACAAAACACTCGATTTTGAGCTGCCAACGCTATAGAGGGTTGAGCTGAAATCCCAGGGTTTTTCTCAAGTTGAAAGGAGTTTTTCTCAGCCGATGATTGTCGATCCGTATATAGACCTTGCGACCTTACCACGATCAGCCAAATTTGTTACTCTCGCCCCAGGTCAGTTATGCGCTTTTTTGGGTCAAAGTGTAATCCGAAGGTACCGAGGGCGACTCAGCAGATACATTCAATGTTCAATCTGGTTAAACGCGAATCACACAAGTGACTGCTCTACGTCTGAATACTTAAAGTGGACGTGTAAGAGGAAAAAGGATCTCACTATTTCAATTTTTTTTTTTTTTTGTTATCGTTGAAAGGATCACACTTCGCGATAAACATCACATCAACTTGATGGAAACTTATTATTTACCCATCTGTATCTAAATTTTACTCAATCCATCCAACTGTCATATAGAAAAAAAAAAAGGATAACGTTTTCATCTGCCATTACCATTGAACCGAGAAGTCAAAAGTCTTCTACACAAGAACAAAATGAGAACCGAGCTAAGTATACTAAATTCATTGATATATCTTGCCTCTCATTGAATTACGTCTCGAATGTGCACAAATGCGTGATACATTCCAAATGGCAAGGATTTGCCTGGCGGCGGCTTAAAAAAAAAAACAAAAAAAAAAAAATACACAACCCAAAGTAAATGGAAAACGAGTCCTGTACAAATGTAAATGGAAATGTTCACTCCTTTTTTTTGTCATCGTTTGTTCGGTCTCGAGAAAGACATCTTCCTTATACGTAAATTGGTTGCAGGAGAATGAGATACATTTTTTTGCGAATTGAGTTGAATTGGCGGCCGGAGCAGGAGGTGACAGGGTGGTGTCGGTTGGGTTACACAATTGAATAAAGTTTTCTTAAACATTCTGCTACTTTCCATTAAAAATAATTTACTTTCTTTTCACGAAAGTTGAGAAATAGAATTTTATTCCTTTTTTTTATTTTCCCGACAAAAGAATGTATATGTATGTGTGAAGCAAAAAAAGGACTGCTCAAGTCGTAAGGAAATAAGAGAAAAAAAAAAAAAAAAAAATTCCGCATGATTGATTGCCTAACTAAATTGCTAAGATATACCTCTATAAACTCCTTCCTAAAGGAGTGCTTTTAGTATGCAGCAGATGTTACGGTGACTCGTAGCCCAATGTTGGCTCTAAGCAGTTGTCGTCCCATATACATATACCATACATCCCATTCATGAATACATTTTCTTCCAGTGAATGGATCATCATTCTACCACGTCATGAATACAGAAGGGATAATGTGGGTGTATAGCTACCCCAAGAAAAGGCAAAGTGAAATGCTATCAAACCGCGTATATCCTTCATACTTTTAAGGGACTCCCACGAAAGCACTTTGTGCTCTGCTGTGGCACCACTGAAGGAAAGGTTCATTACACTTTATAATATTGTTTCCATTTAATTCTCTCATCGGTACTTAAGATGTTCTCTTACTCTTTTTCCTTTGTTACCGCTGAATTATTGAATTTATGAGCACGCAGGCTACAACTTTAATGAAGTTGAGAATTGTTCATCAGCGAATCGCAAATGTGTATGCGATATGAAGAGCCTTAAGCGTAAAGGACAGAATTGACAATAGATACGAGTAGTTATTGTTCTCTGTAATCTGCTGTCCCTGATTCCAGTCGTTTAATGTCATCGCCGCCGCATATCTCTTCTTTTTTTTTACCTACCACCCTATTACAAAAGACTAAGGTGAGGATAATAAAAACTTATCCGAAGATAAGCAAAACAAAAAAAAAAAACCTTCAACACGAAAATCCTTTTGAATCAAAAAAAAGGGTTAAAAACTAGAAAAAAAAGAAGCTCTTTTTAATTTCACCTCTGAACACCCAGAAGTTCTTAAGACCTTCAATTCTACTTCACCCCGTCGCGTTTCTTAGAATCTTGAAAAGTTCAAAAGACTGACTTATACATTTGAGAATAAGAAAAGGATGCTAAAACCAAAGAAAATCATCATGATGAGAAGAAATGAAAAAAACAAAAAAAAAAAAAATGAAGGAAAAGTAAAATCCTTCGACGGAGATGGATTGCACTCTTTGGCATTAATAAGGTCTGCTGTTGATGCTTCTTCCTTTGATTTTCATTCTTTCCTTATAATTAACGATGCCTGATGAATTTCGTAGGTGTACCAAAGCATGAATGTCAGGCATATCCTTCATGCTGGCGGCAGTGCAAGGAGCTTATGATTAATTGAATGCAGGATATTAAATTTTTTAGTTTTACCCAGATTTGCAGAAGCGGTTTAGCGGAAAACTAATTTCGAAATATGGAAATTGGTTTTTGTGGAACTTTGATTAATTTGTTCATGGGAGTGCGTGTGGTGAAAACAAAAGACGAAGAACCATTAACAGGTGGTTAAGCTGTCATTTTAAGTGGAAGTTTGTCATTAATTCTAGAGGAACGAAAGATGTGGTTTAGTTTGGTGTAATGGAAAATTCGGATATAAAAGAAGTATAGCTTGCAAGCAGGTGCCAACCCATATTAATTAAGATGAAGCAACGTACACCTATCAGTCAGTTGAAGTTTTCTATCCCAATTAAATCATTGAGTGATGATGACAGTTGCAGTAGGAACATTGTGCAACTAAATGTTGCACACCTCTAAAACAGTACTCGGTCTTTAGGAAAAAGTTTAAATTGGTTTTCGTTTTACTTCAAAATCAATGCATTTCCAAGTTTATTTATACAGGGTGGTCCTGTCATAACTTCGGAACGAAGCAATATTTTGTAACATTTTTTTATTTTTTTCTCTTTTAGATAAAGTATTCCTATTTTGAATAATGGTGTACTGGACAATCCCACAACGGATTTTCGCTGTCAAATCTTACTTTCTGCACGATTCCTTAATTCTAAGGGCACAACAAGAATTTTGCAGTCTTTTTAATGTTAGAGTCTAGAGATCCCATCGTCCGTTTTGTTGTCCGTTTTCCGCAAGAAGGATGTGTTAAATCATGGATAGCTGCATCCGGACATTTCCAAAACAACATAAGCCACATACAGACATCTGTTGACGAACACCCTTCGACATCAACCACGCGCCGCCCGTCACAGCTAAACGTCTCATCATTTTCATATTATTATTTCCATATAAAATTAAATTTGGACCAACATAAGTCGGTTATTATTGGACGGCACACTGCTTGATAAAAAAAAATATTAAAATCCCTATTTTTTGAAGAAATTAATTATGTCAGACGGAGCCCATATCCACTTCAATGTCTTCTGGGGTGTGGAAAACCCTCCAATAATTCAGGATCGGCAAATACATCCACATCGAGTTACGGTTCGGTGTGGTATCTCGGTTGAAAATTTGTTTGAAGACACAAATGTTGATCCAGAAACGGTAAATGGGGACGAGTATAGAACAATGTCGAAATCTTTTTACATCTGCAGCTAGGTTACCTATCCCGTACCCGTATGTGGTTTCAACAAGACGGCAATACTGCCCATATTGCCAGTGATACGATGACTATTCTTCGAGGAATGTTCCCAGGCCGACCTGCTCGTTCTCCGAACTTAACAGCTCCAGACTTATTCCTACGAGTATGGAGTTATATGAAAGGAAAGATTTACAAGAACAATCCCCAGTTTCTTGTTGACCTTAAAGGGAATATTACGTCTCATATATTGGCCTTGGCACCACAAACTTTGAAAAAGAGTGATGGGAATTTTCATCGAAAGATTGGACTTTTACGAAAAACAAAATGGCACTCACCTAACGCATATTATTTTCCATTCTTAGCATCATAAAAAATCGCAAAGATTAAGCTTCAATATTCTTCTGGTTTTGTTAAAATTCGTTAATCAAATAAAAAGTTTTTGAAATTTAAAATCCACTTAATATTCTAGGTCACCCTGTAAATAAATCTAGAATACACAACGAGTGCAAACTTTTAAATTAGAAGAACACCAACAGCTGTGAGGAGCCTTCAAAAGAACCAATCTGTACGTAAGCCAAAAATATACGAAACTTTTGGTACCTATGTGTAAAGTACGAGTACATATGGAAATACTCGTAAAGCACTGATGCATCCTAATAGGAAGCATGTGCTATAGAAACTGGTTCCACATGAACTCCTACCAACCATGCGGTCACAAAACCTTTGCCGACAAATAGTTTAACGACATTCCATTTCGCACTGCTTTTCACATATGTACTCGTATGTATATATGTCGACTCCCTAGATCGCAGGATCTTAAAGAATGAAGTTCAGAATGCCATCGTGAAAAGGGTGTCTTGTTATAACGACCGCTTACGTGGGTGGAATCAAACGGTCTTTTGAATTAATTCTAGGCTGGCTTCCGAGCTAGTTATTCAAAAGTAAACAACATCTTCATCTTCAACATCAACTCTACTTGAGCAGAAGGAAAAAGCAATATGCGTTCTCCGTCGAATTTCGTGCAGCGTTTGACTCGGTGAATAGAGGGCTATCTAGGCATATCGTCCAAAATATTACACGTAATACAAAATCTATTCAGAAACAATCAAACTGTAGTATGGAGTACAATAAGGATGTCAACTGAGACATTTATTTTTCTTTCTGTTTCTGGATGACCTCGAAAAGTATGATATTAAGATAGAATACCTTCTCATAAAAATCCTGCTATACACGGATCAAATAGTCTAGTACATAGTTCTAGCGTACCGCACTCTGTGGGATATTCAAGTTATCCGGCAAATTCAAAATCGGAGAGTCGAAGGAAAATTTGACCGCGAAGGAACCTGGAGCTTTGGCGAGGAACGTTTGACATGTTGAACAATATCGGTACTTAGAAGTCTTTTAAACTCCCTTATCTGCAGGGGTATACATCGCAAATTGTCTGCCTCTTCTGCGCTTGTATACACTGAGATTTAACTTTAAATACTCGTATGTATTAAAAGTTTGAGATCACCGCCTCCTGAAGATTGTGCTGCTCCACTTATTAAAGTGAAAAGCGACACTATTTCTAGAATGGGAACTCAGTCATCAATGTAGCACCTTATGGGATATTTCGAAAAAAAAACCATCTCCTTAATGACCGGCAGTATAGTTTCCGCCAACAATTTTCCACGGGGAATTTAATTGTATAAATATCTGAAAAATTAAGCCAGTGCATGGCAAATGCAGAGTCGTTGTCTTTCATACCTTCAAAGCTTTCGATTGAGAGTAATAGTGGAGACAGACTGCTGGTATTGATACCATGTTACGAATACCATGGTATAGTGAATACTACAACCACTGACAGACTGCATTTCGTAGTATTCGATGACTTTGACGTTTGTGTTGTCTGTCATAACAAATAAAAATAGAAAATTCAAGACAGGATGAATAAAAATTATTTACTTTTGTGCCAAATGATGAGCAAAAAGAAAATTCAAATACTTGAAAGCGAAAGTGCATACCTAAGAATTGTCAAAGAAGCTACGAAGACTAGGCAATAGAGAGAAATTGGCGCTGCAATCAGTAAGAAGGTGGTATACCAGCAAAAAATTGCGAATCTCAATACCAGGTATATTTTATGGTATACTAGCTTTTTACGTAGTATTGCAGTGACAGACATGTGGTATAGAACGTAATATTGCTATACCATCAATACCAGCAGTCTGTCCTCGTTAACAAGGTTCAATCTTGTGGTGTTAGTAAGACTTTTCCGATGGATGTACTTCTAGCCCCTTCTCAAACAATACTGGTGTACCCCTGTTTTTAACTCAAATCTAATTTTGTGCAGCTATTGCTTGGATTCATATTATGGCATAAAAGCACTTCAGGTGCCGAGGGTTCCCGAGCAATTACAGGGTTATTCAATTCGACGTTACAATTTAAATCTGACAATACTACTGTGGTTCTGTCAAAGATAAACAGCTGGTATTTGACATCTGTTAATACTAAGAATTGACATTTGTAATTATGGAACAGTATATGAGAGAACGCCTTCGTCGTTTTGAAAAAAAAAAAATACGACCCAATTACGCCGCCAGTCTACGTCGAGCACCAAACTGACACCCGTGGTGGATGCAATGGCCTCTCAACGATCACATTTTGATTGTCAGAGTCCCAAATCCTGCAATTTTGTTTGTTTACATAGCCGTCGAGCGAGAAATGACCCTCATCGCTTAAGAAATTTTTGTAAGAAAAATCGGGGTGCACTTGTTGATTTTCCAGCATTCAATCGGCGTATGTTCTACGCATTCTATGGGTTGAGCGGTCGTCAAACGATCCATATTGTAAAAGTGGAAAGGCAAGGATCACTATAAATGACAGATATATTTGACAGTTGCCATATGGCAGGGAAGTGAAATCCCAACCTTGAAATGAATAACCCTTTATTTACGTCAACGGTTTAGTAAAGCTCAACTCTGCTCCAAATTTTAGTTGTATAATAGAGCACGAATATTGGTTTAAGCAAATGATTTTACGTGTGGTTAGGTTAGGTAGATGGGTGCCTTGTGACAAATACGAGTAGTCACTGCTCACTTAGACCAACAGTTCGGGTATATTGTGGCCAATCATTTTTGGAAACGCTGTAAAAGTCAGCTGTTAAAACCACTCAGATACTGATATAAATCTCATGAGGTACGAAAGCTCTACATTACCTAAGTCCTCCAATTCCGAGAAAAAGTAACTTCCGAGAGTCTTCATTCTTGTAACGGATATGGCAGGACAATCACACAGCAGGTGACGATCTTCTCCATCCCTGCAACTTCTACAATAGTTGTTATGTAGCACACCAAGTCGCTCCGCGTGAACGCCAATGGCACAATGACCAGTAATTATTCGAGAAACCATCCGTGCGTTATAACGACTAAGTTTCACCATTGTACGTGTGAGCCTTGAGTTAATTTTTACTGCAAAAATGTGTTCCAGATCTTACCTGCAAATTAGTACTTACAAGTCTGGAAAACAAGGTATAATATACGAGTAGCTTTTCAGATGAATAATGAAATCAACGCGCGGTCCCTGAACTGAAAATAATCCCATCAATTTATCCGTAAAGATTTTTAAGCCTATAATACTCGTAGATTGATTTCCTGGCACATTTTCACCCGCAATTTACGTGTCTGGATTTTGCAAAGTCAAGTAAGTGTCACCGATCTCTTTAAATATCTTATAACTCGTAAATGATAGCACACTTCTGATAAAGTGATGTAGTAATATGATTAGTTTGCACTCTGGATGTATGAAATTCTCGATAAGGAATATCTACAAATCTTTAAGATGTCATGACGGTTAATTAAGGGTAGTTACTAAGTTAAATACCTCATAATACATCTTGTTTATCTCCTACGATAATTGAGGTCTTCAAATGTGAGAGGCATGTTGAAGGTTAAGGAAATTTTGGATACAAATCTTTAGTTCTGTATGTAATTGGTGGTAACGATGTTAGTAGACGTAGATAAAAGCTATGGTGTTAGATTTGAGTGTATTAGGATAGTGTTTTTCTTTTCAAGCTTACAATCTGAAAGGGAGCATTTTATTTTCTTCCTTTTCGTCCAAAATTTGATTCGGATCTATGTAATCCTGCGACAATCTCATAAAGTAACGTGAGTTACCCAGTTCATGTAATGTACTTTTGTTTCAAATTTTTAAAATTCCAAGAATTACTAAGGTTTGATGTTAATAACTTGTTTTATAGTTTGAATTGTTCAATTTTTTTCATATGAATAGAGTTTGAAACTTATTAAATTAGATTGAGAGTACTACATCGCCTGATGTAACATGCGTTACCAGAGCTCTCTAAACAGTAAGTAGGAAATGAATAGATATTTATTTTACAAAATTAATCCACCTATATGCATATAAAGGAAAGTGTTGCCATTTCCATAACTTATATTATATTGTAGAGGCCAACTGGGTGGAGATTTATTTCTAGTAACGAAGTAAAATGTAACAGGAGTTACCACAGAATTACCCCATATAGATTTCTTTATTTCTCATATCAATTAAGTCGAAATGAACTGCAATGTCTTCGTGCTATGAACAATCGATTTGAATATCAGAATTTTACCAATGAAAAGCAGCGCCAAACACAATACATTGTTACCAAAAAGTAGCTGAATAATGAGCAGCGCATAAAATAGACTATACTGCATACTGATGGAGACACAACAACCTATGGCCTCTTCGCTTGATTCAAAACCAGACCTGTAAGGTGAAAAAAAAACCTGGGACCTGAAGTAGGACCTTATTACCGGAGTTTCATGGAACATTCTCACAAAGACTCTCAAATAAAATTTTTCGCGGGGCCAATTTACAGTCTTTCGTCATTTCGTGTTTCGACATTTAACCAAGCTATGTGAGATATTAACCATCGAAATGGAAGTTACCAAGGAGCATGTTCGCCATTTTTGGCTTTGGGAATGACATAGAAATCGTAATGCAGCGGAAGTTGCACGTGAATTGTAAATTATGGGCTCAAAGGCTAATTGACCTGGATAAAGGCTAATGGCTTAGCACTCTAGTTGAAAACACATTCGCATCCGTTGATGAATTATATGAGAAGTTAGATTCTTCCAGTTCCACAATGCACAGACACTTAAAGGCACTTTTCTTTTCTTTTTCTTTCTATAAATTTTCAAAAACTTCCAAAACCACTTGCAAAAATGTTTAAGCTCGGAAAATGGATACAGCACTATTTAAGTGCTCTTCGTTGCCTTTTCATTTAAATTTAGATCCATTCCTCAACATGACGTGTCCTTCGGGTAAACTGCAAAAATGGCCTAAAGCAGGTCTCCGCTTAGAAAAGGTAATGCTCTGTGTCTGGTGGGACATGCGTCCTATTGTCCATTATGAACTATTTCCTCCTGATCAAAACATCAGGAGAGAGTATTATGGTCAACAATTGGCCTGTCATGGAGTAATGGGCATTATGTTTGCTTGTGGCCCGAGCTGTCCAGGTTCGAACCCAAACGGGGAATAGCAACCACAGCCACCTAAGCATAAACGAGAAACGAATAAAATCGCTGCACCAGAAAGGAGTTTCTGCCTAGTAGTATAGTGGATCAAAAATCGACTCTGAGTTCCGTCGAATTTGGAAACTTTCTTTAAACAAAAGGTCAACAATTAGACCGATTGAAGGCAGTTCTCGACCAATTGCCGAGGGATACTCTTCCAAAAAGACAATGTCAGGCCACAAGCGATAATAAAAAAAAAAAATCATAACTTTTGTTGGGACATTATGGATCATCCAGTGTACTCTTCTGACATTACCTCAGCGATTCCCATATTTTCAGGAGCTGGCAAAATAATGTGAGCAATCGGAGAATGAAAAAAAAAGTACCAATACCGGACCTGTAATTGTAGGTACTTCAATCCCTACAAAAGTACTTAAGCGAATGGTATTAACTACTTTAGTACTTAAAAATTATACTTAAGTACGTTTTTTACTTCCTTTAAGTACTTTTAATTCCTTTTGAGTGCAAAATGTATGTACATGATACACTCATTGGTTCTTAGAAATAAACATTTTTAGAGTCGACTCTGAAGCAGACTTTTATTAATTAACTCTAAGATAACTCTAGCTGTTAAAACCTAACTAAAAGTCAACTTTACGTCACTATTGCTAATCATTTCTGAACTTTCGCTATTGCAAACTCGGCTTAATTGTTTAACTTTGGAAGTTTTCTGCTTCTCTTGCTTGTTTCATGTTTATATTCAGATATTTTTTTTGGGAAAATGGTATATTTTAACCGTCAATTTAGAGTCAACTTAAATATCGATAAGTCGAAGCTAACCATTTCCTAAATAAATGTAGACTTATGTGGAATTTTATGCTTAATTTCTACAACTTTAGAGATAGAGTCAAATTTTAATTAGTTAGTTTATAATAGTAAAAAGTAATAGTATAAGTAGTACTATAAGTAGTACTGCTTTGAGTCAAGTACCCACAAATACAGGGAATTAATTTAATTTATTTATTTCATTTCGTCACCAAAGACTTTCATAGATGAAGGCTTACGATTTCCGGGGAGTCAATCTCACCAGTCAGTATCCTATGTAGAACCAGTACACCTGGCTCTGCTCTAGACGCCTTGATGAACCTCTTCATCACTGAAGCGTCTACTCGTCTTTTTAGAAATGACGAAAAAAACACATTAAAATGGGGTTCTCTGCCTGGTTGTACAATGGACCTGTTTTTGAGTCTGAGTGCTCCAGTAGGGTGTACCCGTCCCGACAAAAAAAAAAAAAAAAATCCTATGTAGAAAAATAACTCCTGTAACCGTTCTCCTAACTTCTAATGATTCTAAACTAATCAATTTTAACCTAGATTGGTAGGGTGGTAAATTGTTTGGATCGACCCGAGGAAGCCCTCTAAGAAATCTTTTTTTGGATAGATTCAATTCTGGAGTTATGAACATTGTAGTATGGATACCAAACAATAGATCCGTATTCTAAAATAGATCTAACAAAAGATAGATGTAATATTCTAATCACATATGGGTCAGAAAACTCACAAGCATAGCGCCTATTAGCTTTGTTAGCAATGTATTCAATACGATAGTTGAAGGATAGTTTACTATCCAGCAATATACTCAAATTTATTAAAGAGACACGAGAAACGACTTTACCATCAATAGAATAGGTATGCATGAAAGGTGAAAACGTACATGTTTAAGCATTGGAAACAATGAATATCTTCTCCCGACAAATATAACTTAAAGTCATCAGCAAACATTAGTGTATTACATTCAGTTAAGAATTTAACAATATCATTAACAAATAAGATGAATAAAAGAGGACCAATGTGACTTCCTTGTGGGACATCTGAGGTCACACAGATTTTATTGGAAATATGATTACGAAATTTCAAATATTGATATCTGTCATATAGAAAGGATGAGAGCCAACCGCAAAAAGGAAAATGGAAAACCTAATCTTTCAAGTTTATAAAGTAAGATTTTGTGATCAACACACGGTCAAGAGCTTTACTGAAATCTATATAGATTGCATCTACTTGGTTTCCTTTACTGATTTCAGAAATGACGAAATTCGTAAAGAGTAGTCGATCGTTTCTTTACAAAACCATGCTGATTATTGCAAATAATTCAATTTTTCAGTAACCAATGTATCAAACAATTTTGGAATAAACCTACCAGATATGAAAATAGGGACAATAAAAGAATATTTCCAGACAGACGGAAAGATATTAGTTTTTGATGGCAGGTAAAATATATGGCATACAATTTTGTGCAATTGAAGGGCACATTTACTAAGGAAGCTGGAAGGTAGGCCATCGGGGACAGGATTAAAGCTTGAGTCTATTCCAGTCAAACCCTCCAAGCAGTCATTTTCCGAAATTTAAATATTATTAGAAAATTTGAGTGGAAGAATCTCCAAGGTAGGAAAAGAAATGTTCATCAATAACAGAGTCTTCTTTTGAATAGACTGCCAAAAATACTCCAAAATTATTACAAATGGAAGATGAAGTCCGTTAAAAGACAGTGAGGATGGATAACCATCATTTTCGTTCTTAGAGTTGATGAATTGCCAAAATTTATTCGGCATATATTTGATACTACTCTAAATATCGTTTAGGTGTGCATGATAAAGGGCGGATTTGAATTCTGACTTTAGACTTCTATAAAGCATGTAGCTCCTGGAGCTTTCATCACAAATATTGGAGAAAATCAGGTCCAAGGTGCGGTCTTGGCCATTTTTAACATTATTAATCTAAAGTAAACCCAGAGACTGAAATGTATCGACAAACTACAAGTAATCCAAAGGCATTGAAAAGTACTTAAGTGCAACAACTAAGTGCAAGTATAAGTACAATTACAAGTCCCTGAACTAGTACTCAAAATTTCCAAATACTAGTAGGTACCAAGGAATTGGTACTTAAGAACTTTTAAGTGAAAGCTTGTATCTTAATTTAACAGGTATTTTGATGACCTCCCAATTTTAATAACCACAATATTAGGAATTGAATTTCTGTTCATAAGAAGGACAAACTTTGTGTCCGCTTTACTAAAAGTCACAAATTTTCAATTTTTCATTCACTATGGTGCCTTCTCCACCTGGATATCAAGATATCATCAGAAACTAAAATCAATTGCAATGCATTGTCAATGTTGAACAAAGATCAACATAAAATTAAGCCGTTTCACCTGAAAACCTTTGCTTCCTTTCAATGGAATGCATCAGATGTTGCTAAGAACCTCTGTTGCACTCTCATTATCCATTCGAAATGTATTTGTTTGAAGAGAGGTTTTCCAAAATCAGACAAAAGTTCAATTACACATTCACTGCTTGCATTCAAAATTTCAGCATCAATTAGTGCGCATTCCTAATCCTTTAGCCAATTTTCTCTGTGTATCAGCATATCGACGACGACAGCAGGAAGAGCGATACAAATGACAATGCAGGTCAATCGATATCAACCTTAGATGTAGATGCAATAATTCCATTGGGCTTCCATATGCCCCTAAGCTAGACACACTGCACTCATTGAATGGTGCAATGGACAGTAATAATTTAAGTTGTCCTTGCCCTTCTACCCCCACCAGTTCACCTCAGCACCCCTCGATAAATCCATTGGGTAATATTAAACTGATTTTTTGTTCGTACGAGTATCTATCGACACTGCAGTTACCCATTTGTACGGATGCGGGAACACTTTGGGTGGTGACAAAATAGGCACATAACAACTGTAGGACATTCCCTAGTCCGAGCCCGTTCGGGAACATAGACATTATTACTTTCAGATAATAACTTTTCACCAGAGTGTGTGCTACCCACATTGGTGTTAGACATTCTGTATCGATTCCTATTCGAGGTTAACCTCGACAATATGTGAGTAAGTTGGTCATATCCTTTCGTCCGTAACATAGTGTTGTTGCAGGATGTTTTGTTTTCGAATTATTCTCTGGCTATAACGGCTATCTCAAACGATGTGCATGATGCACTTTTACCTAGTTTTTGCTTTTCCCGTCCAACTACTGTTATTGTAGGGAGAACCTAGTGCTTTAGTTTCCGGATAATAGAATATTGAGTGTATGTCCTTTGGGTACCATACGAGTAAAAAAAAAAAAAAAAAAACACCTCTGAGATCTAACTAAAGGGAGAGCAATATTCATCGAAGCAATAACATTCAATGTGATAATAGAAACATTGTGCTGGACAAAGATAAGGACTGTGTGCATGTGCGATGATTCGTCGGACATCCTGTTCCATTCATGGTCACACATAGTGAGGCAATGGGGTGCAATCAAAATAATTAAACGAATGTGTACGTTTGCAGTAGGTATCCGGCTTCTGTGCCATTTTTCTCGGGATAAAAGTTATAAAAACTTGCCTAACTGTGGGGCTGTATTTCCTTTAAAAGACGAATAAAAAATTAACAAAACGAGTATACTCGTATATTCCTTGAATGCATTCAAACAATGAAACCGGTGGTGGTGCCTGCAAGGACTTTCTGACCATTTGTTGTGCTTTCCTTCTACTATTTCTTTCTCTCCACCCATTAAAAGTAGAATAACAGGAAGTTATGGTGACAATGTGCTTAGATATACAAAGAAAAAAATGCCCCAAGCAACAGGACAAATAACGCGCTCGCAAATAAAACTATAAAATTCGAGGTCAATCGGTCTTTGCTGTGTCCTTTTGTTTTCTAAAATTTATTCACTTTATTTTATTCATTGTTCCTATGCATGGGCAGGGTTATTCTTATTTTTATTTTAGAAAATTTTATTCAGTTTTTCCTGCAAGCCTACAGGGTAGTGGTAGTGGGACTCATTTTCAAAAAGGAAGGATACTGTTTCAGTTTCTATGACGTAAAAGAACACTTTCTACCCCTCGAAAACAATCTCAATTGTCATTTCAACTTCAATTGTGTGTGAAAATTCAAAAATGTGGAGATATGTACGTAACGTATACAAATACAAGAGGTCATAATATTTTACGATACCCAAGGAAATTTACTTTTGAAAAAATCCAATCGAAGTTTTTTTTTTTTTTTTTTAGTGTTGATGTAGTGTGCTTGTTTTTGAAAATTCAGCCATAAATAGGATTTATGTCCTTTTTATTTGTGGGAATAACAATTTTATTTGCACACTCTCCCATCCAGTTGGATGGTGTGTTTCTCGGAACTTTTTTTTTTCTCCCCCCATAACGATATGAAAGGTCCTTGACAGCGGAATAATGTGTTTGGGGATAGTGTATGGGATAAGGAATGGAACATTTTGTTGAATCATTCAGGCTGGGGACGGGCGTGGTGGGTACAAATTAATGGCATTGCTTTACAACATCTGTGAATAATTGGAGGGAATAATAATAGGAACCCGATGGTGTTTTGCGCGTAATGTTTATCGTTCGGAAGCTGTTATTGGAGACTATAGTCCCTAAAATAAGCAATGCCAAATTTTCAAAATAAAACCAATGGGTATTGATTTGGCGTACAGATTGCGTAGGTGGAAGTTTCCAGTAATTCTGTGTTGTGTGTCCTTCATCATTCATGTTACACATAACACATGTGGGATTATGACTAATCTGTCGTGCTTTAAGGTGAGCATTAACGATCCTTCTTGCGTGACAGGAATTAAAATATTAAGTAAGCGGATAGAAATTTTTCAGTGATGTTTAAGGTTCAGGTTCTGCACCGCACATCTATGATTGAAATGAAGAAGGACATACTCGTATGTAGTCAAAGATTTGTCTAGATTTTGATGGGCTTTAATATATTAAGAAAGTTGTAAACTCGGAGACCTAAATCAAGTTATTGAGCGATGGTACGTGTGGGAATATTGGACAATGAAAAGACCAGAAGTATCACAAAGTTCATTGCTGTTGGGCTGTAACCAGAAAAGCATTTGCTGACCGGATATCAATGGAGCATTGAATGGCAGAATCACTAATTGTATCAGCACGTTATCAGAAGAGCCGCAACTAATTACAATCGGCCATCTGTTCGAGAAACCTGAGGTATAGAGCGATGCTGCAAAAAGGTCGAGATCTTCTCTTAAAATATAAGGGCAGTATCACACGAAAGAAGTGAAATTTCTTTACAAATTTCGGTAGCAAAAAAAAATAACAGAGACGGAAAGACTAATACAGAAACTACGAAAATATACAATATGATGCTGACATGGATAACGATTAATATATAATATATGGATAACGATATTCAAGCATCCATCTCCACGTTTAGTCAATCAGGACTGCTCAAAGCTGGAGCAACTGATCAGGTATTGAAAATGTATCTAAAAGTTATATTCGGAACGAAATTGACGTCCGCAATGCTTGATGTTGATCTTGACTTAGGTAATCATACAAAAATAATTGCCTCTTTTAATAAATTCTCAATATATAAAAAATAGCGTCCAGCAATACAAACTATTTTTCTTTGCAGTGTCTGCTATATATGTAATTGAAATATATGTACATACATATACTACAGATATAAATTTCTATAACACGAATGTCATCACCATTGCTATGAGAAATTTTCATTATTGCTATTCCAGTGTAATGCAAAAGGAGTAAAAATAGCCATCATTGCTATTTTCATATAGCTGGTTTAGCTATTTCTTTTCAATGAAACTAATACAAAAAAGGACTCATGCCTTTGACGCAATGCCTTAGCGGTCACTGTGGTGTTATTCTTGGTAGTCATACTTGTGTGACGTGTTGTATTTTCCGCATGGAGTCAAAGCATTTATTGCCGTTTTTCAACATCATGATTGAGAAGCTTCGTAGTGACCTTAAACAACTTTTTGTGTGTTTTTGGGATTTGAAACCTGAACCTCACGCTTAGTAGTCCAAATCACTAATCGCTCAGCAACAGAGACACCATGCAATGCCAATAATAAAGTCCGATCATAAATTTAATTTTCGTTACGTTAATATAGTGCGTTTAACCCCACACGTACTTAGTGCGCGATCACTGAACGGGAGAATCAAAGTTCGAATCCTTAAAAAACGAATCCCTAAAAACAGACTCTGGGACCGTGAGTCTGGCGAACGCCTGATAAACATCAGAGAGTAAGATTGTCATGAGAAGCTTTCCTCAATCGAAAAAAAAATTCCGTTCGAAAATGGCAAAAGATTGTAGGTCCCAACCATTCGTACCAAGCACAGCACGCGTGACTGCGAAAAGCTAGGTCACGCCCTTTATGAGCGGTTAACGCCAAAATATTTATTTTCTTTATTTTATGTAATATAATTAGCAGAACTAATAGCAGTGAAATGAAAATAGGAGAATTAGCTATGAAAAATAGCCATTATTGCTATTTCTAAAAAAGCTATCTGAATCACTTTTATTGGGGAAATGATTGCTTTGCTATAAAAAATTTAGCAACTCCAGAACATTTGTGTGAGCCTCGGCTATTTGAATTTCAATACTTTGCAATATTAGAAGTGCTGCATTAATTTGCAGAAAAATAATTTAATTTAGCCAAGTCTTGACTTTCTTCAAAGTGCTGAATGATTCCTCAATAGTACCACTGGAGTATGGAGTGGTTGGAATAATTTGTACGGCTGTTTTAAACACTATGTTAAGAATGATTTTTTTTTTTTTATAATTTGCACGTGTTAAAGGGGATATGAATACCCTTATACTAATTTTTTAGAACACGGGCGTTTTTTGTGGAAAGGGGAAGAGGCAGAAAGAAAGACAGGTTGATGTAGTTGGTTTGAAACTCAGGTGATAGTTAAGTTTCAGTGAACTCCAAGGGTGGCTGTCCAGATAACTGGGGAGCTTGTTTGTTTTTGCTTTTGTCGTTGCTCATGATTCACAGTATTTTTTTCCGTCCTCAAACAACATTTCACTCCTGCAATGCTGAAAATATTTTTTTTATTGGTTACGATGTTGAGCTTCTTTATACGAGACAGATTCAGAACTTCCAGAGAAGTATATATACTTCTGTATACTGCTGTTCTGAAGAGACTCAGGGAATTCCAAATATGGCAGGTACGAGGAGAGATTAAAATACATGGGTGCTCTGCGAATGACATACCCAATTTCAGGAAAAAGTTTAACCCTTTCATTATGAGTATCCATGTCGACAAATGAGAACACATCTAAACTCATGCGAGTATGCAAGATTACGAAATAGTAACTGTAGATGGACAGAATAGATACCTTCGAGACCTTCAATAATAAGCGACATTTTTAAAAAGATGACTGACTATGCGCAGCTGCTTAGTTAAGCATGCAAAAAGGCTTGGTATATGTTCGAATGATTTCTTTAGAAACAGTATGGCCGAGGAGGAGGAAACTATTCTTCACGTTCTTTGCAAGAAACTCCACTTAAGAGCCTTTGGCTTTAACGACCTTAACGATATAAGTAAGGCAGACATTAGAAAAAAAAGTTACAAATGGTTCAATGAGTAGGCAAATGACCGTTTCCCCAAATCCATGTGGTATCACAATGGACCTATTATTGGTCTAAGTGTGTCGGCTTTCAAATGTCAGCCACTTCTAGCTAACCTAACCTAACCTATGCAGCTGCTTTATCATAATCGTCTAAGATCGAAGTGGTTATAAACGAGGAAGATTAAATATAAACTATCAACAAGCAATGATAGCTAGGCAAAGCTCTGTTAATAACTCTGCCAACGATTCTCGTATCTGACAAAATCAACACCCATATCTTTGGGCTAAGTATGCAGTTGAGTAGTACCTAAAATAAAGAGGAAGGCGCTTTCGAAATGCAGTGAACGCTTCGGCTGAATGCCTATTAATTTCGAACATAAGCACCGAAAAGTCAATCACGCTCGTAGGGCATGTTTCAAGTTTTGGCCAATCGTCCAAATCAAAAGAACAAAATCTTTCACATCCCATAACAAAGCAAATCTCTTACCCAGTTTGTAGAAGTGAACAAAAATCAGTTTTATGCAAATGACAGATTTGCAATTGCTAAAACGGTCTCGAATTTCCATTTCATTTAGCAATGTTTCAGTTTACGAAAAAAGCAAATCTACCACGCAATCTTTGCCCTCTTTTAGATTCTCACTGCTTTCGTATCCATTCCCTTGCTAAGGCCAACCTAATAAACTCCCTCGTGTGTGGAAACCCATGCAAGGCTCCATGCGATTTTCGCAAATCTGTTAGCATTTCTTCTAATTATTCTGCTAAAATGGTTTCACTCATGTTATACTACACAGGGATTCCATATGTTTGTTCGCATTCCATACACACAGCAGCTGCAGAATCTGAGTTGCTGGCCTGGAAGAGTAACACCAACGCACTAAAGGCATCATCCAACTGTAAACAGGTCCTGCGGCTGGTTGCACTGCGTTGATGGTGATCCTGATTTGAAAGAGCCGTTGACGTTGTCGTCCGTCACGTCAACAATGTCGGTCATGGATTACCAGTTAATTGTGCTGCTTCATCGTTAAGCCGGCACAGCCATGGCAAATACAATTTACTAATTAAATTAACTCATTTCATTATTTCTTGTCTGCAGGGAGGGAGGCAGTTTTCCAAAAACCACGCCGGAACCAAATTTAAACTCGGCTCCACCATGCTATTATTGTTGTCGCCGGCACAATGTTTTGTTAATAAAAAGCCTTTGACCAATTTTTCAGCCACAAATACAACTTAGATGGGTGCATTCTACAGAGTCCACAATGAGGGGTGGTTAATGAAACCACCATCAACCACCAACCAGCATTACCACCAACAGAACTCAATGGAAGGACGACGCAACCAACTGCACTCCATTGCACTGAACTTTTGAAATTGGAAAGCCATAGCCCGTACGAGTGGTGGTCCCAGCGGTGCTGCGAGGATAGCTTCCAGGGCGAGTAGAAAACCGTTTGCATGGGGATTTGGGGTTTTCAGAACTCTTTCAGTTGGAAAATTATTAAAGAATACTCGTAAACATTAAATTTGCTGCTGATTGGAAGCACACTGAATTTATTCTGCTTCTATTCTTCAGCTCTCTCTCTATCTTTGTGATAATATTTAAAATATTGTTATAGTAGTTGTTTAATGGTTGCTTAGTGGTAACATTTCATGTGCACAATTGACCATTTTATGTGGTTCATTTAACATGAACGCTTTAGTATCATTGGAAGGTTTTGTATTTTAAATGTTTTGCGAATACCAGAGGGTCATTAGGAATTAAACCAGCAAAAAATACTTGGATGGAAAGAATATGGTGCAAATGAACTTACTCGGGGGGGAGTTTATGCAAATACGAGTAGATAACCAGAAAGTTGCTTACCTGTAAATAGAAAAAAAAGAATCAAATTGAGTTAAACATAATTATTTTGTTTGCATCTACTAATAAATAATGGATAATATTTAAATTACCAGCAAAATATGCCAGCAAAAAAAGTAATTATAAATGATCCCTTGTCTGCAACTTCTAATCCAATCCATTCTTTCGCTGATGACAGTACCCTCAGTTTTTCATATTCGTTCCCTAACTCACGTCCTTACTCTTCGGCCGTAGAAGAAGAACGGCAACGTATGTTAAACACATTAAATTCCGACCTGGATAGCATAACCAAACCTACAGAGTGGAAATTAATGCTTCCAAAACTCAATGCTGTCTTCTGTCTCTCAAGCGAAGCATTTTCTCGGATAATTTCACCACCGCTGAACTGAATAATTTCACCACCGCTGAACTGGACAACGCTATAAATTGGCTGAAACACTTCTTAAAATATTCAATACCATCTGGAATACAGAAGACGGAATCCCAGCAAAATGGAGAAAAGCGATAGTAGTCCCAATATTAAAACTAGGTAAACCTGCAAACCAAATTACAAGCTACCGTCCAATCTCACTTACCTGCATTCCAGCTAAACTGATGGAAAAAATCGTCATAAACAGATTAAATTATCACCTAGAAACACAAAGGCTATTACATACAGAACAAGCCGGCTTCCGCAAAGATTTCTCCACCATACACCAAGTAACAAACCCTAAACAAAAAATAACAAATTCTCTAAACAACAGGAAAAGTGTGATCGCCCTTTTCATAGACTTTAAAGGACCGTTTGACGGAGTATGGTGAGAAAAGTTCTACAAAAAATTGGAAATATGAACATCGGAAGCAAAATTCTAAGATGGATCAAATGCTTCACCAAACAACTCTGGGTTTCGGTCAGGTGGAATAAGATAAACTCAAAATGGAAACAAATCAGGGTAGGTGTTCCACAAGGATGTGTCTCTAGCCCCATTCTTTTTAATATATATATAAAAGACCTAATTAAACAGATAAAAGACACTGGCAACAACATCGTCATATACGCAGATGACTTGGTTATTTGGGCGGATGCGGAAAACAAAAATTCGAAAATTGAAAACACAAAGCCACTACAAGCCACAGAAAAATTAACAACCTGGTCCAAAGAGAACAGCATGATAATCAAAACTGACAAAACCTCTTACCAACTATTCACATTAAAGCATAAATTGGACGACATCGAAATCCAAATCGACAATAAAGCCATAGAACGAAAGTATTCCACCACCTATCTCGAGATCTCCTTAGACTCAAAACTAAACCTAAATGAGCAAATTGAAAAAATAAGGACCAAGATCCAGCAAAAATCAAACATACTTAAAACGCTAGCAGGATGCAAGTGGGGCGGAACTACAGACTTACTAAATCGGACGTACAAAGCATACATTAAACCAATAATAAAATACGGGGGAGAGCTATTGACAACCGTCTCAAAACAAAAAAGGGAAAAGCTACAAACAGTATAGAACAACGCCCTCAGAATAATTACAGGAGAAGTCAAAACCACACCAGTAACAGCTTTAAGACGATTTACAGGGAACGCGACAGTAAAAACAGAGCACAATATACAAGCTGCACAACTGTACGAGAAAATAAAACTTCAACGAGAAAACTTCCCGTCAAATCCCACCTCAAGACATACCCGGACTTCTCGCAAACACGTACGAACCCACTAGACTTCATATCTCTGGAAGTAAATACTAATCTCGTACTACCAGTCAACAAACACCACACAACAACAGAAGCCATTAAACAAATCGCACTAACAACAATTAATGAAAAGTATCCAAACGAAATCTGGCTTCGAATATACACGGACGGATCTCTATTGAAAGATAGTATCGGTGCAGGTGCAGTAGTGCATTGTGAAAAATTTAGTCACTATTTCGCATTACCAGCCAACTTTACCTTATTTGAAGGAGAACTCGCAGCCATAGAGTATGCCCTAGAGCAAATTCTTCGAAGACAAATTTCAAATTTCAAAGTTCAAAAAAAAACAAAAGACTTTAAAAAATATCGTATCCTTTCGGACTCAAAATCCGCTCTGCAATCACTTACCAACTACAACAACCAAAATGAAACACAAACTACAAGGAACATCCGACGAACATACCACCACCTACAGCAAAGAGGACACTGCATCAAACTACAGTGGATACTAGCCCATGTCGACATACTAGGAAACGAAACAGCAGACAAACTAGCCAAGAAGGGAGTCAACATCATAGGCAGAACCCCAGAGACGATGCCACTGATAAGTAGACTGCAAAGAACAAAAAACACATCTCATACACAAAGAAGCCAACAACGAACAAGCAGCAATAGTAGGGAAATGTTACGAAAACATACATGACTTCTACAACAAAATATCTCACGACCCAAGGAAGGAAGCAGTCACACTGATTAGATTAAAAACTGTACACAGCTGCTTAGCTTCGCATCTCAAAAGAATTGGAATAATAGAATATATGCAGCCTCTGCACAACAAATGAAATACAAAACGAAGACCACCTCTCAAGATGCCCTGCGTTGGATCTAGCTAGGAAGCAAAGCACAAATATCTCCCACCTTTACTGGACTGCACGAGGAAAAATGGCCTAGGCCAACTTTCTCCATTGGAAAACAACAACATTTAAAGCCAACGTGCACAGGCTCCTCCTCTGTTCCTCTTTCCCCTTTTCCTAAAGCCCGTGCCCTGAAATAGTTGAAACAGATTAAGGGTATTCATAACCCCCTTCGGCGCGTGCAGATTATAAAAAAAAAAACAGCAGCAAAAAGTATTTTTTTGATCAGCAGAAAATCATTTTTTGATCAGTAGTAATGAAAGGAGTGTTTTCTTTTATCAGCAGAAATAAATTATTTATCCAGCAGCGAGAAACTAATCTTCAAGAAAACGGGAGAAAAGGCAGGTATAATTCGCGCTAGTTTTACTATAATTTTTTGAAATTCTTTGTAGATTATGTCTTATTTCCTAAATTTCATTTAAGCTATTTTTATAATTTTTCAGATGATCTGCTTTTTGCTTTTTCTTCTCTTCAAAAAAAAAGCTTATTCTGCTGATCAAATAACTCATCTCTTGTTGAAAAGAAAACCTTTTTTTCGATCATCTTTTTTACATTATTTTTTTGTTCTAGATTTTGTTTTAAATTTTCTGTAGATCAACAAATTGTTATTTGATGATCAAAAACTATTAATTTGCTAATCAAATAATTTAATTTTGCTGATCAAAAATCAGTTTACAAAAAGTACCCGGAATTTCCCATTCAAACAAACCGCGCTTGAGATATTGTCAAAAGCTTTTTTTTTAGGTTGGTACATCTGTCATCTGTCGCCATTTGTCGGGAGTTTTTGCGTGATAGCGCTTTGTAAATAAGTCAGTCTTTGTTGTGTTCCGTGAATTTGCTGAATTCGGTGCAGAAACAGCACCGCATTGATGTCGCCAAAGAAATGCTCTCTTTGGGCCAAAATGTTATCGATGGCATTTTTACCGGTGATGAGACATTGACCTACGAATATGATATCGAAACTAACCAACAATCATTGGAATGGCGCTTCTCAGATGAGCCAAAACCCAAAAAACCACGACAGAGACGATCCAAAATCAAGGCTGGCTTACTGGCTTCAGTGTCAAGGCGGAACTTTATCGATTCTAAAGGAGCGGAGAGTTTCTCTCTATTTTCAGTGAAGTTCCGACTCGCACACTCTTTTGCCAGCTCATCCGCTTTGCAGTTGGCCGGAAAGTAGCTTTATCACAGAGAAATGTCGCAACGTTAAGAGACCTGAGGCATTGCTTTAGCAACTTGGATCGTATTGTCGGCTATTCCAAGGCTTTTATCGTTACCTGACTATCTATATATAGTACAATAGCACTACCCTCTACCACGTTAATTGAAAGCCAACCCACAGCTTGAAATACACAACAATGATCCGGTTGTCGTCTGGTAATGTTTACATTAGGTGCAATGGAGAAGACTCCTGCACGCGTACGTGTATCTCTCTATCCCAGAATTGTTCAAGATTTCTCCATAATTCTTGTCTTGTATCTGACATCAAAATCAATGTGAGGGACAATATAGTCCGTCTAACTAGGAATAGTGTTCTTGCCGAACAGGATCATAGAGTGACCAGTATTTTACGTTAACCAACTGTGAGGATTCCCTAATCCTTATTGCTGCTTTTGCCGCCATTTGCGTCCCAAAGATATAAACAGGAACCAAGTGGAGCATTGTCTCTAGCACAGCAGTAAGAGTTCTTTTCAAAGCACCCATTATACAGACGCATGAATTTTCCTAGCAAGAACGTACTCCTCCCTAATGCAAGCCTCTCGAAATTGATTGGGTTGACTAACAAATTTCGAAGAAAAGAATATATGTTTCCGTACCTATTTATGGGCCGCCTGGTACTACTTAGCACACAACCCAATGACCTAAACGACACAGTCATGCAGTAAGGTTTATAGATGATTTTTATGCCAGCCATAATCATACTAGTCGCTACAGGTACGGAACTAACTTAAATACCCATGTAGTTAAAATTGGATCGTATAGATTCACTCATTAAATGAAGGTTTATATCTTTTATTTCTTCAGCACTGTAAATCTCAATCTACTTCCTTAGCCACAGAATTGAATGACGATGTCATTAAATCTCGGATAGTAGCAAATAAACTAAGCACCAAATGGTTGATATAACAAAATGAACACACTATACTACACAAATCAATAATGGGACTTCGAAACAACTTCTGCCTACGCAACTTAGGATCCTTTGTTGGGTAAATCGCCAAGCTAATCATTGCCATGGCAATAAACAGATTTACGATTTTCAAACCCAACCAGTTCAACCACGCAATTCCCATAAAACCCCAATACTCCCACAGCCGCCAGTTGCCTCTGTTTTATCGAACATCATTCATCGCTCCAACTCTATAATACCCACGGGGTCACATCCAAATGTAAAATCCCTAAATCATGTGTCGTAATTTTATTTCAAAAAAAATATACTCGTACAACTCTTCGGTCTGTCCTCTGGCTACACAGCAGGACCCAGCAAGTATAACTCTTAACAAGAAAAACGTCTCGACGATGTCGACAACAACAAACGAGGCTAAATGAAGGAGGTGTACATTTTTAATGAGATGTTTTTCTCAACAAAAAAAAAAACTCCCCCTAACTCCCACATTTTGTCGTAAAGTCGTTAAGTTTATTTCGCTGAAATGAAAATCCTTCATCGCTGCCACCCACTCAAGGAGCCACTCTAAAGCAAAAAAAAAAAAAAAAATCCTTTGGTAATTAAACACAATTGTAAATTTAAGATTCCGAATCGCACGTTAAATAGTTTACTCTGTCGTGCTCTTTTGCCTCCTTCAGTAGAGAGGGTAATACTTAAAATTGATGTCCTTATAAAATTCTCAATAAAATTGCAACAGACAGCGAGCAATCTAAGTAAACCGCGCCAACAAGGGACGACTTTTCTATGCTTGCCTCTTGAAACGTTTAAAACTCCATCTTGAATCCACGCCCCCTCTGTGTCTAAGTTGTGTGGTTGACTTTTGTAGTTTTCAAGTGCCTGGCTAAGGGTGTGAGACTCTGCGTGTGTGTATACGTTAAGGATAAACTATAAAGGATGACGGGGGCCAAAGTCCTTTTCTCTGCCAGGAGTATGCAAAAAGAAAAAAAAAAAAAAAAAAAACCCCAAAGAAAAGCAACATAACGAGGTTAAGAGTCATTCGAATAATATTCTCAAAATCGAATACTCTTCCTTTTTGGACCCGCACACACACACAGCTTGCACTGAAAGTGCATCCATTCAAAGGATGCAAGCGACTGTGAACACTGGAAAGCGGTAAAAAA